>CM060311.1:41495191-41507691 GCA_030674185.1 Monoplex corrugatus
TGTCAGTTTGATGAAAAGTGGGGAATTAATTTACCTCCTAACATAATATACTGCCAACCGCCTTGCTTGTGACGGCTCCGTCCTGTCACTTACTGTGTGATTATATTGACTGATAATGAAGTTGAACATTACAGCGCTGGACGCTGAAGCAAAAAAGCTGGCCAAGATGCTAGTCTGTGGGATAAGACCATATAAACGAAGTCCCCTTGGCAGCACGCACTCGGTTTACGTTAAAGATATCTATCTACTCTCTGTCTTTATGTAACCGTATAGAAGATTGTGTCGCGTCTAGACCTGCAGTAAATAAATTTGTAAGACGACTAGGCCACGGGTTTTAGCGGAATAGTGAGAGGAATGATTTCATTAGACTGTTATCTTAATTTCCCGTGTGATGAGTCTGATGGACAGGCGGGGAAACTGAGTGGTTAGGTCGTAGATCTTCCAGTTGGAATGTCTGGGTGTTAAATCTTTTTGGGTACCGCTTGTGGGTAGATGATGGAAACTTTTCCTGCCTCCCAGGTCAGCAGATGTGCTGTGGGTTAACAGTAAATTGTAATCCGCCTGCTGATAGCAACACAAGAATGATAGTCGTGCTTGTGTATATGAACTGATTAGTGTCCTTTGTAAATCAGATGAGTTGTAAATCAGATAGCAAGCAGTAAAGACACACACTGGCGTAACTTGTCTTGGGGGTCCACCGTCGAGAGGACGAAACAATGCAGACCTGCCAGTGCCTGAACCTCCGAAGTGTGCATATGCACACAGAACATCAAATACTGTCGTTATACTAATGATCATATTAGACACGTCAGTGTTCGGTGGCTTGTGGAAACACGAACACACCCAGCAGGATCTTTACTAAATGTGATGTGGGTCAAATGTGTGGACCGTTGAGGAGTCGCGAATACATCAGTTTAAAAAGTAAGGCAATAACGCCGAGGTCACACGATCCAAAACCACCCAGCATGTACACCCTCGCAAACAGAATAAGATTGTCTTAATAGTGGGATAAAAAGACAATACAACACCAAACAACAAAGAAACAGGAACCAGAAAAAACACGAAAAAAAAAAAATCAGAACGCGTATTTAATACAAGACAAGACAGGCGCAAGTTTTCGGCCAACTGACCTTTGTCAAGCGTAAGATCACAAACACAAACAAACAAACAAACAACAAACACAAATACTGGTTGTATTATTAAATATGCGTTCATACTCTTTTTTCGTATGTTCTCCTGGTTCCTGTTAGTTTGATCGCGGGCAGTCACGCTGGTTTTGAACAAAGAAAGAAAGAAACAAACGAACAAACAAACAAGCAAGCAAACAAACAAACAAACCAAACAAACAGACAGACAGACAGACAGACAGACAGACAGGCAGACAGCAGACAGAACACGCCCACGTAAAACGGCCATATACGTGAAAAGCCACATTGATATTGGAGTGGATGTGGGAGTTGTAACCCATGAACGGAGGGGGAAACAAAAACGAGACAGATCATTCAGCTTATCTCGTGTAATAAAGAAACAAAGAGAACACGCCAGCCAGCAGCTTCTGTAGGCGTGAAACAACTAATCAGACGACCTTGTCTCTGCGCTGCTGACTCACCATCACCATCACCATCACTATCACCACCACCACCCTTTCTCTCTGTTACAGTGTTATGGTGGCATAGTGGTAGTGTAGTGGTAAGATTGACCGCATTAGGCCTGAGTGATGCCAGGGTCAGATCCTAGATCGGGGATTTTTAAAAAAGAATTCTTTGTCAAACATGAATTAGGGGTATTTCTTGGATAGACGGTAAATCATGGTTCCTCTTGCAGAATGCACTTAGCCTTCGTTAAAGAGCTTGCAAGATCAGAAGAGTTGTTCCTGACCATTTTTTGTAATTAGAAAAATTCGGTTTGAAGAACACACACACACACACACACACACACACACACACACACACACACACACACACACACACACACACACACACACACACACACACAACACACAACACACACATACATACACAACAATACACAACACACACACACACACACACAAAGAGAGAGAGAGAGAGAGGGGAGAGCGAGAGAGAGAGAGAGAGTGCGTGCGTGTGTAATAATAGTGTGTGTGTGTGTGTGCGCGGTGTGTGTGTGTGCGTGTGTGTGTGTGTGTGTGTGTGTGTGTGTGTGTGTGTGTGTGACATAAAAATGTGGACACAGTTATCAGCTCTTTTTAGGTGTATCATTACCAAATGTTGTCAAAACGTGTGGATAGTGCAGAAGATGCAAGGCGTAATTTTGAAAGGTGGAACACCAAGGTGAGATCACTGAACCAAAAGCGTGACTAAAATCAGTACTTTTCCAGGAATGCGTATGAATAGTACTTTATCTGGAACTTCTAACAAATATTTCAACTATAATTATAGTTGTCACTATCTATTGCCCTCGATGCGTGTCAAGTTTTATTTCAGTCGAAACTTTTTTCAAACTCACAGTGACTGATATTAAGCTTACTGTTTTCGCTAGTTCTAATTTTCTTACTTTCTCTCTGTCTGTCTACTCTCTGTCTGTCTGTCTGTCTGTCTATCTGTCTTCTTTCTCTCTCTCTCCCTCCATCCCTTTCTCTCTCTCTTTCTCTCTCTTCTACTCTCTCTATCTATCTATCTATCTATCTATCTATCTATCTATCTATCTATCTATCTATCTATCTATCTATTTCAGTCTGTCTGTCTCTGTATCTCTCTCTTTCTTTCTCTCCACCCCCGTTCTGTCTTTCTCTTTGTGATGTATATATGAAAATATATATATATAATATATATGGGATGTCCTTTTTTACCTCAGAATGTGACATTTCAGCAGTCTCGTCGATGTCTTTTTGTTGGGAATACCATAAAACTTGAAAGTCAGTATTCGGTCTCGAAGGAACCTAAGTTCCCAGTAAGCTGTCTACAAAAGAACTTCAGGTCTTTGTTTTATCTTTTAGTTTGGTTTTTGGTTCTTCGTTCACATTTTGTCCAGTCATATTTTTGTGTGTCTCTGCTGTTCAGATGTTCGTCGAATTGGGGTGGGTGGTTGGTTGGTTTGTTTTCTTCTGTTTCTGTCTTTTTTTATTCTCCCTTTCCCTGATGCATGAAATTTCGACTCCTGTTTTCCAGGAGATTTGAGTTATTACTTCAAGATGATGCCATGCTTCTTTTTTATGCTTCTTTTTTGTTGTGTTATCAGAGCCGTTTTCTCTATTTGGAAGCTGAACCAGGTTCAGTAGCAGTTCATTGCTCTGGGAAAGCTTCACACGCACTCCACCCACAGTTGTTGTTTTTGGTGTTTCGTAATCACGTTGGATGTTTGCTGTTGTTGTTGATGTCGTTGTTAATTGCAGATGTTTCTATTCGTTCTCGGTTGCAGCTCCCTCGTGCATTCTGACATACGTGTGGACTTTTGCGCGTATGGTTCTTTTCCCTCCATGCCCTCAAGGCATCATACTTTGTTTTCAGTAGTGTCAATACTGTATGTTTTCGTTGAGGACTTGACAGTTTCAAACACAGAATTTAGTATCTTCACCTTAGTGGTGAAGGTCGCAGGGACGCTCCCCCTTCTCAAATAAGTACTTTTCGAGGACGTTGTGTGAACAGCACTTTATCAGGTACTTCTGATAATATGTGAAATCTGTTTTCATTGTTGTGACTGTGTACCACTTGCTTCGATGCATTTATAGTATTCCTGAAAAGGAGACAGAGAGAACACTGTCATGACTTACAAAATCTTTAGCGTGCGTGTTTTGATGTCCGGCGTGCGTAATGGACATACGAACGGAATTTAGGCGCAGGCATTTCTGCATATAATTATGTTGTTGACCTGGGGAGATGGAGAAAATTATCCACCCTTTACCACCGGGCGGTGCCCAAGCCGATTCGAACCCACACCGTCCAAATGGAAAACCAATGCCTTAACATCTGGATTGTCATGCCCGCGGCTGTTGATGTTCGAGGTAGTGCTTTTTTTTTTTTCTCCTAGCTTGTTTAGGGTAGGAGTAGGAGAGGTAGGTTTGTTTATTAGTTTAAGAGTCAATGTTCTGTCCTCATAGATACATGGGCAATGTATTCAGTTATGGCTGTCTGTCTATAAGCATCCTCTATTGATGTGTAGTCGATAATACGACTGCGGTGTCTGGCCATTTGTGTGGATTACAAGATGGTCGATCCTATCATACCCATTCCTCCTTCTTTCTTACTGTCTCCCTCCCTCCATCCCTCCCTGTCTCTCTGTCTCTGTCTGTCTTTCTGTCTGTCTGTCTGTCTGTTCCATCTGAATCTACCATCTGATCTGTGTCTGTCCGTCTGCCTGTTCTGTCTTCTTCTGTCTCTCTGTCTAGTCTGTCTTTCTCTCTCCTCTCTCTTTGTCTCTCTCTCTTTTCTCTCTCTCTCTCTATGTATGTATGTATGTATGTAGTGTATGTATATGTATATGTATGTATGTATATGTATGTATGTATCAATCTACCTACCTATCTACCTATCCGCACATGTATGTAGATGCAGATTATGTGCGACATTATCACTATATCATTATGTTTCGTGAATGGCGGAAAGGCGTAGACATAAAAACATTCGTATTCGTTCCCTCCACCCACACCACCCCCCTCTCTCTCTCTGTCTAAGCTTTAGAGACAAAGTGTGCGTCTAAGCTTGAGAGACGAGAGAGAGAGAGAGAGAGAGAGGGATGAGAGAGAGAGAGGAGAGAGAGAGTATTTGTGTAAGCTGAGAGTATGTGTCTAGGCTTGACAGACAGCACGCGTCTGATTTTCAGAGAGAGAGAGAGAGAAAGAGAGAGAGCGAGAGAGAGAGAGAGACAGAGAGAGAGAGAGAAAGTGAGAGACGAGAGAGAGCGAGAGAGAGAGACAGAGAGAAAGAAGAGAGGAGAGAGAGAGAGTGTGTGTGTGTGTGTATGCCTGAGTAAGACGTGGAGGAATTAAGCTAGTTTATCAAGCCATTCTAACAATCTGCCGTTTCATAGAAATACTACAGACAATCCAGATCTTATGTCCCTCGATTACTGTGACTTTACCGAAGTTTTAGTAGAAATAAAACTTGACATGCATCCATGACAATGGTTGACAATCACAAGAGTGAACACGAGATTTTACATATTATCAGATGTTTCTGAGAAAGTGCTGTTTACACAACGTCCTCGAAAAGTGCTTATTTCAGGAGTTGAAAGAGGGGGGGGGGGGGGGGTCTGTCTGTGACCTTCACTATAGTATCTTACGTTTCAAACTTATGCTTTGTCAAGTCCTCAGCAGTACATAACTTTGTCCCATTGAATGAAGACAGTTTTGTTTAGACGTTTCTGTTAAAGACACACAGATACCCTTCTGTCTCTGATCAGTATGAAACACTCTTCCATTTTAAAGGAGGTTATAAAAGGATTATATATTGGGTTTGGAGTGAAACACTCTTCCATTTTAAAGGGAGGTTATAAAAAGGATTATGTATTGGGTTTGGAGTGAAAGATGTATGAGGGATCAGATGCAGAGATGGGCTCATTCCTTCAGGAGAAAGAGAGTGCACAAGAGGACTTTGTCCGATTCAGAGCGAGAAACATAAGCACAGAAATAGATATGATAATGTACTGAAGATGAAAGCTATATTTCCACGATGTGAACTGTAAATACAATGATCCGGCCAACGGTCGGATTCTCTACAGAGGTGAGTGTTCTATGGGCTCAGTCCGAAAGGAAGGAGTGGGGGGGGGGGGGGGGGGGGGGGGTGAAATATGGAGACAGAGTAGGTGGGGTAGGATTAGGAGGAGGATTTGTCTGATATGAATATTAACCGAGATAAAGGAGTCAATAAACCCATTACGCATCAAAAGAATTTTGTCGGTCACCCCAGAGCTTGGTGTTCTGTGATTAGGAACTAGATTCAGGACTCGATATTAATTATCAAAATAACCTTGTACGTCACCGCAGAATTTGGCGTTCAAAGAATTCAGCTATGAAGACGAATGTCATTCATTTCACAGATTCTTTTTCAGAGTGACGGAGACATAGAACTGTAATAGTACACTTAATGTTGAAGATGTTAAGATTTCACTGCTGAAATATCAGACTTTTAAAAATTCTCTTCTCTGCATTCTATTTTTGAAAAAACGTATACTTGGCCAAAGAAGCATCAGAGATGACATCGTTATCATCGGCGAAGAAACCTCACTAAAACCTGTTCAGTTGAGCTGTTGTAGCTGATGAAAATTTGCTAATATTTAATGACTTCGCTGCACCGAAAGGTGATTACAGAGAATCCTGACATTGTACTTTGCAAGGTCACTGTGACCTTGTAGAGGCTTCAGATGAAGTGAAATGACATGAAGCAAAGATGATCGCGAGCTGTCACAACAGGGAAAACAGAATGTAAACATTGTCATAAGACTTTGAGAAAGAACTGCTCACACACCTTCCTGTAAAACGTGTTGATTTTAGACAATTTTTATATTCCTGTGACTTTGATCTTGACGTTTTGTCTCCTACGCTTATGCGTTCGCGACTTCTGAACGGTCCGCATTTCTGACCAAAATGTTGTTAAGATCCATGCATATTCAGACAGTTGAGAGAATCTTGCTGACACGTGTTCATTTTGGTAACAGACAGACAGACAGTTCACACACACACATACACGCACGCACGCATTCTCGCTCCCTGGCACGCACGGACGCACGCATACACACACACACACACACACGCGCGCGCGCGCGCGCGCACAACACACACACACACACATACAGCACACACACACACACACACACACACACACACACACACACACACACACACACACACACACACACACACACACAAATCTGAAGGATTTTTATTCTCTATGTATGAAGAACGTGAATGTATGTTTACAGAGAAGGCCATTCAGCGCAGCTCACCAGCCTGCACATGCTGTCTCTCTCATACACACACATACGCTCGCGCGCGCGCATACGCGTATACCGCACATACATGTCACATAAACACACACGCAAAGGCACACATGTACTCTCTCACACGTTGTAATGTCCACAGCACAAATCGCAAAGAGTCCAGCATGGTTTGGACACAGGGAGAGTGGCCCTTCATTTTTGTCTTCATATTGTCCGGGAGACTATGTACAACTGACGAAACGGTAACATTATATGGCCTTGGCTCGGCTAAGGGGAGGTCTGCAAGTCCACTTGTCAATTGATGATGGACATGATTACGCGATCCCACAATGAGCACAATATTTTTACATGGATACTTCATATTGCCTGTTCTTTGACGCAGTGGAAGATACTTGTTAGACTTGTTTTGGTAGCATTCAATTATTGAATACATCAAAGGGAACTGCCGCTTCTACGAATAAACAAGTTTGTCTTGTTTTGTCAATCACACAAGTTTGTCTTGTTTTGTCAATCACACATACATCTGGCCTTATGTGCAAAACGCACACACACGTGCGCGGCGCGCGCGCACACACGCACACACACACACACACACACACACACACACACACACACACACACACACACACACACACACACACACAACACAAAGTCAACGAGGTCACTATGATATTCAGATGAAACCTAACAAGTTATCTTTAAAAAATTTTAAAAAGGTACGGGAAGTAGTAATCCTCAACTCTGACCTTTTGGATATGTGGGAGGACAGTGAGAACCATGAGGCATGACTTGACTGAGACCGGAAGGATGTAGTGAGTTAATTGGGGTCGTTTGGGAATGTATAGTAGTATACCTTGGGTGGTGACCTCTTTCGTCCACAGCCTGTACTGGTTCTTTCTTACTGTCTGTGATGTGTGTGATGGATGACTACCACTCTCTCTTTCTTGCCAGAAAAAAAAAAATGTCCAAAACCAGTAGATTAACACCGGCAGATGTGTAGGTTGGCCGATGTGCTGATATCTGCACCGTTGTAAATAAACTTTCTTTTCATTTCGTTTCATTTCTCTTTGCCTGTTGATGTCAAAAATTAGATCTCGAACATAAAGTTATTCTTCCGGACTTTTGTGATCAAGTTTCCCCACATTATCTAGTATATATTCTAACAACAACTAAAATTTAAAAGAATTAGTCTATAGTTTGGCCATTATTTCATATAGAATGACTGGACTGTTTGGGATTATACAATATTAATGTTTGATATGCATGAAGTCAACAATACCCCGATACTATCCCCACCCAATGATTATATTGTGGCCCAAGGCCGATGTAAATGATACTTTTCAGTGTTCTCTCTGTCTCTGTCTCTGTCTCTGTTTCTCACTCCCTCCCTCTCTCTCTCTCTCTGTCTCTCTCTCCCCTCTGTGTCTGTCTCTGTCTGTCTGTCTGTCTGTCTCTTTCTCTCTCTGCCCCCCCCCCCCCCCCTCTCCTTTCTGTCTGTGCAGAATTCTTGTGTATGGCATTTAAAAGACGAGAAAATGTTAAAAACTGAAGTTTTTATTAGAGACAAACATTAGCATTGATAACTGGTAACTTTTTCTGTGTAATTACTTAAACTATTTTCTTCTTCAATTTTAAATTTTTTCTTTCTTTATGGGTATGTAGGGACCGTGCGTACCAATGCAAGTCTGATTTAAAAGGTTAATGTTCACAGAATTAAAACGATTTGAGTCTTTTGAGTCATCACTTTCTCCCTCCCTCCCTCCCTCCCCTTATCTCTCTCTCTCTCTCTATCTGTGAGATTTTCTGTCTACACACACACACACACACACACACACACACACACACACACACACACACACACACACACACACACACACACACACACACACACACACACACACACACACACACACACACGCATGCATGCTCGCACACACTCACAGACGTAAATCTCATGAACAGTTAAACCTTCTGGGTTAATTAGTATGATGTGACTTCTTAGGCAGTATTCTATTCCTTCTTATCCTTCCGTTTCCATCATATATATTATTTTTTTTTTAGTTAACCATTTAGCTGTGCCGTGTTGTTAGTTAACTGTTTGATGTGACAATATAACGTAATTTGTGTGTTATTTTATGTTTTGTGATTTAATAGTTTTATTGTATCTTGCGAGTGTGTGTGTGTGTGTGTGTGTGTGTGTGGTGTGTGGTGGTGGTGCGTGTGTGTGTGTGTGTGGGGTTGTGCGTGTGCGTGTGTGTGGTGTGTGTGTGTGTGTGTGTGTGTGTGTGTAAGGATGTAGACGCATATAGTGTGATTTTAAATATTAGTCATTTAGATGAGATGTTTTAGATTCCTAGGGGGAAGGAGCTGGGTTAAAAAACAACAACAACAAAAATACTTTGCAAATCGAGATATTGATCTTCTATTCTCTCTCTCTCTCTCTCTCTCTCTCTCTCTCTCTCTCTCTCTCTCTCTCTCTCTCTCTCATCACTCTCCTCTCTCTCTCTCACATCTCTCTCTCAGTCTCTGGTCTTTTCTCTTTCTTTCTCTCTCTCTCTCGCTCTTCTCTCTGTCCTCACCTATCTCTCAGTGCTACTGATATCCCATTGTTTCTTGCTTTTGAATGTCTTTATGTATCATAGTTCATTTGTATTAATGCAGATTTGTCGTAGCATTACAGTATCTCTGTTAGGCGTATACCCTCCATGGCGAGGGCTGGGGGTAAAGTGCATTAATGTGTGTATGCCACAACTCTTGAAAATTAAAATATGTTCTTATTCTTATTCCTGGTCTCTGTCTATGTGTCTGTCTTTCTTTCTCATATTTTATCTGTATCACCCTCTTTTCACACGCACACAACACACACACACACACACACAACCACACGCACGCACGCACACACACACGCAAACACACACACACACACACACACACACACCACACAACACACACCACACACACACACCACACACACACACACACACACACACACACACACACACAAACACACACACAAACGCATACACACGAACACAAACATACGTGTGCGCGCACATTCCTTACCAGTGCCATTACTACCGCACACAGATCTGTCCCCTATACAAATACACACGCATACAAAGACACGCAAAGACATACAGATGCAAACACGCGCGTGCACACACACACACAAACATACGCACGCACATGCACACACACACACACACACTTCTAACTCGCGCGCACACACATGCACACAAACTCACACACACTCAAACAAACACACACGCACACATAAACACACACACTCACACACACACAAAGACAAACACACACACACACACACACGCGCGCGCGCGCGCACATATACAAACGATTCTGCAGGTTTCTTTCTGTTTGTCTACTTGTATGTCTGTCTGTCTGTTTTAGTGTTCAAGTGTGTCTTATAGAAATGTCCCCGTCCTAAATCTGTCTCTCACTGCTTGTCTCTATCCCCCTTTCAGCATTTCCCTCTGCCTGTCTCTCTCACTCTCAGTCTGTCTCCCACTCTCTTCCAGTTTCTCTCTGCCTGCCTCTCTCTTTCATTCACTGTTGTGTGAGAGCCGTCAGAAACAGCAGTCGTGGTGTGGTTTCTCTAGGGACCATAGCTCTTGATGTGATTGTCTGGAAAGCTGGTACGCTGTAAGATTTTCCAGACTCCAAGGAAGTGAATTCACTTATTGCAGTCTCGGCTGGCACAGTAAATAAATCAGTACAATATGATACAACACAATACAATGCAATGCAAAACAAAGCAAAGTAATTATGATACATTGCAGTGCGACATAGTGCGATGCAATAGAACGCAATATAATGCTGTACGTAACGAAACAATACAACATAACATCAAGAATAATGAAACACACAAACTACAACACTATAAAACCTGCTGATCTCTCAAACAGCAAGAGAGTAAATAATATTATTATATGTATTTCAGTCTAGCAGCAGCGCAGTGTCAGTTGCTTGCCACGCGGGTGATCGGGATTCGATTCCTGGTCGTTGCACGTGGTTTTTGTTTTCAAAAGCAGGTTGTGTGCTTAGTTGATAGAATCACGAGCTCAAGATGTGAAGTCTTTGACTTCAGTCACAGCTCAGGACGTTGGAAAGGTCGTGTTCGCTGCCCATCTTAGTGTTCTAATCCTTCCGTTGGCGTCAGCTAAATATTGAATAATATCATATAGTTCCTCTTTATCCCGTATGCCTACTTCTCATTTCAGAACAACTAAAGACATGTTGAGGAGATGTTGCCTGTATCAAGTTGAGCGACAAGAGGCATGGCCAACTGCAATTTCAAAACCACCAAACTTTATAACAGCCTGGAGGGACTTGTAAAAAAAAAAACAACAAAAAAAAAAACCGGCCACATTTATCGCTGTTTGTGTGGCCTGATTAGTTTGACGACGAACGAAAGAAGACCGTGCCATCGCATAGAATCTTGCACAGGCTCGGGAAATTTCCAGAGTATCACTGGCAGATTTGGGTGAAGTGCTTGTGGAATTGTGCGATGTGCCATGAATTCCTTTCGAACAAATTCGAATTCGAATTCGAATTCAAATTCGAGCCAGTACATGATAATTCAGCACAGTGCAATACAACACGGTATGATACAAATCAATATAACCAAAAATATGTATTAAAACAAAAACAAACAAAAAAAAGCACACACACACCACACCACAACACACACACACACACACACAACACACACACACACACACACAACACACATACACACACACACCACACACACACACACACACACACACACACACACACACACACACACACACACACATTATAAAAACAACACTGTCAGATTTGTTGGTGCTTGAAGCAGTCCCTAAGAGAGTGATATGACTTATTCTGATATCTCTGCTGGTACAGTGCAAACCAGTACAAAACAAAACAAAACAACAAAACAAGACTTCAGACGGTACAATACATAATGTGGCATACCGTGTATGATGCGCTGCATTTCTGCACATTGCACAATACAAAATATTAAGAAAATACAAAGTAATTTTTTAAGAAGTAACAACTTTACGATACAATATCATACTTCATTTAATCATAAATAAATCTTCTAAGAGATAAAGTTTAGAGAAGTCTTTTAGAAAAAGTACACTGTTATGCAATAGATTTCTTCGATAATACACAAACACTGTAAACAGTTAAGCGAAAATATAGAAGACACAGTCCAGTATAAGCGATACAGTATGATCATTAATCAATAAAGACGTGTAGATATTTTCAAAGATTTTAAAAACATTGCTATGTTCCAATGCAACTTTACGCTGTTCCATAGGGAAATGTGAATGTTTAGACAGTTGCCTCACGAATAGTCTCCCTTCCCTCCATCTTCACAGATGGTGAAAGCTTTCTTCTTTCTTCTTTTTTCTTTTCTGTTCGGTTGTACCGTCTTGGGTATCGCGGGGAGAAAGAGTTGACCGTTCGTCAGCAGTTTCAGTTTCCGTTTCAGTTTGTCAACATGACGTCTCCGCGCTCGGAATGAATTCCATAAGCACTAACATCACAGTGCCATGTGTATAGTGATCATGGCACAA
>CM060311.1:41510191-41527691 GCA_030674185.1 Monoplex corrugatus
TACACGCAAAGGCTGATTTGGACCGTAAGGAATAGGAGTTGCTAGGATCGGGACAGTGTGTATACGCTCCGTTTACCTTGCCTGACCGAATTGATGTGATTTAAGTGTCTGAGCGATAGGTTTGCTATTGATCAGTGTGGACAGTTTGAGGAGAGAGGGAAGGGATTCTTGGTGAAAACAAAATACGCGTAATCGATCGGTATTTGGGAGCCAGTGTGTGTGTGTGTGTGTGTGTGTGTGTGTGTGTGTGTGTGTGTGTGTGTGTGTGTGTGTGTGTGTGTGTGTGTGTGTGTGTGTGAGAGAGAGAGAGAGAGAGGAGTGTGTGTGTGAGTGAGTGAGTGAGGGTGTTGTGTGTATGAGTGCATGTGCGTGCACGTGAACGTGTGTGTGTGTGCTTCTGTGCACGTGCGCGCGCGCGCGCGCGCGCGCTTGTGTGTGTGAGTGTGTGTGTGTGTGTGAAGGCGCGGTCGCGTGCATGTGTGTGTGTGTGTGTGTGTGTGTGTGTGTGTGTGTGTGAGTGTGTGTGTGTTTGTGTGTGTGTCTGTGTGTGTCTGTGTGTGTCTGTACGTGCGCGTGTGCATGTGTGTGTACATGCGTGCGAGTTCTTACGTACGTGAACACGTATACGTTTATGTGTGTATACGAGTGTGTGTGTGTGTTGTCACAGACGAATTGCGGAGAGAGATTACGTATGTGTGCACGCGTGCATACGCACGTGCACCTGCGCGCATGCACGTGCAGTAAAAGAATCAGGCTGGAAGTCGCGTGCTCCTTCAGAAAGCTATTGACGGCTACAAGGAAGCTGCCAGGAATGGAGTTCGTGCGGAGCCGTAACATTCAGTGTTCAGGCAAGGATTCTTCAGGAACTCATTTTCTGGGGATGTTTGACCGTTTCCTGAAGGAGGTAAAAGACCTGATCGATCCGCTTGCTGTGTGTGTTTACTTTGTTTACTCCCTCAACCTGTCCAGCAGCTTCTTGCAGGAAGATGGATGTGTGGCCTAGTGGGATAGTCACCTGTAATAGAAAACGAGGGATCTGAGAATACAAACCGTACTTATAAGATTTTTCTCCCGCAACCTCTCTCTCTCTGTCTGTCTATCTGTCTGTCTGTCTGTCTCTCTCTCACTCTCTCTCTCTCTCTATATATATATATGTCTATATATATATATATGTATGTATATATATGTATATATATATAAATATGTATATCTATATATATATATATATATATCTTTCTCTCTCTCTCTCTCTCTCTCTCTCTCACTCACTCTCTCTCCACACTGCACTAGACCTTGACTAGTAATCTGGGTGCTATTTTTTGGTTGAGACGATAAATGGAAGTCTTCTTCTCTAGCATGCACTTGGCTCACGTAAAAGATCCCACGGCAACAAAAGAGTTGTCCCTGGTGTAATTCTCCATACTAATCCACCGTCATAGGTTAAAAAAAAAACACATTCGCACGTGCGCGTACGCACGCACACACACACACACTAACTACACACACACTCCACACACACACACACACTGCACACACACACACACACACACACACACACACACACACACACACACACACACACACACACACACACACACACACTAACTAACTACACACACACACACACTGCACACACACACACACACACACACACACACACCACACACACACACACACACACACACGATTCACACACATCCACACACACATACACATACACACACATACACACACACTCTCTCCTCCCCGGCATGATACTGAAAACATAAAAATAAAAAGAAGGCACAACGATTACCTGTTTTGAACCTATCCACGAGTAGTTTACTTCAGACAATTTATTTCGTATGCTCATCTGTTAGTTTTTATTTAATAAGGCTTGTGTTCAGTAAAACAATGGATTGGATGTTGTTGTTTTGTTTTTCTTTTCTGTACAGCTTTTAGGAATACACTCCGGACGAAAAGCAAACAGACAAAAAACAAACAAATAAGCAAACAAAAAACCGCAAACAAACGCAGACATTCAAACAACAACAACAACAACAACGGCAACAACATCAAGCGTCTCAATGAAAATGATTCATTTTATTTCTTTTCTGCAAACAGGATAAATCTACTCTGTCATGAACTCTTAAAGTATTCGATATATTTTTTTGGTTGTGTGTGTGTATGTGTGTGCGTGCGCGCGCAGGTTGTGTTTATGTGTGTGTGACACACACTAACTACACACACTCACACACACACACACACACACACACACACACACACACACACACACACACACACACACACACTACACACACAACACACACACACAGTAACTACACACACACACTCACACACACACACACACACACACACACACACACACACACACACAGATAGAGAGGGGGGAGAGAGAGAGCGTGTGTTTATATATATATATATATATATATATATATATGTGTGGTGTGTGTGTGTGTGTGTGTATGTGTGTGTGTGTGTGTGTGTTGTGTGTGTGTGTGTGTGTGTGTTAGTTATTAGTGTGTGTGTGTGTGTGTGTGTGTGTGTGTGTGTGTGTATGTGTGTGTGTGTGTGTGTGTATGTGGTGTGTGTGTGTTGTGTGTGTGTGTGTGTGTTTGTGTTGATGGGGGTGTTTTCCTTTTGAACCACTATCACATACTTAATTAGTCTGGACTGTTGGTAGTGAAGGGTTCGAGCTGTTGATTTGCATGTTGGTATGTTGCTCTTTTAGTCTATCTTTCTCCATCTGTCTGTGTCTGTCTGTCTGTCTGTCTGTCTGACTGTGTGTCTGTCTGTCTCTCTTACCACACACACAGACACACGCACGCACCACAACACACACACACACACACACACACACAATAAAAACACACGCTCTCTCTCTCTCCCCCCTCTCTATCGTGTGTGTGTGTGTGTGTGTGTGTGTGTGTTTGTCTCTCTGTCTCTATCGCTCTGTCTCTGTCTCTGTCCTGTAAGTCTCTCTTGTAGTCTCTTCTGTCTCCCTATGTCTGTCTCTGTCTTTCTCTCTGTCTCTGTCTGTCTGTATGTCTCTGTCTGTCAGTCTCTGTCTCTGTCTGTCTGTTTGTCTCTCTGTATGTCTCTGTCTGTCTGTCTCTGTCTGTCTGTCTGTCTATCTGTCTCATCTTCTGCTGGCAGTGCATGTTTGGGTGAAGGGTTCTGTTGGCCTACCTGCCTACCTGTTTGTCTGTCTGTTTCTACCTACAACACATGCACAACCAACATGATCACAATTTTCATCAGCATTAACTTAAAGGCAAGGCAAACAATTCCAGAAACAATACACTCAAGACAAAGAAAGAAACAATGTGTCACTGTGTCCTTAAGTCTTGGAACTTAACAGAAAAACTAATTAACGCAAAATGCGAAAATACCTTCAATATCAAAATCACACGAAACCTAGTGTCGTTTGGTGTTGTTCAAAATGTAAAAACATAGATAATTTGATTATATAATTATGCCTGCAAAATCATTTATACATAAATACAAAGTAGACAGATGCGTTCCGAATTTACACTTTTTCCAAATAATGCTAAACCAGAGATTCAAAATTGAACGATATAATGCCAAAATAAACTTTCGCTTGTCTATTTTTAATGCTCAGTGGAACAACGATTTGCCAATGTTCTCCCCGAGAAAACAGGTTTTCTTCATGACGTTCTTGAATATTGATGTACATAATAAAACCATCATTGATTAGAATATTGTCTGATATGTTCTGTAAGTTGTGTTTATGGGAACAGTATTTGTCTTGTTGTATAAGTTGATTCATTTCTGTAACCACATTGTTCCATGATGCTTGAGGATGGTTTTTGAAACGGATTGATAGGGGAAATGTTGACATGTGCTAAATGTTAATGTTCATCATTAAACTTTCAATGCATAAAACATCATTGTGTATATTCTGTTAAAAAAGTCACACACACACACACACCACACACACGCACGCACGCACGCACGCACACACACACACACACCACGCACCACACACGCACGCACGCACGCACGCACGCACCACACACACACACACACACACACACACACACACACACCACATACATAATAATAACAAAGTAACTATAACGAACGAATGAATGAATGAACAGACTATTTCATAAATCCCAGCAATCAGTAAAACATGACACTCTCCATCGGATAAAATGGACTTCATTACAAGGTTTCGTTGGTTGGTTAGCTGGTGGGCTGGTTGTCTTCTTTGTAGAGACACCTCGTTACAGGACGGATTGTGGGAGAAAGATTCAATTTGAGCTCGAAAGGGTACAGTTATGCCCCTTGCCGTCAGTATCGTTAGCGCTCACCAATGTGATTCCAGCCTGTATTCGTCTTAGCTTTTAGATTGATTCGGCATTGCTTCTTCTTCTTGTTTTCTTCTTTTTTCTTCTTTCTTTCTTTATTTCTTTCTTTCTTTCTTTCTTTCTTCTTCTTCTTCTTCTACTTTTTCTTCTTTTTCTTTTCTTTTTTCTCCTTTTTCTTCTTCTTCTCCTCCTTCTCCTTCTTGTTCTTCTTGTTCTTCTTCTACTTCTTTTTCTTCTTTTTCTTTTTCTTCTTTTTCTCCTTCTTCTTCTTCTTCTCCTCCTTCTCCTTCTTGTTCTTCTTCTTGTTCTTCTTCTTCTGCTTATTTTTCTTCTTTCTTCTTCTTCTTCCTCCTCCTCCTCCTTCTTTCTTCTTCTTTCGTTCGCTGTCTACATAGTCAGGCCACATCTGGCAATGAATGTTACTACTTTTTATTTTTCCATTTCCTGCCCACTGTCATGGTGTAAGAGCTAGTCGCTTTCGGCCTGCATCTTCTGGAATAACAGGACGGATGGGAGGGACTCCCAGCTGTTGAGGATGGAACCTGATAAGGTGCAGGACCCGGCGTTGCTCCACCGTGCAGGGACCTCAGTGGGCAAGCGCCATTCTTCTCCGATGTATAGACTGTCATTTTGCATGGTACCACGGTTTGTTCGAAGGCGCCTGCAGGCCTGGTACCTTCGACTTCTGGGTCCCTCTAGGTCTTCTGCAGAGGTTACCCAGCCCATAGCTCCAAAAGACCTACTCTGTAAATGCAGAGGGCTAGAGCTTCGGGCAACCCTTATACGCCTGTTGGCTCCGTATAGAACATACGTTTTCTTTATTTTTTTCAAGGTGTGTCCTTGCCAGTTATCACGCCCACCCCACCCCGACCTGATAGAATTTATCACCAGCGGGTCTGGGATTTTCTTTTCTTTCTTTTTTTTCTTACACCCAGGCAAACCTGGCTTATATCGCTGCAAACCGCAATATCAGTTCTGAAGGTCATCCGCCACCTGCGACCCGCTTGGTTTGGGATGGTCACCCACCCATTACCAAGTTAACGCTAGTGTTGGGGTGAGTTCATGGTTAGGTTCTGTACGTCATCATCATCATCACCATCACCATCATCATCATCATCATCATCCATCATCATCATCATGTGCCCTGCCGCATGGCGTTGGCGATCATGGCCCTCCATACGAATCTATCCCTTGTAGCTGCAAGTACATCTCCCACCCTTTCTGTCCTCAGCCACTGTGCAAGTCCGTCCAGTGTTTTCTTATTGGGTCTACCTGGTGCTCTCTCTCTCTCCCCCCCTGTATATACAGCTCGGTTATTTATTAAGTTACGTGAACAACGTGACAAGCTTCAGTTATGAGCTTGTTTGTTTGCTTTCGTTTGTTGGCTGTAGATTATTAGTGAAAGTTTGTTGGCTTATTTGTTTGCTTGTTTCTTCGCTTGCTTCATTTATTGGGTCTTTTGTTTAATAAATTGTGAGTCTTGGTCGCCTTCTAATTTCCCTTTTTCATAAATGAAGCACGTTTCGTGTATTGTATTGTCCTGCTTTGTTGGAATTTTGATATAGATTGGAAATTTCATATAGCTCTATTAAGATGACATTTCCTCATTCGTTTATGTTTAACCCTTTGACTCCCGCATCCTGTCCATCAGCATCCTGCATTGCCCATCATGCTAGAAAGCAAAAACCTAATCCTTTGATTCCCTCACCCTTCGGAAGCTGGTGGATAGGGTGAGGGAATCGAAGGGTTAAGTTTTTGCAGTTGTTGGATAGGGTGCGGGAGTCAAAGGGTTAAGGTTTGTCGTATTTTTCGCACTTCAGATACAATTGGACCAACTGCAGATGAGAAACACACACACACACACACACACACACACACACACACACACACACACACACACACACACACACACACACACACACACACACACACACACCAGCTCGCCCGTGTGCACGTATGCACAGACACACATATACATTGTCTCTGTATGTATACATCTCTCTCTCTCTCTCTCCTCTCTCTCTCTCTTATATATATATATATATATATATCCATCTGTCTGTCTTTCTGTCTATCTATCTATCTCTCTTTCTCCTTCCCTCCCTCCTCTGTCTCTGTCTGTCTGTCTGTCTGTCTCTCTCTCTCTCTCTGTCTGTCTCTCCTTCTTTCTCCCTCTCAGTTACAGTTATTTAACTTTCAAGTCCAGTAACTAACTGTTCCTTTATAGTGTTGAGTTCACGTCGATTTCTTTGGGAAATAGACAGTAAAAAGAACGTAGGGGAAGGGAAGAACACGGGCTAGACGTATGGTGAAAAGCAGACACTGGACAAATCATCACAGTAATACAAGATCCATTCTAAGCACGAAACGGGAGAGTTATGCCCCTTGCCCTCAATATCGTCGGCGCTCACCAGAGTGATCCCAGGCAGTATTCCCCTTGACTCTTTGATTGATCGGCCTTGCTTTGGCAGACGATAGTGTCGGGAAGGTCAAGGCTATCTTCTGCACTTTCAGCTTGTTAGTCTTTAAATTGACGGTATGGTTTGAGAAACAGATGGTACTAAATTGGAAGAGGGTCAGATCCCATAAGAAGCAGACAGACAGAGCTACAGATAGAAACGGTGAAAGAGACAAAACCGTTCCCACTTAACAACAGGAAGCTGACAGTTATGCAGAACAATTCTTGTTCTTGTTCTTGTTCTTGTTTTTCTCATTCATCATCATCATCATCATCATCACATCATCATCATCATCATCATCATCATCTCTTCTTCTTCTTCTTCTTCTTCTTCTTCTTTCTTCTTCTTCTTTTCTTCTTCTTCGATTCTTCTTCTTCATTCTTGCATTCTTCGCAATTCTTCTTTTCTTCTATTTTTTTCCCTTCCTCTTTTTTCTTCTTCTTCATCTTCATCATCGTCATCGTCATGTCGTCGTCATCATCGTCATCGTTATTGTCGTCGTCATCATCGTCATCAACATCATCATCATTCTTCTTCTTCTTCTTTATTGTCTTCTTCTTCTCCTCCTCTTTTCATCATCTCATCATCATTATAATCATCGTCGTCTCGTCATCGTCATCATCATCATCATCGTCGTCGTCGTCGTCGGCGGCGGCGGCGTCGTCGTCACCACCACCACAACCACTACCACCATCGCCACCACCATATCATCATCATCAACTCATCACTTCATCACTTCTTCTTCTTCTCTACTACTACTACTACTTATATTACTACTTCTACTACTACTACTACTACTACTACTACTACTACTACTACTACTACTACTACTTCATTCGGTTTCATCTGCATAGTTAGGCCTCGTCTGGCAATGAACGTGGTCGTGTCTTCCATTTTCTGTCGGCTGTCATGAAGCTTGGTGGTCAGAGGAAATGTAATCAGACAGGGCGAAACAGAGAGACATACGGACAGAGAGAGAGAGGGGGGGGGGGGAGAGAGAAAAGAGAGAGAAGAGAGAGAGAGAGAGAGAGGAGAGAGAGAGAGAGAGAGAGAGAGAGGCGATCAGAGCAGAGGCAGTACTTGTAAAAAATAACAAACTTAAGAGACAAAACAACAAAGAAAATATGGGACCAAAGCAGAAACACGTTCTGCCTCTTCCCCTCCTCCCTTTTGTAAAAAAAAAAAAGGAAGCTGCACAACAAGCAGCATATCCACTAGGAAACCAGACAGATCACACTCAACATCCACAGCAAGCAAGACAGCAGACAGAGACAGATAGACAGACAGACAGACAGAAGCACATAGCTGAACATTCGCTGCCAGATATGAAGAACACTTCTGTCTGCAGTTCTCTATCAAAGAGGGACGAGACACGACTGTGTGGTCTCTGAATTCATGACGCGTAATAAAATCTACCACCCACCACCTCATCCCTTTATAGAGATGCTGCGTGGGATAAGGAGGGTAGTAGCAGACGTGCGGACGGGACTCTGGGGACTGGGAGAGCTCGGGGGGGGGGGGGGGGGGGGGGGAGCGAGAACTATTAAACAAAAATGTTAACGATTCTCTTTTGAATTGATTTTTTTCGTTTTGCCGAGAATAAGCATATAACCTGCCTTAATCTGCAGTGTGCTAGTTGCAGCTGAATTTTGATTCAATTGTAGACTTTGTCCGAAGTAATTATGTAACAAAAAAAATCCAGTTTATGAGGTTAACTTTCTGTGGTGGTGTGAGTCTTAGAGTTTAGAGGGGTTTTCTTTGTTTGTTTGTTTGTTTGTTTTTGTTTTAAACTTGTTTTAATGTTGTTTTCATGATACAGTTACAGTGACATATGAATACAGCAACGAAGCGGATGCATGATAAACACGCACACACATTACAAATATAATATACAAATAAATCAAATACATAACACAGAAACCAGCGATACATGCGCAGACACACACAGATACAATACACACACAGACACACACAGACACACACAGGCACACACACACACACACACAACACACACACACACACACACACACACACACACATCATATACATATTATAAATTATATATTATATAAGCACCAGACCACAGTGGAAAACATTAAACAATAAAGTTCTAGACTGGATACAACAACAGGGTGTGAATAATTAAGTTATAAACAGTTAAAGCAAAGAAGGACAAAACATATTTTCATACACAACATTTCAAATGTAAACATACTTATTTACATATATTTCATGTAAACCTATTTTAAATTCGGAAATAAAGATTCAATAAATTCCAAACTAGCATTGGCTTGCAAAAAGCGTTATTTTTTTTTCTCAATTTCAAATTGGCGATTTACTCATGAATATATGTATGTGTGTATATCTATATATTGATGATTAATTTCTTGTATAACTTTTGAACTTTTGTA
Source organism: Monoplex corrugatus (assembly GCA_030674185.1). Lineage (NCBI taxonomy): Eukaryota > Metazoa > Mollusca > Gastropoda > Littorinimorpha > Ranellidae > Monoplex > Monoplex corrugatus. The sequence continues at coordinate 41,519,396 of CM060311.1, forward strand.
TTCAATCTGACTTACCGTCAGATATAAATATTCAGGTAAGTAATCCCGGTCTGTTTGAAATCTAGAGGCTGAACCGTTTATTTTTGCGTTGTGTTTTTGCTTTTATGTCTGTATTTCAAGTCTTCAGTGAAAGGGGAAAGATGAGGAACGGTTCCTGTAATCTTACATTTGTATATAAACATTTTTGCTACATGATTATTAAGTAAAAACAACAACAACTGGATTTTCATATATTGCTGCGTCTGTTCCAAACTAAAATTAAATTTCCTGTTTACTTTATATTCTGACAGATCTGACACGTCTTGTTTTTTTTCTTTCTTTTTATTTTCTAGAATTTAACCAGAAGTGAATTGAATGCTGGCATCGCCACAGAAAGTGTGCAAATGTGTCTTTTTTAGTCTGAATACAGAAGCTGCAAGGAGCCTAGAATTAGTTCGAGAGGGAATCATCGTACTCGGACAGTTCCATATGCGCTCCTGGCAAATCTGCCAGTCGTTATCTGTCAGTCTTTTAGCCAGCGCAGAACCCTATGTCCTGGCAGGGTGTAGAAACGGGGAGTGGAACATGACCTATAAAGCCTTGACACCACCAGAATAATTGGCGCATTAAGGTTGACAATTCACTGTGAAAGCCAACTTCTATGTTAAAGGATGGGATCGAACTGAAGACAAGAGATCTGTCAAAAGAACCAGCGATTTGGTAGTGAATGGAAGAGCTGGAGAAGGGAAAGGTTGACGAAAAAATATAACGATTCTCTGCTTCAACTGATTTTGGACATACAAGGTGAGCGAGTAGCCTACTAAATATCTGCAGTTTGTTAAAGCCACTAATGTTCAGTTTAACGATTTCTTTGCGCCCGGTAAATATTTTTAAAAATCTAATTCAAATAGTCAGCTATAATATTCAGACAATATGGCGATTGGTGGCGCTGCGCTGTGGCGGTGCACTCTTCCTGGGGAGAATTGCCTGGGTTTTACACAGTTAGTGATTTTTACCATGTATCAGTACAGTAATAGAGTACAATACAACACCGTCGCATCTTACCATAAAAATATTTTACAACAGGAAAAGCACGTGGCCATAGTATGGCGCCAACTTTTTTGTATGCGTGTATTTTTAGTTTACCTATGACCTTTTCTTGCCGTGGGATCTTTAACATGCGCTGAGTGAATGGTGCACACTGAGACCTCGGTTTCTCGACTCGTCCAAAAGAATAGCACTCAGATTACCGCTCAAGATTTAGTGTGGTGGAGGGGAGAAAAATGTCCGTCCCATCTGGAATAAACCCAGGCTTGTACTTGTAGTTACTCGACGAATGCTTTATCTGCTAGGCCATATACTGCACTTAGCTCATACCATACCATACCATACATACCATACCATACCATACCATACCATACCATACCATACCATACAACATACCATACCATACATACCATACCATACCACTCCATACCATACCATACACTACATTACCATACAACCATCCCATACCATACCATACCATACCATACCATAACCATACCATACCATACCATACCATACCACTACCAACATACCATACTCATGACCATACCATACCAACCGTACTACATACCATACCATACCATACCATATACCATCATACCAGCATACCAGACCGCGACCATACCATACCATACCATACCATACCATACCATACCATACCATACCATACCATACCATACCATACCATACCATACCATACCATACCATACCATACCATACCATACCATAATGCAACATACCATACACATTACACCATACGTACCACACCGTTCTATACCATACCATACTGTACCATAGAATACCATACCATACCATACCATACCATACCACATTACCCATACGTACCACACCGTCTATACCATACCATACTTACCTGATACCATACCATACCTACATACCATACCACATTACACCATACGTACCACACCGTTCTATACCATACCATACTGTACCATAGAATACCATACCATACCATACCATACCATACCAATTACACATACGTACCACACCGTTCTATACCATACCATACTGTACCATAGAATACCATACCATACCATACCATGCCATACCACTACCATACGTACCATACGTCTATACCATACCATACTGTACTGTAGAATACCATACCATACCATACCATGCCATACCATACCATACCATACCATGCCATGCCATGCCATGCCATACCATACCAATTACCCCATACCATACCATACCATACCATACCATACCATACCATACCATACCATACCATACCATACCATACCATACATACCATACCATACCATACCATACCATACCGTAAATGCAAACACAAGGGACGAAAAACGGGGCAAACCTTTGTGCTCTCTTTCCTGCGCACGCTAAAGATCCCGTGGCAGTTGAAAACCGTAAAGAGTAAGGCATTTACCCGGCTGCCTTGGTATGAAATATTGGAGAAATAGGTTCATTTCCCAGAATTCTACCCTTGATGCTAATTAGCCTTTCTGAAGTCTTGGTGAAAACAAAATTAAAACAGGGTGGCCTGCACTGCGGCGCGTGCTCTCAATGCGGAGAACAGCCCGGTTCCACACGATAAATGCATTGTGACAAAAAGATGTAAGTATCTTACCATCCCATACGATACCATACCTACCATCCCATACCATACTATACTATATGTGCCATATCATACCATATTGTATTATCCCATATCGTACCATGTCATACCATACCATACCTACCATCCCATACCATACTATACTATACCATACCATACCGTTACCATACCATACCGTACCATCATACCATACCACATTACCCTGTATTGTATACCATTACCATACCGTACCATACCATACCACACTACCCTAATTGTACCATACCATACTGTACCATACCGACCGTACCGTACCGTGCCATACCATACCGTACCATACCATACCATACCATACCATACCATACCATACCATACCATACCATCCATCCATACCATAGCATGCCAACCATACCATACCATACCGTACCGTAACATAACATACCATACCGTACCATACCATACCATACCATACCGTACCATACCATACCATACCGTACCTACCTACTGTACCATACCATACGTACCATAGCCATACCATACATACCGTGCCATACCGTACCATACCGTCCGTACCGTACCGTACCGTACCATACCATCCATACCATACCATACCATACCATACCATACCATACCATGCCATACCGTGCCATACCATACCATACCATTCCGTACGGTACCATACCATACCATACCGTACCGTACTGTACCATACCTACCATACCATACCATACCTGTACCATACCATACCATACCGTACCGTACCGTACCATACCATACCGTACCATACCATACCGTGCCATACCATACCAGTACCGTACCGTACCGTACCGTACCATTCCGTACCGTACCGTACCGTACCGTACTGTACCATACCGTACGTACCGTACCGTTACCGTACCATACCTACCATACCGTACCGTACCATACCGTACCGTACCGTACCGTACCGTACCGTACCATACCATACCATACCATACCATACCATACAAATGGACGACACCGCCCACAGTTACAGAACGAGGACATAAAGCAACCAGGGACGTGAAGCAGACAGACAGACAAACAAACAAACAATACGCAAACACAAGAAACGACTGAAATTCGCTGCCAAACGCGAAGAAAACTTCCATCGACAAACCCCCCCCCCCCCTACCCCCCGTAAGACGGACAGGCCATCAACATGGAGAATGTGGTCCCCGAAATTCATGGCATGTCATAAAATCGACCGCCTGCCGACCTCCTCCCCCTTATAAAGATTCCCCACGGGATAAGGGGTGACGGTGGCAGAAGAGAGGATGGGGAGCCTGGAGGAATAGGGAAGCGCTGACAAGAAATGAAAGGATTCTCGACACGGGCTGGCTGGCACTTTTGATAAGAGCTGTGGACTGGAGATCTCCCGTCTCGAGTTTGATCCTATACGGTGACATAAAAGTTGGTTGGTTGCAGCCAGTCGTAATGCTCCCATCGATTTGGTGGTATCAGTATTGCACAGACACCATTCACCTTCTTATTTCAAGACTTCCTCTACGTCAGCTATCTGGCTCTTTTGATAGAGTCGTGGACTTGAGGTCTCCCGTCTCCAGTTTTATCCCACCCTGAATCATAAACTTTGGCTTATTCCCTGACCATCGTAATGCTTCAACCATTCTGGTGGTGTCAGTTTATCATAGGTCCTATCTCACCCCCCCCCTTCCCTCTCCATTTCAAAATTTCGCCAGCGCAAAGTTTTTTTGTTGTTGTGTATTTTTGTGCATGGACTTGAGAAATCTGCCAGATAACTTCTGGCAGGTCTGGATGGAATACATATGGAATTCTCCAAATGCAGTGATCCTTTTTGAACCGTGTCCAATGTAAAAAAACAACAACAACAACAACAAACCAACTCCCATGGGATAAGCGATGGTGGCAGAAATGAGAATGCCAGCCTTGAGAATGGAAAACGCTGACAAAAACGTTTGAGGATTTTCGATTGTGGATCGCAGTTTATACCTCTTGAACAGTGTCCAAACTCCCATGGGATAAGGGATGGTGGCAGAAGTGGCAGTGGGAATGAGAATGGAAAACACATACAACACGTTTGAGGATTGTCTACTGTGGAAAGCAGTTTCCTAAGTACCGCAGAATAAATATAGAAGTAAACAAGTTAGACAAGCCATTCTAACAGTCTACCTTTTCATACACCTTTTTTTTAATAGAAAAACCGAGATTTGTAGTTCTCAATGTCATTATGACCTCGAAGAAGTTTTAGTTGAAATAAAACCTAACGTGCATCGAGGACGAAGGTAGACTGTCACAGCAGAGAAATCTATTTTTGAGTATTTTCAGAAATTACACAGAAAATCTTATTCACACACATACCTCAAAAAGTGCTGATTTTCAGCACTGTTTGTCCATTTGACCTTGATCTCGAAGCTGTGCCTTCCAAATTTATGCTTTGACGACTCCCTGCATCCCAGAGCTTCAAACGAAATTCTGGTTTAAAAAGATTGATTTCGATATGTAAACAAAACAAATGTTACCATAGAGAGAAAAAAAGTGATACTACACAGTGGCAGTATGCTTTCAGATGAAAGAGATACCCAGAGTGATACACACATACAAATCAATTGTAAAGGTATTTCAGTACAGTACAGTACATAGAGATGGTGAGCCAGCCTGTAATAACAGACAAAACAAGGACAGAACACAACCACCAGCAGGAGGCGGGCAGACAGAGAGCTAAAAATCGCTGCCAGACATGAAGAATACTTCCATCTTCAGGAGATGAACAAGACTTTAGCGTTAAAAGCGTGGTCCCCAAAATTTATGACTCGTCATAAATCTACCGCCCACTGACCTCCTTCCGTTATAGAGATGCCCTGTGGGATAAGTGATGGCAGTTAAGTGAGGATGAGAGCATGGAGTATAGAAAAGAAAACTGGTTTGGGGAAAAACGAAACAAAACGCTGACAAACAAAGTGCGTATGTTTAGTCATTGCTGATTATACGTTATGTAATATTAGAGATTAATTTGTCGTGCAATGGTATAGCTTGCTAATTTGTTGCACATTTCGATTCTCTTCTCTTTATTTCATTTTCACGCAACATGGGTAAGACATGACGAGGATTTTGACTTTGTTCAAATAGCTTCGTCAACTCATTGGTTAGACCGCCCTGTTGATAAGGCAGAGGGTTGTGTGCTATACACTGAGACAGTGTGTAGTTAAAAAGAAAGAATACTTTTATTCAGGCTGGCTGATTCTTTTGATAGAGCTGTGGATTCAAGTTCTGGTGTCTCTAATTTAGTCCCAGCTCGCGACATAAAGACTGGCGAGTTTGCGGCATAAATATATTTTTTTTACCAGAGAACTGCTGGCAGTTGAGCGTAAATTGAATTATCCAACTGATGAATCCCACTTGAGCAAACTTCAAACTTCAAACTCGAGAGAGAATTATCTCACTCAGATAGTTTTGCATGCATTCTGCCCCAGTCTGTTAGCAAAGATCTGGAAAACCTCTTGAGCAGAAGCAAAAACGAAACAAAACAACAAAACAGACCAAAACAAAAAAGCTTATGTGTAGGTGAGGTCTTGAAATGGACGGGAATTTAAAGGCTTTATACAAAATACTTATCTGACATCACTAGAAAGGTTGGCGCGTAAGATGGCAGAGAGTAGACCGATGCTTGTGTCCATCATCATCATCATGTGCCCTGCCGCATGGCGTTGGCGATCATGGCCCTCCATGTGCATCTATCCCTTGTCGTTGCAAGTACATCTTCCACCCTCTCTGTCCTCAGCCACCCTGCAAGTACGTCCAGAATTTTCTCCCTGGGTCTGTCTGGTGTTCTCTTTCCCTCCAGCTTTCTGTATGATTGTGTTACGGATTGGAATTGAACCTGGATTTCATTGTGCTGAGTAGAATGGTGGCCCAGTTGTTAGAGTGCCTGATTAGAAAGCAAGGGGTACTCCTTGGTGTAACCCCAGGTTTTGACATGGACTTTTCTCCTCCGTTCACCACACGTAGTAATGGTCTGGTGCCAGTCTTTCAGATGAGACGATAAGCTGAGTTTCCCCAGTATGCGGCATGCCCTCACGTACGTAAAATAACAACCCAAGGCAACAGAGGAATTGTTCATGCCAACATTTTGTAGGAAAAGAAAAACAATAGTTAGCCCCTCCCCTTCCCCTTCCCCCTACCCTCAGAGAGAGAAAGAGAGAGAGAGAGAGAGAGAGAGAGAGAGAGAGAGAGAGAGAGAGAGAGAGAGAGAGAGAATAGCCCAACTTTAACACAGAAATTTTGTTGTGACAACACATGTTAAAGAATTGACGTAATCAAGTATTTGTTCATGTTATTATTATCACAATGGATTTAATTTTATATATTTGGGTTGCTGTCTTCATGGAGAATACATCGTTGCAGTGCAGCGCCACCTATTTTTCTCGTTTATTTCCGGTGTGCGGGTGTTTCTGTTTACCTATGACATTAGGTTTTGCCACAGTTTTGCCAGGGACGACTCCCCTTTACTGCTGTTGGATCTTTAACGGGCGCTGAGTGTTCGCTGCACACAGGACTTGGGTCTATCGTCTTCTTCTAAAGACTAGCATAGAGATCACCATATAAAACATAGCTGCTTGTCTTGTCTTCAGAAAGAAAGTTTGATCACATCAGTCCTCCTCTCCTTCGCTCTCTTCACTGTCGTAAAAAGAACTGAATATAAGCTGGCTGGATACCTTGTGTTACAAATCTATTCACCAGTCTCCTCCATCATATCATTGCGACAACATCAATAGATATACGCCAGCTCGCAGCTTGCGCACAGCTTCAGATACTCTTTCCCTTCTGGTCCCTAGATTTAAAACTGTCAAGTCCTGGCCAGCGTTGGTTTACTGTCTCAGGATCGTCAAGCCTGGAGAAGACTTCCGCTCTGCCTTCGCCTAACACCAACCCTTTCTGCTTTTAAATCCAATCTAAAAACCACCTCTTTTCCCAATAATGAATTCAACAACTACTTCTTCCCCTCAGTCTGTGTAATAAATATGGTAAGGTGGCCGGCCTTTGTCGATTGTAAGCGTCTGCCTAGTGCATGAGTGCACTTTGATTTGAATTGTCAAGATTTGGCGCCGTATAAATACTGTGATTATGGACGTAGACAGAGAAAAGAAAAACCCCTGCCTGATACGTGATCTGAACCTGAGTGTCTCGCTTCTTATGTAAGTTCATTTACCACTAGGTCACACATTCCACTGTGTAATTTGTAGTTTGTTCAGGAGCGTTTCAGTGCGTGTATGTGGACAATTCCACATGCCCCTCATCCAGATCTGTCAGCAATTATCTAGCAGCGTGTATGTGGACAATTCCACATGCCCCTCATCCAAATCTGTCAGCAATTATCTGGCAGCTCCTTAATCCTGCGCAAAACTCTATGCGTTGGCAAGGTCTTGAAACACGGAACGGGGGGGTGGGGGGAGAGTACGGGACCTATGAAACACCAAGTTGACATCACCAGAATGACTGAAGCGTTAACCGATTAAAGATGGGCAGCAAACAGGCCAACTGAATTTAAACCCAAGATATGAGATATCCTGAGTCCACGGCTGTATCATCAGAGTAAAATGTTACCAGAGATGAACAGCCTTTCAAAAAAAAAAAAAAAAAAAAAAAAGGAACACAACCTGCTGCACGTAAGGTTCCAGATTGTTCAAGAGAGGA
>CM060311.1:41532691-41545191 GCA_030674185.1 Monoplex corrugatus
GGTGTGGGGTGGGGTTGGGGGTGGGGTGGGGGAGCTTTGAATTGGGGCCTGAGAAAGCGTGGATGTTGTCCGCAAGATCGATTTTTACGTACTACTTTGCATTTTGTTGTAATGTTGTTGTGTTTTTCTCTGTTGCTGTTACTCAATCTTCCTTTAAGAAAACAAAACAACAACAAAAAACAAAAACAAAACAAAAAACGAGAGATTCTTTCATATCGATCGAGGAGGTGCATGTCTGTCGGTCTGTGTGTCTGTGACAAAAACGTGTCAGCGAGATTTTCTCGCCTGTTTCTGGGTGAAGTTTTATCAGATTTGGATCAGAGATGTAAACCGTTTGAGAAGTCTTGTTGTTTGAAGGCCAGCCGACTGCACAGAGCCATGATAGGGCTAAAACAATATCAGAACATACACAAGATCCACTGACCCTGAAAAAAAAAGAAAACTGGAGAAAAGAAAATTGAGTACACATCTCAATGAATTAGCGCTCATAATCTAATTGAATACATATGCTAACATAACTGAGAACACTTAAACATTACATACAAACTGGCCCAAAAGTACCTAAAAATATCATATTTCCTTAGAGACAAAATGCACTTAATACACGTCACGACTATCAATCCTAATAGAAAGTATGTAAGGCGTTAAAGAACACACACAAGTGATGGGACCAGCAAGGCAGAAAATGTTAGGAAGAGGTGACAGGAAGCAAAGGAGCAAGGCAGAAACAAAGAGTGACACAAAGGAGGAACTTTCTAGCACAGAATTACCGGAAGGTTGGATAATATTTGTACTGAAAGAGCCCCACGGAGTTATCAGGAAAGTCACAAATGCGTAAGTTTAGAAGTTATGGCGTCATGATCAAGATCATTTTCAGGAAGGTGTGTGAACAGTACATTATAATGATCTTCTGACATCCATCCTATTTTCATTTTGTTATTGTCTGCTATTGTCCTCACCTCACCTTGAGTTTTACTTCATCTGACGATTTTTCAAAGGTCATAGTGACCTTGAGAAATACAAAACCTGGGTTTTCTCTAATAATCTGTATAAGAAAAAGGAGATTCACTGAATGGCGTGACCATCTTTTGTTGCTGTCGTAAGGTGATATGTGCACGCTTTTATGTGTATGTGTACGTGTGTGGTGGTGTGTGTGTGTGTGTGTGTGTGTGTGTGTGAGTGTGTGTGTGTGTGTGTGGTGTGTGTGTGTGTGTGGAGAGAGAGAGAGAGAGAGAGAGAGAGAGAGAGAGAACATATCTGTAGTCACTTACTGGCGTATAATTATGTCCATTTATTTTTACAGACATTGGGCCTGCAAACAGTCTTAAGTTAATATATGAAATTAAATGCGCATAGCTTGATTTTGAGATTGCTGTAAACAAAACGTTTAAAGTGTGAGCAATAGGTGAATACTAGTGTGGCTTGACTAGCTCCTTTTTGTCTTTTTATATTTTGTGTAGTAGTAGTAATAGAAGTAGTAGTATTAATTCTTGTTGTTGTTGATTTTTTTGTCATTTGTGTTTCAAAGACCATTTGGCCGAAAATATCTTGTTCCGTTAGTCAACTGGCGTGTTCATTCTATTTTCATATATTTGTTTTCTTTTTGTTTGAAAGCTGGCAGTCACACTGATTCACACTATCGTTCCTTTAAGTATTTTATGGCCTAGATCAGTTTGGAATCGATGCACTCAGATTTGCAAGGCAGACGATTTATGTGCTGTTCAGTAGGTCTGTAAACATCGTGTGTGGCTCACAATCATTCCTCCGTGAATCGTGATTTGAATATGACGTGATACACGGTCAGCGTCCCAAAACTGGTTAGTTTCAAGACAAGCAACGTTTATGGGCTATTTTATGAGGAAATGGGAATTAGAGCACCTGGTCATAACAGGAAAGCTGGAGGGAAAGAGAACACCACACCACGTAGATTTGGGGAGAAAATATTGGACGGACTTGCAAGCTGGCTGAAGACAGACAAGGTGGAAGATGTACTTGCAGCGACAGGAGATAGATTCGTATGAAGGGCCATGGTCGCCAACGCCATGCGGCAGGGCACATGATGATGATGAACAGGTAGCTAGTTCTAGCAGTACGCTCACCGTGTGTAATGTATAAATTTCAGCACATTGATTTTACCTTATTATTTCTGATGTGTCCTACCTGCCTTTCACAAATCTGCAGTTATGCTGCTCCTGTGTTTTATTCCTGTGTCTCGGAATCATGGGCGTAGTTGGCGAAAAGTGAGAGTTCCCACCTTTCACACTGACTACACGAGTTCCACCCTGACTCGCGAAAAAGATTTGCATGCACAGCCTTCAGACCACCCTGCTGTAAACGGGTACCTGACCCTGTTGTGGGTTGGGAATTGTGACGCAGGCGAGGGAGAGGAGATTGGTGCCACCCTCACCATGCTAGCCTTGAGAAATTTTGGAAGTCTGTGACACCTATTTCCCTGTAGGCTCTTTCCCAAGTGACATCAACCAACCGTTTGTATCTGTCTTGTTCAAGTTCATATTGCTTATAGCCCAACCGACTACTAGAGCCATATCAGGGCTAACACCACGTCAAAAACAACAAGGTTTCGTTGTGAAAGACATGAAATACAAGGTTCATTTTTATTTTCTATGACCTTAGGATTACGAAATAACCTGTACCTTTTTCTTAACAGTATTGCTTCATTCTCTCTTCATGTGTGTGTTTGGTTCTTTCTTTATGTGTTTGTGTGTTTGTTTGTGTGCTTATTTGTATACATGACTTTACGGTTACGAAACAACCTGTACCTTTTTGTTAACTGTATTGCTTCTTTCTTACTTCATTTGTTTGTTCCGTTCTTTCTTTATGTGTTTGTGTGTTTGTTTGTGGCTTATTTGTATACACTTTGCCCCAATATCTCGCATTTGCACTACAATAATCCTGTAATGTCGTGGACTCTGTGCGTAGTCTTTTGCCTGAGAATGGCGAGGTGGAGGGGAAATGAAGGTGGGAATAGCAGAGAAAAAGGAATGTTCGAGACCGTGCCAAAGCAAAGCGTTTCAAGTTGATGGATCGGAGAAGAATATTAATTTTCCTCTTCAGCGTTTGTGCGGTGTTGTTTCGAGGTGTGTGTAACGCGCCTTATTCTGGGGGTTAACTTAAGCTCACACTGTGCAGGAAAGATACTTAAAGTAACTGTGCGGTCTGCATTCCCTGTCTATAGCAGTTTGTGTCTTTAAGATGTTTGCTTCTTTTCGAAAAACGGCTTGAAACGTATTTCTTTCAGAAACATCTACAAAACTGCAGAGATAGTGCTTATAAATTTTTAAGTGCGGTCATGTTGAAACTAATGTGTGTGTGTGTGTGTGTGTGTGTGTGTGTGTGTGTGTGTGTGTGTGTGTGTGTGTGTGTGTGTGTGTGTGTGTGTGTGTGTGTGTGAGTGTGTATATGTATGTGTGTGTGGATGTGTTTTCACTTGTACGTTTGTGTATGACAGACTTGTATTTATCTAATGATTTATACGTGTTTTCTTTTTTCTTGCGTGTTCTTTGTGGACTAATGATACTGTAGCATATCTCTGATTTCGTGTAGTTATTTGTAGTGGTTTTTGATGAGCTATGTATATATTGCATTAATGTATATACCAGACGGACTCTGTTTATACTGCATTAATGTGTGAACCAGGTAACCCCCACTCTCTCTTTCTCTTCTTCTATTCTTATTACCCATTGCTGTGTAAAATGCAAAGAACTGTTGTGACAGGGATTGTTACCTCTTACAAATGGAATTTGTGAAAAGGCAGAAAAAGAGAAAAAAGGAAGCTGCAGAAAGATAAAGGCAGAAAGAAACACAGTAACAGAAAACGAAGAAAATTCTAGCGTATCATTTCCGGAAGGTGGAGATGTTATTTGTACTTTAAAAAAAAAAAAGATGGTCAAGCCATTTTGACATTCTCCCTTTTTATGTGAAAATCATTGCAGGAAATCCGGATTTTGCTGCAATCCGTATTTTGTACTTGTCAAGGTCACTGTGATCGTGAAGAAGCGACAGATGAAACAAGACTGGACATAAAGGGAGGACAACGATATACCCCACAGCGGTGGAAAGATATTGTAAATATTGTCATAAATTGTGAGAAAATCCGGTTCACACATCTTTTCTCAAAACGTGCTGAATTCAGTGGGAGATGGGGCGGGGTGTTGGTCTGTGTGACCTTGACCTTGATGCCAACCTTCCAAACTCGTGCTTTCTTGAATCTTCAACAGTCCACGCCTTTGACAAAAATTAGATAAGGATCTTCTCATAAAGAATTGAAGAAATATCTTACTCATACAGTTTTGTCACAGCCAGCCAAACATACACACAGACATCTGTCTCCGGTCGATCTGAAGTAATCTCCTTATTTTTGAAAGGGAGAATAAAAAAAGTAAAAATAAAAAAAAAGAAATAAAAAAAAAAAAAACCGTGGAAAGAAACAGCGATAACATTTTCGCACACAATTTTCTTCAGAATATGGCATCCTCATAGAGGTGGGCAAAAATCTATCTCAGAAGCTGGTGCCGTGAAAGGAAATTATAGTGGAGAGAAATTGGGGCTTTTCCCCTTGTGTTTACTGTTTTCGACTTTTTTGGTTTTGTTTATTTTGTTTTTGTTTCTTTATTTCTTTCCTAATCTCTGCTTTATCCTCCTTTTAATGTTGTGTGTGTGTGTTGTGTGTGTGTGTGTGTGTGTGTGTGTGTGTGTGTGTGTGTGTGTGTATGCGCGCGCACTTACGTATTTGTTCAGAGATAGAAAGATGTGATTTGGTGGTGGTCTACGAATGTTTTTATCTGTATGTCTGTCTGTCTGTCTGTCTATCTGTCTGTTTATCTATTATCTGTTTGTTTGTTTTTCTGTAAGCCGATTGGCAGCATAATTACAAACTTGACAGGGAGGGAGGGAGAGGAGAGAGAGAGAGAGAGAGAGAGAGAGAGAGAGAGAGAGAGAGAGAGAGAGAGAGAGAGAGAGAGAGAGAGAGATGTGGGGACGTAGTGATACTTTTACCACCTTGCTTCCATATCTCATCATTTTTCCTTCATTGTTATTACAACTCCAGATACTTTCCTGACATTCTCATCACTGGGCCTTGTCTGTTTGCTGTGTGGATTAAAGGGAGCATGCTGATCATTTTCTCTCCTTGCGTGTGCTTCGTTCGTTCTTTAATTTAACGTCTTTTCACTTAAGTGTGGTTGTGTGTGTGTGTGTGTGTGTGTGTGTGTGTGTGTGTGTGTGTGTGTTGTGTTGTGTATGTGTGTTTGTGTGTATGCGTGTGTGTTTGGAGGAGTTATTATTTCTTTGTGGTCTGTTTCTGTGTGTGCTGTATGTGTGTGTGTGTGTGTGTGTGTGTGTGTGTGTGTGTGTGTGTGTGTGTGTGTGTGTGTGTGCGCGCGTTTGTGTGTTTGTTTGTGTGTGTGGTGATGGTGGTGGTGGTATGAATTATTATTTCTTTGTATATATGTGTGCTTATTTGTGTTGTGGTTGTTGTTGCTGCTATTTCGGGTCCCTTTCCATTTCTTTCTTTCTTTTTTTTTTTTTATTTTTTTTTTTTGAGTACGTCTGTTGCTTTCTCTCTGTCTGTGTTTCTTTTTCTGTGTGTATGTCTGTTGTTTTTTTTTACTTTGTGTGTTTTTGTGTTTATTTGTGTGCTTATTTGTATTGGGGTTGTTGTTGCTGCCTTGTGTTGGAGTCCCCTTCTCTTCTTTGTTGAGTACGTCTGTTTGTATGGGTTTGGTTCTTTCTTTCTTTGTGTGGTTGTGCGTTTGTGCGTTTATTTGTGTTGTTGTTGTCGCTGCTGCTGCTCTTGTCGTTGTTGTGTGTTTATTTCTTATTTATGTTTTTTTTTTTTTTCAGAAAGTTTGTCACTTTGTGTCTGGTTTTTATTTTCTGTGTGCGTTTGTGTTGTTGTTGTGTGGTGGTGTGTGGTGGTGGTGGTGGTGGTGGTGGTGGTGTGTGTGTGTGGTGTGTGTGTGTGTGTGTGTGTGTGTGTGGTGTGTGTGTGTGTGTGGGATGGAGTGGGGTGGGGGGTGGTGGGGAGTGTGAGAGTGAGAGAGAGTGTGTGTGTGTGTATGTGTGTGTGTGTGTGTGTGTGTGTGTGTGTGTGTGTGTGTGTGTGTGTGTGTGTGTGTGTGTGTGTGGTGTTGTATGTTGTCCTTGTTGGTATTTCTGCTGCTGCTGCGTCTTTGAGTCTGAATTCCGTCGGGTCAGTGGTTGGCTTCAATACGTTTACTGTTATTGCTATAGCTCTTGTTGATGTTGTTTATGTTGCTGTTGTTGTTATAGCAGGGTGGTGATGATGGTGGTGGTGATGTTTGTGTGTGTTGTGTTGTGTGTGTGCGTGCGTGCGTGCGTGCGTGCGTGTGTGTGTGTGTGTGTGTGTGTGCAAGCATATGCACGTACCTGTTTATGTGCGAGAGAGAGAGAGTGCATGCGTTGTGTTTGTATTTGTGTATGCATGTGTACATGCACGCGTGTGTGCCGTGTGTTTATGCACATGTGTATGTGTGTAGGGGGGAGGGGGAGGAGGGCTGGTTGGCAGCATGACGGCCAGCTTGACAGGGGGAGAGGTGGAAATGCAGAGATACTGTTTTGTTCCTCTTTCATCGCATGTCTCCCAGCGTTCTCTGGCATGGTTGTTACAACTCTCAGACACTTTGCTGACAGTGCAATCACCGGGCCTTGCCTGCTGCCATGTTTAGGACATGCATGTCTATCACGTGTTCTCTCTCTTGTTTGGTTGTTTGTTTCTTTCTTTCTTTGCTTTATTTACTTTCTTTCTTTCTTTCTTTTCTTTTCTTTTCTTTCTTTCTTTCTCTTTCACTCTCTCTCTTTCATTCTTTCTGTCTTTCTCTCTCTTTCTCTCTCTGTGTTTCTTTCTATAGATCTGTCTTTCTGTCTCTATCTTTCTCTCTCTGCTCTCTCTTTTTCTTTCATTCTGTCCTCTCTCTCTTTCTCTCTGCTCTCTTTCTTTCTTTCTCTCTCTCTCTCTCTCTCTCTCTCTCTCTCTCTCTTTTCTGCTCTTTTTTTCTTTCTGACTTCTCCTTCTCTCTCTTTTCTCTCTCTCTCTCTCTGTCTCTGTCTCTCTGTCTCTCTCTCTCTGTCTCTCTCTTTCTTTGTTTGTTTCTTTCTTTCCTTCTTTTTCTTTTCTTTTCGTTCTGTCTTTCTTTCTATTTTTTGTGTTCTTTCTTCTTTCTTTCTTTCTTTTTGTTTCTTTGTGCGATGTATTTGATGATGTTATTGTTGCTGTCGTCATCCGCGCCATTGTTGTTGATTGATGGTAGCCATAGAAACATAGGTATACTAGTTTTGGTGTAAGAGTGTGTGTTTGTGCATATGTGTGTATATATCTGTGTGCGTTGTACGTGCGCGCGCGCGCGTGCGTGTGTGTGTGTGTTGTTTGTGTGTGCAATGTATTCCAGTGTGTTTGTACTTTAGTGTGTGTGCATGTGTCTATGTGTATGTGTACTTTTGTGTATGTGCGTGTGTTTGTGTGTGGGCGCGTCTATGTGTTTGTGTGCGCGTGTATGTGTTTGAGTACGTGTGCGTGTAGTGTGTATGTAGTGTGTGTATGTGTGTGTGTGTGTTTGTTTGTGTGTGTGAGTGTGTGTTTGTGTGTGTGTGTGTGTGTGTGTGTGTTTGTGTGTGTGAGTGTGTGTGTGTGTATGTGTGTGTGTGTGTGTGTGTGTGTGTGTGTGTGTGTGTGTGTGTGTGTGTGTGTGTGTGTGTGTGTGTGTGTGTGTGTGTGTGTGTGTGTGTGTGTGTGTGTGTTTCTTTCTTCCGTGTCTCAGCATTCTTCAGCATTGTCATTGCAATTCAAACTGTGTCTCTGTTTGCGTGTGTATGTTTGCGAGCGTGCGTGCTTGCATGCGTGTGTCCGTGCGTGCGTGTGTGTGTGTGTGCGCGCGCGAGCGCGATTGAATGACTGACTGTATGTGTGTGTTTGTGTGTGTGTATGTGTGTGTGTGTGTGTGTAGGTGTGCACGCGTCTGTATGTGTGTGTGCTCGTGCAATCGAGTCGAGTGATGTGTGTGTACATGTATGTGTGTATGCGTCTGTACGTGTGCACGTATGCGATCGAGTCATTGAACTCATGTGTGTATGCAAGCACCTGTGTGTGTATACGACTGAGTAACCGACGTTTGCGTGTACGTGCGTACGTCTGAGCGCATATGTGTATGCATCTTTGTATTTGTGTCTGTGTGATAGAGTGATTGATCACGTGTGTGCGTGTATGTGTTTGTTTATATACATGCGTCTCTGTGTCTCTGCAATCGATAGCTGAATTCTCTCTCTCTCTCTCTCTCTCTCTCTCTCCTCTCTCTCTCTCTCGCATGCGTGTGTGTTTGTGCATGCATATGTGTGTGAGTGAGTGAGTGAATGAGTATGTGTGTGTGTGTGTGTGTGTGTGTGTGTGTGTGTGTGTGTGTGTGTGTGTGTATGTGTGTGTGTGTGTGTGTGTTGATACGTATATGATTGTGTCATCGTCGTCGTGATGGCGATGGTGGTTATGGTAATGGCTGTGTGCGTTTGCGTTTGAAACTGTGAATGCGCGTGTGTGTCTACGTTTGTCTTTCTTTCTTTGTTTCTTTGCATTTGTTCGTTTGCTGATTCATTCATCTCTTCGTTCGTTTCAATATGAACATTCAGTAGAAGGCAATAGCCCACCCCTCCGTTGTGTCTTCACATTTGCACTCGGATACTTGGACTCCGTGAATTAGCGTGAGCCAGAGGGTACGGCGTTGATTGTGAATGTGCGTGTCCCAATTTGGCCCAGCGGTCATAGTTTTGTCGTTAATCACGGGCCGGAGTTTGCAGACGCCGACAAATGTATGGCTGTTTCATAAGGGTTCGACTGTGACTGATCGGGTTCGATTCTCTGCTGTTGTTTTCCAGAGCTGCCGACAGAAAGAAGGAGGCGTTTGGTTTTACGTTTGTCACGCTTGACGTTGTTGCAACACCTGTGAAGAAGGCTGTGTATGTGTGCAGTGTGTTTTGGTGGTTGTGGTGGTGGTGGTGGTGGTGGTGGTGGTGGTGGCGGTGGTGGCGTTGGTGTTGTGTGTGTGTGTGTGTGCGTGTGTGTGTGTGTGTTTGCCTGTGTGTGTGTGTTTGCCTCTGTGTGTGTGTGTGTCTCTCTCTCTCTGTGTGTGTGTGTGTGTGTGTGTGTGTGTGTGTGTGTGTGCCTCTCTCTCTCTCTCTGTCTGTCTGTTTGTGTGTGTGCCTGTGTGTGTCTGTGTGGGAAAGAGAGAAAATTTGACGAGTAGAGGTGGAGCTCCCACCCTTCTGTGTGACTGCTCAGGTTCAAACCTAGCTCGCAAATTTTTAAGCGTGCAGCCTCTAGTGTGCCTTGCGGTGCTTGGGCACCTGGGCCTATTCAGGCTATAGCAGGCAAAAAGAACCAGTAAAAAAAACAAAAAAAACACGCAAATTTCCGGCCATCTGGCATTTGTCAGGCGTAAGATCACAAAACAATCAAACATCAAATACAAAAAATCAACAAAAAATTGGAGGAAAAGACTGAAACTTCCCTGCTGCTTCGTCCAGTGTGAGAAAAGGCCAGTTGGCCGAAAATTTGCGCCTGTCTTGTTTGGTTGTACTAAATACGTGTTCTGATTCTTTTTCGGTGTTTCATTTTTCTTTTTCTGGTTCCTGTTTGCTAGAACGCGGGCAGTCACACTTGTTTTAGGTATGGCAGTGAAGCTGAGACATGAGAGACTGAACCCGTTGTGAAAAAGTTGAATGTATTTGTATATGTATATTTATTTTTATGAATTTGCCGATCAGTATTTGTTTTTTTTTGAACCTCTGAGGTGAACCCTGAAATGACTGGTATTCAAAACTCCAAACGTGATCGATGATCACTGACTTTGTAAGGTCACACTTTTTTGTTTTCTGTCTTTGAGGTAAGAAGTGAATGTGTAATATTACTACCGCTTGTATACCTGAGGTAAGTTGAAGTTGGAATCTTGGGTGTCGGTGGATCATTTAGGTTGTCGTTGGAGGACCGTTGTGGCTGTTTCTTTATCGGTGATGGTGGTGGTGGTTGTGAGGATAGTGGTGGTGATGATGGTGGTGTTTAACTCAGTTTGGCTCGGGACTGAGAGATTGCTTTCGTTAGTAGTGACCATAATGGTAGGTAAGCTGGATCAGAACAGGCACTGTTAAACTCCACCAAAATGACAAAGCAGCAATGCAGGGTCTTCTCCGCTAGGTTGACCCAACCATTGGTTGACATCGTTGGTTCCCAAGGGCTTTCTGGCATTGAAAGTTCAACTGAATGAAGTTGGGGCTGGTGGTTGTATTGAGTGGCCGGAATGAGCGATGTGGGATCAACGCCCCTTAGATATCGCTGGAGCTGGGACAAAAGAAACACAATAATGTCATGGATTGTCTGACCAGACGACGTTCTACTACATGTTAAACTACATCAGACATAGCTGGCTCTGAATAGAACAGCAGATTTCGCCCAGCACACCAGACTAACGATTTATTCAACGAATGTAAAAAGGAAGAAAGAAAGAAGGAAGGAAGGAAAGAAAGAAGGAAAGTAAGTAAGTAAATAAGAAAGAAAGAAAGAAAGAAAGAAAATGCATAGTTTAAGCTGATTGTTTGTGATACAGTACGACATGCTTTCTACTACTTAGACTGCTCGGTTCCATCGCCTATGGAGAATGATGGAAAATGGATTTGACTCCAGCGGTGATGTGTGTCGTCTTGATCATAATGGAAACGTGCTCTAAGCTAGCTTTATGTACTAGAGTCTTCTAGAGTCGTGTTGCTTTCAGTGCCATTGGTGAAGAGTGCATGGCCATGACTGTAGAAACACAAGACATTGATGGCTGCGGTTAAGATGTCAGGCAGACAGACAGACAGACAGACAGACAGACAGAGAGGGTGAGAGGAAAAGTGTGCTTGAAAATCTCATGCATATGCGAGAATTCTATGCATATGCGCGCCCTGTTGTGTTCTGTGCGTATCTGCATATGAGTGAGCGTTTGTTGTATAATATATATATATATATATAATATATATATATATATATATAATATATATATATATATATAGTATATGTGTTGTGTGTGTGTGTGTGTGTGTGTGTGTGTGTGTGTGTGTGTGTGTGTGTGTGCGAGAGAGAGAGAGAGAGTATTATGCGTGTGCGTGCCGTCATGCACATGCGTTCTGTGCGTGTGTGTATGTACATGTATATGTGTGTGTGTTAGAGAGAATTATGCATGTTCGTGCTCTCGTGTGCTTTTGTTTTGTGCTTGTGTGTACGTGCATAGGTGTGTGTGTTGTGCATGCGTGAGCTAGCTAGCGAGATGTGCTCTCTCTCTCTCTCTCTCTCTCTCTCTCTCTCTCTCTCTCTCTCTCTCTTCCCCCTCCTCTGTGTGTGTGGAGAGGAGAGAGAGAGAGAGAAGAGAGAGAAAGAGAGAGAAGTTGTGAGCACTAGCGCGTGCCCTTGTGTGTCAGCGGGAAGATTGGAAGACAGAATGAGGGAGAAGGGAGAGAGAGAGACAGGGGGTGGGGTGGGGTGATGGGACTGGGAAAGAAAGAAGTGTGCAGAACATCAGCTAAGTGTGCTTCTAGGATAACCAGATTCGATAGACACGTGGCCAGCCACAAGGCTGTGGGAGTTATTTCCTATCAAAAGACATTTTTTCCTGTGATTGATGGAGTCTCTCTGTGCTATTTTTTTTTCATATTTCCTGCAGGATTGAGAGCTAATGATTGGGCGGCTTCTCATTGTGTTCCCATCTCTCTGTCTGTCTCGTTTTTTTCTCTCTGTACTTTCATTCATAACTCCCTCTCTTTCCCTCCCCCCCCCACCCTTCTCTTCCTCATCTCTCATTTTTGTTGTCTGTCTGTCTGTCTTCTCTTTCTCTCTCTCTCTCTCTCTCATTCTCTCTCTCTCTTTCTCTCTCCCTCCCTCTCTCTCTCCCTCTCCGGCCCTCTCTCTCTTCCCCTCTCTGTCTCTCTCTCTTTCTGTCTCACGCTTTCTCTCTCTGTCTTCTTTTTGTCTCGTCTGTCTCTTTCCTTCCCTACCTAACTCCTTGTCTCTCCTTTCTTCCTCCCCATTCCATCCCCCCTCTCTGTTTCTCTTTCCTTCTCTCTTCCATCCGTGGTTCTCTGTATTTCCCTTCTCCCCCCCTCCCCATCTCCTCCTCCTCGTCCTCACCCCCACCCCCACCCCCCGTCTCTGGGATCGTCTGTCTCCGTCTGTCTGCGACGGCAATGGTAAAATAATAAGTGACACACCGGTCTGTCATTGACTTGGTCTCTGTCTGTCTGTCTCTGTCACATACATACACACACGCACACACACACACGAACGCACATGCACACATACACATACATACACACGCCCACACAACACACACACACACACACACACACACACACCCCACACACACACACAAGCCATGGATAGATAGATGCATGGGTAGATAGACAGAGAGAATAGACAGACAGATAGGTAGACGAAGTAATAATAGATA
>CM060311.1:41547691-41552691 GCA_030674185.1 Monoplex corrugatus
GCAGACCTTCCCGTTCTATAAAAGCCAGTCATCTAATACCCATCTGGACAGTAACCTTTCGTATTAACTTGGTGATAAAGAGGTAGAACTTCCGCCCTGCGGTCTGACTGCACAGGTTCAATATGCTTTTCTTTGGCTAATTTTTTAATCAGTAGTTTGATAAAACTCTGGGGGTGAATTTGAAAAGATTCGTGTTCAAAATTTCTAAAGCGACCGCTGACTCTATATGGTTGCTTCTTCTTTGAATGCGTATGAGCTGATTACTTATAATACGTTTGACACGTTTTTGCCAATGTCGAGAAACTGTTTGGTTCTATGGCTTGAAGGAACTAGAAAGATGTGAACATAGATCTGACCCGAGTTGTGATGTGTGTCATCTCGACCACAATGGAAACCTGGACTAACCTGGATTTATGTGCTGTATAGTCGTGGTGCTTTCAGTCTCCCCAGAAAGGGAAGGAAGTGGATGGCCTTGATTTTTGGAACACCAGACATCTGGATAGCCAAGCAGATGGGAAGGAAGAAAACTAAGAACAAAATAAAACTTTACGAAAGAAGCTGTGCATTGTGATTTTTTGTTTTTTTGCGTCCAGCTCTAGTCAGGTGTCCAGGTTCCCATCGTGTTCAAGAAGACACAAGAAGACACATTACGCGGGTCAAACCTGTGCTCTTCATCTCTCCAGTTCCCCCATAAGCCATAGTAAAGCAGTCTCGATAATGGAAAAAAAATCATGTCATACGTAATGTACAATACGCATCATTATTGTCAGTTCGGGGATGGGGGTGGTCATTGGTTTAATATCTGTTCACTTAAATAATTTTAGACAATACTGTCAGTGTACATACTGAAATATGATGGCGAGTCTGATTTCTTACAAATTTACCCATGTATATGTGCATGTCATATTTTTTTACTGTTAATACATGTAATGCTTCACGTAGATGTTTGACCTATCTACTCGTATTTTTGAGTATGTGGATAATTTGCAGGGATCAATTTGTTTCTTATGACGTGACTATAATTACGCTTTGCTGTTTTGTTTCGTATCAGTCTGTATCGCTTGTTAAAGACGGAGAGGAACCAGAAACACACACACACACACACACACACACACACACACACACACACACACACACACACACACACACACACACACACACACACACACACACACACACACACAAAACACACAAAACTAGAATCAGAATGGGTGCATAGTATAACAAAAAAAGACAGGCGCATTTCAAGCCCATCGTTTTTGTTTAAAATTAATTGAAAAAAAAATTAAAGGACAGGAATATGTTGTACCTATATCAAAATAATCGTCTCATACGCTTTCAGTTATCACCTTAAGTAGAGAGAGGGGGGAGAGGGAAAGAGAGGGGGGGGGGAGAAGAGAGAAAGAGATAGATGGATAGACAGATAGATAGATAGATAGATAGATAGATAGATAGATAGAAGAGAGAGAGAGAGAGAGAGAGAGAGAGAGAGAATTGGTGATGGGAAAAGAAGGAAAGTGTGTGCGTGTGTGTGTATATGCGCGAGTGCGTAAGTATGTATGAATCTGTGTGAACGTACGTGCTCGCACGCTTCTGTAAGCATGTGTATTATACTTGTGTGTGTACCTGGGCGTGTGCGTGCGTGGCGTGTGCTGCGCGCGCACGGGCGTCCGTGCTTCTATGAGTTAGAAGGGACGACGGGACAAGCGTGGAAGGTAGCGTGGTCATCGGCATGGGAAAGGAGGGAGGGCATAAGGGGACATTACCCAGAGAGGTATGGCTTGTAGGATAATCGGACTTGACTTGCCATGTGGCCCAATAGCTAGGGCTTAGGGAGCCGACTTCTACAAAGAGATTTTGTCCAGCAGATTGATGGGTTCCTTCATTGCCTTTTTCATTTGTCCTCCAGGTTAGAGCTAATGATGTGTGGCGGCATCTGTTCCTCCAGTTGAGAGTTAATGATTGTGTGGCGGTCATCTTGTGTGTCCTCCAGGTTGAGAGTTAATGATTGTGTGGCGGTCACTTGTGTGTCCTCATACTCGCTTGTCCCTCTGCCTTTCCCCCCCCCCTTTCTCTCTGTCCGCCTCTGTGTCTGTGTTTATTTGTTCCTGATTCTGTTACCTGTCATTGTAGAAAATGAAAGGGATCTACAAAACCTTGTGAATATAACAGAAATAGAAAGCAAAAATAAAGGGTTGGAGCTAACTAGCAAGAAGACTGAAGTCACGATAATCAGTAAAAACATGAAATCCCCTCATACGAAATAACAGCAAATGGCACAACCTTGAGACAGGTTGATAAGTTTAAATGTCTGGGAACGATCATCTCATCAGACGGCAGACGCACATGAGCAATAGCCAGGAGAATCGGCCAAGCCAAAACAATATTCAGGTAAATGAAAAAGCATTCTTACCAACAAATGTCTATCAATTAACATCAGGAAGAGAGTTCTTGAATGTTATATAGAACCCATAATGTTATACGGTTGTGAGCCGTAGACAGTCAACACGCAAAGCCAGAACAAGATTGAGGCAGACGGGATGTGGTTTCTAAAAGAATGTTGAGAGTTCAATGGACAGCAAAGAAAACAAACGAGACAGTCTTGATGTAGGCAGACACAAAAAGATCATTGATGAGGAAGGTTAGGAAAAGACAAGCAACATTTATAGGCCATTTTATGAGGAAAGGGGAATTAGAGCACCCGTAACAACAGGAAAGCTGGAGGGAAAGAGAACACCAGGCTTACCCAGGGAGAAAATACTGGACGGATTTGTAGGGTGGCTGAGGACAAAGAGGTAGAAGATGTGCTTGCAGCGACAAGGGATAGATGCATATGGAGTGCCATGATCGCCAACGCCATGCGGCAGGGCACATGATGATGATGATGAGATTGATGGGTTCCTTCATTGCGTTTTTCATTTGTCCTCCAGGGTTGAGAGCTAATGATTGTGTGGCGGTCATCTTGTGTGTCCTCATACTCGATTTGTCCCCTCTGCCCTCCCCTCCCCTTTCTCTCTGTCCGCCTCTGTGTCTGTGTATTTGTGTGTGATTCTGTTATCTGTCATTCTATCCGTCTTTCTCTTTCTGTCTTGTCTCTGTTCTTCCCTCTTTCCCTTTCATTACACCCTTCCCCTCCCCTCCTCTGTCTCTGCCTGTCTCTAATTGTATAATTGTCTCTTGTAAAAGATTGGGTTCTTTCTTGTTAGAATGTATTATATCTGTGGAAACTATCTTGATATTGATAACAATCAGGAATAATAGTAGCGATGATAGTTACTGCGTGTTATAACCCTCTCTCTCTCCTCTCTCTCTCTCTCTCTCTCTCTCTCTCTCTCTCCCTCTCTTTCTCTCTCTCTCTCGTCTCCTCTCTCTCTCTCTCTCTCCGCTCCCCTCCCTCTCTCTCTCTCTCCGTTCCTCTCCTCTCTCTCTCGTCTCCTCTCTCTTCTCTCTTCTTCTTCCTCTCTTTCTTTCTTCCCCTTTCCTCTCGTTTCTTTTTTCTCTCCCTCGCTCCCTCCTATCCCTACCTCCTCTCTCTCTTTCTCTCTCTTCTCTTTCCTCTCTCTCTCTCTTTCTGTTCCTATCTCTCTCTCAATACTTGTTGATAGTCCAGATCTGTATAATTTCGAAATCTTTATGCTATTATGGATCATTTTGTATTAGTATAAACCCTTCACGACATTATAACGTACTTGTATAGGTTAGACCCTTACAGGTCGACGGCTGGATGTGAAAAAACAACAAAACAGAACTACTTATGCCTCTAAGCGAGAAAAAAACAACCTTCGTTCTTTTTCTCACTCTTTCCCCATCGTTTCATTCATCACTCACCATGGCTCACACAAACGCCGTTGCCAACGGATCGACAGGTTCAGGTATGCGGACCAACTTGCCCAGTGACTCAGTCGCTGAGAAAAAGAAAAAGTGGCCTGTTCGACCGTCTTGCTCCAGACCGTGTGGGAATTTTCAGTTTGCTTTGGATTTCAAACAAGCACTGCTTCGACTCTCAGGAACTTTCAGTTTGCTTTTTAACCGAGGATATTGCTCCTCCTGCTGTTGCTGCTACTGCTGCCACTGTCACTGCTGCTGATATTACACACTACCGCTTGTACTTCTACTACTGGTCTTGCTGCTGATACTGCAACTATGATGCAACTCTACTTCTTTTAGTATTATTACTGCTAATGATGATGCTGATGTTACTACACACACAGCTACTATTGCTACTATTGCTGCTGATGTTACACACACAGCTACTATTCCTACTATTGATGATAATGATGGTGACGTCATTACACTCTGTTGCTACTGCTATTGCTGATGTCATTGCAATCTGCTACTGTTACTACTGCTGCTAATGATGGTGATGTCATTGCACTTGGCTACTGTTACTACCGCTGCTGCTGATGCTGATGTCATTACATTCTTCTACTGTTACTGTTGCTGCTTCTGACGCCATTACACTCTGCTACTGTTACTATTGCTGCTTCTGACGCCATTACACTCTGCTACTGTTACTATTGCTGCTTCTGACGCCATTACACTCTGCTACTGTTACTGTTGCTGCTTCTGACGCCATTACACTTTGCTACTGTTACTATTGCTGCTTCTGACGCCATTACACTCTGCTACTGTTACTATTGCTGCTTCTGACGCCATTACACTCTGCTACTGTTACTATTGCTGCTTCTGACGCCATTACACTCGCTACTGTTACTATTGTGTTCTGACACATTACACTCTGCTACTGTTATGCTTCTGACGCCATTACACTCTGCTACTGTTACTATTGCTGCTTCTGACGCCATTACACTCTGCTACTAATACTATTGCTGCTTCTGACGCCACTACACTCTGCTACTGTTACTGCTTCTGACGCCATTACACTCTGCTACTGTTACTATTGCTGCTTCTGACGCCATTACACTCTGCTACTGTTACTATTGCTGCTTCTGACGCCATTACACTCTGCTACTGTTACTATTGCTGCTTCTGACGCCATT
>CM060311.1:41567691-41570191 GCA_030674185.1 Monoplex corrugatus
TTAATCATTGATCAGAGACCTACAGTGTCTGAGACTTGACCCAAAGTGACCCGTTCACTAGCACAAATATTGTCCTAAGTCAAGAGTGTCTTGTCTGGGCTGGTGGTCAGAGGTGGTGAGAAATTTGATAATAATGACAAGAAAAAGATGAAGAAGAAGAAAAAGAAGTAAGAGATGGATGATGATGATGATGTCATCATTTCGTAATGATGATCATGATAATACTTGTAAAACAATAATGCTGTTATAATAATAATGATAATAATAACAATAGTAACAGAAATAATAATGATGCATGATAATGATAATAATATAATGATGATGATGATGACGACAACGACGGTGATGATAATTGTGATGAAGAAGAAGAAGAAGGAGATGATGATGATGATGTCGACGATGTGCTGCTGCTGCTGCTGCTGCTGCTGCTGCTGATGATGATGATGATGATGATGATGATTCCCTTTCCATACGCAAACAGTCCACGTCAAAGAAAGCTCGTTGCACTTTACATTTAAATAGAAGGAGGGAGGGTTGACAAGTCAACATACCAGTGCAATACACAGTCGGATACATACACCATTACATCAGTGCCAATAAACAGGCTCATCAAAAATAAGAACAAAGCTGTTTTTCATATATCGGTGTCGGGTTTGTATGTGGACAAGCAAACCCATGAAAATACATTCATAAGCATACACACACGCAGGTATACACACACACTCACAGACATACACACATACTCTGCGCGCATGCGCGCTCATACACACACACACACACACACTCTCTCTCTCTCTCCTCTCTCTCACACACACACATACACACGCGCGCGCGCGCACACACTCATACATACACACGCACCCCTGCATGTAGACAAACTGCAGTACGACTGGACCTAGAAGAACTACAGGCATTAATTTATGAATTTGGGGGGACATTTCTGAAAGGGTTGTGTTTTGAGATGCTGTTAAGACACCGGGAAGGAGTTCCAAGTTGTTGAGACCATAAAGAGAGGATTTCTTTCCGCAAGGAGTTAGCGAGAACCGAGGCACGGTCAAGAGAACTCAGAACTCAGAAAATGTTTATTGCACATCGGCCTTAGGCCACAATACATGCGTGGGGGAGGGGAGGGGAGGGGTTCCGGTTTTCTTATGCATTCATACAAGTTCTACTATCAAACTGTAGTGAACTCTGTCACATTGTCCCCTTATATCGTTTACCGTCACATAAGCTGGGATACATTCATCTTTGCATTTACAGTAGTCATTTCATTTGTATTCTAGTCCATATTCCTTAACTGGCCAGCTAAAAGTATTCGTCATTAACCGCATCTATACCATTCATCCAGCTGTCAATTTTCCAATAACTGGCTATCAGACAAACAAATCATTCAATTAGTGCACATATCTGTCGTTTCTTGTATCCTTCAGTGATCATAACAGTTGATCAATACATTCAGCCACAGCTGCTTGACATAAACAATCAATCAATCGATCGATCAACTAACCAATCAATCATCAACAAATCAATTACCAATCAATCAACTAATTTAACCAATCGATCAATCAAATAATCAGCCATTCAGCCCGTGAATCAACCGACCAATCAACTTTCAATTGACTGGGTCAGATGCATCATCCAACCGCACAATCGATATCAATTCAGTAACAATCAGTTGAGGAATCACTCACTCACTCACTCACTCACTCACTCACTCACTCACTCACTCACTCACTCACTCGATCAATCGATCAATCATTTAACCAGTTAATCAGTCAACCAGTGACTTTATCAACCAGATAACGGTCAAGAGAGAAGCCCCTAAAGACTCGAGAGTTTTGGAAGATTTGAAGGGCAGGAGGCCATAGCACTAGGTACCTTTCTTTTAAACCATTATTATAATAGCCTTCCGATTTTGTCTGATGCGTGTATGCCCGTTGTCTTGCCTACACTGTGCAGACAGAATGTTGCTGCATCACAGTCTGCATACCTCGTCTTCAGTGGGCGTGCATGCTGGGAGTTTTCGTGTTTCTACAGGTCACTGATGGAGGCAGACGCAAAAGTTCATTCACAAGGAAGATTAGGAAAAGACAGGCAACATTTATAGGCCATTTTTTATGAGGAAGGGGAATTGGTGCACCTGATCACAACAGGAAAGCTGGAGGGAAAGAGAGCACCAGGTAGACCCAGGGAAAAGTATTGGACGGACTTGCAGAGTGGCTGAAGTCAGAGAGGGTGGAAGATGTGCTTGCGGCAACAAGAGATAGAAAAAGATGGAAGACCATGATCGCCAACGCCACGTGGCAAGGCACTTGATGATGATGATGTTAGGTCACCGGACATGACCGTCATGACCGACAGGATGCGTATACACAAGAAAGAAGTTGAAGCAATGGCAGACTGCACCACACATGTTGGTTGACCTGGGAGATCGGGGAAAACAAACATCCACCGTTTACCCACCAGGCGGGAGGTACTCAGGTAGGATCGAACCCAGACC
>CM060311.1:41575191-41577691 GCA_030674185.1 Monoplex corrugatus
TTTCTTGTCTTTTTTGTTGTTTGTTTTTGATTTTGTTTTAGCAGAGTATTAGAAACGATTTCACATATGACTGTGGATGGATTTTCTTTCATGTTTGGATAAGGGGACTGGTTTGACGAAGAGTCATGTTTGCCTTAGTTTGATTGAACATGACCCGAATTTGTACTCGTCGTCGCATGAAAAAAATAGAATACCAATGGGTTGTTGTTGAAAGAATTGAAAACAGATTTCATATTGATTGACATGACTTGTTCAACCCCTTATGGATTTGTGATGTTCAAAGTACAGTGTAATCAGCCATGACCCGTGTTTTGAGTCTCTGTAACCCATAAACTGCAACCGTCACAAGTAGGAGAGAGGGGGAAGTATAGAGAGCAAAGAGAAGAGAGAGAGAGAACGTATTCTTCATTTTTCAACTTTTATAAACGAAAAGATTAGGGGTTGAGTTGGGAGGACAGTTTCCATATATCATGACCTAAATCCGTTTGAAAATAAAGTCTGACCCGAGGAGAAAAAAAACCAGCAACCCGAAAACTCCTCACCACGAATGTCTAGGTTCTGTGTGGGTGGATAATCATGTCCCAAAATGTTGTGGGAAAGTGAAGCCAGTCAAGAAGCCTTCAGTCTATAGTTTTACATGTCAATGTGTATGATTCATGTTTCGGGTCACTCAAACTATATTACGTACCTAGGCTTAGTGACTTCCGCTTCTGAAGACGCATGATGAGGCAGTGGGGGTGATCCAGTCACACCTGTTCCTGGCAAGTGCAGACACATCGCTCCACTGGCGGTTCTCCAGTCGTAGATCCCGGTCGATGTTCTGCCATCATTTCATCTTTGGTCTTTCCTTTTCCTTTTTTGCTGGAGTTGTGTAGACCCTGGTTGGTGTGTCTTGACTGAGGAAGCCTCGATGCCTGATTCAACCAATCCAAGTGTTGTCTGCAGATGGTGGGTGTTGCTAAGGGCTGTCCTGACTGCTCTATATTTCGTTTGTTGGGAACAAAGTTGCTCTAGCGGATATCAAGGATCTCACGTAGACATCTCATTGTCCAATGCCTCCAAGTTTCCTTTCATGGCTGGATTTCAGGTATCATGCCTCACAACTGTACAGCAACGTTGACAGCATATTTGAATTGTAAAAGTGAAGTTTGAGTTTCAAAGAAAATCTGCTGTTGTCTAAATGTTCCCCGGCTGTTTGTATGCTGCTGACGTTTTACCAATGCAACATGTAAGTTCATGGTCCATATCCTTTTGGTGGTGAATGGAACTTCCAAAGTAGTGAAGTCTTCAACGTTCTCGTTTTCTGATAGTTCATGATGATATTTGTATATGGGTGGTGGTTGCTTTCCAGCGTGTATTTTGTTTTCTTGGCAGTGTCGCTGGCTGAGCTGACTAGATCTTGTAAGGCGTGAGTGTTGTCTGTCAAGGCCACAGGGTCATCAGCAAAGTGAAATTATTGTCCTCAGTCTATGCAAAGCCTCGGTCTTTCGTTGCAATCAATAACACCCAGTCAATTACAGCAGCAAAGAGGACAGGAAAGTGGATGCAACCCTGTCATACGCCGACGAAGACTTGGAACCAGCTGATGTTGCCATTTTTAGGTCGTACGTAGTAACTACAGTTCTGGTAGATCGTCTCAGTAGGAGGAATCAATGTAACTAGCACCCCGTATGAGATGAAAATCTTACAGAGAATAAGTCTGTGGATGCTTTCGAAAGATTTATTGAAGTCGGCGAATCTGATTGCTGATGGCACTTGATATTCCTAGCATTTCTCTACGATGCGACGTAGGGTTAAGATTTTCGCTGGGCATGGTTCTTAAACCCTTTGACTCCCGCACCCTGTCAACCAGGTTAGTAAAGCAAAAGTTAACTCTTTGACTCCCTCACCCTTTCTACCAGCCTCAACATGAAACTGGTGGAAAGGGTTAGGGAGTCAAAGAGTTACGTTTTTGCGGTTGGTGGACAGGGTGCGGGAGTCAAAGGGTTAAGCCTGAATCCTGCCTGCTCTTCACGGAGTTTTTCATATGACATGTCACAAACAAGATTCAGGATCATCTGACCGTAAACTTGTCCCGGCATTGACAACAGCGTTACTTCTCTCCAGTTACCACAGTCACCCAGGTTGCCTTACTTACAAACTGTATGATCTAATGCAAATGGGTCACCAGTATGTAAATGGTGTATCTGGACGTATAAGTTTGTACACAGAATTTGATGCAAAAGATGCAGCAATCGGTGGAGATTTTTTTTTTATTTAAACTGAATATATATAAATGGGCAAAATTCAAATTTGGGGTTTTGATCATCAATCGTTTTTTTTTAATAAAAAATATGATACATTGTTTTGTTTCAGTTTGTTTTCGTTTTCTTAGCTTTGTTTTACATTGCTTATAATTTTTCGTCATCACTGTGAGCTCAGTGTTTTGAACTGAAAATATGTTATTATTTAATCAAAATACTTTAAAAAGGGTCCTAACAATGATATGCACTGTCTTTGA
>CM060311.1:41587691-41597691 GCA_030674185.1 Monoplex corrugatus
TCGGTAAAGGGAAGACAAAGAAGTAAAAGAAGAAGAAATGATAAAACATTTTCATCTTGGCTATTTCATTAACTTTGAATCATTATTTATCATTCTGTCAGGAAAGTTGATGCTGTAAATTTCATCGAGACCTGTTCGTTTTTAAACAAAATATCTCGTTATTGTTATTGTTATTATGCTGCTTAAAGCTCTGCCGACGGCGCAGAGCCGTGTCAGGGCTACATTTCTAGTATTAAAAGATGTAAAAAAAGTGTTACTATGGCTTAACCATGACCTTTTTTCGCTTCTTTTCCTATCACGCCTTGCCTCTTTCTCTTTTACTGAGACTCGCCTTTAGAAAAAAAAAAAGGGACCTTGTTTCATGTCGACCGGAGGCAGGTCTGTGTCTGTCTGTGCCTTTGACAAGAAATGTTTACAAGATTTGGGTTTTTGTTTGTCTGTTTCTTTGTTTATTTGTTTTGTTGTTTCCAAACGGACCTTTACCAATGTAGGTCAAACTTGTAGCTCATTGGGACGTGTGAGTGAATGGGTTTGTTTGGACGGTAAAGCGCCAATGCCAAAATCACGTGGACGAAAAGAAAAGTGCGTAAAATTAACTCGTTTCATGGATAATACGCAAACAGCCCTTTCTCGTGAACTTTTGAAATCTTTTCCACTGTTGTGATAGTCCACCAGTGTCCACGATGCACATCAAGTTTTATTTCAATTAAAGCTTCTTCAAGATCGCAATGACCTTGAGAAGAACAGAATCTGGATATTCTTTTTGATACCGTTTGTATAGAAAAGAGAGAATGTTAGAGAGGCTTGACCAGCTTTTTTCTTTCCTTTTTTTTTTTTTTCAACCCTTGCTGACTTCCTTTTCCTTTTATTATTTTTCTCTGGCGGTCGTGTTTTCCTTCCTTCTGTCTCTGTGTGATTTTTGCTATGCCGTGTGTTTCGTTCGCTCTACGGAACCGTTATCGTCGATTCCACCGCCGTCATAAGTTATGCCCTAAGGGGGCGTAGGTGAGCACGTGTGTGTGTGTGTGTGTGTGTGTGTGTGTGTGTGTGTGTGTGTGTGTGTGTGTGTGTGTGTGTGTGTGTGTGTGCGTCTGTGTGTATGTGTGTGTGTGTGTGTCTGTGTGTGTGTGTCTGTCTGTGTGTGTGTGTGTGTGTGTGTGTTTGTGTGTGTATGTGTGTGTGTGCAGACCGTCTGTGTGTGTGTGTCTCTGTGTGTGTATGTATGTGTGTATATATGTATATATTATAATATATATATATATATATATATATTGTGTGTGTGTGTGTGTGTGTGTGTGTGTGTGTGTGTGTGTGTGTGTGTGTGTGTGCAGATTGTCTTTCACCGTATCTCCCTCTGGGCCTGTCTCATTCTTTCTCTCTGTCTGTACCTGCCTATCTGTCTGTCTGTGTCTCTGTCTGTCTGTCAGTCTGTGTCTCTGTCTGTCTGTCAGTCTGTCTGTCTGTCTCTGTCTCTGTTTCATGTAATACTGACACGGTTCTCTTCGCAATAGAGCAAAAAATGTTAACTATGATTCACCAGACTGCTTTGTTTTATTTTTCTGTCCATTGGTTTAGTTCTTTTCGTGTATTCGCGTTGGTTTCTTTAATTGTCCGTCGTTTCTCTAAATCTCCCCTCCTCCTCCCCCCCCCTCCCCTTTTTGTTGTTGTTGTTGTTGTTTTTTGTTGTTGCTTTTTTGTTGTTGTTGTTGTAGTCATTTTTCTCCGTTGTAGTCCTTATTTAATCCGATTGCATCTTCCATGATTCGTTGTTCTTGTTAATAAATTACAGTAGCGGTGATGGGAAAACCGTTACGCTCTTTCTCTCTGGCTCTCACCCCCCCCCCCTCTCTCTCTCTCTCTCTGTCTCTGTCTCACATCCCTCTCTCTTTCTCTCTTTCTCCCGCCTCCCTCCGTCCCACACGCAGCATTAATTAGGCCTACCATTTTCTTGCCTGTGCCTCTTCTTCCATCCCTTTCAAATGACAGCAAACTGACTCTAAGCTGAGAACTGCTATCGTTGAAAGATGAAATAATATCATCTGTGTATCTGTCTGTCTGTCTGTTTGACTGTCTGTCTATCTCTCTGTCTGTTTGTCTCTCTCTCTCTCTCTCTCGTTCTCTCTCTCTCTTTCTCTCTGTCTGTGTCTGTCTGTCTGTCTGTCTCTCTCTCTTTGTCTCTCTCTCTCTCTTCTCTCTCTCTCTCTGTCTGTCTGTCTCTCCCTCTGTCTCTGTCTCTCACTCCATCTCTCTCTCTCTTTCTTTCTTTCTGTCTCTGTCTCTGTCTTTCTCTGTTTGTGTGTGTGTGTGTGTGTGTTGTGTGTGTGTGTGTGTGTGTGTGTGTGTGTGATGTGTGTGTCTGTCTGTCTCTCCCTCTGTCTCTCTCGGTCTCTCGCTCCATCTCTCTCTCTCTTTTCTGTCTCTGTCTCTGTGCGTCTGTCTGTCAATTTGTCTCTCTCTTTTGTCTGTCTGTCTCTCTCTCTCTCGCTGTCTGTCTCTCGCTCCATCTCTCTCCCTCTCTTTTTGTCTCTGTCTCTATGTGTGGTGTGTGTGTGTGTGTGTGTGTGTGTGTGTGTGTGTGTGTGTGTGTGTCGTCTGTCTCTCTTTTGTCTGTCTCTCTCTGTCTCTCGCTTCATCTCTCTCTCTTTCTTTCTGTCTCTGTCTCTGTGTGTCTGTCTGTGTGTCTGTCTCTGTCTCTGTCTCTGTCTCCTCTCTCTCTCTCTCTCCCCCATCCCCCCACCCATTACCCACCAGTCTGCAGTTTCTCGTCAGCTTTATCCCCAAGTACCTTCGGTCCCTAACCTTTGCCTCCAGTCGGCTATACGCATCCTTTCCCGAAATCATAATCACAGCCCACCACTGCCTTTGGATTAACTGAAAGGTTCCATTCGACCAAGGACACGTTCTTTCGCTGTCTCTAGTAGAGTGGAGAGAGATTCGAGGGGTGTGTAGGTGAGAGAGAGAGGGGGGTGGGTAGGGAGGGAGGGAAAGAGGAGAGACAGAGAAAGAAAAAAGAGAGAGAATGACACTGATACTGACACTTGTTTTGTGTGTGTGTGTATGTGTGTGTGTGTGTGTGTGTGTGTGTGTGTGTGTGTGTGAAGGTCATCGACCCATACACAAACCAGCGATTGTGGGTAGATGGTTACATCGTTAATTTGATATTATATATATGTATATATATATATATATATATATATATATATATATATATATATATAGAGAGAGAGAGAGAGAGAGAGAGAGATTCAGACTTAAGACTTTAGAATACTTTATTATTCAAGGGTAGTAGCATGAGGTCCCGTTGGACCTGTCTTACAGTTTGCTCTTGCTACTCTACATGAACACACAAAATATGAGCATGAAAATTATCCATAACACATAAATTGTGAGACGTGTAAAATGAGTTGTGGTAAAATAGTGACGTTTATGTGTATATATGCCAATGGCTCATGCGCTTTTTAAAAGCATGAAAAACGAAAGCAGACAGAGAGACAGAGAGAATTAAGACAGAGAGCTGGTTTGCTGGAAGTTCCCAACAGCGTCCTTTATACCTCATGCATCATTCCGCTGCACTCCCCCCCCCCCTCTTTCTCTCTCTCTTCTCTTTCTCTCTCTTCTCTCTTTCTCTCTCTTCTCTCTCTTTCTCTCTGTGTCTCTTCTCGCTCTCTCTCTCTCTCCCTCTATCTGTCTGTCTGTCGGCCTGCCTCTCTGTCTGTCTGTCTGTCTCTCTCTCTCTCTCTCTCTCTCTCTCTCTCTCTCCTCTCTCTCCCTCTCTCTCTCTCTCTCTCTCTCTCTCCTCCATCCTTGTCGCCTTTTCCCCTGTTCTCAAATTTCTTATTCCCCAAAATACTTTCGGTCCCCAATCTGTTTTCATTCAAACAGCCACACTCCTTTTTCTCTTTTTTTATATTGTAATCATTGTCCGTCATAGCCTTGAATCAGCTGACTGATTGCTGACTGATTTTTGTTCAGTTTTTACACCAGCACCCACTTCAAGTGATATTGACGACGGAGATAACTATCCTTAGAAAGTACTTGAAAGGAAGCCTTGTCTAATCCTACACTGACACCACCAGAACAATGATACCTATGTGAAGATGGGTAGCATAGGAAGACAGTT
Organism: Monoplex corrugatus; assembly: GCA_030674185.1. Lineage (NCBI taxonomy): Eukaryota > Metazoa > Mollusca > Gastropoda > Littorinimorpha > Ranellidae > Monoplex > Monoplex corrugatus. The sequence continues at coordinate 41,591,812 of CM060311.1, forward strand.
TAATTAACCCTTTGATTCTCGCACCCTATCCACCAACTGCGAAAACATAACCCTTGACTCCCTCACCCTATCTATCAGCAGTGTGAAGTTTTTGCTTTGCTAGCATGGTTGACAATGCAGGATGTTAGTGGACAGTGTGCACGAGTCAAAGGGTTAATATAGCACATCCCAGGTTTGAACCCACAACCATTTGTGTATGGATCCGAGGTTCAAGCAACTGAGCCGGGAGAGAGGGGAGAGAGAGAGAGACGGTGGAGGGGGAGGGAGGGGGAGAGAACGTCGAAGCTTACAAGTAGTCTTCAGCTGCATTTCGTCCCTCCCATCTCATTCCACCGCACAAATATTCCCCCTTTCTGTGCCCACCCTGCTCCCAGTCATGGATTTCTAACCCCCGTCCCCTAGTCCCCCTCCCTCCCCACCCTCCCACTCACTGACCTTGGTCCCCCCCCCCCCCCCCCCATACTCCCAATATTTTCCACCAGTCGCCACACGCGTTCTTTCCCTAAATTGCAATCATAGTCAGCCGCTGCCTTGATCAGCTGACTGGTTCGATGTCACCAAGGACACGTTCCTTCACTGTCTCTATTTCCTTGAAGACAGAGAGAGAGAGGAGAGAGAGAGAGAGTGTGTGGTGTGTGTGTGTGTGTGAGAGAGAGAGAGAGAGGGTGGGAGGATGGTCGTGGGATGGGGATATACACAGTCAGAGGCAGACACAAGAGTTGATCTGGCTGATCTCAAGAGCGACCGACAGTGGTTGATTTCATCAGAAAGAGAATGAACAAACAAAGTGAACAAACGGGTGAATTAACCAACGAAAGAACGAATAGTAATAATGATAATGATGAGGATAAAAATGACAATAAGGATCATCGTCGTCGTCGTCGTCGTCGTCGTTGTCATCATCATCATCATCATCAGTGACATTTATTAGGCACCAAATCATGATATACAAAGCAACTAATGAACAAGTGAATGAATGAATGAGTGAATGACTGATCTTTATTATTTCGGAAATTATGGACATTATGGACAATACAATGTTGCTTGGTCAACTGTGTGTCTACAGTTAAAAATGAGAGATATATATATATACAGATGGATAGATAGATAGATAGATAGATAGAAGAGAGAGAGAGAGAGAGAGAGAGAGAGAGAGAGAGAGAGAGAGAGAGAGAGAGAGAGCTCGCCAGTTGGTCAGCAGGGCAAAAAATAGTCTGAGCACAGAGAGCGGTTGGACGGTAGTGGGTTGGAGGGAGACAGACTAACAGACAGACACAGACAGCCAGACGGACAGACAGACAGACAGACAGACAGACAGAAAGGTTGATTTGATCAGAAGGAAAGGGGGTTGCCTGGCTGATTTGAACAGGGAATGGAGAGAAAATGTGATGAGGAGGATGGGATCGAGGGGTGGGGGTGGTTGGGGGGTAAGGGTGGAGAGCTTGATTGCTTGGGGCTGGTGACTGGAGGGGAATAGGGAATAGGGGAAGGGGGAATGGTGGGTCTCGCAAAGGACGATGTGAAAGCGGGGAAGTCAAGGGCGGGGCAGACTGAGGGGCGAGAATCGAAGTTTGGGAGTGGATGGAGGGTGAGGTTAGGAGGACATGATAAATGCAGCGTGTGAACAGTTTGTGAAGACTGTGGTACTGACTGTTCCGAAGATCGACCTGAATGTCAAGAAACTGTGACAGAAACTAAATATCATGCTAATAATTATGGATAGTGCGTTTTAAGCTGACTGATTTTTGTTTGAAACGTTGATTGAAGAATGTATAATGTCATAACATGTTCGGAACGATTGTCTTTTGTTTTGCTATTTATTGCTTGTCTGCTCAGGAAAATGAAATTTACGTATCTGAAGTTGGACAGCAAGACATACTAATGTTCCTGACAATGTCATGTATTATGGATGTGTAGCATGTATATGTAAATGATGTATTTGTTAATATTCTTCATTAAGAAAAATGTCTTAAGATCCAAAACAGGTGTAATGGTGTTTGGAGTTTGACATTGCACCCAATTTTAGCATTAACCCTTAACCATGTCGGTGACAGTTACGCGTATAACGGTGCTTTTACAGTCATAGGCGTGTAATAGTCCATGCATGATGTAAAACATAACCTGTCTGTGTAGAACTGGCTCCAGAAGCCCTGTCAACTTATAGGAATGGCGATGACCGTTTGTGCTGTGTTCCCATCATAGAACATTTTGTGGCATCGACCACACACTACGGTACACAATGTTTGGCACCCCAGACGCGACGAAGGTTTATCTTCAACCCTTTACATCGCATATTTCATATGACACTGATGGTTTAGCCCATATGATATTACCCGCGCGCTGTTATCCCTTCTTGACCAAACTTGACATTTGGTAGTTCAGACAGGTTAAGCTAAGTTGTGAAAGGCTTTTCATTATCTCTGTTCCTGTCTGTTAGCCAAGGACGTCTGTGTAGTGTTTAACAGCAAACTGTTACTAATTTGTTTGTTTATAGCCCAGCCGACTGCGTAGAGCCACACTAGGGCTATAACCGTTTCAAAACATACGCAATACTTCAACAGGAAAAAAAAAAAACAGGAAAAGAAAATCAAGTACACATATCAATGCATTCGTGCACATAATCAAAGGAGATGCCCCTGGCGTTGACCATTCCGTCCAATTTATCGCGCACGGGATTTAAAAAAGCACCTGAATACAAACTGAAACGTAACTAAGGACACCAAACATATATAAAAACGGGCCTAAATTACCAAAAATTGCTTCCACATATCTCATTTCCCTAAAGCTAAGAATGCACTTAATATATGTACCCAGTTACTAATCCAAAGAGAAAGTACGTAAGACTTTGTGAAACACATACAGGTGAATGAATGGACCAGCAAGGCAGAAAACGATAGGAAGAAATTACAGAAAACAAAGGAGGAAGAAAGAAACAGTGACAAAAAAAGAGGAAATTTCTAGCACAGACTTTCCAGAAGGTGCGGATACTGCTTATACTGAAAGAGCCCACGGCCTCCCCACGGGGGTTTAACAATAGACCTGTGTGTGTACAATCGAACTGTTTTAGTTTGAATTGCCACCGTATTACATTCCGTGCTGTAGCGCGTATGGTGTCAACAGTGCACTGGTAGAAAGAAACTCTAGGGAGAGCTAGACAACAGAAGGTCTTCAGAGAAGTAACCCCCTTTAGACAAGTGTTTCGGCCCTGAATTCCTTACACTCTCGGGGGCCGGGCCACATCCAGGTCATGACTCCTGGATGCCCTTCTGCTGTTGTCTTTTTTTTTTTTTCCCACGCCGGGGATCGAACCTGGGCGATTCTGCGCTTCAGAACTGCGGTACGCGGTTTTACCAATGTGCTAACGGGCACACATCATCTTTACCACGTTACCAGATGTATATGTGTAAGCTTATGGCAGTCGCTAACATGTTCATTTTCAGTCCCTATCACTGTAATCCTATCCTCAGCTCAGCAAACAAAAGTGATGTGTGGTGTTCATTAGACAAATTAAGCCAAACCAAAGTTCATGATTTGTCCAAACCGTGTCTTTGCCAAGGATGTAGTCACGAACAAGCTTCAGTGACCACAGGTATGAGTACCGTGTAAACTTATATCTGTCATGACTTTTTTTATGAATCCCAGTCCGTGCTATAGTGTACACAGCATCAAGCGTGCACTTTGACGCCATCTTAAATAAATATGGTGCGTGGCGTGCGTGGCATTTCAGACTTAAATTAATTTTTATCTTTCATCTTTACCACGTTTAATATAGATAACATTTGTGTCGCAGGGCATACGATTTAACCGCGCACTGCAAACAAATATGTTTGTCAGTCAAGACAAACTCATGTGAGGTATAGCTTATCATTAACCCTAACCATGCTTCATGGCCATGGACGTACGTATGTGCAGAGTTGAATACCAGATGTATATGTGTAAGCTTATGGCAGTCGCTAACATGTTCATTTTCAGTCCCTATCAGTCATTACTCATGAGAAGCCTAGATTAAAAGTTGGAGGAAAAATGATAAACAACATTCGATACGCAGACGACACCGTGCTAATTGCAGAAAATGAAAGGGACCTACAAAACCTTGTGAATATACTAGAAATAGAAAGCAAAGATAAGGGGTTGGAACTAAACAGCAAGAAGACTGAAGTCATGGTGATCAGTAAAAACATGAAATCTCCTCATGCAAAATAACAGCAAACTGCACAACCTTGAGACAGGTTGATAAGTTTAAATGTCTGGGAACGATCATTTCACCAGACGGCAGATGCACATCAGAAATAGCCCGCAGAATTGGCCAAATCAAAACAGCATTCAAGAAGATGAAAAGCATTCTTACCAACAAATGCCTATCAATCCAACATCAGGAAGAGAGTTCTTGAATGTTATATAGAGCCGATAATGTTCTACTGTTGTGAGGCGTGGACAGTCAACAAGCAAAGCCAGATCAAGATTGAGACAGCCGAGATGTGGTTTCTAAGAAGAATGTTGAGAGTTCCATGGACAGCAAAGAAAACAAACGAGACAGTCTTGATGGAGGCAGACACAAGTAGATCATTCATAAAGAAGATATTAAGGAAAAGACAGGCAACATTTATAGGCTATTTTATGAGGAAAGGGGAACTGGAGCACCTGGTCACAGTATGAAAGCTGGAGGGAAAGAGAGCACCGGATAGACCGGGGAGAAAATATTGGACGGACTTGCAGGGTGGCTGAGGACGGAGAGGGTGGAAGATGTGCTTGCGGCAACAAGGGATAGAAACATATGGAGGGCCATGATCGCCAACGCCATGTGGCAAGGCACTTGATGATGATGATAATGATGATGATCAGTTATTACTCTTCGTGGCATAGCGCATGTGGCATCAACCACGCTCTGTGATCCTTTGCTGAGCAAACAGACGTTTTGGCATTTCAGGCAAACTAAACTTGGCTAACGCTTATCGTAAACCCTAAGCCACGTCTATGCCAAGGACATGAGACGTTAACCTCAGTCGTGGGTGAGTGTGTAAGATTACGAGTACATGCAGGTTGTGTGTGTGTGTGTGTGTGTGTGTGTGTGTGTGTGTGTGTGTGTGTGTGTGTGTGTGTGTGTGTGTGTATGTGTATGTGTGTGTGTGTGTGTGTGTGTATGTGTGTGTGTGTGTGGTGTGTGTGTGTGTGTCTGTGTGTGGCTTAACTGAAGTCCACGCGGGTACATTACTTGATAAGGGGACGTGTTAGGAGCGACAGGCCAGGATTAGAGGCAGGCTAATCGATCAGCGGATTATTTTGCTACAGATAAGTATTGGCAGCGCAAAGCAGGGCAGGTGCAGTCGACCTGGTTTGGTTGGTTACTTGGCTGGAGCTTAACGCCATTCCAACGACAGTGGTTACTTGGGTGTCGTAAGAGACCGCAGAACGATGCCTCAAAGGAGTTTACACAAGTGGCTGATGGTTCGGCTCCGACATCGTGGAGTCCAAAGAAGGTCACACAGTAGAGTGACTGGCCAAACGTTCAGTCAGTAAGCGGGTGGCTGACTCGGATGATACAGCTTTGTAATCGAGATTTGATATCTCGAGTTCAATCCCAGCTGGCAACATAAAAAACTGGCTTGTTTGCTGACCACCCTAACCCTGTGGCTCCCGCACCCTATCTACCAACTGCAGAAAACTTACCTTGCAGGAATCTGGTGGAAAGGGTGAGAGAGTCAAAGGGTTCAGTTTTTGCTTTGCTAGCATGGTTGACAATGCAGGATGCTGGTGGACAGTGTGCGGGAGTCAGAGGGTTAATGTTTATGATTGTGGTGGTGTCAGTGTAGTGTTTCATAGATCTCCCCCCCCCCCCCCTTCTTCACGTCTCTCGTTTCTAGACCTTGCCAGTGCTAATTT
>CM060311.1:41602691-41605191 GCA_030674185.1 Monoplex corrugatus
GGCAATGTATTCATGTCACAAAGGGAACTTCGCTGCCTGTGGCTCCTTTAGTGGCTTTACACAATGAATGGGTAAGGTCATAATTTATAGCGTGTTTTATCTGTAACAAGTAACACGCATTCCTGAAACTCCACGAGACACAGAGAGAGAGAGAGAGAGAGAGAGAAGAGAGAGAGAGAGAGAGAGAGAGAGAGAGAGAGAGAGAGAGAGAGAGAGAGAGAACGGATTTGAAAATATTATCACACATAAACAGACACCACGCACACAAAGAAGCCCATCTGTCTCACCCGCACATACTACGATACGAGACAACGAAGCAAAAAAAATCTTCATACGAAATGAATCAACACCAAAACTGCCACCACTAAGAATTGAAGAACAGACATCACGATACAGTACATGGCGTTTGCAGTTTATTTTGCTGTTTGTTCTCAAAAGGATTCATTATACTCAGACAATTCCATGCGCGCTCCACCCTGCCAGCAGTTATCTCATAGATTCCCTGAACCTGCGCAAAAACCCCATCCGTCGGCAAGGTCTTGAAACAGGTAGGGTGAGAAAGGACCTATGAAGTACTCAGCTGACACCACCAGAATGATTGATACATTTAGATGGAATGCAAACAGGCCAGTTTTTGGTATTGCGGGCTGGGATTGAACTCGAGGTATTGATCAGATCTTTGAGTTTGCAATTCTTTAAAAAAATTTTTAAAAAGACAGAAATGAAACAGCCGGCCCGCCCACGTCTACAACTCGATAAAATACAATGGACTATGATACAATATAACACGGCATACAACAGAATTAAAAACGGGATATACAGTCACATGGTGCAATGATTAGTACACTGGCTAACGACTGGAAGGTCGTGAGTTCGAATCCCATCAGTCTAGTCAAAATCACTGGGGGGAGGGCGAGGAGGGGGGGGGCTGGTATTTTTCGGCTCCAACCCAGATTCGTGTGTCATGGGCTCATGGGAAAGATTAGGACCACACATTCCAGTTTCATCCGTTTCACTCATGTTTGATGTTCCTGACCAACACCGTAGGTGTCCGTATCTTTCGGACCTGCTAACGTCACAATATGGTATGAAAGTAAGCGTAGAGTTCAGATACATCACACTGTCATCATCGTAATCATTGTGAAAAAAATTCCCGGATTCTGTTACCACTCAAATGACGTAGAAAACGGGACAGGAAAAACAGAACAGAACAAAACAAAAAACAACTAGAACACACACACACCACACACACACACACACACACACACACACACACACACAACCACACACACACACACACACACACACACACCACACACACACACACACACACACACACACACACACACACACACACACACACACACACACACACACACACACACACACACACACACACAACACACACACACACACACGCACACACACACACACACTACATTACAATGCAGTAGGCTACAACGCAAGTCAGTACAACACATTTATAAGCAAAGAGGCCGTAGTAAATAAGAAAGCGCTCTACCACATAGATCTACACTACACTACCTAATACCATACAAAACAAAGCAATACAGTACAACGACACGGTACAACATTGAACAGATGAAATCGAAGAAAGTGTCAAGTGGTTGTCGGCATGTCTCTTTGAAGTCCAGCCCAGTTCGTGTGGGTCAGTCACACCGATGGTGTCGTTTGCTAGTTGTCTGCTTAACAGACTGTAAGAGCTACGCGTGGCTTTGGGGTTTCTTGGTTACCGTAGCTGGTGTGTTGAGAAAATGTTTTAGTGTGTGTTGTGTTGTGTTGTGTTGTGTTGTGTGTGTGTGTGTGTGTGTGTGTGTGTGTGTGTGTGTGTGTGTGTGGTGTGTGTGTGTGTTTTTCTGTTCGTTGTTGTTTTTTGCCTTTTTAGTTAATAGCATTGATATCTCTCTCTCTCTCTTTCCTTCTCTCTCTTTCCTTCTCTCCCCCCCCCCCCCCCATAGTATCACTGTTATGTTATTTAATGTTCCGTGCAATGTTTATGTTTACTGGAATAGTGATTATGTGAAAACTCATGTATCTCTAGTGTATATGTAATGAACTTATTTTACGAGATATTTGTATTTAACTAATAGGTAATGATTGTATGTAAACTTGTGTATTTATATTCGTTTGGTGTACAGTTGTGCCAGGAGCTATTAGTTCTTGTTGTTATTTATTACTATAACATTGTTTTATTTTGGCTTTAGATATTGAGCAAATCTGAGCAGCAGCAGACGTGGAGTATTGACCAAGCATTACTGTATTATGTCACTGTCTTTACCATTGAAAAATAAAGACTAATATACCAATCACTCAGTCAGTCAAACCATCAATCTATCAATCTATTTACCCCTCCCTCTCTCTTCCAAAGATTATGATGTAAGTAAGAGTACGAGATAAATTACATGAACTAAGCTTTCTCTTCCTTTTTAAAATTTATTTTTAACCCTTTTTCTTTCAGAAATGGATTGTTGCTATTGTT
>CM060311.1:41610191-41617691 GCA_030674185.1 Monoplex corrugatus
TCCCTCCTCCCCCCCCACCCCCACTGCTCTGTCTGTCGTGTTTTACAAAGAATGACTGCCAGAATCTGCACTGTCATGAAATTTTATGTCTGTCGCCCTGTATTATCCTTTGTTTGTTTTGGTTTGTGTCTATTGTTTTGGAGTGATTATCCATTTCAGACACAAATGAATCTGGTTTTATAGTGGCTTTATGGATTTCATGAACCCTCGATCACACACACACATACACCCGTCCACGCGCGCGCGCGCGCGCGCACACACACGCGCGCGCGCGCGCGCGCCCAGACGAACTATGCTTTCGGCATAGCCACACTCTATCAACTTTCTTTTTTTTTTTTTTTTTTTTAGTTACCGTGAAGTGTTGTTTAAGCCGAACAAACAACGGTCGTGGAAGTCGCGGACATGTAAAAAGAGTGTAAGTGAAAATGTGGAGGAGATCACCACACCAGTGCCTTTTTCCAACTTGTTTTTGATACGAGTTGATAGGATGTGTTATCTGAAAGTTAACACAAAGTTACAGATACACGTTGAAATGATCGATGGGTTAGGGGAAATTACATATTATATCTGTGTATGGGTGAAGCGGAAGTTCATACTTGGGTTTTGTTTTTCTATCAGTTTCGTGGTAACCTATATTTTCCGTTAGGGTGTGCTTCCGTGTGTTGTAGATGTGCACGCGAGCGTGTTTGCCGTTTCCCCCACCCGTCGTCCATTCCTGAAAGTAAACAACACGAGAATTGATTTTAGAGTTGGACTTTTTTTTCTTTTTTTTTTTCTTTCTGCTTTTTCGTCCTGCCGTCTAGCTGACTTGGGAAGATGAGGTAACAGATGTTCCGTTTTCGATTTGAATGATGATTAAACGTTTCCCCCACCAGCATGACCAAGCAAAAGGAAATTACCATCTGTTCCCCTACCTGTTTTTTTTTCCATGTGGTAATCTAGGCTAAAAGTTTTTGTTTGTTTGTTTTTTCTCCTGAGCAAGAAAAAATATAGTTTCTCTTCTTCGCTGTGGCAGGCAGCGGATAGAATAACAGACCAAGTTGATTGTTTCATATTGTAATTTTTGGATAAAGTCTCTGTGGTGTTTTCTCACGAACAGAAAGTAAGAAGTGTTTACTTGGATAGTGTCTTGGTGATGTTTACTCACGAACAGAAAGTAAGAAGTGTTTACTTGGATAATGTCTTGGTGGTGTTTTCTCACGAACAGAAAGTAAAGTAAAACTGTTTTCTGTCGTCGTTTGTTTCAATTGCGTGTAACCTCTTGAGCCGGTGCTGAGATCTAAGGATACCAGATCGATAGAAGACTTTTGCTGCGTCCCACCACCCACTCGCGAGCGTGCTGTTATGAAATTAGGCCGAGGCAACGTTGAAATAGATCCATGGACAAACATGAACTCCTCTGGCCTTCCAATGTTAACCCTTTGACTCCCGCGCCCTGTCCACCAACATCCTGTATTGTCAACCATGCTCAGCAAAGCAAAAACTTAACCCTTTGACTCCCGCACCCTATCCACCGGCTCCCTGCAGGAAGCTGGTGGATAGGGTGAAGAAGTCAAAGGGTTAAAGTTTTTGCAGTCTGTAGGTGGGGTGCGGGAGTCAAAGGGTTAACTGGGATAGAGACTGGTTCGACAACAGTGATCATGACGGAGAAACTTGTGAATGGTAGCACCGCGCATAGACTTTGACGCTGTTGTAGAGAATTCCAAAACCTCGTAAGTTGAATTTTTGGTGTTTTTCAGGCTTTACCACTACAGGTATCTTTGAATTTTTGCCCACTAAACATAAAAAGCAGAATTGTAAATTTATCTGATTTAGAAATATCAATCCATTATTCCTGTAAGCACGCACAATCGTGCAAGCACACAGGCATACGCGCATACGATCTTTCTCTGTCTCTGTGTTTCTGTCTCTGTCTCTCTCTGTGTTTCTGTCTCTGTCTCTCTCTTGTGTTTCTGTCTCTGTCTCTGTCTGTCTGTCTCTCTCTGTCTCTGTCTCTCTCTCTGTCTCTGTGGATATGCACATACACTCAAACACACACATACACACACATATATACATATATAACACACAGACACATACACGCACATATATATTACACAGATATAACAAACACAGACAGACACACACACACACACACACACACACACACACACACACACACACACACACACACACCACACACACACACCACACACACACACACATATATATATATATATACATATGTACATATTTAGATACATAGATGCATAGATAGATCACACGTAGACACGAGTATAGATAGATATTCACATGTAGATACGAATGCACACTGGCACCCGTATACGCCCACTCAACACACGCAGTACGTATTCATGTATTCATCCATCTATCCTGATATGCCGTCTATCTTCTACGAGCGCAGCATATCTGTCTAGATCTATATTTGACCGTCTGTCTGGTTGTTGTCAGTCTGTATCACGTTATGTGCCCATCTGTCTGTATCTGATCCTGTCAGTCTGTCATTTCTCTTTTATATATTTTATTCAGGTGGGTTTTCTTTTTGGGATGTATTCAAGCACGTTGTTTTGCCCATATTGTGCACTCTGATGGCAGGTAAGATTATCTGTCTGCCGTATCGCTTATGTGGGTGCGGACGTTAAGTATCAACAACCACCACCACCATATTGTGCAGGCAGTTTGTTGCTGCACGATCTGCAGACACCATCTTTGATTGGTGTGCATGCTGAATGCTTTTTTTTTCTTTTTTTTTTTCATTTTTGGAAATCATAAACCAACCGCTGGCATACATGATCTTTAACGTGCATATTTAACCCTTTGACTCCCGCACCTTATCCACCAGCTGCAAAAGACTTAGCCCTTTGACTTCCTCATCCTAAAGCTGGTGGATAGGGAGAAGGAGTCAAAGGGTTACAATTTTTGCTTTGCTGGCATGGTTGACAATGCTGGATGCAGGTGGACAGGGTGCGGGAGTCAAGGGATTAATATTGTGCATGAGTATATATGTATACACAAAAAGGGGGTTGAGGTACGGGCAGGTCTGCATACGTGTTGATCTGGGAAATGGGAAAAATCTCCATCCCTTACCACCAGGCGGGGGTGTCTAGGTAGATCGAACCCAGGACCTTACTGAAAGTCTGATAATTACCGCTGTGGCTGCCTCGCCCGTCAAGGGTTTAACTGATTTGTATATTTGTCATACGAAGATGGTTAATTCTTTTGTATTTAAAGTTTCATTAATCCGTTGACTCCTGCGTCCTATCCACCAACTGTAAAAAAAAACTTAACCGTTGGATTCCCTCACCATATCCATTAGCTTCCTGCATAAAGCTGGTGGATAGGATGAGGGAGTCGAAGGGTTAAGTTTTTGCTTTGCTAGCATGGTTGATAACGCAAGATGCTGGTGGACAGGGTGCGGGAGTTAAGGGTTAAAGGAAGAAAAACAGGCGGTTGAATGGGTCATTGTGGTCAGCTGAAGAAACGGGACACGCGGATTGATTGCCTCTTCAGCTGCCAGCCCGATGTCCGATCGATTATGCCTTTCCCCATCGGGGAGGGTTGTATTGTTGTTTGTTGTTGTGTGAGAATACCACGTCCATTGGGTTCGTCCAGGAACCCGTGTCTGTCGTGTTGTTTACTTCGTTAACAAAGCGGCCAGCAGCTGGTACTTTCTGTGTGGTCTTTGTGTTCTTGTGACATGTGAACATGCACTGAGGTCTGTGCTCTCTGTGTGTCTCATTCACGCTACGCGACCGTGAGCGCACCTCGCACGCGCACACACACAACCACAAATGCATACAAACACAGCACAGCACAACACAATACAACCACGACACAATACAACACAACAATACACCACACGTACACACACACGTACAAACGCACGCACGCACGCACACACACACACAACGACGCAACCCACACACACACACACACACACACACACACACACACACACACACACACACACACACACACACACACACTCATCCACATCACACACACACACACCACACACACACACCACACACTCTCTCTCTCTCTCTCTCCACTCACCCTCTCCCCCACTCTCTCTCTCTTCTCTCTATTCTTCTCTGCCCTCCCCCTTCCCAACTCTTCTCTCTCTCTCTCTCTCTCTCTCTCTCTCTCTCTCACACACACACGCGCGCGCGCTCTGCCCTACATTCTACCACGTCGCCAGGACTTTATTGTATGCAAATACTGAAACCTTTCCCGCCAATTCCAGTAAAAAAAGTGACCCAATTTCAAAATCACAAGCAAACAAAAGTTGTTTAATCATGTATAATGATTAGACTTGAGTTCTTTATTCTTTCTGTGTAAATAATGTAATTACAGTGTGACATTTACCTTGCTTGTAGTAAATAAGAACATGGAAAAACAATTTTCTTACACTTGCATAATGGCATAGGCCGCTTTTCACAATAATGACATTTACAACAGACACTTACTTCATTGGTGTTACAGTTAACTCTACATAATTGCATAAACATTGACAGACGCAAGCTTCTTTCTTTCTTTCTTTCTTTGCAGAAAAGGAGAGGGTGGCGTGAAACTTCCAGTACCTTGTTGGGGGGGGGGGGGGGAGGATCTGTTTAGGCGCAGGATCCAGTGCTGCACCACCCTCAGGGGTCTCAGAGCTCTAGTGCTAATCTTGTTTCTTGTAGATGCCCCTGTAGACATTTACGTTGTATTGCATGGAACCACTTGATAAAAATGTCTGTAGGCCTGGTACTTCTGACTTCATCCCTCTAGATTTTCTGAAGGGGTTACTTCGCCTTAGACCTATGCCAAAACACAACACAACACCCACCCTGTGAGTGCAGAGTCTAGACCTGTAGGTGGTCCTCGTCCACCCGACGGCTCTGTCATAGGATGTAGGGTATTCTGTATTCTGTGTGCCTTACCAAGTGCATCGCCGCCGTACTAACAGACCCATCGCCAGTCGGTGTGGGAATGTTTATACGTTCAGGGAAATCTGCTTATTAACCCTTCGACTCCAGCACCCTGTCCACCAGCATCCTGCATTGTCAACCATGCTAGTCAAAGCAAACACTTAACCATTTGACTGCCTCGTCTGTCCACCAGTTTCCTACATGATAGCTGGCGGAGAAGATAGGAGTCGTTAGGATCGTTTTTGCAGTTGGTGGATAGTGTGCGGGAGTCAAAGGGTTAATCGCAGTTTGTGGTGACTTACCTCTGTATCTGTTAGCCATCCGCTATCTGCCACCTACGTACGACCCGCCTGCTGGGTTGGGAATGGTCACCCCATTACCAAGTTTGAGGTAGCTCTTTCTAGAGAGAATATCACCATCACCATCATCAGATAATACCTGTAACATCCTGTTTTGGCTCATCATTTGGCACCTGTTCGGAACGCTAAACACCAAACAGTCTGCCTCGTGCATTTTTTGCTGTGTACTGGATAACTGAGCTTGTTCTGCTGTATCTGATGTCATCCGTCTTGGAACGTTTTGACGATGTAGTTTGCCACGGTTCGTTTGGATCCCGTTAGTGGGCAAAACGCCCGGCGCTCTGAAGCATATGATCGCCACGTCCAAGTTGTGCTCTGTCATGCTGGCTTGCCTTTGATTCTTTTGGCTGGAACGGAGAGTTGTGTAAGTATTGTTCGAAAATCATGCAGCATACAAAAAGGATTGCAGCTTGTTCGAGCTTGGATACACAACACACAATCTGCATAACTGCGCACGATCTCTGTCTGTTTGTCTGTCTCATTATTTCTCTCTCTCTGTCTGTCTGTCTGTCTGTCTGTCTCTCTCTCTCTTCCTTGCCTCTGTCTCTGTCTCTCTGTCTGTCTCTCTCTCCATCGATCAATCTGTATTTCTGTCTGCCTTTCAGGTAAATATAAATCTCTGTCTCTTTGTTTCTCTGTTTCTGTCAAGTCTTTCTCCTGTTCCGTCTGCCTTTCCCGCTCTCTCTCTCTCTCTCTCTCTCTCTCTCCTCTCTCTCTCTCTCTCTCTCTCTTTTCCTCTCGTGCGCGTGTGCTTATTTTTATCTTCTCTCTTTCTCTTCTCTCTCTTTCTCTGTCTTTCCTGTGCTCTGTGTCTCTGTCTTTTTCTCTGTTCTTTCTCTGTGCTGTTCTCTCTTGTTCCCTCTGTCTCTCTCTCTGTCTGTCTTTCTCTGTGTCTTCTCTTGTCTGTCTCTCTCTCTCGTGTGTCTGCTCTCTCTAGTCTCTGTCTCCTTGTCCTCTCTCTGTGTCCACAGCTTCTTTGGCTCTCGATGCCACCAGTGCAGCACCACCCGTCACAGTGAATAAACAAGACGTTATCTCTGGTCGAACTCCCGACCAGTGCGTTAACAGCACAGTGCACAAACCAGCTGAACTGACGGGGCCATTGTAAAAGAGTTGTGAATACCAAGGATGAAGGTTGTACGAGAATGGGTGAGGTTGGAAGGGTTGGCTGCAGGTGGTGGGGTGGGTAGGGTAGAGGGGGGTGGGGAGAGGAGAAGAAACCTTGCTGGTTGTCTTGTGACAGTCTCAGTCTCAGCAATGACCCTGTACGTAAAGCAGCGTTTCTTGTGTCAGTGTCACGTAGAGGCCCGGGTGTCGGGTGTCAGGTGTCACGTGCGGGTCGATATAAACGAACTGTTGGTTGGAACGTGTTGGGAATCTGTTGGGGCCTTGGCTCGCTTGGTATCGGTTTCAATGTCGTGAGTTAAAGGTTGAGAGCAGGGTTTTTAATGTTCAGTGTTTTGTGGATGTTGTCGCTGGGTATTTTAAATGTGTGATTTTGTGGTCTGCAGTGTGTGTGTGTGTGTGTGTATGTAGGTGTGTATGTGTATGTGTTTGGTGTGTGTGCGTGTGTGCGTGTTCCTCTCTCTCTCTCTCTCTCTCTCTCTCTCTCTCTCTCTCTCTTGCTGTCTCGCTCTCTCTCTCTCGCCGTGGAATCAAGATTTGATCTCGCGAGTTCAATCCTAGCCCCCAACATTTAAAGCTAGCCATGTTTGCTGCCCATCTGAATCGTTTGTTTTCATCATTCGGATGGTGTCAGCTTAGGGTTTCATACGTCTCCCCCCCCCCCCCCCCACCCCCCCTCCCCCTTTTTTTTTCTCACATATCAAGACCTTGCCAGCACATAAGATTTTTTGGAGGCTCAGGGTCTTCCAGATAATTGTTGGCGGATTTGGATGGAGTGCATAATTATGGAATTATCCGAGTATGATGATTCCCTTTTGATCAAACTCGTGCAATAAATCCCATTTGAATAGACTCCCAACCGCCCTCCCTCTCTCTCTCAGTGTACAGTCAGGCAGCATAGACCCTCCGAGGGCTGGGTAGGTTAATTTTAATGTGTTAATGCCACTACTTTTGTCTCTACTTGTGTGTTGTTGTTGTTGTGGTGGTGGTCATGCGGTAGTGGTGTGTCATTGCGGTGTGGGTGTGTGTGTGTGTGTGTGTGTGGTGTGGTGTGTGTGTGTGTGTGTGTTGTGTGTGTGTGTGTGTGATATAAGTAGATTGTT
>CM060311.1:41625191-41640191 GCA_030674185.1 Monoplex corrugatus
GGAATGATCAACGCCAGGAGCATATCCTTAGATTATTTGCCCGAATGCATTCATGCGTGTGCTTAATTTTTGCTTTTTCTGGCATACTTAATATTGGCTTTTATTCACATTTTTCTAAGGTCAGTGGGGTAACGTGTGCATTTTGAGATGGTTATAAGATTGATATGGCTCTGCGCAGTCGGCCGGAGTTTAAACACCAACAACAACAGCAGCAGCAACACCACCAACAATAATAATTATAATAACGAAGTCAGTTTAATTTGCGAATTAGAAAGATGTGCTTTTTATCAAATTAATTCATCTTTTGTCCTTGTTCCTTTGTTGTTATGGTGACCCGCGTTTCCGTTTTTTCTCCTCCGTTCACAAGCGTATTGTATGGAAAGTTTGGCGACGAGGTCCTCCGTGTCAGTCGTTCGAACATGATGGATCTGTCGTTGAAAGGACAGATAAAAAAAATCTCTTCACACCATTCTGACTTCGTGACTTAGTAAGTTGTCAACACAACACATGATTTGTATCACTGGATCTGAACACTTTATTTAGTAAGTTGTCAACACAGCACATGATTTGTATCACTGGGTCTGAACACTTTAGTAAGTTGTCAACACAGCACATGATTTGTATCACTGGGTCTGAACACTTTAGTAAGTTGTCAACACAGCACATGATTTGTATCACTGGGTCTGAACACTTTAGTAAGTTGTCAACACAGCACATGATTTGTATCACTGGGTCTGAACACTTTATTTAGTAAGTTGTCAACACAGCACATGATTTGTATCACTGGATCTGAACACTTTATTTAGTAAGTTGTCAACACAGCACATGATTTGTATCACTGGATCTGAACACTTTATTTAGTAAGTTGTCAACACAGCACATGATTTGTATCACTGGGTCTGAACACTTTATTTAGTAAGTTGTCAACACAGCACATGATTTGTATCACTGGTCTGAACACTTTATTTAGTAAGTTGTCAACACAACACATGATTTGGATCACTGGGTCTGAACACTTTATTTAGTAAGTTGTCAACACAGCACATGATTTGGATCACTGGGTCTGAACACTTTATTTAGTAAGTTGTCAACACAGCACATGATTTGTATCACTGGGTCTGAACACTTTATATAGTAAGTTGTCAACACAGCACATGATTTGTATCACTGGGTCTGAACACTTTATATAGTAAGTTGTCAACATAGCACATGATTTGTATCACTGGGTCTGAAAACTTTATATAGTAAGTTGTCAACACAGCACATAATTTGTATCACTGGGTCTGAACACTTTATGGTGCATTCACCATGGCAAAGGGCAGAATCTGCTCTGGCTAGTAGCCTCGATGCAGTTTAACATTGATATCATCTGGCTTTTTGTGGGTCGTTTGTTACCGTGCACTTTATTGAAAACTACACTTGGTGGTGGTGGTGGTGGGAATACCGTTATTGAAGTGACACAGAAAATGGAACCGCACACTGTTCTGTAGAAGATAACATTAAAATGGAAAACTTAGAAGAAAAAAAACAGGAAAAAAACCCCCACCCCAAACCAGCATGTGCCTGTACGACCTCAGCAAGCCTACAGGTGAGATCAGATTGCATTTAATCTCCTTCCAGCAGATATAGAGTGTGATAAGCGCTCCTGCCCGTTCGTCTCGGCATTCAGACAAGATGGTGGAGATTTTACCCATACATAGAGGAATTTACCTGGCCCAGGACAGGGACAGGGGCAGGAGGAACTTGGCTGTGTAGAATGTCGAGGCGGAGGGAGATTTTTTTTTTACCCGTTTGGGAAGGAGTTACCTGTAGCCGAGTTACAGACATCTTACCGCCCCCCCCCCCCCCCCCCTCCCCGTACACTGTGGCTCTACCGAGAGACCGACTTGGCTGGAGCGAGCTAAGGAGACGCTAATTTCTGGTCTTAAGTTTCCTTCCTTTCCGCTTTTTGTTGCCTTTGCCATTTTGTGAAACTCCATCCACAAAGCTGTTCATAGACACGATTATTCTTTCTCTCTGCCTCTGTTTCTTTGTGTAGAACTCTCTGTTTACCTGTGTCTGTCTGTCTCTCTCTCTCTGTATCTCTCTCAATGTCTCTCTCTGTATCTCTCTCTATGTTTCTCTGTCTTCTCTCTCTTGCTGTTTTTCCTCTATCTCTTTCTCTGTCTGTCTGTCTGTCTGTCTCTCTCTCTCCTCTCTCTCCTCTCTCTCTTCTCTCTCTCTCTCTCTCTCTCTCTCTCATATATATATATATATATATATATATATATATATGTGTGTGTGTGTGTGTGTGTGTGTGTGTACAATGTGTAAGTTGTGCGCAAATTTTTGTTGCTTTTGTGTAAAGTTCTGAAATGTAGAGAAACAACTCTGTCCTAGGATAAGTCATTATGACATTGATATTTTGTATACATGTATTTATATACATTCTCAAACTTCATTTTTATTAGTCAGAATGTATTTTTCGATGTATAGTTCATATACCTTTTTTCTTATAGGGCACTTTAGCCTACATTATTAAGAAATTGAAGCCTGGTATTTTTCTAGATCTGGTATTCAAAAGCACACACTGAGGAGAATACATTACGTAATACTCAGAAGCTAAAACCACGCTAAGAGTAGAAGAACAAGTGTCCATTCCAGCGTGCATTTACACTAGCAAGGCGTCAGAGCAGAAACTGTGGCCCATAAGCTCAGTTGTTAGAGTGCCATGCTCATAAAGCAGAGATTGTGGGTTCAGCCCTCAGGCAGGTCATCTGTTGTGTGTGTGTGTGTGTGTGTGTGTGGTGTGTGTGTGGTGTGTGTGTGTGTGTGTGTGTGTGTGTGTGTGTGTGTGTTCCACAGAGATTTGAAGTCCAGATCTGACATCTCGAGTGTAGTCGCAGCCCGCAACATTTATTAAAAATTGGTCCATGCGCTGCCCACCTTAATATTTCCATTATTCTGGTGGTGTCCGTTTCCCTACTTCCACATTTCAAGACATTGCAAGCGCATAGGCTTTCACGCAGGCTTGAGGAGTCTGTCTGCAAGATAATTGCTAACAGTTTTGGATGAAACGCATTTGGAATTGTCCGAGCGCGATGATTCCCTATTGAAGAAACTCACAACAGAGCAGAAAAGTGTATTGTGGGTTTCACAGGTTGTACAGGGCAGTTTTCTGGGGGGAAAGGACGGGTCAGTGGACCAGGAAGTATAAAAAGGCAATGTCTAAAAGAAACCTTCGAAGACGAAAGAATAAAGAAGGTGTGACCAAAAGACGAGAAAAGAAAGAAGAAAAACACAGGTGAACTAACGGAAAAAGCAGAGAGTGTTCGTAGCATAACACACAAGAACAGAATGGGGCAACGATAACATTGGAGGAAAAGTACCCAGTCTGTCACACGCGACTATCAGAATTATTATTGTAGACTTGTAGTTCTCTCTCTCTCCTCTCCTTTATATATATATATATATATATATCGCTGCTCCCCATAGTCATTCGACCTCACTGCGCATTACACGTAACATAATAAGACATTATAATAGAGAACTCAAGATTGTTAGGCGAGCTGACCATATTCCACTACGATGTTGCACAGTCTGTATGTTTGATAGGCGTGCATGGGGTGTGTTTTTGTTTTGTTTTTTGTTTTGTTTCTTTGTTTTTTTTTTTTGGTTTTTTTTGTTTGTTTTTGGTTCCTCGATTAAGCCAGTCACTGACTAGCATGACTTACAGGATCTGTTCTCGTACGTATTTGCCATTCTGCGTGCGTATACACACACGAAGGAGGGTGGGGGGTGGGGTGGGTTATTCACTGGCAGGTCTGCACATCTGTTAACCTGGGTGATGAGGAAAATCTCCACACTTTACCCGCCAAGTGGAGATGTCTAGGTGGATCGAACCCGGACCCTAAGAATGGAAATCCGACGTTTACCCACTTGACCGTGTCGCGTCCGTCATTATAGACACCCATTGACAGGACACGCAGGCGTTATGAAATAAAATCTATACACGCTTTGACCCCTTCACCCTGTCCACTAGCATCCTGCTTCGTCATCGATCATTGCAAAGCAAAAACTTAACCCTTTGATCCTTTCATCCTATCCAGCAGCTTCCTCCAGTAAAAGGGTTTTTTTAGTTTTTCTGCAGGAAGCAGCAGGATAGGGTGAGGGAGTCAAAAGGTTAAGTTTTTCTGCAGGAAGCTGCTGGATCGGGTGAGGGAGTAAAAGGGTTAAGTTTTTCTGCAGGAAGCTGCTGGATCGGGTGAGGGAGTCAAAAGGTTAAGTTTTTCTGCAGGAAGCTGCTGGATCGGGTGAGGGAGTAAAAGGGTTAAGTTTTTCTGCAGAAGCTGCTGGATAGGGTGAGGGAGTCAGAGGGTTAATTTTTTTCTGCAGGAAGCTGCTGGATGGGGTGCGGGAGTCAAAGGGTTATTTTTTTCCTGCAGGAAACTACTGGGTGGGGTGAGGGAGTCAAAGGGTTAAATTTTTGCAGCTGGTGGATAGGGTGCGGGAGTCAAAGGGTTACACTTGTGAAAAATGATAAATCTTTATTAGGGTGCAGACTACAGTAAAAGTATGACAACTTGACTGACACTCAATCACTATTTAATGGCACACCTGTGGTGGAAGTCATGGCAGTGCTAACACAGTAGTAGCTTTGACTCAGCGTGAAGAAATGTCACATTTCAGTCTCTGCGTGACTAACTAAAAGTACAGGTGTCACTGATCCAAAACTTGACTAATGACTGTAGGTAGAACACATGTAGTAAGTAAATTGATATGTTTAGGAGCCTTGACTCTCAGCGGAAAGAGGTGCTAGCCTTTAAAACCTACGTGACGAATGGAACGTCTGAATACCAAACATTTGACTTAGCGATTGTGGGATAGATTGAAAGACGCTAGCGATTGTGGGATTGATTGAAAGATACTTTTGTTTTTTATAAACTCTTTGGGTAGACTACCTGTGTGTGTGTGTGTGTGTGTGTGTGTGTGTGTGTGTGTGTGTGTGTGTGTGTGTGTGTGTGTGTGTGTGTGTGTGTGTGTGAAATTGACGTTCAGTATAATGAACTGCTTCCTCGCAGTGTATGTGACCAGTGAAAGTAATCCAGTGTGACTGCTGAACACTTGACAACTGTGGGATGGGGGGAGGGTGGGGTTGGAGTGACGGGATTTGGGTAGTAGTTGACGCAGTCTTGACTGGCATTCAAAGTATCTGTCTATCTGTCTATCTATCTGTCTGTCTATCTATCTATCTATCGATGGATCGATCTTATCTCTACTATCTATCGATCGATCTTATGTCTACTATCTATCTATCTATCTATCTATCTATCTATCTATCTATCCCATCTATCTATCTGTCTGGCTATCTTATCTGTCTACTATCTGTCTATCTACCTATCGATCGATCGATCTTATCTACTATCTATCTATCCATCTATCTATCTATCTATCTACTATCTATCTATCTATCTATCTATCTATATCTATCTTATCTGTCTACTATCTATCAATGTCTATCTATCAATGATCTATCTATCTATGATCTATCTGTCTGTCTGTCTGTCTGTCTATCTATCTATATCCATCTATATAGATATAGTTATTATAGATAGGCTATAGATCTATCTGCATACATGTATGGATGTGTGTATATATATATATATATATATATATATATATATATATATATATATATATGTGTGTGTGTGTGTGTGTGTGTGTAAGAGATTGGTCTTCGTGATTAAACTATGGTAAAAATGTATGACTACTCAGCATTGGGTATACTAAAAATTCTTCCCTTGTTTTTTGTTTGTTTGTTTGTTTTTGGGGGGGAGGGGGAGGCGGGAAGAATAGTCTGCATGTGTGAGTGTAAGTGGAGTGGGTTGGTGATGGGGTGAATGGATGTACTAGCGGCCAGGGCAATGTAACGTCAGAAACTTGGATGATTGTCACTATTTCACCTTCTGACTAAATCACAAAGTACGGTAAAAATGTGACTTCCAAACACTTCTCATATGACGACAGTGTGGTAGACCATAAGGTGTGTGTGTTGGGATTGGGCTTGGGGGTGGCGGAGGCAATAAGAGCAGCACTGTAGCAACTTGTTTGGCAGTCCAGCAGGTAAAGAAAGGCTGGTCTGTATGAACGGTGGTAGTGTGTGTGTGTGTGTGTGTGTGTGTGTGTGTGTGTGTGTGTGAGGGGTGGGGGAAGTAATGCTGACCTCCCCGGCGACTGGCCAATCAATCATGCGGTCAGATAGGGGGGGGGGGGGGGTAAGGTGACAGGTCTGAGAAACGTCCGTCTCTGTCAGCACGTAGCGTCAGAGACATGGATAGAAAGATGGGTGCCACGGGTATCAAGTGACGAAATTTTCAACATGTAACAAATCTAGTTTGCGCTCTTCTTACTTTTACTGCTAGTCTTGTCAAGAAATCACACTTGTGGCTTCAGGAATGCAAGGAGTTGTTAGTCGGGATGTGTGGGCTGGAAAACTGCTTCCATATAAATTATATCGATACGGCTAAGTGTACCGATAAGGCATTAAACACGTGGTTTTTATGTCTCGAAGTGGCCGTCTACCCGTCGTGTACAGCGCTATAGAAGATTTGGGACAGTCAGTCTTTGGGACAGTACAGACCACACACTGTAGATTTTAACTCCCAACACATGTTGTGCGCAAGTATGCGCGCGTCGCTTGCATCGGTCAAGCAAGATATGGTAGAGAAAGAAAGAAGACAGTTAAGCTCTTCTATGGCGGCGTGTTCTTTTTGAGGGAGAACAACCTGCATTTTACCCCACACACACACACACACACACACACACACACAACACACACACACACACACACACACACACACACACACACCACACACACACACACACACCACCACGCACGCACAAATCAATTGCGACAAAACATAAACAGACAAATCATTAGACAACTGTTCAGAGAAATGCAACCGGAAACAGCCAATTCGTGCAGCTGTCGCTCTCTTTCCTTATTTGTGTATCTGGTACCATGAAATTAAATTGTACGTATGGTGACTTCGGAGCTTTTTGTTTGTTTGGCTGGTTGGTTAGTTGGTTGGTTTGAGCTGTGCGGGTGACATTTATGTCTCTTATTTCGATTTTGTTTATATGCATAATATCAACGTAAAAGCCCATTGATATTAAAAACAAACACACAAATACATACCCAAAGACGCATAATAACAGTAGATTGTATATTGATCAGTGTTTGAGAGAGAGAGAGAGAGAGAGAGAGAGAGAGAGAGAGAGAGAGAGAGAGAGAGAGAGAGAGAGTTGGGTCCGATTTTCCTCTTCTTCTTGCGTATCATACATGTGATTGAGTGCTTTTGTATGCATGTTTGTGTATGTTCGTACGAACAGTCGCCCATGCATGCATGCATGTTGTGTTGTGTGTGTGTTGTGTGTGTGTGTGTGTGTGTTAGCGTATATGAACCGTGTGTGTGTGTGTTTGTGTGTGTGGTAGCGTATATGAACCGTGTGTGTGTGTGTATGTGTGCATGGTAGCGTATATGAACCGTGTGTGTGTGTGTGTGTGTGTGTGTGTGGTAGTGTGTGTGTGTGTGTGTGTGTGTGTGTGTGTGTGTGTGTGTGTGTGTGTGTGTGTGCGTGTGTGTGCGTGCGTGTGTGTGTGTGTTTGTCTTCTGTGTGATTGATGAAAGAATGTAACCTTTTAACCTCTACATTGAAAATGATGCATGGCAGTCAACAGAAATACATTTCATATGCTCGACATAGTCACGTACGACTGCGTGCCGCTTCGATGACTTACGCTGACCCCACTGACTCCATTTTTAGTTCGGGACATCGTTTTACTTTTAACGATGATTATATATATACGTATACGCCAACACTAATGACACGGTTCTGCGTCACGATAGGTAAAGGCAGGGTACAGGTTACCCCATTACCGCCTTGAGGTCGTAAGGAAGTGAGGTGAGATAGAACCGAACTTTTTACGGAGGCTAGAGAAAAACGAAAACAGAAAATAATGGCATTATGAAGGCTATGCCACCTCCTCTCTTTTGGTGCTTTACTTTTGCCAACACTGAACAGTGATAGCGTTCCCAATTACGACAAAAGTTAGATTGCAGGGTGCACATACAAAGGTTTTTTTTCGAACCAGACTCGAACCCTTTCTAATCGCCTAACTTGTTGACTTCGCCTGCATTTTATCTAACGTTCTATTAATTGTAGACATCCCCCTTGGGGATGCCGGGGCTCTTTCAGTATAATTATCCCTACCTTCTGCAAATTCTGTGCTGGACATTTCCTCTTTTCTGTCACTCTGTTTCTGCCTTGTTCCTTTGCTTTTAGTAATTTCTACCTATCATTTTCTGCCTTAATGATCCATTCACCTGTATGTGTTCGATAAAGTCTTACGTACGTTTTCTTAGGATTGATAATTGGGTACAAGTATTAAGTGCATTTTTGGCTGTAGGGAGTTGAGATATGCGGAAACAATTTTAGGTAATTTATGCCTGTTTTTGTATATATGTTTTGGTGTCCCTAGCTATCCGTATATAATAATCTATTTAGGTGTGTTTTTTAAATCACCTGTGTGATGAATTGGACGAAGTGGTCAAAGCCAGGGGCATATCCTTAGATTATGTGCGCGAATGCATTGATATGTGCACTCAATTTTCCTGTTGAAGTTTTGTATGTTTTGAAGCGGTTATAACCCTGATGTGGCTGTGTAGCAGACGGCTGGGCTTTAAATAACAATAACAATTGAAAACAGTGTCCTGCTTAAAAAATATCAATTATTCATTCTTTGGAGTGAGTCTGGGGAAAAGACAGATTGTCTGTTTCCGCTTTCTCTCTTCAAACATCGCTGTCATGTCAGAGGTTACCGCCACAGGAAAGCCTTTGCTGCTGGCATGACGTTAAGCGCCAAGTGATCAAGAAACTTTAGTGACAGGTGGTAGGTCTTAACTGATCAACCTTGGGAAGTCGGCCAGGTGAGAACAGCACAACAAAGGCTGTTACTTTTCGGGAGTGGGGGGAGGGGAGAGAAAAAGAAAGGACCAAAGACAACTAGCATCATTGTTGTATCGTAAACAGCGCTCGCATGTCAAGGAAGACTGATTGTTTTGAAAAAAAATAAGTTAACGTTGACTGACTTGTTTTGAAAAATAAGTTATCGCTGACTGGCTGTTTTGAAAAATAAAGTTAGCGGTGACTGATTGTTTTGAAAAATAAGTTATCACTGACTGATTGTTTTGAAAAATAAGTTATCGCTGACGATTGCAATTGTGAGCTAGTACTTTCAGTCGAAAGTTCTGGGATTCCATTTTTGCGCGGGCACCTTCCGCCTTGTGGAGAAAGGGTGGGAATTTTTCCGATCTTCCAGGTCCAGGTCAACATGTTTACAGACCTGTGAGTGCGTCAATTTATCCCATCGTATACATATGTATATACGCATTTAGAAATCAAATAAAGACGTCAAGGATCCTGTGAATTAGGTCAATGTCAGGCGACTTATGGAAACATGAAAACACCCAGCACGCACGCACACTGAAGACGAATTTTGCAGACTGTGCATAGTGTGGGTAAAACAACGGGCATACAAACATCTGAAAGAAAAAAGAAACATTTCAAAAATCAAAACCAAAAACAAAACAAAAACAAACAAACAAACAAACAAAAAGAAAAAAAAAGAGAAACAGTTGTCATTTCCGTCGGCAACTGCTGAACGTGCTCTGTTTCTGTCTGTCTGTCTGTCTGACTGTCTTTCACTCTGTCTGTCTCTCGGTTTCTTCTTTTTTCCCCTCTCTTCTCCTCTCTCTCTCTCTCTCTCTCTCTCTCTCTCTCTCTCTCTCTCTCTCTCTCTCTCTCTCTCTCTCCCTCCCTCAGGTCTTTCAACAAAGTTCTGAGGTTACACGAAGAAGAACAACAAGAACAGAAGAAAACAAATCGTCAGTGAAAACTGGAGATATACATAGGGAGAGAGTCTTCTTTTTTTAAGGGTTTAAAGAATTCGGCAAAAAGCTGAGGCAAAATAGCCACGGCAACAAATTTACCACGTCACCGTACCACCGCCAGATTTGAGGCAGGGGCGTGGTAAATAACTTAAACATATAATATACCCCTTTGTGTCGTGTACAGTAGGGGGGACAACGGCGGTCATTGACGACACTGCCACCCGGATTCAGGCTCGGGTCCCCAGGTACCCAGACAGCAATTAAGGGGCTAGCCATAAACCTCCCCACCCGGTATCTCACAAGTATAGCAGGACGGGTCAGACTGGTCGGTGGAGCTGACCGCAACACACGGAGCTGGTATTTATTTATAAAAAGTCCGGCTGACCGGTTTTTTATAATGAAACAGCTGGGAGGGTCCGGTGGCCTGTGGGAAAAGCGGATTGGATTCGTTCAGGCTATAATCTTGTTTTGTGAGGTGAAAAGCACAACAAAACCTACCTACCACACAAACCACAAACTGCTGATAGTCTTCTTTCTTCTTACACGCGCGCTCGCTCTCCTGCATACACATGTTATATACACGTTGTTGTTGTTGTTGTTGTTATTGTTGTTATTGTTATTATTGTTATTGTTGTTGTTGTCATCGTCGTTGTTGTTATCATTGTTGTTGTATAAAGCCCACTCGACAGTGCTGATCCACATTATGGCCATAACCCATGACACACACACCCACACACACACACACACACACACACACACACACACACACACACACACACACACACACACACACACACACACACACACACACACACACACACACACACACACATACACACACACACACACACATATATATATATATATATATATAAATGTATATACATATATACACGCTCTCTCTCTCTCTCTCTCTCTCTCTCTCTCTCTCTCCCCCTCTCTCCCTCTCTCCCCCTCTCCTGCCACCCGTCGCTGGTAATAGATTTCCTGATGTTACGACTTGGACATAGTTTAACTAACTGAGTACAAGCTCGAATTCATTCACAATGTATCGTGTTTGTTATGGTGGATTAAGAAAGCCCGCTGTCTGCGGAATTGGCCTTTCTAAAACTGACTGAGATGGGGTATTATAACTGACCCAACATCCCAGAATACATGGTGAGATATGCAGTAGCCTCCACGTAGGTCTGCTACGTTGCTTTTTATCTGAGACGAATTTGTTTCGTTAAAGAAGACACCGTCATTTCGGGGAAAAAGAAAGAACAAAAAGCAAACTCCGTGGCGATGAAGACAAATTTGTTACTTTTCTTTTCGTTTCTTTTCTTTTCTTTTTAAAGATTGGGGAAAAAAATAGATATTGTGATCGTTTGTCAAGATACCTCAGTTTCATGAGGAAGTGATGCACATTAATTACAGTGTATCAAATGCATCGTTTCGAATATGAAACAGTATGAAAACAACACACATGTGTACACAAATTACACGCATCGAACACACCCCTGGTATCTAGTTGTTTACAGCCGTCATAATATCTTGCTACGAAATGTGTTTATATAATATATATATATATATATATATGTGTGTGTGTGTGTGTGTGTTGTGTGTGAAAAAGAGAGCAAGCGAATGATTCGCATGCAGAAAAGAGAAGATGGTAACAGACAGATAGATCTAAAAAAGACAAAACGATTTGAATAGAGAAAGGGATCTTCGTACATACCACTGTCAGAAATGAGGCTGGTGGAGTGTGTGTATATAACTGACCACACCATGTATTTTGTATAGGTTACGTCGGACCAAGGGAGAGAGGGACATAAGACTTCGTGACTTTTGTAAATATTTATCGAACATACCTTTAGTATCTGTTTGTTTACAGCCACTCATAATATCTTGCTACGAAATGTGTGTTTATATATATAATATATATATATTGTATATTACTTACAAAAGACAGTCTGAGCAAAAAGTTTCTTTTTCTTTTTGAGAGTACAACCCATGAAAATGCACCATACGCCGTTGCATTCAAGGAATAATGTTAGAATTCCTCTTACAGGCACCACCAACAACGCCTGTATGATTGAAATGGCCTAGGGTTCAGTGTGACAGGTAAATGAACCAGCTGGGAGGGTATGGGAGCCTGTGAACGGTGGATGAATTCATCCAGTATGTAACTTGTTCCTGTCGAGAACACGAAAAGGCGCTGAAAAAGCCCCCACCGTCTCGTACTAAGTTTTCTAAAGATGGGAATTAGTTTACAACTTCAGCTCGCACCTGAGAGTGATTGGGAGATACCAAGTGAAAATATTCACCCATCAGATTCACTCTTGTTTCCCCCTCAAGGTTTTGTAGCTGTAGTGAGACTTTGTAGGAAAGAAAGGGAAAAGGATAGCGCCAGGGGGGGGGGGGGGGGGCAGGTTATAGAAAGCCCAAAGAATAAGACCTACGGAAGAGAAACCTAACACCCTAACATCCCTCATCCAGAAATTGGGGCCAACGTTTTAGAATAGAAAATGTTAGCCTCTGCAACCCAGTAATGGTGGAGTTGGACTCGTCTAGGTTGTATCATGTTCCTTGTAGTGGACACAGAAGACGCGGAGAGAGTCCCCCGCCCCTGATGTAACATTCAAACACTGGAAATGGACTTCCTACCTAATCCCTCACCAGGGAATAATGGCGAAACAGCATTTGCCGCCAGACAACTTCGTTTCATTTTCTTTCAAGGATTGTGTAGGGAGACTTTTACGAAAAAGAGCAGCAAGCGAATGGATTCGCATGCAGAAAAGAGAAGAGGTAACAGACAGATAGATCTAAGAAGAAGACAAAACGATTGAATAGAGAAGAGGATCTTCGTCACATACCACTGTCAGAAAATGAGGCTGCTGTTTATGACTGAAAATATTTCTCCATAATCCAAAGGGGATGGGGTCGCACTTATTCTGTTGATCTTGCTACCTGCGGTGGACACAAAAGAAACCGAGAGACCCCCCTCTGATTATTAAGTTTCAAACGTTGGAAGTGGGCTTCCTTACCCCAGCCCACACCTTAGTGTAAGGGCGATACACCGTTGAATAGCAGTCATTGTTGTTGTTGTTGTATATGAACGTCTAGGGTGATCACGATTGGGGATGTTGGAGATCAGTCATTGTTGTTGTTGTTGTATATGAACGTCCTAGGGTGATCACGATTGGGGACTGTCTGGGGATAGCAGTCAGACAAGTCCGATGACACTCATAAATATGTCTGTGGGGGACTGTACCCAGCTAAGTACCGATGACTGTAGGTGAGCGTAGGCTGAACACATTATTTCCTTTGGCTATAACATTTTTTCTTCTAGCTTCAAACCCGAGACTGATCATATCAGTTTAAATGGCCGGCAGAGAGATCCTCTAGAGTTCAAAATTATTAGAACTTTAAATTTTGTTGGGGGACGGTACATACCGTAAGTGCGGATGCCTTTTGGACTGACGTGCTGGGATGACAGTGTTTCCAGGACAGATAAAGATCAACCTAACAAATGTATGGAGAAAGCAGGTGGGGTCGGAGGGAGGTCACAAGACACATTGGATTTTCACAGCAGACGGGCATTGAACAGTCCGACGAAATGCTGTACAGGGTCGAAACAAAACTCATCCAATTAGACGGGAATTTCTCAGTCGAGTGTTTCGGCGCCAGGGTGGAGGCTACTAAAAGTCAAGATAACAAGATTTCCCAACCAGAGTTATACGTTTATAAATGAACGTATAAAGACTGTATTTTATGACGGGAGGTATCTGAAAAGCGTGTACATGTACAGTATTGAAAAACACGTCTTACTAATGTCGTATGACCATGAACCAGCAACAGATTTCAAGCTGACTGGTCGTTTTACAAAGCGTTGCCTAAAACTGATTCTGTCATGAATCTGTATCATTATCTTTACTCAAACCACCTATGTGATTCCTTTGCCTTCACGTAAAAAAAAATGTTACGCGCTTCTGTAAATCATGACACATCAGCATGATAATGTTTTGACGATACTGATGTATGCATGTATTTGTATGTATTTCTGTATATGGTATGTATGTATGTATGTATGTATGTATAATAAAATGTATGTATGTATATATGCATATGTATGTATGTATGTATGTATGTATGTATGTATGTATGTGTGTATGTATGTATGTATGTATGTATGTATGTTTTTCACGTGAACATCGAAAAAAATGAAAGAAGTACATTGAAAAAGAAAGGTTTCCCAACCCATGTGTGCCATGTACAATATACAGTATCAGTTTTTAAAGCCTTTGACATGAAAAGATCGTTTGGTCGAATTAACTCTATACATGTATAGGAAGCTAGCGCGTGCCCTCTCGAGTTCACGTACACTTGGAGATGGATGGGGTCATGAGGGTGGAGGCGGATGTTGAGCATGTGCACCGGTACATGAGTGTTTGCGTGTACGTGTGAGTGAGTGTGTATGCGCGTGTGTGCTTGTGTGTGGAAGGAAGGGCTGGAGTGAATATAATGTGGAAATTGGAGGATAGTGGGGTGTGATGAGGCTTATCCTTTTATTATGATGCTCCTTTTTATGATTCGAACTGTTGTGATTTTCATGTGCCATGTCACTTGTTCGGGCACACATTAATTTGTTGTAAAGGATTAGAAATATATATGAATAAAGCGCCATTGTATTGCATTGTATTGTATGGTTTTTAATTGGTATAGTTTGGTATTGTATTGTTTTGCATTGTGTTGTGTTATATTGTATCGTATTGTATATTTTGGGTTAGGGTCAACCTGAAAGAGTTCCTAATGTAGGGAGTGGGTTTCTGCTCAGCAGCCTTGAAATGAAAAAGCAACGTGGTGTTTTCCGCGTGAAAAACCACTTAGCATCAAACGCCTCCTTATGGAATGCTTGGATGTTCATGATGTGAGACATAAGCACCATACAGCAGACTCCTTAAAGAACCTCTTCAGAGATGTTCCTCCAGATGCAGTTTTCATTTTTTAAAAATGTTTTTTTTTAGAGGAAGTCAATAAATTTCATCTTACATTAGTACACTTATGGGAAAGATTTTAAATACATGTT
>CM060311.1:41645191-41665191 GCA_030674185.1 Monoplex corrugatus
AATGCCATCAGATGCTGACATGACTAACAGGATCAAACACACGAAGGGGGTGTAGGCACTAACAGGCCTGCACACATGTTGACCTTGGAGATTGGAGAAAATCTTTACCCATTACTTACCAGGTTTTGACTGGTACGCCAGTCAAAAGCTCTTTAAGGCTACTCATTATTCTGCTAAACAAAGGAGCCTTCCTCTTTGGAAACAGCCATCTTTCGTAGCTTTCGTACTTGTTGATTTTTTAAAATAAAACTTTGATTTCTTAACTTGCTTTTTTTTTTTTCGGTAATGTTTCAATTTCTAAACTTCTGTTTCATAAATCTGTTTATAGATATATATTACGGAAATTTTTTCGCATAAAAAATCGTCTGTATGTGGATAATTCCATATGACCTCAGCTCAAATCTACAACTTCTCGAATCGATAGAAATAGAAATCATGTTTTTTTTAAATAGAAAGATGAGGTATGTTATCGAGAACATTATGAACTGGTTTGATATGTACATAAACACTCAATGTGACGTCCCAGAATGACAAACACGTTAAGATCGTAAGAATAAAAAAGTAAGATGCATATGGGCAGTGAACAGGTCAGTTTCTGTATCAGGCTTAAGATTTAATTCAAAACTCTATCGGTGTTGACGGCTGTGTTGGTGTAGACAGTAAGTATGAGAAACTTAAAACAAGCACCCGCAACAAACAAAAAACCCAACCAACCAAACAAACAAAAACTGTTAACTGGCTCTAGGGAGATAAATAACGTTGACATGCAGGTGCCTAGGAGGCAGAGATCCAGTCTTTAGATCTTAAGTGATCCATGAGAGATGAAAGAAGTGGCTGATGATAGGTCAGTGCTGCAGGGACTTGGGGATTATGGAGATTCTGTCATGATGGGGATGGTCATTATAGATAACATGAAAGGCCATCGTGATGCACTAATGATGATCATCATTTTGAAAACGGTTTTTTTACAGCTTTCGGCTCGCCATAAATGTGTGGTCGTCTAATGGAATTTTTGTAAACCCGTTTGCCTCAGTGGTCAGCGCGTTTCATCTCACTTTATTCCGCCTGTCTGTCTGTTCATCTTTCAGTCTGCCTGAATCCCTCCTGTCTGTCTGTACATCTGTCTGTCTGTCTGAATCCCTCTGTTCCTTGCTCCTCAGTCCCTCCGTATTTCCACCCCACAGACGTTAGAGAGGTTTTGCGTTCTGCTGTGTCACAACATTAGAAGTGAACCCTTGCTAGATCCGCTCGCCTGGGCAGTTTTCATTCTACTGTTGCTGTTGTTGCCGCTGCTACCGCAGGTCCTGCTGCTGCTGTTGTTACTAGTACTTCCACTATTGCTACTGCTGATGTTATCTATGTCTACTTATGCTGATGCTTTTGAAGTACTGGTATTACTATTACTGTTGGTGCTATTACTACAGTTGCTGCTGCTGCTACTGCTGCTTCTACTACATGTACTGCCATCATCGCCATCGCCACCGCTCTGAGTGTTTATGGTGTTAGTAATGACACTAGTTCTTCTATTACCATTAGTGTGTTTCTACTGCTACAGCCGGAGTACTCGGAGAAGACACCTTGAGACCGACGTTCTGCTAATTGGCGCCTATATGTTCTTTGGTGCTTTTTACTTGAAGAATGTGTGGCCCTTCTGGGCCGCTGTGAGGTTTGCTTATATTTCCCATCACTAGGCTTTTTATCCTTTGACTCCCGCTTCCTGCAGCAACCTGGTGGATAGGGTGAGGGAGTCAGAGTGTTAGTTTTTGCAGCTGGTGGACAGGATGCGGGAGTCAAAGGGTTATGTAAGACCTGAAATTCCATACTTCATGGATCAGTGAGGACCAGATGGGACACGCAAATTAATTGGTTGGTTAGTTTCGATTTCGTGGTTAGAGGGTTTGTTTACTGGTGGGTTCTTCGTGTTTTTAAAAAGTATTTTCCTCTTGTGTTCTTGCAGAAGTGGTTTGATACCTTTTGTGTACTGCCAAGAGACTGTGCTTTGTGAAACATGTACGATCTCTCGTATTGCTTTGTGAATCGTAAAATTTCTCGTATTGTTTCTTGAAACATGTACGATCTCTCGTATTGCTCTGTGAGTCATATACGATATCACATATTGATTATGAAACATGAACGATCTCTCGTATAGCTTTGTGAAACATGTACGATCTCTCGAATTGCTTTGTGAAACATGTACGATCTCTCGAACTGCTTTGTGAAACATGTACGATCTCTCGTATTGCTTTGTGAAACATGTACGATCTCTCGTATGGCGTTGTGATACATGTACGGTATTTCGTATTGCGTTATGATACATGTACGATCTCTTGTGATATGTGTACGATCTCTGGCATTGCGTTGGAATACATGTACGATCTCTCGTATTGCTCTGTGAAACATGTACGATCTCTCGTATGGCATTGTGATACAAGTACGATCTCCCGTATGGCGTTGTGGTACATGAACGATCTCTCGTATGGCGTTGTGGTACAGGTACGATCTCCCGTATGGCGTTGTGATACAGGTACGATCTCTCGTATTGCGTTGTGATACATGTACGATCTCTCGTATTGCCAGACCCTGTTGCCTACGGACGAAAAACATTTGCTGATAAAGAGTACACTTTGCGGACTGTTCGCTCCTTGAAACGCGAAGCAGCTGGCTTAAATGGATAACAGTCGTTACTGTTCTTGAGGGCAGTGACCGTGGACTCTGAAGGATGTACTTGTCTTGTATAACAACGAGGTTATTCCTGCTTGTGCTGTTAGTAATATTGTTACATAATTTCGGTGCATCTCGACACCCCCCCCCCCCCTCCCTTCCCTGTGCAGTCCTCTGAAAAAAAAAATCAACAAGACTACTAATTCTGAAAACACTAACCAGAGGATACCGCACTACATCGGTAATATCCCGGGGTTTGTCATCTCCCCCACCTTGCTATTCAGTCTGTAAACAAGGTAACTGATGACTTGGTCCGAATGGGTCACGCAACGCATAGACCCTACCCCCGCCTCCCACTTTTTTTTTTTTTTTGCTTGATGAAATGACTGTCGATTGGCATCGGGAGCTTGGGAGGTGATTGTCTGGAGAGTGGCGAGGCCTTGGTGTTCCGCACCTTCTTGGTGTTTCTGATTAACTTGACAAGTTTTTGATGACGTTATGTTCAGCAGTATTCACTGTCCCTGTTCAATTTGTTGGTGTGCTTGTAGGAGAAGGAACAGATCTCACTGGGGTTTCTCTTCTTCTTTTTCTTCTGCTTCTTCTTCTTCTTCTACTGCCGCTGCTACTACTACTACTACTACTAAGACTCAAGAGTACTTCTTCTTCTACTTCTTCTTCTGTTTCTTCTTTATTCTTTTTCTTCTTCTTTTTCTTCTTTTCATCATCATCATCATCATCATCATCATCTTCATCTCTTCTTCTTTTTCTTCTTTCTCTCATCATCATCATCATCATCATCATCATCATCATCTCTTCTTCTTCTTCTTCTTCTTCTTCTTCTTCTTCTTCTTCTTCTTCTTCTTCTTCTTCTTCTTCTTCTTCTTCTTCTTCTTCTTCTTCTTCTTCTTTTCTTCTTCTTTCTTGTTCTTTTCCTTTACTACGTAAAGGATCTTTAGTGCGATGCACTAAAAGTAAACTTTCACCTGATTATATCCGTGGTCTCTTAGATTTTGTCCGAGAGTCTAGTCTCGATGTATGATGGTTTTGTGTCGTTGAGTATTGGTATTCTGTGTTTGTGTGTGTTGTTTTTTCCGGTATGTGTGTGTGTGTGTGTGTGTGTGTGTGTGTGTGTGTGTGTTGTGTTTGTGTGTGTGTGTGTTTTTTGTGTTTTGTGTGTGTGTGTGTGTTGTGTGTGCGTGTGTGTTTCTTCGTGTGTGTGTGTGTGTGTGTGTGTTGTGTGTGTGTGTTTCGTGGTGTGTGTGTTGTGTGTGTGTGTGTTTGTCTTTGTGTGTGTGTGTGTGTGTGTTGTCGTGTGTGTGTGTGTGTGTGTGTGTGTGTGTGTGTGTGTGTGTGTGTGTGTGTGTGTGTTTTCTTCTTCTTTCCTTCCTTCCGTCTCTTAGTCACATCAAAAAGCAGAATACCCTTCGTAGGGCGTTGGTGTCTTTGGTTATATCATCACCGGGCTTTCAAGTTAGACCCGAAACTATAACTCGTGGGAAGCTGCGAGGACCAGTTGGGAAACAGCCAGTGTAATCGACTTTCAAGATGTAAGGGTGCTCACCAAACATTAACCCCTTCACTCCCTTTCCATAGCCACAAACTTCCGCCAGCTTCTGCAAGAGAAGAAGGGCAGATGGAAGCAGGTGGATTGGATGGAGGTAGTGAAAGCGTGCAAGATGCTGGTGTACGTTCTCTGTTCTCAGAGGAGTACAGGGCGAGGTCCTGAACCTGATGGGTAAGTGAATGAAAGGGCGCAAACAACTGATGGAAACCCCCTTCCAGGGGCTCATTCACTGTTAAATCGTACCTTCCCACCCCTCCCAACTTCTGAAAATTCTGTGCTAGAAGTTGCCTCGTTTTATGTCATTCTTTTTTGTTTCTGCCTTGCTCCTTTGCTTTCTGTCATTACTTCTTATCGTTTTCTGCCATGATGCTCCATTCGCCTGTGTGTGTCCCATTAAGCGTTTCATGCTTCTTCTTATGATTGGTTACTGGGTACATGTATTCAGTGCATTTTTGGCTCTATGGTTACTGGGTACATGTATTCAGTGCATTTTTGGCTCTATGGAAATGTGATGTGCATATATGCAAGTTAAGGTAATTTAGGCCCGTTCTTATATGTTCTAGTGTCCTTGGTTATTTTAAAATTTCTATTCAGTTTTTTAATCCCTGCAATAAATTGGACAGAGTGGTCAACGCCAAGGAAATACCTTTAGATTATATTCGTGAATGCATTGATATAATACACATGCTTAAATTTCTTTTCCATTTTTTTTTTTTTTTCCCCCCCAGTGAGTTAGGGTGTACTTTTTGAGATTATTGTAGCCCTGATATGGCTCTTAGCAGTCCGCAGGGCTTTAAATGACATTAACATTAATGTCAAGAATAAAATGCTGGTGCAAGCTGGTGTGGTGAGTCATAGATAATGAACGGGAGCTCAAAGGGCGTATAGTGTCTCCTTATATCGTCTTTGGGAAGCTGGTGGATATGGTGAGGGGAAGTTAAAGGGTTAATTAAGCAAGACGGATGAATGGATGGATGGATGGAGACAAGCCTTTCGTCACAGTCGGCTAGCTTAAAGTCAGATCGTTTTTCATCCTCCGTAGCAGACCTGCAGACCTGCTGCTGAATAGTCGTCTCGCTTGTTTTAACGTTTGCAGCCCGCCTTCCGTATATATTTCTCCTTGGCGCCTGCAAAGTACGGTTGTAAAACCGAACGAGTTCCACATGTACATATGTATGTTTGTGTATGTATACGTACGTGTGTGGTGTGGTGTGTGTGTGTGCGCGCGCGCGCGCGCGTAACATCTGTGTAACACATACACATACATGCACAGGCTCTCTCTCTATCTTGTCTCTCGTTCCCTGGGTCGATTATGGATCAGGTCTTTGTTGTGTACGTTGGTGGCGGTGGTCTTGCTATTGATATAAACATAGCTCATTGATGAACAGCATGATCGATACACGCACACCACACATATTTGTATATATATATATATATATATATATATATATATATATATATATATATATATATATATATATTAAAAAGACGGTTAAAAGACGCTTCCAGTCAAGTGTTAACATCGCAAAGACCAGGAGCTTTCCAGGAGCCGACATTGGAAGCAATCATGAGCTTGTAATGATGACCTTCAAACTCCGCCTCCAGAGGATGAAGAAACAGGGCAACATAAGAATTAAGTTCAATCTTGAGAAGCTCAAAGACCCCAACATAGTTGAAAACTTCCAAGCAACGATAGGAGGGAAGTTTGCTCCTCTCCTCGTCCTTGACAATGGGGACACCGAAGTAGACACTCTGATCAACAACTTCAACACTGCCGTGACCGAAGCAGCCAACGACATCCTTGGAAAACACCGACCAACAAAGATGCCCTGGGTCACGGAAGAAGTACTAAAGCTGAGCGACAAACGCAGAGAACTAAAGCAAAAGAAGAGTACGGATGAAGGAGCTAAAGTATTCAGAAAAGCCAACCAATAAGTTAAAGAAGGCTTGAGGAAAGCAAAGGAAACATGGATTGAAGAACAATGCCAAGATATCGCATCGAAGCAAACCTGCAGAAAAATAACAGCAAGAAAGCCTACCAGCTTGTGAAAGGACTAACAAGCTCAAAACAAGGCAGAACCACTACCATACAGAACAAAGCAGGGACATGTCTCACAGAAGATCAAGAGATTCTGCAGAGGTGGACAGAGTACTGCTCCGAATTATACACACACACAACAACAGGAGATCCCAAGGTGCTAGACGTTCCTCCACCAACCAACAACGACAGCTACCCCATCGTGCGAGAAGAAGTTGAAGCTGCAGTAAAATCATTGAAGAAAGGCAAGTCGGCAGGAGTGGACAACATTCCCTCAGAACTGGTCCAGGCAGGAGGAGAGGCCATGATAGATATGTTACTCATCATCTGCAATAAGATCTGGCGGACAGGTGAGTGGCCAACACCTTGGACCCAGTCCCTGATCATCACTCTCCCGAAGAAATGCAACCTACAACTGTGCCAAAACTACCGTACCATCAGCCTGATCAGCCATCCAAGTAAGGTCATGCTAAAAATCCTTCTGAGTAAACTGAAGCCACAAGCTGAGGAGATAATAAAAGAAGAGCAGGCAGGTTTCAGACCAGGAAGAAGTACCACAGAGCAAATTTTCAACCTCAGATTGCTCTGTGAGAAATACCTGCAACACCAGCAAGGCCTTTACCACGTCTTCGTGGACTTCAAGAAGGCATTCGACAGAGTTTGGCACGCAGCCTTGTGGGCAACCATGAGGCTGTACAACATCAATGCCAACCTGATCAGAACCATAGAATGCCTCTACGAAAAGGCGACCAGTGCAGTCTACCATGACAACAACATAGGAGAATGGTTCCGAACCACAGTTGGAGTACGCCAAGGATGCCTGCTCTCCCCCACTCTCTTTAACATCTTCTTAGAGAGAATAATGGCTGACGCACTTGAAGACCACGAGAGAACAGTCAGCATCGGAGGTAGAATAATCACAAACTTGCGTTTTGCCGACGACATTGACGGACTAGCTGGGCAAGATCAAGAGCTAGTCAGCTTGATAAAACATCTTGATGAGGCCTCCACAGCATATGGCATGCAGATCAGTGCAGAGAAAACCCAGTTGATGACAAATAATACCAATGGCATCAGCACTGACATTACCATAGACAACAAGAAACTTGAGACCGTCCATAGATTTAAATATCTGGGAGCTATAGTATCAGATGAAGGATCAAAGCCCGAAGTACTTTCCAGGATTGCCCAGACCACAGCTGCAATGACCAAGCTAAAAGTCATCTGGAACGACAAGAATATCGCAATCGGCTCCAAGATCAGACTGATGCGTTCCCTGGGCATGTCAATATTTTTGTATGCATGCGAAACATGGACCATAACAGCAGACATTGAAAGAAGGATACAGGCAATGGAGATGAGATGATTCCGCAAACTCCTTGGTATCTCGTACAAAGATCATATAACCAACAAGGAAGTGAAAACCCGAATCGAAAACGCCATCGGGCCGTATGAAGATCTCCTGACCTCAGTGAAAAGACGCAAACTGAGGTGGTACGGGCACGTCACACGATCATCTGGACTGGCCAAGACCGTCTTGCAGGGAACAGTTCAGGGAGGGAGACGAAGAGGCAGACAGAGAAAAAGATGGGAAGACAATATCAGAGAGTGGACTGGCCTTGAATGGAATATCATTCTGCGGAAAGCTGAGGACCGTGAGGAGTGGAGGAAGTTGGTTGCAAAATCTTCAGTGGTGCCCCAACGGTCAACCAGACTACGGGACTGATGATGATGATGATATATATATGTACTGATATGTATTTGTATTTCTAATTATAACTGTTGTTGAGTTTGTTTAGTCATGAACAACGTGATCGTTATTATTGTGATAGATGCTGTTGATTTCCTTCTTGTTGTTGGTAACGGTTGTTAAAGGAAATAAACATTTTAAGACATAATAGTGATAATGTCTGTCTCCTGGGTGTCTTTCCTTCTTACTTTGTGTGTTCGTTGGTTTTTCTGCTGGTTTATTTGTTTGTTTTCAATGGCCCCGTTTACACAGTTGGGTAGAGCAGTATGCTGATAACACAGGGGTCTTGTGTTCGATCATTACATGGGGCTACAGGGTTTTCTTTTAGGGTAGCCTACGGCATCGGGTGGAATACTTTTTTTTCAAGGGTGACTGGCTTAGTTGATGATGTCTCGAGTTCAATTCCAGCCAGCAACATAAAGTCTAGCCTAGCAGTTGGCTGCCCGTCTTAACCCTTTGACTCCCGCACCCTATCCACCAAGTGCAAGAACTTAACCCTTTGATTCCATCACCCTATCCACCAGCTGTCTGCGTAGGTGAAGGAATCGAAGGGTTAAGTTTGTGCTTTGCTAGCACGGTTGGCAAGATGGAATGCTGGTGGACAGGGTGCGGGAGTCAAGGGGTGAATGCTTCAGTCAGTCTCCTGGTGTCGACTTAGCCATTCAAAGGCCCCAGTTTTTCCTGTCCTACTTCCTATTTCAAGACTTTGCCGGCGCGTAGGGTATTGCGCAAGCTCAAGGATGAATACTGACTGCATGGGGGGAGCCCATGTCGATTTGTCAGAGTGCGATGAAATTCTCCTGAACAAACTCTGAACAGTGAAATAAAAGGGTTGAAAACTCTAACACGAACGTGTTGACTTACTCCTCTAAGATAGGCTGATTGGCTGTTTTGATCGAGCAGTGGACTCAAGATGTCATACCGCGAGCTCAGTCCCACCTCAGAGAATGACAATTGGCTTGTTCGCTGCTCATGTTGCTGTTCCAGTCATTCTGTGGCCTCAGTCTTTCAGTGATCTCGTTCCCCTGGCTCCATTTCAAGAACTCGCCATCACATGTTTTGCGTAAGATCAAGTAGTGTTGCTTCTCTATTTGATGGCAGATTTGGGCGTAGCGTGTATGGAACTGTCCGAGTGCGATTAATCCCTCATGAACAAACTCCAAACCCCTCTAATAAGATAAGGAGGGAATGGATGCCTGTCATGCTCGTTTGCCCAAGTTCCCGTGTAAACTCTTTGCTGTTAAAAAAAATCACACCTTATGTCGTGGAAGTTTTCCCACACAAGTAACATATGGAGCCACTGACGCGCGCATAACAGCACACCAGAACACAGTCAGGCGAGAGAGAGAGAGAGCTCAGAGAGAGAGAGAGAGGGAGAGAGAGAGAGAGGGGGGGGGGGATAGCTGTAGACGGAAGCGTCTTTTTTCCCCATCTGTCATCAACAGGGTTTTGGAACAAAGATTTTCTGAACGAAGAAAGTAAATCGAGGTTTAACTTTTGACTTCCGCGCCTTATCCATCGAGTGCAAAACATTAACCCATTGATTCCCTCACCCTATCCACCAGCTCAGAAGCTGATGGATAGGGTGAGGGAATGGAAGGATTAAGTTTTTGCTTTGCTGACAACGCAGGATATTGGTGGACAGGGTGCGGGAGTCAAAAGGTTTATTGAGATCATTCAGCGTGCTACATTTTGAACTTGTATTATTCTGTATTGTATTGTAACACATAATTGTTGTTTGTATTGTATGGTGCTGTGTGTCCCGCTACGGGTATTCCTGCTGGAAGCTGGTGGATAGGATGAGGGAATCAAAAGGTTAAGTTGGATAGGATGAGGGAATAAAAGGGTTAAGTTTTTGCAGTTGATGGATAGGGTGAGGGAATCAAAGGGTTGTTTTTGCAGTTGGGGGATAGGGTGAGGGAGTCAAAGGGTTGTTTTTGCAGTTGGTGGATAGGGTGAGGGAGTCAAAGGGTTAAGTTTTCGCAGTTGGTGGATGGGGGGAGAGAGTCAAAGGGTTATTTTTTGCAGTTGGTGGATAGGATGAGTGAGTCAAAGGGTTTATTTTTGCAGTTGGTGGATAGGATGAGGGAGTCAAAGGGTTATTTTTTGCAGTTGGTGGATAGGATGAGGGAGTCCAAGGGTTAAGGTGTGAAAGGTGAAGCATTCTGTCGCAAAATTAGTGTGGATTGAACCTGGAACGGTTTGTATTCCAGGAGGATGGTTTGACCGCCGCGCCACTTTAGTTTCAGTTTCTCAAGATAACGTCTCCGTGCGCGGAATGAATTCTATATTATGCACTGACGTCACTGATGTCATGTGATGGAAAAGATCCAGTTTAATGATCATGGCATAAGCCTTTAAGTGAATTACAGCCTGTTACGATCCCTAAAACCACGATGATTATCGATGTCACGTGTAAGACAAATGTGTGGTGCACGATGAGTCGTTCAGTATTTTTTTTATATTTCACTC
Source organism: Monoplex corrugatus (assembly GCA_030674185.1). Classification (NCBI taxonomy): domain Eukaryota; kingdom Metazoa; phylum Mollusca; class Gastropoda; order Littorinimorpha; family Ranellidae; genus Monoplex; species Monoplex corrugatus. The sequence goes on from CM060311.1 coordinate 41,655,677, forward strand.
CACCTCAGGCCTCAGGTCACGTACGCTTGAGATCATCGTTTTATTAGGTTCTCGCAGATCTGAACAAAATTGATTAGCTTTTTGTTTGGAAATAATTTCTCGATGACGAGTAGCAGCAGTTTTAAAGCCTGAGTCGATGTTGGTACTGTTTCGTTTGCCTTGATTTCTTTTTTTTTACTTTCTCCATTTGTCTTTGTACTGAAATCTTGTCTCAGTGACTTACAGTCTAAGATATGATGTGTTGGCCAATTTCAGTACAAATTTGCCCCCGTGTTGAAGTCCCGCTTTGGATGCCAGGGCTCTTTCAGTATTTAACAGTATCCCCACCTTCTCGGAATTCTGTGCTGGAAATTTCTTCTTTTCTGTCACTCTGTTTGTTTCTTCCGTTGCTCCTTTGCGTTTTATTATCTCTTCCTATCATTTTCTGCCTTGCTGGCCCATTCACCTGTATGTTTTCCATAAAGCCTTCCATACGTTCTCTTAGGACTGATAATATGGCAACATGACTTGCATTGAGTGTATTTTGGGCTGTAAGGAAATATAATGTGCAAAAGCAGTTTTAGGTGATTTAGGGCAGATTTATGTTTTTGTTTACTTATATTTATATATATATATATATATATATATATATATATATATATTATATATATTTATATTTATATTATATATCTTTGTATTCTGGTTTTTAAAAACCTTTGGTGATAAATTGTATGGAGTGGTCAACGCCAGGGGCACATTCTTAGATCATGTGTGCAAATGCATTGATACGTGTATCTAATTTTCTTTTCCAGGTTCAAACAGGTGCTGAGATGGTTATAGCCCCGGTATGGCTTCTGCGCAGTTAGCCGTGCTAACAAAGCAAAAACTTGGCTCTTTGACACCCTCACCCTATCCACCAGGTTCCTGCAGAAAGCTGTGGACAGGGATGAGGGAGTCACAATGTTATGTTTTTGCTGTTGGTGGATAGTGTGCTGGAGTCGAAGGGTTAAGCAATAATGATGATGATGATTCCCACTGACTTGCACTTGTGTCAGTAGTTATCAGTTCCTGCTGTCTCCTTCTTATGCTCTGTTTGTCATATAAGAACGAATCAATTCATATGTATATTGTAGGAGGAAAAAAACATTTTCACAGTGACTTGCAGTTAATATCCGTATCAGTAGAACTCCATTCTCAAGGGCTTTTTATTTCTGTCGTCACTGAACAGACTTCGCCTAAGTGCGTTTCTCGTTGCCGATGACTATCACTTCAGAGATTTTTTTTCACCGGTCTTTCTACTTACTTTCTATCATCTCTTAGCTCTTTGTTTACCGTTTCATTCTTCTGCTGGTTTCCAGACTCTCTGCCTTTTGTCTACCCAACATACAATCAATAAGCTGACATGACGCAAACATTTTAGTTACGAGCTTAACGACAGCACAGTGCGTGCAGGACAGGAAGTCGTGTGTTGCTTTAACTCTTTGACTCCTGCACCCTATCCACCAACTGCAAAAGCTTAACTCTTTGACTTCCTTCCCCTTATCCACCAGTTTTCTTGCAGGAAGCTTATGGACAGGGCGAGGGAGTCAAAGGGTTAAAATTTTGCTTTGTCAGCTTTGTTGACAAATGTAGGATGCTGGTGGACAGGGTGTGGAGTCAAAGGTTAATGTCGCCCCGCCTGAACTCTGCCTTTTGTCTGCAAGATCATCATCGTACTGGGACATTAAACGTCATGTCACTGGCTTTTTCTGTTTGGGTCATAGAGTCAGATTCGATTGCTCGCGGGCGCACGCGCGTGCGTGCGTGCGTGCGTGCGTGCTTGTGTGTGTGTGTGTGTCTCTGTGTGTGTATGTATGGGGTGTGTGTGTGTGTGTGTGTGTGTGTGTGTTTGTGTGTGTGTGTGTGTGTGTGTGTGTGTGTGTGTGTGTGTGTGTGTCCCTACAAACGAATGAGTAAAATGTCATTATGTGTTTGTCACATACATGCATATACATATAAACGCATGCTGCACGCACGTACTAACGTACACTTAGATTGTCCGTCAGTCACTCACTCACACAACACACACACACACACACACACACACACACACACACACACACACACACACACACACACACACACACACACACACACACACACACACACACACCACACGCAAAACTGTTTTTTCATAACATTATAATTTACATTTGTTTATTTATACTTAGTCTTTTTTTTAAAAACCGTTTATTTTGCCATTCATTATGCTGTAATGTCTGCCTGTATTTACTTTTACTGCTGCTGTTGAAGATGAAATGTTCGCGATTTTCGAATAAACCACAGAGCCAAACATACGCTTGCTAGTTAACAGTCGTGCTTTGGGGCTTGTGGCGTCTTTCGTGACCTCGGGCAGAATCTTACTTTGATTGAAGTTTCAAGTCGTTCCACACGTAGTGCATGTGCGAAGACTTATATAGAACATTTAAAATATTACGGTCCACCACCCCCCACCCCCACCCCCCACCCACACACCTTTGTCAGGCTGAGGGTCCACTGAAAAAAAGGGAAGGTATATGTCTGACCTCTTGTATGGAATACCCAAACAGTGATTGACGGATTGATTGATTTTCGTTCAGTTTGACCTCAGCACCTATCTCAGGGATAATCACCCCAGGAAAGTAAGGAAGGAGGACATCTATATCTAATCTTACACGGACACCACCGGAACAACAATGATGCAAAAACTTAACCCTGCAGGAAGCTGGTGGATAGGGTGAGGGAATCAAAGGGTTAAGTTTTTGCTTTGCTAGTATGGTTGACAATGCAGGATGCTGGTGGATAGGGTGAGGGAATCAAAGGGTTGTTTTTGCTTTGCTGGTATGGTTGGCAGTGCAGGATGCTGGTGGACAGGGTGAGGGAATCAAAGGGTTAAGTTTTTGCTTTGCTAGTATGGTTGGCAATGCAGGAAACTGGTGGACAGGGTGAGGGAATCAAAGGGTTAAGTTTTTGCTTTGCTAGTATGGTTGGCAATGCAGAATGCTGGTGGACAGGGTGAGGGAATCAAAGGGTTAAGTTTTTGCTTTGCTGGTATGGTTGGCAATGCAGGATGCTGGTGGACAGGGTGTGGGAGTCAAAGGGTTAAGTTTTTGCTTTACTAGTATGGTTGGCAATGCAGGATGCTGGTGGACAGGGTGAGGGAATCAAAGGGTTAAGTTTTTGCTTTGCTAGTATGGTTGGCAATGCAGGATGCTGGTGGACAGGGTGTGGGAGTCAGAGGGTTAAGTTTTTGCTTTGCTGGTATGGTTGGCAATGCAGGATGCTGGTGGACAGGGTGTGGGAGTCAGAGGGTTAAGTTTTTGCTTTGCTGGTATGGTTGGCAATGCAGGATGCTGGTGGACAGGGTGTGGGAGTCAGAGGGTTAAGTTTTTGCTTTGCTAGTATGGTTGGCAATGCAGGATGCTGGTGGACAGGGTGTGGGAGTCAGAGGTTGATGTAATACGTTCCGTCAGTGGTTCGAACGCACAGCTGTTAGCATGTGAACCCGACGCTCAACCAGTTGAGCTATGCTCGTGCATTGATTGATTAATTGATAGATTTTGGTTATGTTTTAGGTCAGCGTGTATCTCGGGTGGTACGGCCGGCAGAGATAACCATACTAGGGAAGTGGGGAAAGGTTATTTATCTAGTGCTATACCGACACCACCAAAACTACGATTCTGTTAAAATGGAGCAGTAAGAATACTGGTTTCAATATAGCGCACTAGAACAACAATATATATATATATATATATATATATATATATATATATATATATATATATATTATGTGTGTGTGTGTGTGTGTGTCTCTGTGTGTGCGTGTGTCTGTGTGTTCGTTCGTTCTTTGATTTAATGTCCTTTCCCTACGAGTGACATTAGACGGTGTCTGTGTGTATATATGTTTTTTATGTATGTATGTATATATGTATATATGTATGTATATCTCTATCTCTTTAGTCATATATATATACATATATATAATTATATATATATATGTGTATATATATATGTATGTATATATATATATGTATGTATATATATATATATATATATATATATATGTTGTGTGTGTGTGTGTGTGTGTGTGTTGTGTGTGTGTGTGTGTGTGTGTGTGTGTGTGTACCTACCTTGTCAAACACCCGAATGACGTAATCTAGTAACCGTTCATTCTGACGAACAGTAGTACGTATTATATGGTACTTGTGTACTCGTCGAGTGTAGGAAATTCCAAATGGTTGTATACTGTACTACTTGTACGAGGCTTACCCACGGCCTGGAACACTGTAGGCCTATAGTTGGTCAGTTGTTTGAACAGGTGGCTTGACACTTACCACCACCACATCACCCACACAGGGGAATGGAACACAAGGGACTGTGACCAGAGACTCTTTATCTCCCTCTTATCAAAATCTTTTGCTGTAGGCAGTTGACAGAGGAAAAGGCGGTTCTGTGTTTTCTGGTGTGAGTAACGAGTTAGGTGGAGTGTGTTGCCTTGCCTATGGGGGTTAAAACACCTACCTACCTAAGACAGCAAGAAAGCTGGGGGTTCCAATCACGGATCAGATATGGAGATTTCAGGAGTTAACCTTGGCAGACTCCTGTATCAAAATCCATTTTCCTAGTTAAACAGCCTGAATTTATTATATATGATAAATCCTTGTGATAAAGAAGGAAAGAAATAAAATCCAAAACAAGTGTGACTGCCCGCGCCCAAGCAAACATGAACCAGAAGAACAAGAAAACCAATATAAGCGCGTATCCAACGAGACAAAACAAAACAAGCGCAAATTTTCGGCCAACTAGCCTTTGTCATGCGCGAACGCACGGTCACAAACAGATCACAGACACCAAGCAATGGATAATAAAAACGGGACTAAAAACTTCCCTGCCGCCTCGTCCAGTGGGTAAGAAATGGAATGCCCATGTCGTCATGAGCAGTAGTAAGAAGTGGGGAGAGGGGAGGCAACTATGATGTCAAAAGGGAAGTGAGATGAGTTCTGCAATTTTGAGAAGTGGCCATGCTATATCGGTATAGCCCTGTTCTGAAGAAGACACAGGGCAAGAGCCAAGAGGTAAGGGAGTAGATTGTGCCCAGTGCCATGAATCTGGTAGGCCTGGGAACAGGACACGTTTCAAAGAACACTTGGCTGATATCCGCCACCAAAGGGATAAAATTATCCCCAATCACTTCAACCAATCAGACCACTCAATCAGAACAAAAATGTTCTGAATGAAAGATCTGTGGCTTCAGCACCATAGACAGGAAAGACAGAAAATCCCACCTCATAAATAAACTTGGAACACGCAAACCATATGGTCTTAATGACAAACCATAAGCAGTCCATTGCGCAACAGAATTCAGACATGCCGTTTCATGTTTCTTCCTGTTCCCAGGCCTACCAGATCATGGCACTGGACACAATCTACTCCCTTACCTCTTGGCTCTTGCCCTGTGCCTTCTTCAGAACAGGGCTATACCGATATAGCATGGCCACTTCTCAAAATTGCAGAACTCATCTCACTTCCCTTTTGACATCATAGTTGCCTCCCCTCTCCCCACTTCTTACTACTGCTCATGACGACATGGGCATTCCATTTCTTACCCACTGGACGAGGCGGCAGGGAAGTTTTTAGTCCCGTTTTTATTATCCATTGCTTGGTGTCTGTGATCTGTTTGTGACCGTGCGTTCGCGCTTGACAAAGGCTAGTTGGCCGAAAATTTGCGCTTGTTTTGTTTTGTCTCGTTGGATACGCGCTTATATTGGTTTTCTTGTTCTTCTGGTTCAAGGAAAGAAATACAAAGCAATTCTCTGTCTGTCTGTCTGTCTCTTGTGTCTGTATTCTCTCTGTCTCTCTGTCTCACTGTCTCTCTGTCTGTCTGTCTGTCTGTCTTCTTTCTCTTTCTCTCTCTCTCTCGCACTAGTACGAGAGACAGGGATGGGGATATCGAGAGACAGAATACACGTCTTTTTTGTCACACATTCAAGAACCATTGATAAAAATGCAGAGGCTCTGAAATTCGTGATCAGAATGACAGGTTCTGAAAAACACAATTAGGCACACATGATCGTTTGATTTTTTTTTTCGTGTTCAACTGTCTGAATGCGATAAATCTTTAACACGCCAGTCACTGGGTGAATGGGGTCAAGTTCTCTTTTCATACGCATGGCCATCTACAACTCCGCTAACTAGCTACCATTACCCCTCGTGGGGATGCGGGGGGCTCTTTCAGTATAAACAGTATCCCCACCTTCTGGATATTACTGTGCTAAAAGTTTCCTCTTTTCTGTCACTCTCTTTGTTTTTGCCTTTGTTCCTTTGCTTTCTGTCATTTCTTCCTATCATTTTCTGCCTTGCTGGTCCATTCACCTGTATATGTTCGATAGTCTTGCGTACTTTTTCTTAGGATTGATAATTGGGTACATGTATTAAAATGCAGTTTTGGCTGTAAGGAGGTGAGATATGCGGAAGCAACTTTAGGTAATTTAGGCCCATTCTTATGTATGTTTTAGTCTCATTAGTTATGTTTCAGTTTGTGTTCAAGTATGTTTTTTTTAAATCCGCTGAGCGATAAATTAGACGGAGTGGTCAGCGCCAAGGGCATGTCCTTAGGTTATGTACGCGAGTGCATTGATATGTGTACTTAGTTGTTTTTTTTTAATTCTGTTGAAGTTTTGCATGTTTTGAAACGGTTATAGCCCTGATATGGCTGTACGCAGTCGGCTGGGCTTTAAACAACAATAACAATAACAGTAACTACCATTACCCAGCTTCATGGCAGCCGGCAGGAAATAGGGGGGAAAGAACCAAAACGGCCACATTCATCGCCAGTTGTTTTGTTTAGCCTGACCATATAGACGATGAATGAAAGAAAAAGAAGGGGAAAAAAAAAAGATCGAATGCATGCGATCTCATTAAAGATCAGAACAATAGATTCCTGCGCGTTCCAGTGAAACGGAATCAGAATAGTGATGGTTCTTTGTGATCTGATCCAGCTGTGTGAACACAGAAGTGTTGGTTGACTTCCGTTTAGATCGATAAGATCGATACATAATTGTACCTGTACAATTACTCTGATCAGATCTGTCTGTCTGTGCCTTTGTGATTAAGTGGTATTGGTGAACTATGCTTGGAATGTGTGTGTTTGCGTGTACGTGTGCGCGCGCGCGCACGTGTGTGTGTGTGGTCTGCGTGTGTGTGAAAATACATGATCTGTTAAGTATTCAGGTTCGCCGGGGGCATCTCCTTTGATTATGTGTGCGAATGCATTGATATGCATACTTAATTTTCTGTTTCCTTTTTTCCCTGTTGAAGTATTGTGTATTTTTTGAACTGGTTATAGCCCTGATATGGCTGTACGCAGTCGGCTGTGCTTTATACAACAATACAACAACAACAACAAGTATTCACGTGCGGTGTGTTGATTGTTGTTAATCATTTTAAGATATGTGTAAAAACGGCTGTGTAGCTAAGACATTCTAAATTTATGTTAATAGTGTATGACTTGGAGCTGGCCTGTGGAAAAACACCGATCAGTAGGATAATTCATCATTATCAACATCATTTGCCCTGCCGCATTTAGTCACTGTCGTTGTGATCCCTCACACACACACACACACACACACACACACACACGCACACACACACACCACACACACACACACACACACACACATAACACCACACCACCCCACACACACACACACGCACAGCATGTAGACCGCATGCCCACCAAACACACACCACCATGTACACGCATACGCACACAACACATCACACACATATATCACATCACACACAAACATCACACACACACACACACACACACACACACACACACACACACACACACACACACACACACACACACACACACAGAGGCTTCCAGTTTTTCTTCTCTCCTTTAAAACACCCAAAAAATTAACCTTAGAATCAAGTAACTCAAAAACCGAATGGATATATGTAGTAAGCACCACGGAGAACATCTGTAACTATAATTGTTCATATGTCAAGAGAGCCGTGTGGAAGAAAGCTCATAAGGAACTATAAATACTGTTGGTATTAAAAGCTTAAATACATATTATTTTATGTATCGTTGATCACACTGCAGTAATCCGATCAGTGTGGGTGGAAAGACTAAACTCAGTGGAATGACTGTGTAGTTCAATGAAATTAAAAACAAGTTAATTTTTTTAACTAAAACTAGTACAAGACATATCATGTATGATTCATTGTTATTGAAATGATAGAAAGCAGACACATTGATGAACAAACGCACTTGAGGGTATTATCATAGAGTTAGTAAATAATGTTCCATTTAATAGATTCGACAGCAAACTACCTCAATCCCATTAAACTTGGTGGAGCTGACTGGTTAAAGCTACCGGTTAAATTATGATAGTTTTGCTTGACTGATTGTAATTTTAAAGGACCGTTTTTTTGTTCTTTTTTTTTAACCGTTTTCGCCGCATGATCGATTGACTTGTAGTTTGTTTAATTCGTAAATCCTCTCTTCTTTTTCTTCTCGTTCGTCGTCACACTTGGGTTTAGTCTCGAGGATATATTAATAGGTCGTCTTCTGTAGCGCAATAACACGCCCGTACAACTTCTCCTGCGCAGTCTTGGAATTGGAGAGTTTCTACTGTCTTGTCAGCTTCTACACAGGGACAGGGGAGAGATCTTAAAAGCCGAAAACGCTTATTCATGGGGTGGTTCAGTCTGTTGTGTTTATAGTCCTCAGGTGGTGGATAATAACTCGCTCTTGCCGTGTTGCCTGATGGTAACTGTCAGGTAGGTCGACTGCTCTGAATAGAGACTTGATGATGGTTTTCATTTCTGTGAGGCTGAAGCTGTTGTCTTTCTGTTCATGCTGTGCTCCCAGCTTTACATTCAGTCCATCTTTTTGTTTCCTAGGATACCACACTGTGAGGGGATTCATTGCAGTTTGTCTAGTGTTCCTGCTGATGTGCAGCGCTTCTCGCAGATGTGGCAGTTTGCTCGGTGTGGTTGCTTTCAAGACTGATATGGCAACCGCTAAAGAAGACTGTTTGACTGCCAAGGTCGGCGGTGTTGTTGATGGTGTTTTCTGCGTGGACAAAGGCCTCAACTTCGGCTGTAGGGTGGTATTGCTTCTGCCTGCCTTGGCAGTCTTATAGTTCGTCTGTTCTATCATAATTAGTAATAGGGGTTAGTATGTTTGCTTTACTTGTGTCTAGCTCTGTTAGTCTTGCTTTCGTAAAAAGCTTAGGGCTGTTGTGAAATTGAGGTGCTGTAAAAAGTCATGATGATGATCGTGACGATGATGATGACGATGACGACGGTGATGCTGCTGCTGCTTGATAATGACGACGACAACGACGATGATGAAGATAACGACGACAACGATGATGAGATGATGATGATGATGATGATCCATCAAACGATGACAGTTATATATGTTATAAAATATGGTTGTTTGTATGTTTCAGGTGTAGTTCGGGGGCGTGATGGCGGGGCGGGGGGCGTGTATGGGGGGA
>CM060311.1:41672691-41675191 GCA_030674185.1 Monoplex corrugatus
AAGCTAATGCCCAGTGTTTATCACTCCACCCACAAAGCAAACACACACACACACACACACACACACACACACACACACACACACACCACACACACACACACACACACACACACACACACACACACACGCACAGAGCGAGAGAGAGAGAGGAAGAAGAAGAAGAAGAAGGAGGAACTGGAGGAAAGGGAGGTAAACGGTTAGAATTCCTTGGTTTTATTCTCAACAATTTTTTTGTCTGTCTCTTTCAGTGTCATTGATGTCACTTTTGTTATTGCTTGTTGCTTGTAGACGTCTACTGCTTGCTGGTGATGGTGGTGTGATGTTGAAGCTGTTATTGCTGATGCTGCTGCTTCTATTGTTGTTTCGAGAAGGTGAAGGGGAGGGGAAGGAAACAGGGGAAGCAGAGGACAGACTCGTGCTTCATCCGCTCCCCACCCCCCCCCCCCCTGTTGCCAGACTAGCAGCGATTAAACAGAAACAATGAAGTTTTATAAAGCAAGCTGAATACCCCTTATCTGGGAAGAGGGGATGGAAAATGATACTGCCCACGCCTGCCGCTGTTTATGACTGGATGATGTGGGCGTCCTTAGACGGAGATAGTGACGTCCTTGTTTGGGTTTTTGTTTGGGTTTGGTTTGGTTTTTCTTCTTGTCGGTTTTTTTTTTTTCTTTTCTTTTTTTTTTTCATTTCATCGTCCTTGACATCGTCGTTATGGTCTTCGTCATCATCGTTGTCGTTTTCATCGTCGTCGTCGTCGTCATCATCATCTTCATCATCTTCATCATCATCATCATCATCATCTCTTCTTCTTCTTCTTCTTCTTCGTCTTCGTCTTCGTCTTCTTCTTCTTCTTCTTTTTCTTCTTCTTCGTCGTCGCCGTCGTCTTCGACTTCGTCGTCGTCTTCGTCTTCTTCTTCTGACTAGCTGGCTAGTATTATTGAGAGACATTGAGAGGACAGAGAAAAGGTGATAAATGGAAAACGCGTGAGGGGAGAGAGAGAGAGAGAGAGAGAGAGAGAGAGAGAGAGAGAGAGAGAGAGAGAGAGCGTGCGTGTGTGTGTGTGTGTGTGTGTGTGTGTGTGTGTGTGTGTGTGTGTGTGTGTGTGTTAAGGGGTAGGGAGAGAGAAGGAGAGACAGAGAACATAAGCTATACATTACACTCAGAATGAAACTTAGAGTGAAAATCAATCTGAAGTGGGTATACGTTTGCGTGAGTGTTTCTGTTGTGTGTGTGTGTGTGTGTGTGTGTGTGTGTGTGTGTGTGTGTGTGTGTGTGTGTGTGTGTGTGTGTGTGTGTGTGTGTGTCCGTGTCCGGTTGCGCGTTTCAGTACACATACATAATGTCCATTACAAGAAAACTGTCTGAGAAGGCGAAAAAGAAACACAAACTTCGCAATGTTCCATCGTCTGGAAGCCGTGATGTATGAAGGAAGCCTTGTATCAGACTGCCTGAATGATAAACACACACACACACACACACACACACACACACACACACACACACACACACACACACACACACACACACACACACACACACACACACACACACACAATGTGTATATATATATATATATATATAGAGAGAGAGAGAGAGGGAGAGAGAAAGAGATTGTATATATATGTATGTATACACTTACACACACACACACACATACACTTACACACACACACACACACACACACACACACACACACACACACACACACACACGCGCGCGCGCGCGCAGACATACGCACGCGCACTGTCACATACCCACGTAAACACCGATAATCGCATACACCGTTTGGGTGAACTTGTAGATTATAATCTTATTAGACGTCTTTCAGTCTTTTTTTTTTAAGTCTCGAGCGTCCTTTTTTCATTGTTCCTGCTCTGTCTCTCTGTCCTTCTTCTATTTTGTCTGCTCCTCTCTCCTTTTGTCTTGTGTTGTTTTAATTATGTATAAAGAATAAAAGCGGCGAATTTGCGAAAAGGATTTTTAGCCAGTGATTTTCGTAATTGAAGAGAAAACCATTGTTGTCATAATGCTTTTTTTTTTTTTTTTTTTTTTTTTTTGTACCCCTGGAAATGGAATATAACTGTAGTTATAGCGTGGGGAATAGGGGGGGGGGGGAACCTCCGCAACAACAACAACAACCAGATAAAAACAGAACAAGCGGATAATCAAGACCGGACGTAAATGTAAAAGTCCACAGGTGAATTCGTTGCACGTGCACGTGGTTCTCGCCCACGAACGCCAAGAGGAAGAAGAAAGTTTGTTGTTTTTTTCCGTCCGTTTTTACGCCTGTTTCATCAACTCCTGTGTGTCTCTGTCTCTGTCTGTCTCTGTCTGTCTGTCTGTCTGCCTGTCTTTTTCGCTCTCTGTGTCTCCACCTCTGATTTTTTTTCTGTCTCTCACTTATTTTCATTGCTTTTCTCTCTATCTTTCTGACTCTATATATTGTATTGAAATTATACAATCGTATTTGAATGCTTAAATGTTGCTCGTACCTCTTC
>CM060311.1:41680191-41682691 GCA_030674185.1 Monoplex corrugatus
GAGAGAAAGAAGAAGGAGGAGGAGGAGGAGGAAGCGGGTAAAGACAATCACACAACACGATAGTACTTATGCCTTGACCACGTCTGCGAAAAGAGAGAGAGAGAGAAGGGAGGGGGGTGGAGGAGGGTAAAGAAATCATACAATATCATAATACTAGTGCCTTTACCATGTATGCGAAGAGAGAGAGAGACAGACAGACAGACAGACAGAGAGAAGTCGGGGTGGGAGGAGTCACAGAGAAAAAGAGAGACAGAGATGGGGGGAGGAGGAGGATTAGGGTGGAGGGAGGGAGGGGGGCAGAAGAAGAATGTGGAAATGAGAAAAGAGTGTTGTGAGCAAGACTGGATCAATTTGTCGTCGAGGGCACGGCCTTTGAATTTGAAATGCCCCCCTCAGGCCACAGGGCCATGGAGTGGAGAGACCTCGACCCGTATTGATTTTATGGAAACAAGATGAGCATGATTGGGGAGTGGGGAGATCTGGGTGAAGTTGGCGGTATGTGTGTGTGGGGGTGGGTGGGTTGCGGTATGGGGGTGGGGAAGGGGGTTGGGTTGCGAGGTTGGGGCTGTGCTTGATGCGTGAGAAGAATGGGACGATTAAGAGAACGACGAACATCGTTACGATTTACACGATGTCGACGGTCATGTTGAGTGTGTGTGTGTGTGTGTGTGTGTGTGTGTTGTGTGTGTGTGTGTGGTGTGTGGGTGGTGGGTGTGGGTGTTGTGTTTAAGGATCGGGAGTTAGGGCGTGGTGGGCTGTGAACTTATCTACTGTGAAGAATAAATTTTTAAAGAAATTGTATTCCGGTTGGGCGACTGAATCATGTTTCTGTAAGCAAACCAACTAAAGAACGATAAATTATCGGTTAACAAGAAACTATCTGTTATTCGTTGGCACTAAATCACTGTTTTCTGTTAGCAGCCAACAACAACAACAACAACAACAACACAACAACGACAACGACGACGGACTAAAGGAATATATTCGTATTTTGACCATAGGCGCGACGATCGGATTCACCCTTCTTTACCAGACAGTGGCAATGACAGTGATTATTTTCCAAAGATGTAAGCTGCTGGCTAAAAGCCATGCTAATCTCCACTTCTGCATAGAACTACAGATACAGAGGGAAGAAGTACATCAATGAATAAGCAAGGCAAGACATAACGCGTAAGGAAATGAAAGGTTTAAACAGAGATGTTAGAAGGAGAGTTTGGAGTTTAAAGTTTAGAGACGAAGAGATACAGGCAAGATATTTTGAAAATGTGCGGGCAAGCTAAGTCGTGCTGTGTAGCTGTAAAACAAAATTCGCGCGCGCGCGCGCGAGAGAGAGAGAGAGAGAGAGAGAGAGAGAGAGAGAGAGAGAGAAGGGGGTAGGGAAGTGTTTGTGTTTTAAAACCAGAACGAGATTAATCTGGCAGCAGTTCTGTCTGACATTTGTGACGGAAACATGAGTACTTGGGAGAAGGGAGCTCAGAGTTGTGTGTGTGGTGGTGTGGTGTGTGTGTGTGTGTGAGAGAGAGAGAGAGAGAGAAAGTGTGTGTGTGTGTGTGTGAGCGTAGTCTGTGCGCACGTGTGCCTGTTTGTGCACGCGCGTGCGTGCATGCATGCTTATGTCTGTCATGTGTGTGTGCATACGTGTGCATGTGTATGTATGTGTATGTCTGTGTGTGCATGTGTTTGTGCGCGCGCGTGCGTATATACAAGCAAAACTGGTATATGTGCTTATGTATATTGCGTTTCTTTTTGTTTGTTTATATGTCTGTCTGTCTGCAGGGTTGTAAAGGCAGGGAAGTGAGATGTACGGAAACAGATAGGTATGAAGTGAGTTAAGTATAGACAGATGTGTATGAAATGTGTATAGAATGTATTCAGATGTGTATAAAGAGTATAGTCAGAGTGTATAAAGTATATGTAAGTGTGAAGACAGAAGTGTACAAAGTATGTAAAATATGAACCAGAAGAACAAGAAAACCAATATAAGCGAGTACTTGTTGGATACGCGCTTATATTGGGTTTCTTGTTCTTCTGGTTCCTGTTTGCTTGGGCGCGGGCAGTCACACTTGTTTTGGATTATGTAAAATATGATAAAGCGTGTACACAATGTAAAGTATGTAGATGATGCGTAGAGAAATATGTAGATGATGTGTATAGAGTGTGTGTAGATAGATGTGTTATATGAGGTGTGTAATTCATGCAAGCAGATGTGTATGAAATGTGGAAATTATATGGACAGGTGTTTATAAAGTATGGAGGCAGATGTATGTAAATTTGTAAATTATGTAGACAGTTGCGTATAAGGTATATAACACAGATGTGTATAAAGTATGTAAAATGTGTTGACAGATGGCTATAAGGTGTATAAATTGTATGGACAAATGTGTATAAAGTGTGTAGACAGATGTATATAAAGTGTATAAAAAGTATGTAACCGGGTGTATTTAAAATATATAGACAGATGTGTATAAAGTGTAAAAATAGGTATACAGATTGTGTGAAT
>CM060311.1:41690191-41695191 GCA_030674185.1 Monoplex corrugatus
TCTCTCTCGCTCATTGTTACTAATACGAGAGAGAGGATGGAGAATGTATAACAGTTCAACAAAACACACGCACACACACACACACACACACACACACACACGCATGTACGCACATGCATGCACGCACACACACACGCACGCGTGCGCGTGCACGCACACACACACACACAACCACCACTCTCTCTCTCTCTCTTAGTCTGCTTTGTTGCCTGCATTTCCCCTTCTCTCTCGAAATTTCCTCATATCTGTCAATCTCTTCGTTTCTGCTTTACTTTTGTGCTTTCTGTCGTCTGTCTCTGTCATTTTCTGTCTTGCTGATCCATTCACCTGTAAAACCTCACATACTTTTTATTAGGATACAATTGGGTACACATATTGACTCTATTTTTGGCTGTAAGGATATGTGATGTGCAGAAGCAATTTCAGGTAAATCAGGCCAGTTTGTTTTAGTACTGTTAGTTTTGTTTATACATTTGTATTCAGTGTGTGTGTGTGTGTGTTTTTTTTTTGTTTTTTATTTTTTTTTAAACCATTGATGATAAATTGGGTGGAATGGTCAACGTCAATCACTAGATTATGTGCAAGAATGCATTGATATGTGTAGGCCTACTTAACTTTCTTTTCCAGGTGTGTACACGTGTTTTTTCTGTGTCCGTCCTTATCTCTCTGTCTCTCTCTCTGTCTGTCTGTCTCTCTCTGTCTTTCTGTCTCTCTCTGCCTGTCTCTCTGTCTCTGTCTCTGTCTCTCTCTCTGTCTCTCTCTCTCTCTCTTTGTCTTTCTGTCTGTGTGTCTCTGTGTGTGTGTGTCTCTCTCTCTCTCTCTCTCTCTCTCTCTCTCTCTCTGCCTGTCTCTCTCTGTCTGTCTGTCTCTGTACTCTGTCTGTCTGTCTGTCTCTGTCTATATGTCTCAGTCTCTCTCTCTCTGGCTTCGCTCTCCTACTGATTATTAGCCTCCCCTCCCTTCTTCCCCGTAATAACCTGCCCGCCCCACTTCCAGCCCCCCCCCCCCCCCCCCCCCCCCCCCCACTATTGCACAGATATGGACCATTTCTGGGTGCTTGAAGTGCTCACGCGTTTTGAAGGCCAAGGCAGTAGAACACGAACCTCTGACTTTCTCTTTTGAGATAATTCGCAGAGGTAGTGGATGGGGATGCTTTGCTTCGAAAAGAGCAATGTTGTGTGTGTTTTTGTGTGTGTGTGTGTGTGTGTGTGGGGGGGGGGGGGAGGGGGACTGTATGCAAGAGCGCGTCAGTGACATACTCGGAATCAGGTTACTAAGAACGCATAAGTGAGATACTCGGAGATAGATTATCAGTGTATATCTTTGTTTGTTTGTTTATTTGTGTGTGTGTGTGTGTGTGTGTGTGTGTGTGTGTGTGTGTGTGTGTGTGTGTGTGTGTGTGTGTGTGTGTGTGTGTGTGTGTGTGTGTGTGTGTGGTTAAGAGCGCGTCAGTGAGATACTCGGAATCAGGTTACTAAGAACGCGTTAGTGAGATATTCGGAGATAGATTATCTCTGTATATCTTTGTTTATTTGTGTGTGTGTGTGTGTGTGTGTTCGTTCGTTGCTTGATTTAACGTCTTTTCACTATAAGTGATATTAGACGGGGAAAAAATGGCATGGAGGATGAAATAGGGGGGGGGGGGGGTGGAGGGGAGAGGGGAACAGAGTAAGGGACGTAAAAAAAATTAAAAGGAAGCGGCAAGGTCTTAAGAAAAAGGATATGGATGAACAGAGAAATGAAACTAGAACAACGCTAACATCAATAATGTAAAAGAAAAATCGTCATAAAAACAAAACAAAACAAAACAAAAATAATCATAATTATAATAATAATCTTAAAGTAACGCATTAACAGGACTGTGAACCAATGATTCTGAAATTTTAACTAACAAAACTTGATCCGATACAACTTCTTTAAAATGCGTTTCAAGATAGTTTCCTTGTGTAAACGTCTTTGGTAAAAAGGAACGAAGCTTTCTGCAGTAAAACAAACAGTGATACAATGTGAATTGTTCGCCACAAATACATAAAACGTTGTTACAATATTTTGTTTTCAAAGCGTTCAGTTGAATGCGAAAATATGTCATAACAATTAATCTCAAATGATATAACGAGGAATACTGCAAATTTTTACAGATATTTTGAACTGAAAGTTTGATTCTTTTTTGAGACACAAATTTTTCATTTAAATGTTCATGAAATCGAATCCATGATGCTAATTCTAGCGAGTTGTAAGCTTCTTTTACCGAGGTGTTAACATGTAATTCTATGGAATTTTCAGAATGGAGGGCACCGGATTTAGCTGCTCTGTCAACTACGTTGTTGCCATGAAGACCAACATGAGAAGGCACCCAGCATAAATTGATTTCCGAACCATTTATCTTTAAACAATGTATTAGATGATTTGCCTCAATAATTAAGTCAGGTCTTGTGTCTGTATCAAAAGACTGTAAGGCATATAATACAGATTTTGAATCAACAAAGAGAACTACTTTGAATGACACAGGCCGAAGGCTTATTAAAAAATGCAACGCTTGAACAACAGCGACCAATTCTGCTGTATATATAGATACATTTGCCCCAATGAAAAAAGACTTTTTAATGTTAAATTTTGGAACATAAAAGGCTGCTCCAGCGCTCTGGTTTGCTAAGACTGACCCATCGGTAAAAATGTGGAGGTGGGTACTGTACTTTTCATCGATGTGTTCACAAGCTGTGGATAGCGTAATGTTGACATTATCATCTTTTTTAACTTTTGCATAATCGAGATCAAATGTGGCATTTAGCATTTCCCATGTAGGGATAGGCGTTATCGTTGGTTTCTCAGCAATTTCATCCATTGTTATGTTGGACTGTTTGATCAGGCCAGATATGTAAGTTGCGGCTGTAATTTGTGATGAAATGTTTTTTGCTCGTTTTGGAAAGTCAGTATCAGACCTTATCTTAATTTCTTTGCTCACAAAATTATCCACTTGTGAAGTAGTTCTAATTGCAAACTTTGCTGTAGCTAACTCACGATGGTTGTTTAAAGGTAGAATTCCAGCAACTTTGTACGTTTCCAGAGTAGAAGCATGAGTTGGTACACCTAGTGCAATTTTAAGACTTTTGCAGTCCAAGCTCTGAATCTTTTTTAGTAAATATTTGGGTGCATTGAAGAAAACTTCTTGCGCGTAGGATAATTTAGACCTGACCAGCGCTGTTGACAGATGAATCAGTACATTTGTATCCATTCCCCAGGGTAATTTGCTTATTATCTTTAGAAAATTTAAGGTTTTTCGCGCTTTTGTTAAAATATAATCAAAATGGACATTCCAGCTTAATTTGGACGTGATGTAAACTCCCAGGAATTTTACGACCTGTTTGTAATTTAACACTTCACCAAGCAATTTGAAAATAGGCAAGTTATTTGAGTTACCACCAGGATCAAACAGCATCATGTTAGTTTTTTCTGCTGACAACGACAGCCCATTTTCTAACATATAGTTTCCAAGATTATCAAGATCAATTTGATACAACTTCCTGATGTAATTTCGCGTTCTCTGTGGAGTTGTCTTTTTTAAAGTGATATTCATCCAAGTGCATATATCATCAGCGTACTGTACTAAAACAACACGATTTGAAAGAGCTTTAGGAAGATCCTGTATAAGGATATTAAATAAAATAGGTGCTATCACTGAACCTTGTGGAATCCCCATGTCGAGGCATCGTGAAGAAGAATAACTAGCTCCCACTCTTGCCTGAATTGTTCTATTAGCTAAAAAAGATTTAATGTAATTGAACATATTGCCCGATAAACCAACAGATTTTAGCTTGAACAATAAACGTTTATGCCAAACTTGATCGTAAGCTTTTTTCACATCAAAGAAAGTAGCTAAAACACTTTTTCTGCGGGCAAACTGTTGTTTGATCTGAGTTGTAAGTTTAACTAGGTGCTCAACTGCGGATCTTCCTTTTCTAAAACCTGCCTGGTTTACCGGAATAACGTTATTTTTATCACAGTAGTGTAAAAGTCTGTTTAAGACCAATCTTTCCATTAGTTTGCTTGTGTGGGACGTTAAAGCAATAGGTCTGTAACTGTTTTTATCGGTTTTCGATTTTCCTGTTTTTAAGATTGGTATAACTATAGACTTTTGCCAGATTTGTGGCACAGTTCCAGTAACCCAGCATTTCTGCAAAATTTTGTGTAGGAAAATAAGGTAGTTTTCAGGGAGATGTTTAATCATTTCAGTCGAAACTGCATCAACACCTACCGAACTCTTTTTGTTGTGTAGAGACAGTACTGTGTTTTTTTAGCTCTTCTAAGGTTAATGGAGAATTAAACCAGAGATCATTCTGTGGTACTGGATCAGTGTAGATTGGGTTGTAATCTTCCATTTCTCTGTGATGTTTGCAGTCAGGAGATAAACCTTCAACTTTACTGTTTTTGGCGAACAGATCCACAAAAGTTTCTGCTTTGTCCATGTCTGAAGGAAATGTGTTACATGTTTCAATCATTATCGGACACCTAGGTAAGTTGGTTCCATCCTTCATTTGTTTCATTTTCGTCCAGACTTTATGGAAATCTTTGAAATCTGAAATTTCTTTTGTGCAGAATGATGCCCAATAATCTTTCTTTGCTTCAGCAATGATTTTGTTACATTGGATGTTAGCTTTTTTCATTTCGACATGATCCTCAGGTTTCCGGCTTTTGATGTAGATTTTGAATTTCTCCCTTTTATATTGAACTGCTTTCTCACATGCCTCTGTCCACCAAACATTACCCAATCGATTATTTGATCTAGAAGATTTGAGTTTCGGAATCGATAGGTCTGCAGCGGCTAAAATTGACTCTTGGAATTTAGAAAACATAATGTCTACATTTTCACTTTCATAATGTCTGTAATCTTGATTAGCTAGAGCAGTTCGAAATAAGGACCAGTCAGAACGCTTGTAATTATATTTTGGAATAATTTCAGGAGAGCTGTCTTTCATCCTGATGTTTTTGTCAGTTATGGTTAT
>CM060311.1:41702691-41717691 GCA_030674185.1 Monoplex corrugatus
GTGTGTGTGTGTTTGTGTCTGTGTTTGTGTGTGTGTGAAAGAGAGAGAGAGAGTGTGTGTCTGACAGTTTTATGCAAATCAGTTGGGCGGGCGCGTACACTCACGCACGCGCGCGCGCACCCCCCCCTCCCCCACACACACAGAGGGAGTCCTTGCAGCTCTACGTATCATTATCATCTTTGGGGCTGGGCTCACTCCAGAAACTACTCACCCCGCTACTCCCACAAAGAGCCAAACATTAGAAAGCTTATAGTGCTTAGACCAAAGAGAATACTGCCTACGGTCTACCCTCTTTGCTTAGACCTAAAACTGAGAGAGCGTATATGCTTACCTAATTAACGTTAAGCAGAAGCGTGGGCTTGCACGTCAGAAAACTGTATAGCCACAGTCTGATCACAGCAGAGATAGAGCAGTAAATTAATGGTCTGATCGCAGTATCAAACTGTTTTGAAAGGTGAGAACCTCACTAGTACCAGCTTACTAAAGAACCGAGTGACCAGTGTGAATGAAGTCTTTTCTGCTAAGGTGGCTGCTTAATTAACATCTCCATACAGGTGCTGGTGCAGCTTATCAGCTTATCACCGCCCAGTTCTTCAGGGACCCTAGGCACCTCCATCATGCGTAGAACTCTGCCGTGTGTACTGGTTCCAGCTCACAGATACCAACTATCGTGATGTGGTGATCTGTAGATTCAAAGGCACTTGAGCGTAGCAGTGATGGACTTGAGTCTGCGTAGAGATTGTTTCGCCACACACAGTTTGTTCTGTTTGGTCTGTAGAACTACACACAGAATGTGTGTGTGTTGTGTGTGTGTGTGTGTGTGTGTGTGTGTGTTGTGTGTGTGTGTGTGGTGTGTGTCTGTGTGTGTGTGTGTGTGTGTGTTGTGTGTGTTGTGTGTGTGTGTTGTGTGTGTGTGTGTGTGTGTGTGTGTGTTGTGTGTTGTGTGTGTGTGTTGTGTGTGTTGTGTGTGTGTGTGTGTGTGTGTGTGTGTGTTGTGTGTGTGTGTGTGTTGTGTGTGTTTGTGTGTGTGTGTGTGTGTTGTGTTGTGTGTGTGTGTTGTGTGTGTGTGTGTGTGTTGTGTGTCTGTGTTGTGTGTGTGTTGTGTTGTTGTGTCTGTGTGTGTGTGTGTGTGTGTGTGTGTGTGTGTTCGTTCGTTTGTTCGTTATTTCTTTTAATGTCTATTTACATATGTGCTTTTAAACGTGTGTGTGTGTGCGTGCGTGCGTGCGTGCATGTGCGTGTGTGCAGTTGTGTATATTCGTTCGTTCATTTGTTCCTTATTTCTTTTAACGTCTATTGACATAAATCTATGTGCTTTTAAACAGTGTGTGTGTGTGTGCGCGCGCGCGCGCGTGCGTGCGTGCATGCATGCATGCATGCGCGTGTGTGTGTGTGGTGTGTGTGCGTGTGCGTGTATGTGTATGTGTGTGTGCGTGTGTATTTATGTGTGCGTGTGTATGTGTATGTGCGTGTGTATGTGTGTGTGTGTGGTTTGTTGAAGGAGTAAGTCCTAAAGTGTAGAAGCCAGAACGTAGATTTTGTCCCTGTATCTTTGATGATTCTGTCCCTAATCTTCCTAATCTTTGAAGGCTGGCAGTTTCTGGGAGCAGCAGTTTGTATTGAGTCTGTTTGCATGCCTCGGCTGTTGGCTGAGTTGGCAGCGTGAAGATGTGATTGATGTATGTATGTACATGCTGCTGCTGTCATCACCATGTGTAGTAGACCCTGTGACTGTTCAGATAACAGTTTGTGAATGAACAGTGTTGGGAGGGAAGTTTGTATTTGTCTGCTGGTCAGCGGTGGTACATAGGACGTTTATGTTACAGATTCCCGTGTATATTGACAAGTTTGTGCGAAAGTTGCTGCATTGCGTATGTCCTCATACACGTTAAAACAATATTAACCCTTTGACGCCCGTATCCTGTCCACTAGATCCCGCATTGCCAATCATGCTAGCAAAGCAAAAAACATTCCTTTTGACTCCCCTACCCTATCCGCCAGCTTCCTGCAGGAATCTGGTGGATTGGTTGAAGGAGTCAAAGGGTTAAAGGTTTTGCTGCTGGTTGATAGGATGTGGGAGTCAAAGGTCAAAGATTTGTATCTGCCAGCATGTATACTTTTGTCGTCATGGAGTGCAGCTCAGAAAGTGCTGTACAGTGTATCAGTTCTGTCCACACTTGTAATAAGTTCCATACATGCGTTAACAGTACATTTGCCATGTAATAGAGAAGATCCAAAAACGACCGTGGCATAAGCCATAAGCCAGCGTGTACACACAACATGTTGGCAAGGTCCTGTTTGTACAATGCATCAAATGTGTGATATGTTTGTGCGTGAGTTTTATTTTAGCCTTGTAATTGGGTATAAAAGCGCTCTAGACAGCAGCTAGTCTGTATACAGAGATCGTCTCTAGCAATCTCTGTTTGGCCCATGGCACTGATTGTGGTGTCATTGCAGTGAGAGTGTTGTGGCTGAAAAAATAACAGCGACAAAAACAAAACAAAACGAAAAAACAAACTGTCTCACTGAAATGAGGGAAAGAGTAGTTATCTGCCTTTCAGCGGCAAAGACAAATAAAAATGAAACCGAAACATAAGCACACACACACACACACACATACACACACACACACACACACACACACGCGCGCGCGCACACACACACACACACACACACACACACACACACACACACACACACACACACACACACACACACACACACACACACACACACACACACACACACACACCATTCACCATTACAAGGTGGACAACCCCGCTTTCTCTCTCTTGGGTCTGAGACATGTATCTACACTAACTCTTCTCAAAAATGCATTCTCTGGCAGTCATTGTCTTTTTCTGTCTCTCAAAATCTGACAGGCAAGCACAGTGTGACATTATAAGCCTCTTACCTGTCCAGTGTTGTTTTGTTTACTGCCGTCTAGTCCCCGATCTACATCTCATATGATTTTATAACAGTCATTATCCGTGGAGGAAACTCCTCAGGCTGAGGCAAAGGGAATCAGTGAGTACTAGTCTGTTGTTGTTATTGTTTTTAAAGCTCAGCCGACTGCATAGAGCCATATCAGGGCTCTAACCACTTCAAAACATACAAAACTTCAACAGGAAAAAAAAAAAAAGAAGAAGAAAATTTAGTACACATATCAATGCATTCACGCACATTATCTAAGGACATGCCCCGACGTTGATCACTCCGTCCAATTTATCGCTCAGGGGATTTCAAAATATACCTGAGTACAGATTTAAGCATACCTAAGGATGCCAAAACATACATAAAACGGGCCTAAATTACCTAAAATTGCTTCCGCATATCTCACGTCCTCGGAGCCAAAAATGCACTCAATACATGTACCCAATTATCAGTCCTATGAAAAAGTATGGGAAGACTACATCGAACACATACAGGTAAATGGACCAGAAAAGCAGGAAAATGATAGGAAGAAATGACAGAAAGCAAAGGAACAAGGCAGAAACAAAGATAGTGACAGAAAAGAGGAAATTTCTAGGACAGACTTTCCAGAAGGTGGGGATACTGTTTATACTGAAAGAGCCCCGGCATCCCCACGGGGGGGGGGGGGGGGGGGGCATAATAGTCTGACAGTCAGGACATCAGTCTTTGTCTGTGTCGATGACAGATTCGTCCCTTATCTGTTTGGATGGTATGGTAGTTTCTGTTGGTAGTTTCTGTTGGTAGTTTCTGAAGTAGCACTTTGAGTCTGCAGGCGCCCACTGCCGCGTGGGAATGTTGATTGATGTTTATGTACACGCTGCTTGTCGTCAACATGTGTTGACCGTGTGAATGTTGAGCTGAAAGAGTCTCCTGTCTGTCCCACGGATGTGTTGAGGCGTACTGTGGTCCTCTGTCGGTCTGGTACGAGTCTTCATGTGGAATACAAGACCAATTCTGGAGACTCATGTTCTTTCACAGGCGCTTCATGGGAAGGTGTCCTGGGAGTCTTGGGTTCTGCTTCCGGTGGTCTTTCGTCTGTTGAACAGCAGCGGTTCTGCCGTTGTTCCAGTGTGATTGTAGCAAACGTATACTACTACTACGAGTTCTGTTGCCGGCAGCATCATCCCAGATGGTGTTGCTGATGCCACGGCTGACGAGATTGGCCTTTAGAATAGTCTCGTATCACTTTAACCGTTTGACTCCCGCACCCAGTCCACCAGCGTCCTGTGTTGTTAACCATGCTAGCAAAGCAAAAACTTAACAATTTGACTGGAAGCTGGTGGATAGGTTGAGAGAATCAAAGGGTTAAGTTTTTGCAGCTGGTGGTTAGGGTGCGGTAGTCAAAGGGTTAATGGTCTTCCCTGGTCAGACTATCCTTGCTTTAGCTCGCTGTTCTTTGGGATACGGTTGTCTTCCACAGAGACAGCGTGTCCTGAGATAGCACCATATGAATGAACAGTTGGGAGAGAGGCTGTGGCTTTGGCTTGCTTCTGTCTGAATGCCCGTGTAGAACTTTTGTACTAACGAGATCCTCAGTGTAAATTCTGAACTTTTTCGATTGAAGTGTAGATCTATATCGCCTGCAAAATGCGAAAGTTTGGAGTATTGTGGTCTTCAGACGCGTTGAAGAGGGTGTTTAAAGTTTGCTGCTGCTAACGTGTACGAACATTTTGATTGTCGAGGGGTGCCTGTTGGATAATGCTGTACGTTGCAACAAACGGCGATGTGCTTCTGCTGTAAATATAATGCGACATCCAAAACAAGTGTGACTGCCCGCGTTCAAGCAAACAGGAACAAACAAACAAAAACAAAAACAAAAAAAAGAAGAATCAGAGCGCTTATTTGATACGACCAGACAAAAAAGCTTTTTCTCCTAATTTTTATATTTGGTGTTTGTTTGTTTCTGATCTTACGTCTACGCTTGACAAATGGCAGTTGGCTAAAAAAAAAAAAATGCGCCTGTCTTGTCTGGTTGTATTAAATACCCGTTTTGATTCTTTTTTCGTGGGGTTTTTTCCTTCTCTGGTTCCTGTAAATGTAATGATCCAGAGGACAGTTGATTTTCTTCTGAAACATATCTGAAAGATTCATGTGAAAAATATGGGAATTAGACGCTACTGTTCTAGGTTTTAACCATTGACAGGCTTTGCTTCTGCGAGCGTGTGTAGAAGTGTTTTTTGTCGGATTCGAGCCCGCTTACACACACACGCACGCACGCATGCACGTACGAGCCAACGCCTTCATGTTGTTTTTCTATTTGCAGTGACGTTTTTCCCTCTTCCTAAATAGAAATTGGAACCGCTTCCTTGCTCTCTCTTTCTTTTAAGCGCGAGCGCGCACGCACACAAATAAACAAACACACACACACATACATACACTCACATACAGAGAGAGAGAGAGAGAATGAGACAGAGAGAGAGAGAGAGAGAAATAGAGAGAGAGAGTGAGACAGAGAGAGAGAGAGAAATAGAGAGAGAGAGAGAGTGAGAGTGTGTGTGTATGTGTGTGTACTTTGTGCAAATAGATTGGTGATACGTAAAATGGAATTTGAGGGAATGGGGGATTGATGTGATTGGGGGGGGGGGGGGGAGAGAAAGGGGGTAGGGGGTGTTTTGGAGAAAGGCAGGGAGAAAGATGCAAATTTCTTTTTTTTTATACTTTGAAGCTCTCACCGCCGCGTATCTGTTTCAGCACGGCAGGAGGGTTTTCATTCATGTAGACGTGTGAATGGAAGGGTTGTTTGGGCCTGTTTGTGTTTTGACGGTTGTAAAAACGCATAGTGTGTGTCTGTGTGTGTGTGGTGTATGTGTGTGTGGTGTATGTGTGTGTGTGTGTCTCTGTGTGTGTGTGTCTGTTTGTGTGTGTGTGTGCGCGCGCGCGCGCGGTGTGTGTGTGCGCGCGCGCGCGCGCGTGTGTGTGTGTGTGATGTATGGTGTATGTGTATGGTGTGTGTGTGTGTGGTGTGTATGTGTGTGGTGTGTGTGTGTGTGTGTGTGTGTGTGTGTGTGTGTGTGTTGTGTGTGTGTGTGTGTGTGTGCGTGCCTATGTGCGTGTGTGGTGTGTGTGTGTGGATGGAAGCATGTGGGTGTGTGCCGTTTGATCTTTTCCGTGGGAACGTTTGGAGAATTAGGTCTGGGAAACTGTTCGTGTGTGTTTGTGTCAGGGGTGGTGAAAGTAGAAGTTGCAGGTGTGTGTGTGTGTGTGTGTGTGTGTGTGTGTGTGTGTGTGTGTGTGTGTGTGTGTGTGTGTGTGTGTGTTTGGTGGGGAGGGGTAGTGTAGAGGGAGGGTGGTGGTGTAGGGGTGGTTGGGTGAGGGGGCTTGTATTTGTAAATCTCTTACTGTATCTGTCTTGTTTTTTCTTTTCTTTTTGTTTTGTTTGTTTATTTGTTTTCTCTCTCTTCCTCCCGACCCTTTCTCGTGTCTCTCTGTTTCTGTCTTTGTCTGTTTGTCTGTCTGTCTGTCTCTCTCTGTCTGTCTTCTCTCTCTGTCTGTTTGTCTGTCTGTCTGTCTCTCTCTCTGTCTGTCTTCTCTCTCTCTCTCTCTCTCTCTCTCTTCTCTCTCTCTCCCTCCCTCTGCGTCTGCCTCTGTCTGTCTGTCTGTCTGTCTGTCTGCCTCTGTCTGTCTGTCTGTCTGCCTCTGTCTGTCTGTCTGCCTACCTCTGTCTGTCTGTCTGTATGTCTCTGTGTGTCTGTCAATCTGTCTGTTCTCTCTCTCTCTCTCTCTCTGTCTGCCTGCCACTGTCTCTGTCTGCCTGCCTCTGTCTGTCTGTTTTTCTCTCCTTGTCTCTGTCTGTCTGCATCTGTCTGTCTGTCTGCCTCTGTTTGTCTGTCTCTCTGTCTCTGTCTGTCTCTCTGTCTCTGTCTGTCTGTCTGTCTCTCTGTCTCCTTGTCTCTGTCTGCCTGTCTGTCTGCGTCTTTCTGCCTGTCTGTCTCTCTGTCTCTGTCTGCCTCTGTCTGTCTGCCTGTCTCTGCCTGCCTGCCTGTCTGTCTGTCTCTCTCTGTCTGTCTGGCTGTCAGTCTGTCTCTGTCTGTCTGGCTGGCTGGCTGGCTGGCTCTCTCTCTCTCTCTCTCTCTCTCTCTAACGCACACGCGCTCACACCGTCACCATCATCAGTCACTTATTGTAAGGTTAACATAAAAGTGGTACTAACATTCCCTCAGACAGACGCGGGCGTGCGCGCACGCACACACATTCATGCACACCACCACCACCATTATCACACACACACACACACACACACACACACACACACACACACACACACACACACACACACACACACATACACACACACACACACAACAGAGAGAGAGAGAGAGAGAGAGCTCTTGCAGCTGTCATGTTGGTAAAAAGCTGTCTCTTATTTTCTTCTCTGTCTGTCTGTCTGTCTGTCTGTCTGTCTGTCTCTCCTGTTTCTTATTTTCTTCTCTTTCTCTATCTCTGTCTGTCTGTATGTCTGTCTCTGTCTGACTGTCTGTCTCTCTGTGTCTCTCTGTCTGTCTGTCTCTCTCTCTCTCTCTCTGTATGTGTGATTTTTTTTTATTACATTTCTGTATATTTAGTTAATTTTTAGTTTTTATGCTTACAGTTTGTGTTAAAGTAGCAACGTCCAGTGGGAGCCTAATGCTACTGTCCTGGAGTAATAAAGTGTTCTAAAGTCTGAAGTCCCCCTTCTTCTCTCCCACACTTTCTCCCTGCTTCCCTCTCACCCCCTCTCCTCTCTCTCTCTCTCCCTCTCCCCCTCTCCCTCCCTCTCTTCCTTTGTGTCACGCGTAAGCACGAAACAGGTATGTGAGAATACGAATACTGTAAGCAACTCGGCCATAAACCAACCAATAGGGCTGACAATTTTGACGAGCTGAGTCTAAGGAATATGTCATAAAACAAATTGATGCTCGTTCCGACCTGGATAGTTCACATAACGGCCATCTTGGATGTGTATTATTTTGTTCTCGCTAACAGAATGATAGCAGACGATTTTGACATCAGTGTCTGCACTCCAAGTTGCGGTTGACAGCTAGATGATTGGTTAATGTTGACGATATCAACTGGTCATCTGCCCGCTGGGTTTATATGATATCACCCGAGAACCGAAAAAAGCATGGGTATCTCACAGTGCTACTAAAACATTTTAAGGCTTCTTCGAGCAATGTTTATAGCTAGTCCTCGTATACTCTGAGAGTGGTAGGACTTTAAAATCAGCAGAACAGAACAACAGCTGGGTTGAGATATATTGCCCCTTGTCCCGGAAACCAATACGTCTTTTAGCCGCTGTTAGCTGGCAGTTCACCACCGTCTGGTCAAAGTATCAGTTTTTGTTCTTACAATCAGCTGGCATCTGCATGGCTTATCACAGAGCAGCCACCGAGACTGTAGTGACGCTAGGGTAGCTGCTTATCATTCCTTGTAAAGGGCCGGGGATGCTTATCACCCCCCTCACCCCTACTATTTTGTTAGGGGCCCCAAACTGCGCCATCAGGCGTGGAATTCTGCCGTGCACATGGGCTCCAAGCTCGCAGATACCGACCGTGTTGTGTTTATCTCCAGGTTCACAGGCATTCAGGCGTAGCTTTATGTTCTGTGTAGAGATTGTTCCGCTGTACACGGTGCAAGGTCTGTCTGGTCTCTGTGGCACACTGCATAGTGTGTGCGCGTGCATGTGCGCGCGTGCGTGTGTATATGTGTGTTTGTGGTTATTTGTGAGGGCTGAATTAGATAAGTCCTGAAGCTACAGGCTATGGGTCTTTTTTGTCTGTATCTTTGACGGTTCTGTCGGTAAAAATTGTTGATGGGTGGCAGTTTCTCAACTTTCCGAGAGCAGCAGAATGAATCTGCGTGTGCTGTCAGCTGCCTGGGGTATTGTGATTGATGTATGCACACGTACGGTCTTCTGTCATCAATCTGTGTACGAACGTTGGTATGTGATTGTTGAAATAGCACTTAGTGAACAGTACCTGTGTTTGATGTTTATCTTATTCTTACTTTAAAGAGTAGGCCTGTATGAACAGCAAAGTCCAACGTGTGCTGTATTCTGTAAGTCATCAAACGCTTTGAAAGTGTATAATAAGAAAGTTTGCTTTCTGACATTACGTCGGCTTATAGGCTTTCTCATTGTCCTGAAATATTGGCAGGCATGCCAGAAATGGCTTTGCAGTGCATATATTATGATGCGTTTATACGTGGATTTGATCTATGCCGTGTGGGTTTATACACACATATCAGGCCTAGCAGCCAGTCTGTACAGCGATTATCGTCATGTTTTGTTTGTGGCGCTGTTTCCTGCGTTATTGCAGTATGCGTATTGTGGTCGAAGGGGAAAAGACAACCTCTTTACATACAGATGGGTGTTCTGATTGAGTCTAGTTAAAAAGAAAAATAACTGGTTGAGCGTGGAAACCAGGACACGGCTTTCCCTGCATCGTTGACAGTTGTTAGATAAGTCCCGCTATCTCTGGTGTTTGGCAGTTTCTGGGGCAGCAGTAGAGACAGTCTGCAAGCGCTGTCGGCAGCGTGGGCATGATGTGATTGATGTATACAGGCCACTGCTGTCACCACTGTATGCAGTGCGTCTTGTGATTGTTGAGATAGGTTTTTGTGAATGAACAGTGCTGGCAGGATTGGTTGTTTTTTGTTTCTCTTTGTCAGTGTTGGCAATCTGTACTGTCGAAAATCGTTTGTCAACGATACTTTGGTGTTAGTTGTGAAGTCTTTCTGAACGAGAAAAGCTCTTTGAATGAACTTTACGCCTAAGGTTTGATGTTTGAACGAAGCGTATGTCAGAGGTTGGATTATGAATGACGTTTGTGCCAAAGGTTTGATGTTTGAATGAAGTTTACGTCAAAGTTTTGAGATTGAATGAAACATATCAAAAGTTGATGCTGGATTAATGTGTAGCCTATGTCAAAGGTTTGATTTTTTGACGGAAACATATGTCAGATGCCTGTTTTTGCCAAAATGAGCCAAGAATGTCAAGAAAACTTTGTTAGGATTCCACCGACCGCTCCACACAAAAGCTGTGATGTGTTTGTGTGTGTTTGGTAATGGAAATCAAGATGTTTACAGTTTTTCCTCTAAGGGAAAAATAGTATCCAGGAGTTTACACCATGGACAGGGATTTGAATATGTGCTATTTGTTTTTCATTTTGCCTGTCCGTAGACACGTTATTCAGCTATACTTACCAACTGTCGAGGAATCTAATTGAAAACGTATGTTAAGTTTTGTGTTTGTGTCACGTGTGTGCGTTTTAGACCTTGTGGCTTCTCAGTGGGGGTAAAATAGAAACTGATGTTAAAAGCGTGTTTTTACCGACACCGTGTACTTGGGGCTTGTCAAGACCACTTTGTTTGAAGCACGTGTTCTGTCAACATGTGCACGTCTCCTGAGTGTGGAGAACATTGGGTGAATCAGCAGTGAGTGGCAAGGCGTGTCTCTCTGATTTGACGCAGCATTGTTATGGCAGCAGTGTTGAATGTTTCTGTATCCATGTGTGTATGATCTTCTGTCTGTAACGTTCTGCATCACGTTACTACCAACTTTTCTTACGAAATTCGAACTGTTTACGGCAAGGGCAGAGTGCGTCGCTGTTGAGTAGAGTCACTTATTTTGAAGCCCCCTGTTTCCCCAACCCCCTATATGTATGTATTTCTGTTTACCTATTCGTGGACATCATTCTGCATGATCGTGCCGAAAACAACGCTGTGCTTCAGTTTTTACCTGTTTAAGTATCTTTTTGTGAAGAATTTTGCCGACAACACACCTTTGTCGCAGTGAGGTTTTTCTTAAACATGCAGCAAATAAGTAGGATCGTAGTTTGACTTTGTCATTCAGACAGCTAGCATCCAGACCTCTAGGGTCCTGTGAAGGGTGGGGTGTTTATGTCATTCAGACAACTAGCATCCAGACCTCTAGGGTCTTGTGAAGGGTGGGGTGTTTATGTCCTTCAGACAGTTAGCATCCAGACCTCTAGGGTCTTGTGAAGGGTGGGGTGTTTATGTCATTCAGACAACGTAACATCCAGACCTCTAGGGTCTTGTGAAGGGTGGGGTGTTTATGTCATTCAGACAACTAGCATCCGGACCCTCTAGGGTCTTGTGAAGGGTGGGGGAAGGTTTGGGGAGGACACCACCCCCCCCCCCTCCCGCGTCGATCTGAGGTTACCTGGGACCTCTCTCTTCTTGGCTGGAGCTCCGACCACCAAGCCACCGTTTGTGCTCATTGTGTTCGCTTCCGTCAACACGTGTAAAGCCTTCTGAGAGAGGAGACCACTTTGTTTGTTTGCAGCCAGTGCTACACAGATATGCTTATGCTGACATTGTGTATATTGTGGGTCCTCTTGCTGACTTGTCAGGAGACCCACGTTGTTTGCATTGAACTACGACACGTGTGGGAACAGTGTGGAGAAGGCTTGTGGTAAGGAGACCTCCTCCTATTCCAACGACTGGGGCGGTATTATTTTCAGCCTTTCAGTCTGTGCGCTTTGTTATGTAAGGTTGTGTGTGATTGATGGCCTACTACTGATACCGTTAGCTGTTGTTTCCTGCACTGCGCAGTTATAAACAATACGCAGAGCTGTGTTGGTGTGTGACTTTTTTTTTTTTTTTCTTCTTCTCTCCTGTCCTCCAGGGTTACTATATATACAGTGCATACCAGAATGAAATTGTGGTTACTGTGTTTGAATTATGTTAATGTTGCCTTGGCTGCTGTTTTGTGCGTGCATACACTGCTGAAATTGCAAACAATATACAAACGTGCGGTGACGTGCGATTTTAGCCATGCCTGGTATAATTATACAGTGTACATGGTTTTGTGTTAATGTCAGACAAAGTTTTCATCGGTTTTGTTGACTGGCTGTATTGTACGCCAGGAGGCTCTGACTGCTGTCCTAATTCTCGTGAACAAAGCCAGACCTGGTGTTTTTTTGTTTTTTTAATTCTGTCTGAACAGTGTTTTTTGGCCTGTGCTGCTTCGTGATTTTAATTGGATCTAATGTAGAGGTGTGTGCGTGTCAGTGGCAAAGGGATTCGTACGTAGTATTGTCTGAACATTGTGAACAGCGTGAACGTTATGAATTTCCAGCAGATGAGTTCTCGTTGACGGTGTGAACAGTTCCAGAAATGTCTTGCGAGGTAGCCTAATTTAGTGCACCACGAATGTATATATATCCTTCTTTGTGTCTGTCTCTGTGTCTGTCTCCCTGTCTGTCTCGATCTCCTCTCTCTCTGTCTCTGTCTCTCTCTATCTGTCTCTCTTCTCTCTTTGTGCATGTGTGTGTGTGTGTGTGTGCGCGCGCGCGTGCGTGCGTGTGTGTGTGTGTGTGTGTGTGTGTGTGTGTTTTGTGTGTGCAGAATTGCCATTTTTTGTGTAAAGTACTAGAAACGAAACACACACATATTTGAAGATAACGTGCTCAACTTGAAAACCTTCCTCGTAAACTGTTAATAGCTACCGAAGTCAACAAGTGTTTCAGTGCATAACACAGATAAAGCAACCATCCTCACACATACCAGACATAAACTTATTCGTCGTTGCTTTTCACGAATACAGGTAGTTACAACCTTCGTCGCACGCCGTGGTTAAAAATCATCCATATCTTTTATCTAAAAGGTCATATCTCGGTCTCGTTTTGCACCATCTCCTTGAAAGTGTATGACTTTGTCACAAAAGCATTGATGCACCTGTACACTAAAAAGTCTATGAAAACAAAAAAGTTTATAACCAACAAAAGTGAAATTTAAATAGACGGACAAACATGTCCAGTCACGATTTTGTTGTCCTTCTTTATACAAGACAGAACGTAACAAGAGCAATAACAGCAGCAACAATAAGCGATGACAACAGCGACAACATGGCGACAGCAATAACAGGGCGGAAAACAAGCCCGGTCTCAGATCTACAGCGGCACATGGCATGTGTCTGGTGCTCACACCACTCCCAGCCAAATAATAATTGACTGACGGGTGCGGTCGTCCAGTGGATAAAACGTCGGACCTACAGTTAGAAGGTCTGGGGTTTGATCCTGCCTGGGTACCTCCCGCCTGACGGGTAAAGTAGAGATTTTTTCCCATCTCCCAAGTCAACATGTGTGGAGATCTGTTTGTGCTTGTAACCAGTCGCCGTGGTGTTGTGGTTATTGCAATAGACTACCGACTGGAAGGTTGTGGGTTCCAATCCCCATCAATACCTTCAAAAATCATTGTGGATTTTTCGGCTCCAACCGGCTCCTACCAGAGTTGGGTATGCTATGGGCTCGTTGGGAAGACTGGGACCACACACTCGAGTCTCATCCACTTCACAGATGCGTCATTGAGGGTGTTGCTCAAATCTTCTGACCAGCACCGCAGATGCCTGTATCTCTCGGGCCTGGTTAACGCCAGGATATATTATGATAGTTAGTGTAGAACACAGCCCTGTCACGCAGTCTCAATCCTAGATGGAACTCCATAGCATCATAATCATCTTATTGTTAAAACTGTTCCATCTTCTGTGGCCATTATAGCGGTGTAGAAAATGGGACGGGGAAAAAATTTGTTTTTTGCTTAAATCCCATTTGTGCGTATACGCATGTAAGAATGTCAGTATAACCGTTGAAGATGCTATAAGTCAAGTCACTGTCCGGTAGCTTATGCGAACATGAAAACACCCAGCGTGCATGCCCACCAATGTTGTAGACTGTGCTACGGCATTATAATGGAGTGTGGTAAGCTCACCTAGCAACTCGAGTTCTCCGTGCTCCCTAAAGGGTGATTATGTGTAATGTTAAGTGAACCCAATAGTTTTACACTGATGCGTTCGACACGGTCTCCGTGACTGTCGATTTTTTTTACCCTAACTGCAGAGGTGCTTTAAAACTTAAAATGAAAATAAACACATTAGTAAATGAATCATTAAATAAACTCATATATTCTGCCAGCTGGGGAAAACTGTGTCAGTGAGATATTGTCATCATTCATTTTGTACGTTTCCCTTCAAAGATAAGAATATTGTTTCGTTCAGCTGTAGATAAAAATTGTCACACCGATTCCAGCGATTCATTTTTTTTGTCAAATGGTATCATTATCGTGTGTCCTGCGGCATGACGCTGACGATCATGGCCCCCCGATACGAATCTATCCTTTGTCGCTGCAAGTATTTCTCCCACCCTCTCTGTCTTCATCCACTCCGCAAGTCCGTCCAATATTTTCTCCCTGGGTCTTCCAGGTGCTCTTTTTCCCTTCAGCTTTCCATTATGACTAGGTGCTCTAATTTCTGTTGCCTCATAAAGTGGCCTCTAAATGTTGTTTATCTTTTGCTACTCTTCTTCATCAGTGTTCTTTTTGTGTCTCCCTGTCCCCATCTACTTTTGGTTTAGTCTGCTTTTACAGCGAACGGTGCTACTTTTTTTTTTGCACCCCCAACAATTACGCAAAGCCATTTCTTCATTTCGGTAGACAGTTCTGTTGCGATCTAATGTGCACTAGAGAATTTTATTTCATTCATTCTATATGAACAAGTTTGTGATGTTTCTAAATCGGAAGGAATGTACAAAAAATAATAAATGATGCATAGTAATTTTTTCAGGGCTATGCTCGCTGGCTGACCCCCGGTGCCAGTGACGATATACATGAAACAGACCCGGTTGCCAGTGCTAAGTGCTGCTGGGGAGGTGTTGTTAGTCGGGATGTGTGTGTGATGGAAAACGCCTGCTTCCATACTGATAGGTCGTTAACAGGCGTGATTTCTCAGGTATCGCCGTCTTTCAGGAAGATGTGTTCCGTAAAAGGAGAGAATGATAGGGTGGTCGATTCCTGGGCCTCGACATCTCGGGAAGGAAATTCGTTGATTGCACTATTGGTCACCACACACACAGACACACACACATACACACAAGACACACACACACACACAACACACACACACACACACACACACACACACACACACACACACACACACACACATACATCACACAACACACACATACACACACACACACACACACACACACACACACATACACACACACCACACTCACACTCACACTCACACTC
>CM060311.1:41722691-41747691 GCA_030674185.1 Monoplex corrugatus
CCACCTGAATGATAGAAACAGTAAACTGACACCACCTGAATGATAGAAACAGTAAACTGACACCACCTGAATGATAGAAACAGTAAACTGACACCACCTGAATGATAGAAACAGTAAACTGACACCACCTGAATGATAGAAACAGTAAACTGACACCACCTGAATGATAGAAACAGTAAACTGACACCACCTGAATGATAGAAACAGTAAACTGACACCACCTGAATGATAGAAACAGTAAACTGACACCACCTGAATGATAGAAACAGTAAACTGACACCACCTGAATGATAGAAACAGTAAATTGACACCACCTGAATGATAGAAACAGTAAACTGACACCACCTGAATGATAGAAACAGTAAACTGACACCACCTGAATGATAGAAACAGTAGACTGACACCACCTGAATGATAGAAACAGTAGACTGACACCACCTGAACGATAGAAACAGTAAACTGACACCACCTGAATGATAGAAACAGTAAACTGACACCACCTGAATGATAGAAACAGTAAATTGACACCACCTGAATGATAGAAACAGTAAACTGACACCACCTGAATGATAGAAACAGTAAACTGACACCACCTGAATGATAGAAACAGTAGACTGACACCACCTGAACGATAGAAACAGTAAACTGACACCACCTGAACGATAGAAACAGTAAATTGACACCACCTGAACGAGAGAAACAGTAAACTGACACCACCTGAACGATAAAAACAGTAGACTGACACCACCTGAACGATAGAAACAGTAAACTGACACCACCTGAATGATAGAAACAGTAAATTGACACCATCTGAACGATAGAAACAGTAGACTGACACCACCTGAATGATAGAAACAGTAGACTGACACCACCTGAATGATAGAAACAGTAAACTGACACCACCTGAACGATAGAAACAGTAAACTGACACCACCTGAACGATAGAAACAGTAAACTGACACCACCTGAATGATAAAAACAGTAGACTGACACCACCTGAATGATAGAAACAGTAAACTGACACCACCTGAACGATAGAAACAGTAGACTGACACCACCTGAACGATAGAAACAGTAAACTGACACCACCTGAATGATAGAAACAGTAAATTGACACCACCTGAATGATAGAAACAGTAAATTGACACCACCTGAATGATAGAAACAGTAAATTGACACCACCTGAACGATAGAAACAGTAAATTGACACCACCTGAATGATAGAAACAGTAAACTGACACCACCTGAATGATAGAAACAGTAAACTGACACCACCTGAATGATAGAAACAGTAAATTGACACCACCTGAATGATAGAAACAGTAAACTGACACCACCTGAATGATAGAAACAGTAGACTGACACCACCTGAATGATAGAAACAGTAAATTGACACCACCTGAATGATAGAAACAGTAAATTGACACCACCTGAATGATAGAAACAGTAAATTGACACCATCTGAACGATAGAAACAGTAGACTGACACCACCTGAATGATAGAAACAGTAAATTGACACCACCTGAATGATAGAAACAGTAAACTGACACCACCTGAAAGATAGAAACAGTAAACTGACACCACCTGAACGATAGAAACAGTAAACTGACACCACCTGAACGATAGAAACAGTAAACTGACACCACCTGAATGATAAAAACAGTAGACTGACACCACCTGAATGATAGAAACAGTAAACTGACACCACCTGAATGATAAAAACAGTAGACTGACACCACCTGAACGATAGAAACAGTAAACTGACACCACCTGAATGATAAAAACAGTAAGATGGGCTGCGCACAGGCTGCCTTGGTATGAAACATTGGACTTTGGAGAGATAGTTTGATTTCCCAGGTCCCTCATCTTGAAGCCCAGTTAGCGTTCATGCCTTTCTGAAATCGTGGTAAAAAAATGGGTGGCGCTGCACTGCGGCGATGCACTCTCAAAGGAGAGAGCAGCTCTCACTTCACACGGTAAATCCACTGACCAAAAAAAAAAAAAAAAAAAAAGGAGAATATTACTGCAGACTCTGCAGATCTTACTCGTGATGTTCCTCCGGAAAATATGTTTGTTTTCTTAAGAGAAATCAGATTTTTTGTTTGGATAATTTCGATTTCAGCATAGAAAATATCGGTTTTTATTTGAATCTTTTATTGGATATGAACAGAAACTTGTGAAATATTGACTGATATAATTATTAAAAATGGTGACAGCTTTGTCATTTGTCGCCTTCATTAGTAACATGGCGACAGTCCTGATTTGGCCCTTAACGGTCTGAGGAGCTATCAGCAGCAAGAACTGAATTGAATTGTTAGATTTTTATATGAAATGAGCGCCGCTCACTCAACAGAAACACACTGGACCACTACCTGCAGTGGGATACTGGGGTTACAGAAATGGAGTCTCCTCCTGTTTTGGAACCACAGGAGCTGTCTAGTTTGCTATTAGGTAGGTAGGGGTTCCCCTTTCTTGTCTTCTTTTATTTCCATACGAGACTCTTTTCTTATTCTTGCCTTCCGGATCATTCATCTGTGTTTCTTCCAAATTCTATCCTTAGCTCCCCAAAGACGAAGTATGACTGCCTGTAGGTAGGTTCGTACAAATTTATATGCTTAGATAGTGAGCACTGGCAGACACTCTAGCCTGTTTAAAAAGAGGAAGAAGAAGACTCAACCACTGAGATCTGTCTGTACAGTCAACACTCGACCTGAGGAAGGCCTCGTGCGAGGTCGAAAAGTGTATGTGGTTAAGATAAAGTCGTTTAATAAAGAGATAACGCACCCATGTGGGGATGTCGGGCGGCTCTTTCAGTGTAAATAGTATCCCCACCTTCTGGAAAATTCTGTGCAAGGTATTTCATCTTTTCTGTCACTCTCTCTGTTTCTGCCTTGTTCCTTTGCTTTTTGTCATTTCTTCCTACCATTTTCTGCCTTGCTGGTCCATTTAGCTGTATGTGTTCGATAAAGTCTTACATACTTTCTCTCAGAATTCATACCTGGAATTGATAATTGGGCACATACATTAAGTGCATTTTTAGCTCGAGGGAAATGTGATATGTAGAAACAAGTTAAGATAATCCAGGCTCGTTTTTATATATGTTTTAGTGTCGTTAGTGATGTTTGAATTATAAGTATGTTTTTTTATCCTCTGTGTGATAAATTGGATGGTCAACGCCAGGGGCATCTCCTTAGATTATGTGCGCGAATGCATTGATATGTGTACATAATTTTCTTTTCCACCTTTTTCATGTTGAAGTATTGCCTTTGTTTTGAAACGGTTATGACTGATATGGCTCTAAGCGATCGGTGGGCCTTAAACAGAAATAACAGTAACTGTTTAACGCAGCGTAAAATTAATCAACCTTTAACTGAAAACTGACAAAGATTTGAGATAATCGAGATCAAATGTAAAATACATAGTTTGGATAATTTTATGTAATGTATGCACAGAGCGGTTAGAATAAGTTTATATTTGTATGATCAATCTTAACGAGTATCCAGGTTATACAAAGTTCGTAGTTTGGATGCATTTATGTAATGTGTGTACAGTGACCGTTAGAATAAGCTGCTATTGGTGTGGTCAAACCATACATGTAAACAAGCGCCAGGTTATATAAAGTCTGTAGTTAGTCTCTCGTAATTTGTGTACAATGACTGTTGAAATAAGCGTATGATTATTTGACCAATCTATATCCACGTGTCCATGTTTATTATGAATCATTATATCTGATCGGTACATATGACTGAGTGATGTCGTCAGGTATTAGATAATAAACCTGTGACATCAGGGATGTGATGATTTCCGACAGCCACAATCTGTGCCCATGCCCCACCCAACCCCTCCCCTCCCCCAAACAAACAAGAAAGAAACCCAACTACAAAAAGCACTAACAACGGACCGTGTTCAACGGTAGAAAAAGCATAAGGGTCAGCGACACCAACAAACTGTGAGTTTCCCAGTTTCATAATTACTATTGTTCACACCCACGAAGCAAGACCAACATGGGAAGTACAAAGAAACTTTTAGGGGGCCATCTTCCACAGAAAACGGATAAAAACTTCCCATGGTAACCAGGAAACTTACTGACAACTTTTTAAATTGGGTTTCTTTTGAACTTGGAAGTTTCGCGGTGTGTCGGTGGATACGCTTAGGAAGTGAAAAGTGACCATGAATACGTAGCGCGAAACTTCGTAGGCTGGTGGAGTGAAATGTTAAGTTATTGTTTTATTATTTTTGTTTAAAGCGCAGCCGACCGCGTAGAGCCATTTGAGAGCTATAACCGTTCGAAAACTTACACAAAAACAGAAAAAAGGGACAAGAAAATTAGGTGCACATATCAATGCATTCGCGCGCATAATCTGAAGAGGTGCCCCTGGCGTTGACCACTCCGTCCAATTTATCGCACAGGGGATTTTTTAAAAAAAACAGACCTGAATACAAATTCAACATAACTAAAGACACCAAAACATTTGCAAAAACGGACATAAATTAACGAAAATTGCTTCCGCATAGCTCCTTTCCGTACAGCCAAAATACACTTAATACATGTACCCAATTATCAATCCTAAGAAAAAGTACGTAAGACTTAATCGAACACATACAGGTGAATGGACCAGCAAGGCAGAAAATGATCGGAAGAAATGACAGAAAGCAAAGGAACAAGAGAGAAACAAAGAGAGTGACAGAAAAGAGGAAATTTCCAGCACAGAATTTCCAAAAGGCGCGGATGCTCTTTATACTGAAAAAGCCCCTGGCATCCCCACGGAGAAAATAGTTTGTTAATAAGTATGGTGTGTGACAAAATTTCGGAGTTTCACCACTACATGATGATAGTAATAATATGATGTATGGAGAGACTTCCAAGTTCACGCCCACACTGATTGATACCGCGCTGTGTGATAATCTCAAGTTCCTGTCCTCATTATTTCACTGGAGCTGCTTGCGTGTAAGATGTGTTTTTTGGTGTTGGGGAGTTTCAGAGTGTTGTTGCCTTTGAAACAGGAAGACCCCAGTGGGTGGGGGCGTTCACGTCGTACTGTTGTGGAGTTGCTCGGTCGTTCTTCTTCTTCTTCTTCTTCTTCTTCTTCTTCTTCTTCTTCTCTTCTTCTTCTTCTTCTTCTTCTTCTCTTCTTCTTCTTTCTTCTTCTTCTTCTTCTTCTTCTTCTTCTTCTTCTTCTTCTTCTTCTTCTTCTTCTTCTTCTTCTTCTTCTTCTTCTTCTTCTCTTCTTCTTCTTCTTCTTCTCTTCTTCTTTCTTCTTCTTCTTCTCCTCCTCCTCCTTCTCCTCCTCCTCATTCTTCTTCTTGTCTTCAGTCTGTCTTTTTTTTGTTTTGTTTTGTTTTTGTTTGTTTGTTTGTGTCTACCTGTCTCCGTGTATTCCAGATAGTTTCGGTTTTGCGATACGATCTTTTGAGACACATACTTGCCTGGGCTTTACCCTGATGTCATGTCTCGAGTGCAGTCCCAGCCCGCAATATCAACAGCTGGCCCGTTCGCTGCTCATCTTAAGGTTTCCCTCATTCTGGTGGTGTCATCTTAGTGTTTCCATCATTCTGGTCGTGTCAGCTTTGTGTTTCCATCATTTTGGTGGTGTCAGCTGGGCAATTCAAAGGTACACCTCCTGCCCCTCCTCTCCCCATTTCAAGACCTTGCCAAACGCATACGGATTAATCGACTTTGAAAGTTCCATATGCGCTCCTCCCAAATTTGTGAGATATAATCTGGCAGACTTTCTGAGCCTTCGCAAACCCTTGTGCTCTGTCAAGTGTGTGTGTGTGTGTGTGTGTGTGTGAGAGAGAGAGAGAGTGTGTGCGTGTGTGTGTGTATGTGTGTATGCGTGTGTGTGTGCGTTTGTGTGCATGTGTGTGTGTGTATGTGTGTGTGCGTGTGTGTGTATGTGTGTGCGCGCGCGTGCGCGTGTATGTGTGCGTGCGCGGGCGTGTGTGAGCGCGCGCGCGCGTGTGTGTGTGTGCGCGCGCGCGTGCGTGTGTGTGTGTTTAATTGAATGTGAATGTTATAAATAAAGAAGAATGGCTGGTGCCTCCATGACGACTTAGGTTCACATTTTTGTCTTTAGAATTTCGTGTGTAGTCTTGTTGAATGATTTCATGTTTGAAATGATGCGAGGGACGAGCCACTATATACGCTTTTGGGGGTGGGGGTTTTGCTACTCAGAAAACGGTTGGCTCGACTTAAACACAAACAAGAAAGGACTAGAACAACCAAAAAATAGAACCAGAACGCGTGTTTGATGTAACAAGACAAGACAAGACAAGACAAGACAGGCGCACATTTTCAACCAACTGGCCTTTGTCAGGCGTATACACAAGACAACAAAGAATAAATGCACAAAACATATTTGAAAAAAAAAAGTACTCGGCTTTTACGACTTACTTAGAGCTGAGCTGAAATACAGACACAAGAAATCTGATACCTGTGGAGACACACACAGTTGATAACCTGTTCACCATTTCGCTATCGTCAGTGAAGTCCCATATCGGGTAGAGGCATTCGGTTCGTAACAACCGTACTTCACAATTTCGCCATTGATGTCATAAAAATCACCAATTAATTGCAGACACCTTTTCGTGAAAAATTACCGTGGTTGATGTCCTTCCTGATTATGACATTTTGATTCGTATTTTTACTGTAAGGGACACCCACCGTTTTTTCCCCCTATTTTCACTCCACTGTATGTATCGGATAACTAGCTTTTGTCCTGTGACCGTCAGAACCAAAGCGATTGCCATGTGGTTCTGTTCGAAAACGAAAAGAGCTTGCAAGAAAGGTATGCATGTTGTAATAGTAAGTCTAACAGTAGTTGTAGAAACCCTAGTCGTCATTCATCATCGTCATTGTCGTCGCCATTGTCGTTATGATGATGATGATGATAAAGATGAATATTTTTGTTGTTATTATTATTATTTTTATATATATTTATTTATTTATTTACCCCCCCCCCCCCCCCCTGGAGATGCCGGGGGCCTTACATTATAAAGAGTATCCCCCACCTTCTGGAAATTGTGTGCTAGAAATTTCCTCTTTTCTGCCACTCTCTTTATTTTTCTTCCTCCTTTGCTTTCTGTCATTTCTTCCTACCATTTTCTGCCTTGCTGGTCCATTCACGTGAAAAGTTCGATAAAGTCTTACGTACTTTTTTTTAGGATTGATGATTGGGTACATGTATTAAGTGCATTTTTGGCTCTAGGGAGGTGAGATATGCGGAAGCAGTTTTAGGTAATTTATGCCTGTTTTTATATATTTTGGTGTCCTTAGTATGCTCAAATTTGTGTTCAGGTATCTTTTTTTAAAATCCCCATGTGCGATGAATTGGATGGAGTAGTCAACGCGGGGAGCATGTCCTTAAATTATGTGCGCGAATGCATTGATATGTGTACTTAATTTTCTTTTTTGTTGTTGTTGTTGTTTTGTGTTTTGAAGCGGTTATAGCCCTGATATGGTTCTACGCAGTCGGCTTGGCTTTAAACAATAATAACAACAACAACAGTTTATTTATTATTTTATTTGTT
Source organism: Monoplex corrugatus (assembly GCA_030674185.1). Classification (NCBI taxonomy): domain Eukaryota; kingdom Metazoa; phylum Mollusca; class Gastropoda; order Littorinimorpha; family Ranellidae; genus Monoplex; species Monoplex corrugatus. The sequence goes on from CM060311.1 coordinate 41,730,223, forward strand.
TATTTTTTTATTTATTCATAGATATCATAGATGTATTTATCATTGTTGTCGTTGTTGTGATTGTCATTGTCATGATCATCATACCATCATCATTATTATCATTGTTATATATATGCGTGTGTGTTTCAGCTCTCGGATGACGACGACGACGACCATGGCAGCACAGGCAGTCTGGATACGATGATGGAGACAGACTCACAGTTATCTTACAGTCGACAGGCAGGGGCCATCCGTAAGGCAGGGTGAGTGAATCCTCGGCCTCGTCTTAATTAATTGACTCCCGAAACGAAACCCCCAAACAAACCAAACAGTAAAACCCACACAAATGTCTAGTTTATTTAACTCTTGACTCCTCACGCTATCCTCCAGATCTTGTATCGTCATCACTGCTAGCAAAACAAAAACTTAACCCTTGGACTCTCTCACCCTATCCACCAGCTTCCTGCAGGCAGCTGGGGGACAGGGTGATGAGTCAAAAGGGTTAATTTGCAGCGGTGATAGGTGATGGAGTCAAGGTTAAGTTTTTGCAGCTGTGGATAGGGTGATGGAGTCAAAAGGGTTACGTTTTTGCAGCTGATGGATAAGTGATGAGTCAAAGGTTAAGTTTGCAGCTGGTGGATAGGGTGATGGAATCAAAAGGGTTAAGTTTTTGCAGTTGTAGACAGGTGCGTAATAATCCCCATCCCTATCCCTGCCTTCCTTCCTTGCTTCCCCTTATCCTCTTATGCGTACACAGATCGTGAAATGATTGTGCGTGTTAAAGATCCTGTACGCCTTGTCAGTGTCAGGTGACGTATAGAAACAAAAATATCCTGTTTGCACGCCCACGGAAGACAGGAATATGAAGACTGTGCAGTTTCGTGCCGACTGTGCTACGTACAGTGTGGCTGAAACAGTGTGCATGCACGTCTGAGGGAAAATGGGACCACTGAAGGCGTGTGTGTGGCAAGGAAGTCGACGACCTCTGATGGCGATAATAACGAGGAAGAAGCATACGTGTGCATGGATTATTATAGTTCGGGATGGGAAATTCCATGTTTGTGTGTTGTGTGTGTGTGTGTGTGTGTGTGTGTTGTGTTGTTGTGTGTGTGTGTGTGTCTGTCTGTCTGTCTGTGGTGTGTGTGTGTGTGTCTCTGGTCTCTGTCTGTCTGTCTCTCTCACTCTCTCTCTCTGTCTCTGTCTCTGTGTCTTTCTGTCTCTGTCTCTGTCTGTCTGTCTCTCTCTCTCTCTCTCTTCTTTTTCTCTCTCTCTCTCTGTCTGTATGTGTGTATGTGTGTGTGTGTGTGTGTGTGTGTGTTGTGTGTGTGTGTGTGTGTGTGTGTGTGTGTGTCTCGTTACGCAGTGCTGTTTAATTTAAACACCGCCATGCTCTCTAACGAGCTTCTTGATCCGCCTGGGGAAAACCTGATTTTTACACACCCTCCCCCTCACTTCCCGGTTGGTTTTAAATTATCATGCCTTAAACATTTCTTGTTGGGTATTATTGACACTTGTAGTGGTAACTAGTCAAAGGACATAACTCTTGAGAATTATCTCCCATGTTGTATAGAACTTCTCAGATCTAACACAGTATAGAACGTCTCAAATCTAACACAGTTGCGCTACCCATTCAGCTAGCTAGAAGCAGATGCAAAGTACAAAAACAGTAAGCTCAGAACACCTCCTGAGCTTATGTTTTTGTACTTTGCATCTGCTTCTATGCTAGCTGAATTGGTAGCGCAAACTGTGTTAGATTTATACAACATGGGAGATAATTCTCAAGAGTTATGTCTTTTGATTATATTATAACAATTCTCCCTGCTTCCCTCTTATTTCTTTTGTAGTGGTAAGCCAAGCAGTGGTCGTACGCTGGTTTGTGTTCGTGTAACCCCGGGTATGGAAAGGTTGTAAGTTTGTGTCCTGAGTTTGGTTCTGTCGCGCAACACTTTTCTCTGTCCTAAAAACACTCTGAATGTTAAAACTGTTCCAGTGTTGTATACCTAATGGTGAAAACACACAACTGATTTTTAACATTTATATTGCTACCAGGTGTCTAAAACGTGTTTGTTGTACACCTTGGCGTTTTTGTGAACCACATATCAGATGAACGCTGCTGCTTATATTTTGTAAAAATGATGGTAAGTTTTTGTCTTGTTCTGTCTGCTTTTGTTTTTTTGGTTTGTGGTGTGTTGTGGTGTGTTGTGTCGTGTTGTGTTGTGTTGTGTTGTGTGTGTGTGTGTGTGTGTGTGTGTGTGTGTGTGGTGTGTGTGTGTGAGTTCTTATTATATTGTATTTTCATATACATATTATATATATATATTCATATTTGTTCAAATGATGTGATTCAAACATTGGGTCATACACATTTAAATTTCTGGAACGCTTTGGCACCATTGCACAGAATGAGGAGTAATTGTATTCGGCCGTGAACCGCAAACCGTAAACTGTAGAAGTACTTACTGATAGCTTGTGGCGATGTTTTTTTAACCGTCTTCCGGAGGGAGAGGGGCGTAGCCAAGGGGTATGGACAGAGGAAGCAAGTGGAGGGATCACAATGCCCCCTTCTCCTGTCAAAAAGAAAAGAAAAAGAAAAAAAAGAGTTTTCCACAGTTATGTATTTATAAATACCATGGCGTCCTTGCTTGTTTGAACAGTTAAATACAGATTCGACAGGAAGGTCTGTCAGCTCACAGTTGTGAAGTAGTGTAGTATTAAGTATATATATATATATATATATATATATATATATATATATAACATATATATATACATACATCATACCATCAACACACACACACCACACACACACACACACACACACACACACACTATATATATATATATATAAATAAAACTTTGGGGGGGGGGGGAGACGGAAAGATCATTGTTTTCTCACTGACCTAGGATAAGGAAGTCATTTGTTTTCTCACACTCTAGACTCCCTAGCGGATTAAAGTGGAAGGGATCATTTGTTTTCTCACACTCTAGACTCCCTAGCGGATTAAAGTGGAAGTGATCATTTGTTTTCTTGCAACCTGGTTTCCTCGGCGGATCAGAGTCTCTGATTCCTAATTTGGAGAGTATCCACTCGTTATACACTACTGGTCAATTTTTGCTGATATTGATGATTATGTTCATAGATAACGGACAAACAGACACAGCAGTCCTCATATTTATGTCAAAGAAACATCCCTGAAAGGAAAGGAGATTTAGAAACTGTGAAGATGGGGAAAAAAGCGACAAATACGAAAACGAACAACTTGGCAATCGACAACGACGGAAATAAAAAACATGTTAATAGGGATTCAAAATGACAGTGGCGGTGATGACACTGATACTGTTTTGCCGATAGCTATTTGTAAAATTACTGGTTGATCTGACACTATTACAATGATGATAATGATGGTGAAGGTCATTATTATTATTATCGGTAACATTGCTTAAAGCGCAGCCGACTGCGAAGAGCCATATCAGGGCTTTAACTATTTCATCACCTCCATGAACCTAAAGAATAAGGAAAAGAAAATTAGATACACAAACCAATGTGATTGCGTGCATAACCTGAGGATATCCCTGGCGTTAACCACTCCGTCTAAACTTATCCCCATGAGGTTTGAAAAACAGACCTGTCCATAAATAAACACAGCTGGGTACACAAAAACAGACCTGAATGCAAGTAAATGAACACGACTAACTGCAAGCCAGGAACCAGAAGAACAAGCAAACCAAAGTAAGCGCGTATTCAACACAACACAACAAGACAAGACAAGCGCAAATTTTCGTCCAACCGGCCTTTGTCAAGCGCGAATGCCGGTCACAAACAGACCACAAACAATACCAAACAACAGATAATAAGAAGAGGACTAAAAACTTCCCTGCCGCCTCGTCCAATGGATAAAAAGGGACCAAATGGAATGCCCATACGCTTACTTTGGTTTGCTTGTTCTTCTGGTTCCTGTTTGCTTGGGCGCGGGCAGTCACACTTGTTTTGGATCACGACTAACTGCACTAAAACTTAATATGAAAACTGGTATTTGTCTGCTAACATTGGTTTTTCACATCACAGTTCCAGAAGTACAGTTAGTACATGTACCCAGTTATCAGTCCTATCAGAATGTATGGAAGGCTTGATGGAAAACACACTAGGGAGTTGGCCAGTAAGGCAGAAAATGGTAGAAAGAGACGATAGAAAGCAAAGGAGCAAGAGAGAAACAAAGAGAGCGACAGATAAGAGGAAATATATAGCACAGAATTTCTAAAGGGCGGGGATACTGTTAATATTGAAAGATCCTCTGGCATCCCCCACGAGGGAATGGTAAAGATGATGATGATTAATAAATGATGATTATGATGCCGTCGACAAAACTGAGTGGTCATGTTTTGCAGATGGCTGACGGGTGAGGAATTGGCATATCTAAGAATTATCTTACAGTGATGATGTAGATTAAGATGATTTTGATGACGATGACGATGATGATGATGATGAGAATAGCAAATACGATCGTAACCAAAAAAGAATGTGTTGCAGATGGCTGGTGGTGAAGAATTGGTTGGTTCACAAAAAGAAGAAGATTGAGCTGGCCCCGCGCAGAACATGGAAGCGATACTGGGTGTGTCTCAAGGGGACCACGCTGCTCTTCTTTGATTCCAGCGAAGAGAACTCAGCTAATCAGAATGCCGTGCCCAGGCATATTCTGGGTATGGAGATATGCTGTCTGTTGTCTGCCGTCTGTCTTCCTCTGTCGTCTGTCTGTCCGTCCGTCCGTCTGTCTGTCTGTCTGTCTGTCTGTCTATGGTATGTGTATTGACTGTCTGTCTGTTTGTCTGTCTGTCACTTTATGAGTATGTGTAGTTTTTGTCTATACATCTTTGTGTCTAGAAAAGCTGGAGTAGAAAAAGAGCACCAGGTAACCGAGGGAGAAAATATAGGCAGTTTTGTTGTAAAAGTGGTAGGGATAAAAAAAAAAGTAGAAGATATAGTTGCATATGAAGGGTCATGATCGCCAACGCCATTGGCAAGGCACATGATGATGACTCTTTCTGTCTGTCTTTTGTCTCTGTCTCAGTCTCTTTCTCTCTCTCTTTCTCTCTGTCTCTCTGTCTCTCTCTCTCTCTGCATGCTTGACTGACTCTGTACTGTGCGTGCGTCTCGCGGTGTTTGTATGTGTGTGTTTTCTCCATCTCTGTCTGCCTTCATATATATATTTATTCTTTTTTATATGTGTGTTATATTTATGATTATATATATATATGTCTTTCTGCCTTAACTGCTTGCCCAGCGCGCTCTTTATTAATCTGTCTGTAGTGCGCGCATATGTGTCTGTCGGCATGTCTGTTTATCTCCGAGTCTGTAATAATTGTGTTCATTGTTTTCGTTGATTTTAGGGGGACTTTTTTCTTTCTGTTTGCCAGAATGCCATGCCGAGGTATATAATGAGTGTATTCACACTTAATGAATGTCTCTTTTGTGTAACGAGTACAAGTCACTTGCATATGTGTTTTTCCTGTGTCTTCTAGCTTCAATCCTATTGATGATTGCCTGTGTGGTCAGTATTAGACGTGTGTGTATGTCGGTGTGTTTGTCTGTCTGTTCTCTGGGTTGTGAGGCCTCAGTAGGTCTGCATGTTTGACCGTCTGTCTGCCTGTCTGCTGATTTTTTCTCTCTCGTTCTTTGAATTTTTGGGGGTTGAGGAGGCCTATCGTCTAAAATATCAACAAAGATCAAAAAACTGGGGAATTCAGGAGACCTGTTGTCTGAAATATTTACAGAGACCTCTGTTTACTGTTGCTTCTGTCAAGGTCCAGATACCTTGCAAAAGTTTCCAAACTTCACAAGATACAGTTATGACAGCTTATAACAGTTTCTGTATTCGACAACAATGGGAGCATTCAAGTCAGCCTTTAAGAAGTGTATCTATCTTTCTGTCCTTTTATCTCACATAGCAGCACATGAGAACCTGTGGATAAGACTTGAGATATTCGTGAACAGTAGCATCATTCAAGCCGCCTTGAAAAGCTCGTTTATGTCACTCTTGGTTCAAGATTATTTTTAGGTGCTCCATACATCATGCAGGGAAGAGCAATGAATAGCCACAATGAATAATGATAATGATGAGAACACTAATGATGATGATAGTGTATAGTAGAGGTAATAACAATGATATATATGTATATGTTATGTCTATGTAGTATGTGTTGTGTATATAATATATATATATATATATATATATATATTATATATAATATGATATAATGTATTTTTTAAATGCTACGATTGGCTTTTGTTGACACATAATAAACTACTGCTGAAATAATACTTGGTATAGACTCATTTAGTATGTTCACCAGTTGCCGTATGGTTACCGCAAGGACTACTGACTGAAAGGTTGTGGGTTCGATTCCTCATCAGTCCGGGTTAGTGCAGCGGACTACCGACTGGAAGATTGTGGGTTCGAATCATGGACAGTCCTTTTGATGATCATTGTGGGATTTTTTAAGGGGCTTAACCCGCTCCTACCCAGAGTTAAGCGTGCTGTTTTCTCATTGGGAAGACTGAGACCATACAATTGAGTCTCATCCACTTCATGGATGCTTTTTTTGAGGCTGTTGCTCAAATCTCCTGGACAGCTTCGCAGGTGTTTGTGTCTCTCGGGCCTGGTTGACAATAGGATACAATTAATGTGATAGTAAGCGCAGAATAACAGCTCTGTCACGCAGTCTCCTATCCTACAGGAACTCAATAGCGTCATGGTTATCATCATAACATAGTCAAAAATGCCCCGGCGTCTGTGGCCAGTAAGATATTGTAGAAAATATTCATATTATTTGTATTCATTTTGTCACAATGGATTTTATCATGTGAAACTCGAGCTGCTCTTCCCGTTGAGAGCGCGTCGCCGCTATGCAGCGCCACCGATTTTTATAATTGTTTTGTACCCAGAAAGGCAAAAAGGCTCATTGGACTTTGGGGAAGGACCTGGAAAATGAATTTCTTAAATATTTTATGCCAGGACAGCCGGGAGAATGCCCTGCTCGTTACGATTTTCAACTGCCGTGGGTTCGTCCCTTTTCAGAGGATTAGACATTCAGTTCGATGTTTTGGTCAAACTGAGGAGAAACGAACCCTAGAATCTAAAGTGTAGTTATTAGCAGGCGAACTCTGAGCCGACCACACACACACACACACACACACACCACACACACACACACACACACACACACACACACACACACACACACACACACACACACACACACACACACACACACACACACACACAACACACCACACACACACACACACACACACACACACACACACACACACACACACACACACACACACACACACACACACACACACACACACACACACACACACACACACACACACACACACACACACACACACACACACACACACACCACACACACACACACAGTCTAATATCACATAGAAAAGACGAACATAAAAACAACAACACACACACACACACATACAGTACGTTCGTCCTCGTCGTGTATCGGTTTTGAAGATGTTATCGTCCATACCCCAGTAAGGGTTAAAAGAACTGTCAAACTTAAGCTTTGAATTGTGAACTTCTTGTAGCAGCCGCTTGTTCACTGATTCTGTTCGGTCATTTGTACAAGAAGTGGACCAGTTCAGGCAAACAGAAATAGAGACAACGCGTGCCCTCTGTTGTCGCTGTGGGTATTTTTTGTCTTTGCGTGTCGTGCTACGGTCTGTAAAAAAAGAATATTCTAGTATTTTGTGTTCCTTGAAGTACTCGCTGTTCCGTTAATCTCCCTTCTTTAAACAAAGGAAGACTGTTTCGTCTAGGGCGGGGAAAATGAATGTGTGTCTTTCTGTCTTTCTCTTTGTCTGTCAGTCAGTCAGTCAGTCAGTCTGTCTGTCTGTCTGTGATCTTGACAAAAATGTGTTAGCAAGATTTCTTTCCGTTGGTCGGTTTCTGGATGGGTCTTTACTAAAAAAAATGATTTGGATATAGACCATTGAGGAGACTGCATAAGTGTGGAATTCATTGCTGCAAGGTCAAGGTCACACATACTAAAACAAAAGTGCCACAAATCGGCACTGTTTAGGAAGATGAGTGGACAGCACTTTGTCAAGACTTCTGATGATATTTGCATTCCGCTTTCGCTGTGTTACAGTCTACTGCCGTCTTCACATTCATATCACGTCATGTTTTGTTTCATTGTATGCTTCTTCAAAGTCACAGTGATCTTAAGAAATGCAAAGTGTGGATTTTCTGTAATAATGCTTTTCCGGTAAAAGAGAGAATGTTAGAATGGCTGGACCGTCTTATTTGTGCTTGATTGTTTATTTATTTTTGTCTCACAAAGGAAACGGAATCTTCCTCTTTCTTTCCTTCCCACCCCCTCTCTCTCTGTCCTGTCTCTCTGTCTCTGTCTGTTCTCTGTCTCTGTCTCTGTCTCTGTTTCTCTGTTCTCTGTCTCTGTCTCTCTCACTCTCTCTGTCTCTCTCTCTCTCTGTCTCTCACTCTCACTCTCACTTCCCCCTCTCTCTTTTTCTTTCTCTCTCTCTCTCTCCTCTCTCTTTCACCCCCCCTCTCTGCCCCCTCCTTCCTTCTTTCTGATTTAAATATAAAGTGATGATGGAATGTTCACGATCTCCTGGCTGACCGTCTACAAATGACAGCTGAAAGTCCTCATCGATTTGTTACACGCGGTGTATATTCAATTACATTTTGTTGTGTTGTTTCCTTGGAAACAAAACGGGCCGACGGTGGCTAAATTTTCAGCACCCAATACTATCTTGCAGCAAACGCGGCTTCTTCTGTCAGCTAATTCCGCAATCCTTCTGTTAGTTTTCTTAGAAGGCAAGAATTTAAAAAAATTGTCTATGGCAATTTCACCCACGTTTTGGAGCTATTCATCAACTTCCGTTGAGAAAATTGGAAACATTCGGTTTCCCTTTTACATAACACTTACGCATTAACACTTGTGCTTCTGCACACATACGCGCGCGCGCACACAGCACACACACCACACACACACACACACACACACACACACACCACACACAGCCACACACACACACGCACGCACGCACGCACACACACACACACACACGCACGCACGCACGCACGCACGCACGCACGCACACACACACACACACACACATCACACACAACAGATATACGGTGTAAGCTCGCGCGCACACATGCGCGTACACGCGCTCAAGTACACACACACATGTACGCGCAATCACACACACACACACATACACACACACACACACACATACACACACACACGCACGCCGCGCACGCGCGCGCACACACACACACTGTTACACATGCAAGTATATATTGCGTAATGAGATTGTCATTTCAACTGCGTGCTTTAATTGTTAACTCGAGACAGCTTGGAGATTTCAAAACTTCAGCTGTGAGACAAACAGATAAGCGGAGTATGTATATAATTCGTTCAAAAGAGATTCATGGCACCTCAACAGTTCCATAGGCGCTTCACCTAAATACGCCAGCAGTTATCTGGCAAACTCCTTGATCCTGCTCAGAACCCAGCAAGATATTGCAGTGTGGAAGGGGACGGGAAACTAATGAGTTGACCAGAATGATTGGAGCTTTAAGATGGGCAGTGAGGGAGCCAACTTACAGGGCTGGAATGAATTCGAAACTTGGAAGTCTTTCGTCCACGGCCCTATGAGATCGGTTCGCCAGCTCAGGTAAATAAGTGCCGACCACCGGGTGTTCTGTGCCAAAACCTGGGATTGAATCGGAGACCTTTACATCTTCAGCCCGAAACGCTCTACCTGCTGAGGCCTTTATGCGATTGACTGGCCAGAGAGGTTTTAAGGTGGAGGATGTACGACCTGTAGTCTACAGCCAGTGTATGGAGGCGATACTAATTATTCAACACACACACGTACACACACGAACACGCACACGCACGCACATAATACAGAGAGAGAGAGAGAGAGAGAGACACACACACACACACACTCTCTCTCTCACTCACTCATTCACTCACTCGCTCGCTCGCACGCTCGCTTGCTCACTCATACACACGCGCGCGAGCACACACACACACACACACACACACACACACACACACACACACCACACACACATCACACACACACACACACATCACATCACTTACTTACTCATTCACGCGCGCGCGCGCGCGAGCACACACACACTCTCTCCCTCACTCACTCACTCACTCACACCACACACACACACACCACACACACACACACACACACACACACACACACACACACACACACACACACACACACACACACACACACACACTCACACACACTACACCACACACACGCGCCACACACACACACACCACACACACACACACACACACACACACACACACACACACACACAGACGCACGCACACACACACACACACACACACTCGCACACACTCACTAACACTCCCACATCACTCACTCACTCATTCTCACACACACACACACACACACACACACACACACACACACACACACACACACACACACACGCATACGCACGCGATCGTTGTTGTTTTTTATTTGTTTGTTTGCTGCTTTTTTTTTTCGAAGAAGGTAAAGAGGTTTTTCCATACCTGAGATCCTTGGGGAGTGAGCTGGTAAAGACTTCGAATTTATTCGGGGCTGGCATTATGTGGACGGTACCCTACTCCCTCTTTTGCTGCTTTGCTTTCCCCAACATTAAGAATATCAGCTGGGGTATGATTCATGACCTGTGTGCCGATAGACACACCACAGGATGTGCACCATGTACAAGTACACAATTCCTACACTTCTATTCATGTGGTTTTGTTGTCGTTTTTTAGCTTTTGTTGTTGTTGTTGTTGTTGTGGATGTTGTTGTGGATGTTTAAGGGGTTTTGGTTTTGTTTTATAAGCGTTTCCATTGTTCTTGGAAGCATTTATTGTTGTTAGACATAAAGGTAATGTTATTCGTGGAATGATTAAGAGTAAGAATAAATCAAAGTCAAATACACGGTCTTATGTTGCAGATTGATATGAGAATATTTCCTAATCACGAAATTTGAGAAGCTTTCTTCTTCTCGTCTGAACTCTGCCTTATGTGTAGCTTGATGCTGTCTTCTCAATTCTCTCCTGTCTCCTTAGACTTGCTGACTCAGTGTGGTGGGTGGTTAGGAGAAAAGCATGGCAAATGTTAGAATTATTCATGTTAGGAAGATCAGCAAGCGCTGCTAGATGGAACTTTACTTGGGTAAACAGTTGGATGTGATTTTTAAATGGCTTACAATTGGTGAGGGCCTTAACCATTTTAGATAGGACATTTACTGAGATCTCACTAAAGGTCAAGAAATGCGACACTACGATGATGATGGAGATGAGGCTGATGATCCTGATGCTGTGGAGTCCCATCTAGGATTGAGACTTCGTGACAAGGTTGTACTCTACACTTAAGTTGAAGTTCATATTGCTTATAGCCCAACCGACTGCTGGAGCGCGCGAGCCAAATCAGGGCTAACACCACGTCAAAGTACTCTACACTTGCTGTCAACCAGGCCCGAAGAGATACTGAGACCTGCGGTGATGGTTAGTAGATTTGAGTAACACTTTTAATGACGCATCCTTGAAGTGGATGAGACTCGACTGTGTGGTCCCAGTCTTCCCAATGAGCTCATAGCAACACTGAATTCTCCGAAGCCGGTTGGAGCCGAAAAATTCCACAAAGATTTTGAAAGGACTGATAGGAATTCGAAACCACGACCTTTCAGTCAGCAGTGCGTTGTGCTAACCACTACACCACGTCCACTGGTTCACTCTTGAAACTTACCACTTCAGTGGCTCTTGAAAATGCAGGCAGTCACGAGAGCATGACCCCAATTTAGTTCATGTACATCTGCAGTGTATGAGAAATCGTTACAAAGACACGTCTCTCTCTCTCTCTCTCTCTCTCTCTCTTCTTTCTCTCTCTCTTTTTCTCTCTTTCTTCTCTCTCTCTCTCTCTTTCTCTGTCTCTCTGTCTCTGTCTCTCTGTCTGTCTCTGTATCTGTCTCTGTCTCTCTGTGTCTCTCTCACTCTCCAGGGCTCCCAATTTTCTGATTTTTCTCGGAAATGTGCTTTCCGAGAAAAAAAATTCGACCGATATATATTTTTTTTATTTTGAGAAACAGTCGGCTATTTGTCAGTCTGTTCAGCTCTCGTAGCAGACGACGGAAGTTTGGGAAGGGGGATAAATCCGGTATCATTTTCCGCTAAAGTCACTTTTCGGTGTGTTTTGTTTGTCTGGCGGCGCTTGTGTTCGGTACCGATCGCAAACCTTTGAAGAGTGTGAACATGTTTCGAGCTGGTATTCTGGAGAGAGAGTCTGCCACAGCAAAAACGTTTGACAAAGACTACAAAATAAGCGGTGTTTTGAGTGAATTTCACGAAAAATTGATGTCATGGAAATGAGCACAAGGCTTTCAAAAATAGCAGAGGTTAGCTGTGCCGCTGAAGTCAGATAAGATAACTATAGTTGAACAGGCATACAAAAACTTTCAGACTGTTTCAAGTCAAAGAAGCACCAGATGAAACAGAAAACTGCAAAGAACCTTGAAGCTGTTTAGTCCAGGTTGTATAATGTTTGTTGGAGCATAGATTAGAAAAATACCAAAATATTTTTCTGGAAATCTGACGCCAGATGTATGAATTATTTGCTTCAGTACAAAGGATCATAAACAAGCCCAAAGTTGTACCAGATGATGTCAGATTGCACTATTTTGCATTTATATTCAAAAAACTTTTCCACGGGAGCATGCTCCCCCCCCCCCCCCCCCCCCCCCTAGATTTTCAGATTATTTTCATTTGGCATTAGGAGGCTTGGTCTCTCTGTCTCTGTCTCTTTCTCTCTCACTCTCTTTGTCTCTTTCTCACTCTCTCTGTCTCTCTCTCTCTGTCTGTCCTCTCCCCTCCTCTCTCTCTCTCCTCTCTCTCCTCTCTCTCTCTCCCTCCCCCTCCCTCTCCCTCTCCCCTTTTTCTCCCCCACTCCCTCCGCCACCACCTGTTCCTCATCTCTGCAGAGATCTTCAAATTTCAAAGGTCACGTTAGCTTCTATTTTTATTCAGACTTGAAACAAAAATCATTTTTTAAAGTTTCATACTTTCAGGTCTAGCTTTAGGGAAGGAAATAAAAACCCAGCTGGTCTCAGTTCGCGCGTTTTGTGTTTTTATGAGTTATCTTTTTACTGTAACTGCTTGTTTTATGCTTTACAACTTTTCTGATTGTGGTCCTGTAGACATTTGCTGCGAACTCAGAGCTGTCCTCCCTAAACAAATCTCAGAAGCGTCATTTCAGCCTGATTCGCTCATCGTCAAGTGTCTTTTTTCGTGTTGTCCAGATTTTTTAGTCTCCCTCGATCTCAGCTTTTAAGCCGGCATAGTATCCCAGTGGTGTACTTAACAATTATCTCATGACTGTTGATTGTTTAATTAATGTTTGTGTTTCGTTATGGGATGGTTCCAGTTTGATGGTCGGCGGCGAACTCTTGATTGTTTAATGTTTGTGTTTCGTTATGGGATGGTTCCAGTTTGATGGTCGGCGGCGAACTCTTGATTGTTTAATGTTTGTGTTTCGTTATGGGATGGTTCCAGTTTGATGGTCGGCGGCGAACTCTTGATTGTTTAATGTTTGTGTTTCGTTATGGGATGGTTCCAGTTTGATGGTCGGCGACGAGCATTTGTGCTTGTTGATGGTGTTGTTACGGTCCTAACAGGGCCTTTACATGTCGGCTGGACTATAATCAGTATAACTGCCCAGAGTTTTGAGTTCGGTCTTCATGTTCATCTGAAGTACTCATATCAGAGAGCACTGCTGTTGTCGAGGTCGTCTTTGTTTTCGCTTATATTCCTTGTGAGGTGAGTCTTCAAAGAGCAGCCACTGCCGTGAGGTAGGTAAGCCTTGTTCGTTATCCTGGCGAAAGCTCTGTCCAGCTCTCTTGGACGTGTAGGTCTAGCCACGTATACTTGGACAGTAAGGAGGAGGAACGAGACACACAGAGAGAGAGAGAGGGGGGAGGGGAGGAGGAACGAGAAAGAGAGGGGTGGACAAAAAAATTGACGTTGAGTATGTTGGTGTGTGTGTGTGTATGAGGGGAGAGGACAAAGAACGTTCTGTCGTGTATGTTGGTGTACGTGAGTGAGTGTGTGTGTGTGTGTGTGTGTGTGTGTGTGTGTGTGTGTTGTGTGTGTGTGTGTGTGTAAGGGGAGGGGCAAAAAGCATTTTGTTGTGCATGTCGGGGTGTGTGTGTATGTATGTGGTGTGTGTGTGTGTGTGTGTGTGTGTGTGTGTGTGTGTGTGTGTGTATGTGTGTGTGTGTGTGTGTGAGAGAGAGAGAGACAGACAGACAGACAGACAGACAGACAGAGGGAGAGAGAGAGAGAGAGCGTTACGTCGTGAGGTGGAGAGGTGTGTATGTGTGTGAAAGGTCATACGTGTGACATCTTTGGAATCACGGGGGTCCCTATTCAAACAGTGTCTCCTGGCTGTCACCACAAACGTCTGACAACAGTTACAGGTATAGAGAGGGCCTCTGCTTACACCAAAGTATGAAAGCTTTAAAACTACTCTCCCATTTTTATTTTTAACCTTTTTGCTTCTTCATCCTATCCACCGACTGCAAAATCTTGACCCTTTGACTCCCTCACCCTATCCACCAGCTTCCTGCAGGAAGCTGGTGGATAGGGTGAGTGAGTCAAAGGGTCAAGTTTTTGCTTTGCTGGGAAGGTGGACAGTGCAGGATGCTGGTGGACAGGTTGCGGGAGTGAAAGGTTTAAGGCGTCGGAGATGATGTCAGATTGACCCACGGCACAGACATTATGAACAGAACGTTTTAGTGAACGTTGTAGACGCACATCTGTGTGTGTGTGTGTGTGTGTGTGTGTGTGTGTGTGTGTGGTGTGTGTGTGTGTGTGTGTGTTTGTTTGTGTGGTGTGCGTGCGTGTGTGTGTGTGTGTGTTGTGTGTGTGTGTGTGTGCGTGCGTGCGTGTGTGTGTGTGTGTGTGTGTGTGTGTGTGTGTGTGTGTGTGTGTGTGTGTGTGTGTTAAGAAAAAGTAGGACCTTTTTGATCAAAAATCACTGTTATTAATTAAACGGCCACTGACATTCAAACCGGCAAGAGCTGGCAATATGTGCTTGGAATGTTCCCGCCTTTTTTTGATGTTATTTACTCTCTGTTATACATGTAGGGCAGCAATGAAGATCCTCCTCTCCTGTCTGTTCTGGGACAACCTCTGTATGGTACCCAAGGTGTGTTTGAGGGCCTTGAGTACCTTTATTGATGTGCGCACTTAAAAAAATTGAATTTGTTTGGGTATCCTCAGGTTGAGATGAAACGTAAAAAGCATGGTTATAGAGCAGCATACAGTTTACGAAAAACAATTAATACAGCTACGCTTTCTGTGTTATTGTTAGAATAATTCAAATGTTTGAGAGCATTTTAAATTTTGGCAGTTTTAGGAAATCAAATGCAAATTTCCGGTCCAGTGAGGGAGGTGATGGTGGGATGGGGGGAGAGTGACGTGAATGAATTAACCCTTTGACTCCCGCGCCTGTCCACCAGCATCCTGCATTGTCGATCATGCTAGCAACACAAAATCTTAATCGTTTGACTCCCTCACCCTATCCACCAGCTCCCTGAAGGAAGCTGATGGATAGGTGAGGAAGTCAAAGGATTAAGTGTTTGCAGTTGGTTGATGGGATGCAGAAGTCAAAGGGTTAACTGTTTGTGCGTTTACTAATTGCGGCGTTCTACGACTTTTGTGGCCTGTCCTGTACGAAACCGTATGTTCCGTTTTGGTGTTTGAAATGCCGTAAATGTGAATGTCTGGCTCCCCATCCTTCCTGGACCCCCCCCCCCCCCCCCCCCGCCCTGGTGGGTAAAGGATGGAGATGTTTTCCTGATCTCCCTCGTCCCCACCTTCTGAACATTCTGTGCTAGAAATTTCCTCTTTCCTGTCATTCTCATTGTTTCTTTTGTTCCTTTACTTTTTGTCATTTCTTCCTGTCATTTTCTGCCTTGCTGGTTCATTAACCTGTAGGTGTTCGATAAAGTCTTACGTACTTTCTCTTAAGATTGACATTTGGGTACATGTATTAAATGCATATCTGGCTCTAGGACTTGAAATATGCGGAAGCAATTGTAGGTAATTTAGGCCCGTTTTTATATATATTTATGTTTTAATTTGTATTCAGGTATGCTTTTTGAATCTCTTGTGTGAAAAATTGGACGGAGTGGTCAGCGCCAGGGGCATCTCCTAAGATTATGTGTGCGAATGCGTTGATATGTGCACTTGATATTTTCTTTTGCTTTTTTCCTGTTGAAAAGTAGTGTGTATCTTTTGAAATGATTATAGCCCTGATATGGCTGTACGCAATCAGCTGGGCTTTAAACAAAAATAACAATAACAATAAGGATCTCTCATGTCAACATGTGTACAGACTTGATAGTGCCTAAACTCCGTGCGTGTGTACAAGCACGCTGAACGTCAAGTATGTGTATTAAAGATCCAGCAAGTCATGACAGCACCCATTGACTTAAAACACCCCAGCTCGCCCACCAAAGACGGAGTATATAATATAGTGTGCAGCAGCATACCGCCTGCGGGATTCAGGCCTGTTTTCACTGTTGTGACAGTCTATCCACCATCGTCCCCGGTGCATGCTTAGTTTTATTTTAAATGAAGCCTTTTCGAGCTCACATTGTTTTGGGTGTACAAAATCTGGATTTGTATGTAATAATTTTTTGTGTAAAAAAGGAGATAGTTGGAATAACTTGACCATTTTGATTTTGCTTGTCTGGGGGTGTGTGTGTGTGTGTGTGTGTGTGTGTGTGTGTGTGTGTGTGTGTGTGTGTGTGTGTGTGTGTGTGTGTGTGTGTGTGTGTGTGTGTGTTCCAACTTTGAAACGTCCTTCAATGGCCGATGTCGATATTCCTCAGTAGAACACCGCACTTGAAAAATGCGAAACAGTCGGTCTTCTTCCTTCTCCTCGGAGATTGCATTTGCATTCGGTTACAGTGGCATCCATGCAGACATTATCCTATACAAATAGAGAATGTCAGGGTTGCCTCTGTGTCTGCTGCTGTTTCTATCTGTCTGTCTCTGTCTGTTTGTCTCTCTATCTCTCTGTCTCTCTCTTTTCTGTGTGTGTCTCTTTCTGTGTCTCTCTGTCTCCATCTGTCTGTCTGTCTGTCTGTCTGTCTGTCTCTCTCTCTCTCTCTCTCTCTCTCTCTCTCTCTCTCTCTCTCTCTTTCTTTCTCTTGCTCACTCGTTCGCTCGCTCGCGCACGCGTTTCTGTGTCTCTTGTTTACTTTCGTTTCATTTGTTTGAATTCGTTTATTATTTTGCAGTAAAATGTTTCCTGCTTTTTGATAGAAATATATCAGCGACGACAAATGTTTAATTTAGCCTGTGTCTGAATATTTATGCTGTTCAGATCATTTC
>CM060311.1:41755191-41757691 GCA_030674185.1 Monoplex corrugatus
TGGTACGGTACACGAATCTGTCATGATTCGTTCTGATGGTAAACTTCTGGTCTGTTTGACTGCAAGAGTGTCGACCTAAAGGATATTATTTTATTTTCCTGTTTTTATCATCTCAAGCAGACCTGTTTTATGTAAAGTGCAAAGCGCTTAGGAGCTTGCTTCCAGGGAGTTATAATTATTTTTGTTATTCTTTTGTTGTTGTTGTTTTAAAACCGAGTGAGATAAAAAGCTACCAAATGGTTACCAAACTGTTGAACAGTGAACTTATTCTGTTGAGTAATGTAGACATTCGAAACGATGCTGTTTAGTACACCCAGAACGGATCGATGGTGGCAATAGAGACTTAATGGATAAAAATCGGACGTTTTATTGATGAATGCAGAGTGGTTGGCCGACGAATTTATCTTAAACAATCCAGTAAGGAAACAAGCCTGATTGGAGTGAAAGATAACGATGTTGGGCTGTCTTGCTTCTAGTTCTTTAAGATAGTCTAACGATGAACATGCGTATTGTTCTCGATGAGCCCATTATGCTTATTGATCTTCCCCCACCCCGTGTTTTATGTTTGTTTTTGTTGAAAAGGGAGATTACTTCATCTCCACCAGAGGGAGAAAGATTTGTGTGTGTTATAATAATAATAATAATAGTGATAATAATGATTATATGATAATAATAATAGTAATAATAATAACAGTTTTTATATAGCACCAAATCTTGACAATTCAAAACAAAGTGCACCCACGCATCAGACATACGCACACGATCAACGCAGACCATTTTAAACAAACAAACAAACAAACAAACAAACAAAACCGTACAAACTGATGGAAAGAGGCAGTTGTAGAATTCATTGTTGGGAGAAGAGATGGGTTTTGAAATTGGACGTAAAAGTAGAAAGGGAAGGTGATAGACGAAGGGAGAAAGGAAGTTTATTCGAGGCAGATGGTCCCGAAACAGCAAAAGAACTCGGGCCGATTGTTGATAATTTAGATCTAGGAACCTGAAGGGAAAGAGTATCTGAAGATGAGCGCAAGGTGCGAGTTGGCGTGTAAATATTGATGCTGTCACAAAAGTATGATGGAGCAGACTGGTGAATAGCTTTGTAACACAAGCTTATATTCAGTTCTGTTCAAAATAGGCAACCAAACTGTGTTAATCAAAAGCTACGAATTGAGATCAGAGGTATAGACAAATGCGTAGGTTTGACAGTCTTCGCATCAAGGTCAAGGCCAAGGTCACGCGGACCAAAAAAAGTGCCTTAAATCAGCACTTTTTGAGGAAGGTGTGTAAATAGCACTTTCTCAAGAACTTCCAACAATATTTGCATTCTGTATCTGCCATCGTACGTTCTTCATGTGAAGTGGGTTTTTTTTTTTTTCTTTTTTTTTTTTTGGTTGTTGTTGTTAAAGTTCATCGATGCCTTTTCATTGTCACAGTGACATCGATAAGGAAAATCTGGATTTTCTGTAATGATGTTTATGTAAAAAAGGGGAAATTATTAGAACGGCTTGACTCATTTTCTACCCTTTTCTTTTCCTGCCTTCTTTCTTTTTTCTTTCGTTGTCTTACTATATTTTTTCAACTCAGAAACCTTAGATATTCTTTAGTGATGATTTACGAGTTTGCACAACCAGTCCCTGGATACTCGATTGTGATAGATGAGTCAAAGCAATTGATTGAGGAATGCCACAGACCATCAACCAGACAGAGCAGTTAACTCATGAATGATTGTTGATGATTGACCAGTCAGAGCATTTACTCCATGAGTGCTTGTCAGTGATTGGCCAATCAGAACGGTTCATTTTGGAAAGCTTGTTTGATTGACCAATCAGAGCAGTTAATTCATAAAAATAGCTTGTCGATGATTGACCAATCAGAGCAGTTAATTCATGAATGGTCCTCGATGACTGACCAATCAGAGCGATTCTTCCTTGAATGCATGTTGATGATTGACCAATCGGAGCAGTTGGTTGATAATAAATTGTGAATTGTTGCAGTGATCGAGGGTGGAATAGCGCAGGCAGTACCGGAACATCCGAAGAGAGAGAACATCTTTTCCCTGAGCACGGCCTGCGGGGATGCCTATCTCTTTCAGGTAAGGGTTGGTTAGTGTTTTGTCTGTTTTTGTGGATGGCCCGTTAGTATAGTAAGTTACAGCGTCGTGTTGATGATGCAGGGGGTGTGGGTTCGACTCCTCGGCCAGGCCAGTTTTTTTTTATAATTCCTTTTTTTTAATTGTGTCTTTAGCCAGCTGTTTGCCTCTTGTAAGAGAGGCGTGAACTCCAAATTTTATCTTTCGAGTTTAGTCGCTGTTGGTCGCTCATCGTAATGCTCCAACTAGGCTGGTGGAGTCAGCTTAGTATTTTCATCCATTTCAGCTCACTGTTTAAGTTGCACAAGTTCCAAGTGCTCATGGTTTCAGTACTAGGACCGCTGCAAGCAGGAAATGCAAAAATGATTTTAAAAAAATACTTGTATTTAGGGTAATATGTGGAAAACT
>CM060311.1:41765191-41812691 GCA_030674185.1 Monoplex corrugatus
TGGAACCCACAACCATTAGTATGTGAATCCGACGCTCAACCAACTGAGCTACCGAAGCCCGCAATGGGAAAAGGACGATATGAAACATCTATCTGTTACATTCAAACTTTGGTCAATGGACGTACACTGTTGGCCATTACATGTGTGTCCATCTGTTGGAAGGGATGGACAGAGAAGGCATCACGTGTACTGGTCATCTGTTTACACAGGTGACTATGTAACATGACCTGTTTGACTTGGCCGAACGAAGGTCACTGCTTTAATGTACTTGCTCAACAGCTTGCTGTGGCCAACTATTGCATAATACGATTGCTTTTCTGTGTTACAGGCATGTACGTTTGACACCCAGTTCTGTTTTCTCAGAGAGAGAGGGGGGGGGGGGGTTGGTGTACGTGTGTGGAGGAGGGAAGGAGCAGGGAGGGAGGGAGAGAGAGAGAGAGAGAGAGAGAGTTGGTGTGTGTGCGCGCGCGCGCGCGCGTGTGTGTGTGTGTGTGTGTCAAGGAAGGGGCAGGTGAAAAAAAAACTGTTTTATTAAAAAAAAATGAACACAATTATGTACAATCATTTGAACATTACAAAATTGAACTTCAGACGTGATAAGAATATAGAACGTTGACCTTTGAGAATCCTTGGCATAATTGTTTCTTTCTTTAATTTCTTTCTTTCTTTTCTTTCTTTCTTTCTTTGTCTGTTTCTTTCTTTCTTTCTTTGACCCACTGTGTGATCTGAAAAGATCATTTCCGATCGCAGGATTTTTTTCATGTTCTTTTTCTGTTGGCTAGTCTTTCTTTGTCTCTGTCCTCCCTTTCTTCCTTCTTTCTTTTTTCCCCTTTTATTTTTTTCGTCTCCTTTCTGTTAATTGTTTTGTAATGCCTGTGCTTCACAGAGGGAGGCTCGTGTCCTTAGTGTATCAACACAAAATGCCGCTTAGAGAGAGAGAGAGAGAGAGAGGGGAGTATGTGTATGTGTAGTGTATTAAGTGCGCGAGAGGCATAGTGTGCGTGTGTTTATGTGAGTATGTGTGTGTATGCGCGTGTGTGTGTATATGTGTGTGTGTGAGAGAAGAGAGAGAGAGGAGAGAGGCGTATATGTGTATGTGTGTGTAAGTGTGCGAGAGGCATATGTGTGTGTGTGTGTGTGTTGTGCGTGTGTGTGTCTGTGTGTGTGTGAGAGAGAGAGAGAGAAAGAGAGAGAGCGTATATGTGTATGTGTAAGTGCGCGAGAGGCATATGCATAGTGTGTGTGTGTATGTTAGAGAGAGAAGCGTATATATGTATGTGTGTGTAAGTGTACGAGAGGCATAGTGTGTGTGTATGTGTGTGTGTGTGGAGAGAGAGAGAGAGAAAGAGAGAGCGATATATGTGTATGTGTGTGTAAGTGTGCGAGAGGCATAGTGTGTTGTTTGTGTGTGTGAGAGAGAGAGAGATAGAGAGAGAGGAGCGTATATTATGTATGTGTGTGTAAGTGTGCGAGAGGCAAGTGTGTGTCTGTGTGTATGTGTGTGTGTGTGTGTGTGTGTGTGTGTGTGTGTGTGTGGTGTGTGTGTGTGTGTGTGTGTGTGAAGTGAAAGAGAGAGAGAGAGAGAGATTGATTTATATCTCAGT
Organism: Monoplex corrugatus; assembly: GCA_030674185.1. Lineage (NCBI taxonomy): Eukaryota > Metazoa > Mollusca > Gastropoda > Littorinimorpha > Ranellidae > Monoplex > Monoplex corrugatus. Next base: position 41,766,796 of record CM060311.1, read on the forward strand.
GGCGATGTGTGGTTTCCTTATATTTTGTTTTAACAGCTGGATTACCTAAATTGGTTTTGTTAAATTTCTGAGTGGCACTAAAGAATGAGTGTGTGGTTCCGTGCTTCCGTATATTAACTCTACCACAGTTTGCTTCCGTCTTGGCTTCACAAACCGTTTTCAGTTTCAGAAGCAAACAGGGCTAGATATTGAATGTAATTGGTAAATGGCAAGCTTAACCCTTTGACTTCCTCGCCCTATTCGTCAGTTTTCTGCATTGTCAGCCAGACAGCAAAAGCAAAATACTTTACCCTTTCACTCCTCACCGTGTCCACCAGCTTCCTGCAAGAAGGTGGTGGATAGGATGAGGGATTGAAACGGTTAAGTTTTTACAGCTGGCGGTAGGGTGCGGCAATGAAAGGGTGGTGGTGGTGGGTGGGGGGGGGGGGGGTGAGAGTAAAGGCCACGGATGTAGCAAGTCCCTAACTGGATGATGTGCTTGTCTGTGTTCAATTTCGTTAGAGGAATGTGTCTGTGTTGTGTGTGTGTTTGAGTGGTGTTGTGTGTGTGTGTTGTGTGTGTGTCGCGCGCGCGCATGTGTGTATATGCGTGTTTGTGTGTGTATGTGTCTTTGTGTGTGTGTGTGAAAACTGTATGTGTGACTGTGTGTGTGCGCAGTGTGTATATGCGCGCGCGCGAGCGGTGTGTGTGTGTGTGGTGTGTTGTGGTTGTGTGTGTGTGTGTGTGTGTGTGTGTGTTATTTCTTCTAAAATCTGTTCATGTGTGTGCTTTTAGACGAAAAAAAGGGTATTAAAATGAATGGACAATTAATTGAATAAACAAGTAAATGAATAAATAAATAGAGAAATAAGATGAAGAGGTGTCTATGGGATTGAGAACTCTATGAAGTCATATTGGCAATGTACCATATAAGCTCGCATCATACGATTTAACGAGCATCAGAAAAGCATTGAGAACTTTTGAACAGTCAGGCTTTATCAGTTTGTGCAGGGTTGTGTGTATGTATGCGTGTGTGTGTATGTATATATTATATATATGCGCGCGCATGTATGTGTGCATGTGTGTCTGTTGGTGCCAGGAGGGAGGGAGGACAGAGATGTGTAACATAATGTATGTGGTAGTTCGCTCTGTCTGTCTTTTCTCAGCACGAGTGTGGAAGTGGAGAGTCGTCTCACTCAACATAATTATCTATAAGCGCTTCACCCAAACCTGACAGTGATTATCTGGCAAACTCATTGAGACTGCCTACGCAAAGCCCTTGGCGCTGGCAAGGTCTTAAAATGGGAGGAGCGGGAGTGGAGTTGTAAATGGGACCTAAGATGCTAAATACAGATATGTACCACCAGAATGATGAAAGCATCAAGGTGGCCATGTTTTTTGTTTTGTTTTGTTTTTTTTTCGGTTACAGAAGCAGAGAGGGCTAGACATCGAATGTAATTGGTAAATGGCAGGCTTAACCCTTTGACTTCCTCACCCTATCCGCCAGTTTTCTGCATTGTCAGCCAGACGGCAAGAACAAAAACGTAACCCTTTAACTCCCTGCAAGAAGCTGGTGGATAGGATAAGGGAGTGAAAGGGTTAATATTATACACTGGCGGGTAGGGTGCGGGAATGAAAGGGTTAAGGACGAACGAGGAGGGGGTGTGGGGGTGGGGGTAAGGCCACGGATGAAGCAAGGCAAGTCCCTGGCGTGGTATTTAATGCAGGATTGATGTCTGCTTGTCCTGATGTTTCCAGAGTCCGTTTGGAGGGTGTGTGTGTGTGTGTGTGTGTGTGTGTGTGTGTGTGTGTGTGTGTGTGTGTGGTGTGACTGTGTATGTGTGTGTGTGTGTGTGCGTGTGTGTGTGTGACTGTGACTGTGTGTGTGCGCATGTGTGTGTGTGTGTATGTACGTGTGTGACTCGTGTGTGTGTGTGTGTGTGTGTGTGGTTGTGTGGTGGTGGTGTGTGGCCTATGAGTGTTTGTGTATGAGTGTGTGGACTGTGTATGTATGTATGTGTGTGACTGCGTGTGACTGTGTGTGTGAGTGTACATATATATATATATGTATATAGTATATATATATATATGTTATAGATATATGTTGATATATATGATGTATATATATATGTGTATATATATATATATATATATAAGTACACATGTGTGTGTATGTGTGTGTGTGAGAGAGAGACTGTCTGAGTGTGTGTGTGTTGTTTGTATGTGTCTGTTGGTACCAGTAGGGAGGGAGGACAGAGTGTATAACATAATGTATGTGGTAGTTCGCTCTGTCGGGACAGTCAGTGACTTTTCTCAGCGTGAGTGTGGAAGTGGAGAGTCATGCCACTCGAACGTAAATATAAGCGCTTCACCCAAACCTAACAGTGATTATCTGGCAAACTCATCGGGACTGCCTACGCAGAACCTTGGCGCTGGCAAGGTCTTAGAATACGAGGAGTGGGAAGGGAGGGGGAGTTGTAAATGGTACCTAAGATGCTGAACAGATCTCGTACCACCAGAATGATGAAAGCATCAAGGTGGCCAGTGATTATGGCCAGTTTTCATATTGCGGGCTTACTTACCAACAAATGCGTATGAATTAACGTCAGGAAGAGAGTTCTTGAATGTTATCCAGAACCTATAATGTTATACGGTTGTCAGGCGTGGACAGTCAACACGATATTGAGGCAGTGGAGATGTGGTTTCTAAGAATGTTGAGAGTTCCATGGACAGCAAAAAAACAAACAAACAAACAAACGAGACAGTCTTGATGGAGGCAGACACATGAAGATCATTGATAAGGAAGATTAGGAAACGACAGACAACATTTACAGGCCATTTTATGAGGAAGGGGGAATCAGAGCACCTAGTCACAACAGGAAAGCTGGAGGGAAAGAGAGCACCAGGTAGACCCAGGGAAAAAATACTGGACGGACTTGCAGGGTGGCTGAGGACAGAGATGGTGGAAGATGTGCTTGCAGCAACAAGGGATAGGTACACATGGAGGGTCATGATAGCCAACGCTATGCGGCAGGGCACATGATTGATGATGATGATGATGATGACGATGATGGGCTGGGATTGAACTCGAAACATCAGATCTTGAGTCCACAGCTCTTTCAAAAGAGCCAGTCAGCCCATATTCATGAATGACAGATCAGGTGATTGTCTGTGTCATCATCATCATCATCAGGTGCCCTGCCGCATGGCGTTGGCGATTATGGACTTCCAACCATCTCTATCTCTCGTTGCCCCCAGCATCTCCCCCACCCTCCTCGTCCCCAGCCATTCTGCAAGTCCGTCCAGCATTTTCTCCCTGGGTCTACCCGGTGCTCTCCTTCCCTCCAGCTTTCCCGTTGTGACCAGGTGCTCCAAACCCCCCTTCCTCATAAAATGGCCTATAAATGTTGCCTGTCTTTTCGTAATCTTCCTTATGAGTGATCTACTTGTGTCTGCCTCCATCAAGACTGTCTCGTTTGTTTTCTTTGCTGTCCATGGAACTCTCAACATTCTTCTTAGAAACCACATCTCGGCTGCCTCAATCTTGCTCTGGCTTTGCTTGCAGACTGTCCACGCCTCGCATCCGTTTAACAGTATTGGTTCTATATAACATTCAAGGACTCTCTTCCTGATGTTAATTGATAGGCATCTGTTGGTAAGAATGCTTGTCATCTTCTTGAAATTGTCTGTGTATTATATTGTAATATACACACTACATATTTATTTCCTGGATTCTTCTCTTTGTGGGTTTGAAAAGCTATTTCTGGTTAACTCTTTGACTCACGCATCCTGTCCACCAACTGCAAAAACTAAACCGTTTGACTCTCTCACCCTATCCACCAGCTTCCTGCACAGGGTGAGGGAATCAAAGCGTTAAGTTTTTTTTTCATTGCTAGCATGATTGACAATGCAGGGTGCTGGTGGACAGGGTGTGGGAGTCAAAGGGTTTAAAATCTTGATGGAAGTGGTAAATGACAGACTTAAACCTCAGCCAGAGGGAGAGGAAGTCTGGGGATTCAGTCATTCTTTAACAACTGTCGCATCTAATCCCTAACAAAAGCTTGCTAGTGCTGATGCCTTGTGAAACCCTCAGGATGAACGAAGAAGAGGAGAGGAGAGAGAGAGAGAGAGAGAGAGAGAGGAGAGAATGTGTTTTTGTGCATGAGATTTGTATTGTGGAGGTGATATTTGTGTATGAGTATTTCAGTGTGCGTGCACGTGTGTATACGTTTGTATCTGACTTCTTGTTTGGAATTGTTTGGTATGGTGTGTGTGTGTGGTGTGTGTGTGTGTGTGGTGTGTGTGTGTGTTGTGTGTGTGTGTGTGTGTGTGTGTGTGTGTGTGTGTGGTGGTGTGTGTGTGGTTGGTGTGTGTTTTGGATATTTGTGGATGCGTATTTCTGTGTGCGCGGACGTGTGTATGATTATGTTTGTGTGTGACGTCTCTCTCTCTCTCTCTCTCTCTCTCTCTCTCTCTCTCTCTTCTCTCTCTCTCTCTCTCTCTCTCTCTCTCTCCTCGTGTGTTATGTTATTTGTATATGTGATATAAGTGTATGTGATAGTTGTATATATAACCCGTGTGTGGTATTTGTATGTATGTGTGTGTGTGCGTGTGCATGTATGTGTGTGTTGTGTGTGTATAATGTCATTTAATGTGCGTGCGTGTGTGTGTGTGCATGCGTGTGTGCGTGCGTGCGTGTGTATGTGTGTGTGCGTGCGTGCGCGCGTGTGTGTGTGTGTGTGTGTGTGTGTGTGTGTGTGTGTGTGTGTGTGTGTGTTAGCTTGCTTGCTTAATCGCTTGGTTTTGTTTTACTGTAGAGCGGTGGTGATTTGAAATGACCGATGGGTTTTGTGTGTCTTTCGGTCAGAAACATCTCTCATGGTTTATATAGGCTAGTTCTGGCTTTCTGTTTGAAAGGCACGTTCTGGTTAACAATCGATGGAGGTGGTAACTGAGAAACGGGAGAAGGTGGGGGGGGGGGGGGAGGAATACCACGACAGCCTAGGATTTAGCACATCTTAACTGGTGTCGGGTGAAATTCATTATTAATGTCTGCTTGTGCTGATTGATAATGCCCACTGAGCCCATCCGGAGAGACGTCACAGTGTGTGTGTGGTGTATGTTGTGTGTGTGAGAGAGAGAGAGAGAGTTGCTTGATTTCGTTTCCATTTATATATGTCTCTGTTTCTCACTTCGTCTTCTCTACTCTCTGTCTGTCTGCCTGTCTGTCTCTGTCTGTCTGTCTGTATGTGTGCGTGTCTCTCTCGCTCTGTCTCTGCCTGTCTATTTGTCTCTGTCTGTCTGTCTGTCTGTCTGTCTGTCTGTCTCTCTCTCTCTCTCTTCTCTCTCTCTCTCTCTCTCTCTCTTTTCTTCTCTTCTCTCTCTGTTCTCTCTCTCTCTCTCTCTCTCTCTCTCTCTCTCTCTCTCCTGTCTTTTCTCTTCTTCTCTCTCTCTCTCTCTGTCTCTCTCATGTGCGTGGGTGTAGGGGATATTTTATTCATGGTTGTCATACGTTGCTTATTCAATTTACATCAACCTTTATGTCAGTAGGAAATGAAATACCAGCATTGTGCCTGTATGATATGCATGCAGAATATATACGACAGCATATCTTCTCTACAGTTTTGTTTCTGCCTGTTGGTTCAAACATAGAATATGTCTTAAATTTTTTCTCCACCTTTTTATATCTTCTAAATCGTGATTTCAATGCCAGAAATTCAAATACGCAAGCGACGTGTCAACTACACACTCACATTGCAGAAGAGTGGGAAGAAAGACGGCCCTATAACCCGTATGACTAACCACGATATGTTTTTGTTATTTCTTTTTATTGTTATATTTACCCGCGTGTGCTTTTATGTTTAAGACAAAATATGGATCACCTATATGGAGAGTTGCTGGACTTGTTTTAAGCCTCAGAGTAACGTTTAGCTCACGGAAGTTTTACACTCTCAGAATGCAAGTTTCACATTTGAATGGTTTGGGAGTTAATGACTGGCTAGAACGTTTTGAGTTTTTAAAACGAAGTCATCGCAGTCGGACAATTCCGTATGCACGCCACACTAATCTGCCAGTAATTGTCTGTCAGACTCCTGAAGCCAACGCAAAGTTCCTGTGCGCTGGCAAAGGGGAGGGTTGGGGTAATAGAATGGGACCTGTGAAACGCTAAGCTGACATCACCAGAATGATCGGAGCGATAACGTGGGCAATGAAAGTCGAGTAGTTTTTATTTCCAGGCTGGGATTGAACTCCAGACATCAGATCTTGTTGAGTCTTCTAGAAACTGAACGAAGAGCAAAACAAAAGTCTTGGGTTTAGCAAAACCTGAAGTGGTGTTGTGTCTGATGCATTAGTAATATCTGTGTGTGTTTTTGATGCTGCCTGAAACTGTGTGGAGGACAGTGTGTGTGTGTGTGTGTGTGTGTGTGTGTGTGTGTGTGGTGGTGTGTGCGTGGTGCGTGCGTGAGTGCTGTGCGGTGTGTGCGCGCGGTGTGTGTGTGCGTCGTGTGTGTGTGTGTGTGTGGTGTGTGTGTGTGTGTGTGTGTGTGTGTGTGTGTGTGAGAGTGTGTGTTTGTATTTCGGTATGTGTGTAGGTGTGCTGCGCGTACGTACGCTTGTGCTTGTATGTGTAACGTTTTGTTTTTTTATTGCAGATTTCTTGGTTGCGTGTAGGTGGTTTTGTTTTCCTGTGATCATGTTGCAGTCTTGAATGAAATATGTTATTGTGCCTGCATGTATTATAATACCACAGCGTACAACCTTCACAAAATAATGCTTTACCAGTACAGATGTCAGATGTCAAGTCAGTCTCTTTTTTTTTCAGTTAAAAGAAAATCGTCATCTTTTTGCTAGAAATAGAAATTTGCAGCCGAAATAATCCCATTGCGATAGACTGAAAGCAGCTGAAGGCAAAATCTGATGATGATGATTGCATTTGGTTCGTGCAAATGTCCGTGTCAAAGAGTACAGTTGGAAAAAGACGAGCTTAAGATCAGAGTTGAAGGAAGTGATTGAGGGAAGCTGGGTATCTAATGAGGACATGGGGGTCATTTTCCGTGTGCAGAAGCAAGCGCACACACACACGCATACGCACGCACGCACGCGCACATTTGCTCACACACACACTTGTCACACACACACACAAGTCACCACACACACACACACACACCCCACACACACACTCTCCCCCACACACACACAACACACACACACACACACACCCCACACCCACCGCACGCTCACTCGCGTGCGTGCGCATACATACACACGACTTGCTCACACGCGCTCGCACACACACATACACACATACGTACACACACACAACACACACCGCGCGCGCGGTCGCGCACACATTTACACACATTTGCTTACACGCACTACACCACGTACCATACACACACGACTCACACACACTAAAAACACGCACACACACACCGCAACACTTACACACTCACACACACACAACACACACACACACACACACACACTCTCCTCTCTCTCTCTCTCATCACACACACAAACGCACACGCACACACACACAGCACACCCCTCCATACACTACACACTCTCACACACATACCAACACACGCACCACACACACCACTCACCCTCCTCCACACACACAACACACACACACACACCACACACACACAGAGCCGACCCTCTTAGGTTAATGGAAGGAACATCAGCACCAGCAGACACCAGTAGTAGATCGGGTATGATAGACACCAGTTCAGACATAGACATAAAATCAACGGTTCATTATGGTGCACGCCAGGGGGTTGTCTGTGTGTGTGCGTGCGTCGTGCGTGTGTGTGTTGTGTGTGTGTGTGTGTGTGTGTGTGTGTGTGTGTGTGTGTGTGTGTTACAGGCATCATCCCAGATAGACCTGGAGAACTGGATACGGCCGTACACTCCGCCTGTGCCTCCTCGTTCGCTCGACAGCATGGCAAAGACAACACCCTCAAACTGCTCACCTCGGAACTGGATAAACTCGACACCAGCATAGACACGGTCAGGGTTATTTTCTAATAATAATAAAATAATGCCAATAATAATGCTAACAATAATAATACATAATGATAATGATGATGATGATGATGACGACGACGACGAGTACAATCATGATGATTATGATTATTGATGATGATGATGATCGGGCTTGGTAGCCAAATGAGTAACCCTGTGGGGATTCGGGGGGCTCTTTCAGTGTAAATAGTATCCCCACCTTCGGAGAAATTATGTGATAGAAATTTCCTCTTTTCTGTCATTGTCTTTATTTCTGCCTTGTTCCTTCGCTTTCTGTCATTTCTTCCTTTCATTTTCTGCCTTGCTGGTCCATTTACCTGTATGTGTTCGTATTTTCTCATTGGATTGATAACTGGGTACATGTATTAAGTGCATTTTTGTTCTAAGGAAATGAGATATGCGGAAGCGATTTTAGGTAATTCAAGCTCGTTTCAATATATGTTTTAGTGTCCTTAGTTATGTATAAATATATATTCAGGAATGTTTCTTAAATGCCCTATGTGATGAATTGGATACCCTTATGCGATACGAAGTGATCAACGCCAGGGGCATCTCCTTAAGGTTATGTTGGGCGAATGTATTGATATGTGTACTTTATTTTCTTTCCTTTTTTTTTCCTGTTGAAGTATTTTATGTTTTGAAACAGTTATACCCCTGATATGGCTGTATGTAGTCGGCTGGGCTTTAAACAAAATAACTTGAACTTGGACTTAAACCCCTTTCGTGTGTGCACGCATGCAGATATCAATACGCAGGTTAAAGATCCTGGAAGTCATGTCAGTGACCGGCTTACGAAAACAAATACACCCAGCTTGCACGCCTACCAAAGATGCTGACTGTTTAACAATAGTAGAATATGGCCTGCTTATTAACAGTAGTAGAATGTGGCCTGCTCATTAACAGTAGTAGAAGGTGATTTGCTCGTTAACAGTAGTAGAATGTGGCCTGCTCATTAACAGTAGTAGAATGTGGTTTGCTCATTAACAGTAGTAGAATGTGGCCTGCTCATTAACAGTTGTAGAATGTGGTCTGCTCGTTAACAGTAGTAGAATGTGGTTTGCTTGCCTTGTAACTAGAGTTCTCCATGTTGATCTAAAAAGTCTGATAATTGTGTTTGGAAAATAGTGCTTTACACGAATGATTTGACGGTGAGGACAAGGACATAGGCGTCAGTGATGTGGAAATGTTGTCCCTCGGTGAACCCAGTGGTTTACTGTGGATGGGAGACAACCACACATTAACTCCCATGTCTGAGCCTGGGTTATCTTTCTTACCTCCGCTGGGTTTGGTTTAAGTTCATTGGGATTGCGTGTGCAAGCGTGTTGTATGTGCGCGTTAATACCGGCCAAATGTGTTTCTGTGTGCGTTTGCGCTTATTTGTGTGTGTGTGTTTGTATGTAATTCACAGATGCAGCAGAACAAGAGCATGAATATTTTAGTTTTATTTTCAATCATAGTGCCACAAGCAAGGGGTTGGGGGGGGGGGGGTGTCGGGGGGTCAGCGAAGTGTTGTGTATGTTTTGAGATGGTAATTGTACAGTCGTGCAGGGCGTTAAACATTAAAAAAAAAAAAAAACAATAACAATTACGATAATAACCTCAGAGTTACGGGACAACCTTTACCATTTGTAGCTTTTGTACCACAGGACGTGAAGATGCGCAAGATGGCGGAACTACAGATGACCGTGGTGACGGACCCTCGCAGTCGGGTGGCCATCGTGAAGCAGATTGCCCAGTGGGAGGAGAACCTGGAGAAGCTGTACATAGACCAGTACCGCTTCCGCTGCTACATCGCTTCACTGCAAGGCACTGAGTTGCCTAACCCCAAGGTAAATGGAATTAGCACCAATTGAACTGCCTCTTAACCCTTTCGCCCCTGCAATCTACCCACCAGCTTCAAAACTTAACCCTTTCACTCCCTCACCCTATCCACCAGCTTCCCGCGGGAAGCTGGTGGATAGGGTGAGGGAGTGAAAGGGTTAAGTTGTTTTTTTTTTTGCTTTGTTGTCATGGCTGACATTGCGGGATGCTGGCGGATAGGGTGAGGAAGTCAAAAGGTTAATGAAGAGATTGTAAACTGGAAAAGAAGCTGCGGTAATTTTTTTACGTAAGATGGGTTAAATAGAATGACTTCTGATGACTGCGATAAACGTGGTTTGGATTGAATTGGTACTGACGATTGCCTTTGACAGTAATGTCATAAATGGAACAGAAAATTGATGACTGCCATGGAATCGGTATTGACGATTGTCTGTGATACAAAAGTATGGTTGTCTTTTTATGAAAGTGAAGTGAATATAGTAAGTAGTGGAAAATGTACGTCAGTGAAAGTGACGGAAATGAAATTGCTTCTGGTGATGGTATCTTTTTTGAAGAAAAACAATAGTCTTGAGAAAAAGGTAGTTTGTTAGTAGTTTGTTATACCTTACAGTCTTGTTTTGGACTCGGTACGGCATACTTTTGGCTTTATTACAGAGCCTTGTTTGGATGTGTTTGTCAAGATATTCATTACTCACTTGCATGGAGGCAGACACAGTAGATCACTCATAAGGAAGATTAGGAAAAGACAAGCAACATTTATAGGCCATTTTATGAGGAAGGGGGATTTGGAGCACCTGGTCACAACGGGAAAGCTGGAGGGAAAGAGAGCACCAGGTAGACCCAGGGAGAGAATGCTGGACGGACTTGCAGAGTGGCTGGGGATGAAGAGGGTGGGGGAGATGCTGGGGGCAACGAGAGATAGAGATGGTTGGAAGTCCATGGTCGCCAACGCCATGCGGCAGGGCACCTGATGATGATGATGATGATGATTGCATAAAGATCAGCTTACATTCAGTGATGTGTGTCTAACGACATTAGTGGTAGATGAAACGTCATAACTATTGATCAGTCATCATCATAGTGGTAGATAACTTTCATACCTTTGATCAGTCATCATCATTTGGTAGATTTAAAGTCATATCTATTAATCGTTCATTATCCATCATAATTCTTCTCTTCTTCTTCTTTCATTTCTCTCTCTTGTTTTCTTTAAATTTTATTTTCATTCATTATACGATTATCAACGATAGTTTTGGAATGTCACTATCTCGTTAACTTCTTCTTCTGCATTTCTCCTCTGTTTTCTTAAATTTTTTTTCATTCATTAGTACAACGATTATCAACGATAACATTTGGTGTCATCATCATCATTAACTTCTCCATTTTTCCTCTCGTTTTCTTTAAATTTTATTTCAGTCATTATTACGACGATTATCAACGATAGTATTTGTGTCATCATCATTATTTTCTTCTTCTTGCTCTTCTTTATTTCTCCTTTCATTTTCTTTAAATTTTGTTCATTATTACAACGATTGTCCTTATTGGTGTCATCATCATCATTAACTTCTTCTTTTTCGTCATTTCTTCTTTCTTTTTTTTTTTTTCTTTACATTTATTTCATTTATGAAATTTATTATTTTTCTTTTTACCCAGGTGCTATTGGCCAGTGCATGCAAGGCCACCAAAACCACTTTGGGGCGGCTGGGTATTTTCACAGTGACATCCTTCCACGCGTTTGGTGAGTGCCCGCAAGCCTCTGGTGCTGCCCAACATACTGGGGGCAAAGGTTGCAACAAGGGGGGCATGCTGTCCCCTCGCACCGACCGCGAACGCGAGCGTGAACCCCCGTCCGCCCCCAAACCCCGCTCCCGCACACCCACCGGGACCCTGAACACCAGCGTCAGCTCAGAGTAAGTATTAATGTTGTTGGCGTGATGGTGATTGCTGGAAGGTGATGGTGGTGTGTGGAAGAGAGAGAGAGAGAGAGAGAGAGAGTGTGTGTGCATTTATGTGCGAAATGCGTAAGTCCATTCATATGTAAAATGTATGTGGGTGTGTAAAATGTAAAATAAAATCCTTGTATGAATAAAATGTTGCATCTATTCTATGACCACTGAGAGTCAGATTGACTTCAGCATAAAAAAATCGAGACATCAGCAGCAGGATTATATCAAATAATGCAAAAATACGTTAGGTTTCGGTTCCTTAGTGCATTGTTTTTACATCAGTGAATCTGTGAGTGTGTAAAATGCATAGTAATTCGATGCATGTGTAAAATGCATAGTAAGTCCATGCGTGTGAAAAGGTGCATAGTAAGTCCATGAGTGTGTAAAATGCATAATAAATCAAAGTGTGTGTAAAATGCATAAGACCCTATGTGTGTAAAGTGCATAATAAGTCCCTATGTGTAAAAAAAAGTCCCTGTAGTGTATAAAATGCATGATAAGTCCCTGTGTGTATAAAATGCATAATAAATCCATGTGTGTGTAAAATGCATAATAAAAGCAAGTCTAAGCGTATGTAAAAAATGCATAGCAAGTCCATTCGTGTACAAAATATATAATTAATCCATGTGTGTGTAAAATGCGTAATAAGTCCCTGTGTGTATAAAGTGCATAATAAGCCCACGTGTGTGTAAAATGCATAAGTCCCTGTGTGTGTAAAATGCATAAGTCCCTGTGTGTGTAAATAGCATAAGTCCCTGTGTGTGTAAAATGCATAAGAAATCCATGGATGCGCAAAATGCATACAAATTCCAATGGTGTATTAAATGTGGAAATCCATTCATGCATGTATAAAAAGCATGATAACTATGTAAGTCCATGTATGTGCAAAATGCCTGTAAGTCCATATGTAGCTGGACAGGTGAACAGATACTGAGTGGCATTTATAGATGAACTGATTGACTGATTGATCGTTTCATTGATTGATTACAGAGAAAAAACAAGAGTTGATATTTGGTTTGATTGGTTTATTGATTGGTTGATTGAATAATTGATTGATTGATTGATAGACTGATTGTTTGATTGAGTGATTCTTTAACCCTTCTAAAGCTGTACACACAAAATTTCCGTGTAGTGTTATTTCAGTACCGTTAAATTGATACACATGGAAGTCATTGATTTGAATATAACATGTATGATTCTAGGCACTTTTGTTTGAAAAAAAAAACTTAACTGTGTTTCATTCTGCCATTGCATGAATGAATTGAACCTGACCATTGCTGACTGGTTTTGATGTGGCCTTTCAGAGCGTTGTACAAGACAAACACGCTACGTGGCCACGATTCGCTGGAGAACCTGTTGGAACGCTCACTACAGAACACACGCTGACACAGGAGAGTCTTTCCCGGGTAACTCTGCCAAACAACCAGGTGAGAGATCACGCTGTTTGAGTAGCCTAATAGTATATATATATATGTTTGTGAATAATTGATAGACAGGTTGGTTGGTTGATTGGTTTGTTAAGTGGTTGGTTGATTGGTTGGTTGGTTGGTTGGGTTGGTTTCAATTTCGGTTTCAGTTTCTTAAGGTAACGTCTCCGCGATCGGAATGAATTCCATATGCACTATCGTCACAGGTGCCATTTGATGGAGAAAATCCAGAATGATCACGACACAAGCCTTAAGCCTGCATGTAAACCCAATAGCTGGCCAGGTCCTGAGGTTGGTTGGTTGGTTGGTTGGTTGGTTGGTTGGTTGGATGGATGATTCAATGATTGATTGGTTTGTCGGTTGGTTGGTTGGTTAATTGGTTGGTTGGTTAAATTAATGATTGATTGATTAGTTAGTTGGTTGTTAGTTGTAAGTTGGTTGGTCTGCCGGTTGGTTGGTTGGTTGTAGATGGGTCGGTCATTTCAGTTGGTCAGCCTATTGGTTAATTGGTGGGTTGGGTGGGGTAGGTCGGAGTATGACTGATTGGTGGATTGGTTCGTTGATCATTTATTGATTGGTTGATCGATTGGTGGGTTGGTTGTAGGTCCATTGATTTGCTGCATGGTTGGTGGATAAGTCAGTTCTTATTTATTTGATTGATTGTATTGATTTTCCGATTGGTGATTGATTTTTCTGATGGTAGGTTGGTTAGTCAGTTTGTTAGCTGGTCGACTGACTTTTAGGTAGAAAAACTTGCAACCCGAGTTTCACAGGGAACATTTAAATACCATACTTGTTTATTTATGTGTTTGTTTATTTGTTGATTTGTTTACAGCACCATCACCAAAGAAGCATTGTTGTGTGTTCAGTTGGTGTGGTACTGATAATTTGATAGCTCGGCTACAAAAAGGACAGGCACATTTCTGTATAATCATCACGTAGTATGTATTATAATGTTTCATGATATGTTCACAGATGACCCATGTATGTATATCAGTGTGTCTGATGATAATGAATAATGAATAAGCTTGCCACTGAGGATGATTGCTTCAGTGTATTTCCCATATATATGTGTATATGTATATGTATGTACAAACATATGTACATATGAATATATATATATATATATATATATATATATATTCATATGTTGACATGTACATATACTGTATACAAACATGTATCTGTAAACATGTTATCGCCGATTTACACATTTCAGTGTATTTCCCACATGTATATGAATATGTGAACCTGTATATGAACATATAATCACTGAGGGTGTACATTTCTATATATTCCCCACACTGACTGTGTGAACGTGTATATGAACCTGTGACCACTGAGGATGGGCACTGCAGTGTATTCCCCACATATGAGTATACCGTAAGATCATATCAATGAATAACCTTGCTACTAAGAACCACTTTGTGTATTCACAATTTGTCTGTGTCTGATAACACTGTGTGGTAAGATTCACCAATGGCTTTGATACTGAGCACACATACATTTTCATGTATTTTCCACCTGTATGTAACGAGTGTTGACCCTCATGTATATTCCCATGTACAGTATTTTGATTGGTTGGAGGTAAAGTCTTCAGCATGGGTTGGAGCCTGGCTTAACCCTTTGACTCCGGCACCCTGTCCACCAGCATCCTGCGTTGTCAACCATCCTAGCAAAGTATAAACTTAACCTTTTGTCTCCGTCACGTGTCTACCAGCTTCCTGCAGAAAGTTGGTAGATAGGATGAGGGAGTCAAAGAGGACAGACATTTCTATATCAAGTATGTATATAATGTTTCATGATTGTTCACAGACGACCATGTTTTGCAGTTGATGGATAGGTGCAGGAACCAAAGGGTTAAGAAACACTTTTGTGATGAGGCCTCTAGTCCACCCAGCTGTGAATGGGTATCTGACCCTGTTTAGGGTAGGGGAAGGTAGCGCAGTGAGGGAGACGCGAGAGAGGTGTTGTCCTTGCAAGTGTTGGCATGGACTAAGGCACAGGTCTTTGCCATCTCATCCCACTTGACTTTGGAATTATGAGACAGATTTTACTTTATAGCGTTCACAAAATGTACCCGTTAATGATGACACACACTCTTGTCTGTGGTCGTCTCACCGTCTGTTCTCTGTGTAATGACACTCTCGTGTGGTCACATGTATGGTAATGCAGTATAGTGTTCACGAATGATCTCCTCACTGTACTCACCCACACTCCTTAAGTGCACAGCACATATCTGTGAATAATAATACGGGATGATGGTCACAAATGGTGTGGGATAATGTTCACAAATAACCCATGTATATAACACAAGGATGTAACCAAGTACACGTGCAGTTTTTATTCCTCTGATGATGACGGTGGTGCAGCATATGAAAAGCAAGGCTAAAGGCATAGTTAGCAGTTTATTAAGTGTATTTTGAAATAGCGGATGTACTTTCAGTAGTAGCTGGCTGTTCTGTGAATAATTGTTAAAATAAACGATGAAAAGACTGATAATAAAGAACTGTAATAGCTAAATCAGTTCTGTGTCGCTGTCTGTCTGTCTTCTGTCTGTCTGTCTGTCTCTCTCTCTCTCCTCTTTTTCTTTCTTTTTCTTTCTGTTAAGCTGTGAATTATAAACTTTAAAAATGATATTGACAGCAAACATTGTATCGTGAATAATTACTTTCAAAAATTATGAAAAAGAAGTATATATGTGTTGTTTGAAAATAATATCTAAAAATCTAAAACCTTTAGATCAACGCAGATTTGATGCCTTGTAAATGCATGTTATCATCAAAATTGTGAATTTTCAGAGAAAAAAAGAGACACTTTTATAACTGGAAAAGAAATCATTGAAAGTCAGATTTCCATTCTAATTTAATGTAAAAGTGTCGTTAATCACAATGCGTACACCTTAGCCTAGTTTTTAGAAATGTTGCATCAACAGAATTATTATATATGTGTGTGCGTGTGTGTGTGTTAGTATTTTTATCCTCCTCTCTTTTTTCAATTTGGTATTGGTGTATTAGTGCACGCGTTGCACTCTTTTCTAACCCATAACCCTGGTAGTGGCAAGCGCTGTGTTTTGTGTGCCTGTGTCCCCACGCGCAGTGCTACAACTTTCAGACCATGCTCATCGGCGTGGACAAGGGCACCAGCGTGCGTGACCTTCTGGAGAGCACGTGCAACAAGCGGCAGCTCAACCCCCGCGACCACTACGTGCGCATCCGGCCCATGGGCTCCACTGACGACAAGTTCGTCATCCCCGACAAGCACGAGATTGTGAAGAAGCTGGTGAGTTTTGTTGTTGTTGTTGTTGTTGTTTGTGTCGTTTTGGTTGAGTGTTGTAGTGCGAATCTTTTGAAAATAATGGAAACATAAAGCAAAATAAAGGGCTAGAGCTAAACAGCAAGAAGACTTAAGTCATTGTAATCAGTGAAAAACACGCAATCCCCTCATGCAAAATTAACAGCAATGGCACAACATTGAGACAGGTGATAAGTTTAAATATCTGGGAACGGTAATCTCACCAGACGGCAGATGCATGTCAGAAATAGGAAGCAGAATTGGCCAAGCTGAAACAACATTTAAGAAGATGAAAGCGTTCTTACCAACAATTATCAGTTAACATCAGGAAGAGTGGACAGTGATCACGCAAATCAGAACAAGATTGAGACAACTGAAGTGTGGTTTCTAAGAATGTTGAGAGTTCCATGGACGCCAAAGAAAACAAGAGAGTCTTGAAGGAGGCAGACACGAGAAGAACAGTATTAAAGAAGATTAGGAAAAGACAAGCAACATTTATAGGACATTTTATGAGGCAAACAAAATTAGAGCACCTAGTCAGCAGGAAAGCTGGAGGGAAAGAGAGCACCGGGTAGATCCAGGAGAAAATATTGGACGGACCTGCAGAGTGGCTGAGGACGGAGAGGGTAGGAGATGTACTTGCAGTAACAAGGGATAGATTCATATGGGGGGTCATGATGGCCAACACCATGCGGCAGGGCACTTGATGATGATGTGTAGGAGAGGAATCCGAAACAAGTGCGACTGCATGCGTTCAGTCAAACAGGAAAAAGAAAAAATACGAAAATAGAATCAGAACGCGTGTTTAATACAACCAGACAAGACAGGTGCAAAATTTCGGCCAACTGGCATTTGTCAAGCGTAAATGTAAGATTACAAACGGACAAATACAAAATACAAAAATTAGGAGAAAAAGACTGAAACTTCCCTGCTGCTTCGTCCAGTGGGAGAAAAGGAAAATTTGCGCCTGTCTTGTCTGGTTGTATTAAATGCGCGTTCTGATTCTGTTTTCGTGTTTTTCTGGTTTGTGTAGGAGAGGGTTACATTTAGATTCACTATAAGGTTAGTGAAGGTAAAGCGGCGATGGAAAGGAGTGGAAACCGCACTCAAGAGGCTAACTCAAGTGTATTGAGGTCTCTACAACCCTCACTCCCCATACAACCTGGTTTATGGTTGGGGGACTGCCTTTATCCATATTTGTTTTAAATATATGTCCAAACTGTAAAGTGAATTCTGAATGATTTAATCCGTCTTTCACGATTTTTTTACTTGTTTTCTTTATCTCGTTTGCTTGTTGTGTTTTAGGTCGGTTGGGTGGGTGGGTGTTTGTTCGGTTTTGGGTTGGATGGGTGTTTGTTCAGTTTTGGGTTGGGTGGGTGGATGTTCATTTGTTCTATTTTGAGTCGGGTGGGGAGATGTTCATTTGTTGTTGTGTTTTGGGTCGGGCGGGTGGACGTTCATTTGTTGTTGTGTTTCGGTTGGGTAGATGGGTGGATGTTCATTTGTTGTTGTGTTTTGGGTCGGGTGGGGGGATCTTCATTTGTTGTTGTGTTTCGGTTGGGTAGATGGGTGGATGTTAATGTGTTGTGCTGTGAGGGTCGGGTGGCTTGATGTTCATTTGTTGTGTTTTGGGTTGGTTGTCCAAGAGCGAGGAATCTTTGTTGAATAAACTGTAAGATCTAAACTCTTATCCTTTTCCCCTTTTGGTTCTGTTGTCAGCGTTATGACGCCATTGAGGTGTGCCAGAAGTGCATGTTCCAACTGGAGCTGACCAAACCCACTAAAGACGGCATGTTCGGCTTTGGCGTGGAGGCGGAGCTGGCCGAGGACTACGACCGCGATGATGAGCTGCAGGTGTACGTCTGCGATATCACATCTGGCGGTGTGGCTGACGCTAGAGGTGAGTCATGAACTTGTAGCAGTGGATGTTTCATGACTGAATTGCTTTCAGACTGTCACCTCTGTAGTTTTAGATATGTAGCTTTAAAGCCACGGCAGGACTGTATAAAGCGCCGTGTGCCAGAGATGTCCACTTCACTTCTAACCCTTGTAACAGAAGGCATCACATCTCTCCAACGTTTTTTCAAGTAGTTCGATGTAGAAGCAATAACACAATTTCATATTTGGTAGAATGGTAGCCATTATTACCTCCTAATATTTCGTTAAATGTATTATGTCATTAATGGAAAATGTTATGGCATATCGATAGAAACCTTTCAGATCAGGGTAGATTTGAACTATGATGGACGGAGCTAGTGTCTGGAGCGCGCATCCTGCCTGGCACTACGGACCTGAAAATAAATGTCTTGGTCTGTGGCACTTTTCTGGGGCCGCAGTAGGGCTGCAGGCATGTCACTGTCAGTTTCAGCTTGACCTTACTATAACTGTACGGCCTACCCATGTGCATGCGTGAATACGTGTGGAACCCTTTATAGTGCCCTACTTTGCGATAACACGGACCACAGCGCGCACGAAAATCTGTGAACTAGTCCTTCTCACCCAGTCCGCCGGATTGAATGTTGGGCCTTTAAGGTTTGAGCTGGTAAATTACCTGCAAACTTAAGGTTTTAAGTGCTTAGTCAGAAATCGTTCTTGTATAACACTGTTGTTCAAACTCATTTAGATTTGTTGCGCATTACGCATTGTCAGATTTGTTTTTTAGTGGAGCAAAGAGAACTCGTGCAGTTTTTTAGTGGAGCAACGAGAACCCATGCAATTTTTTAGTGGCGCATGGAAAACCCATGCAAGTTTTTAGTGGAGCATGGAGAACCCATGCATTTTTTTTAGTGGAGCATGGAGAACCCATGCAATTTTTGTTTAGTGGAGCATGGAGAACCCATGCAAGTTTTTAGTGGAGCATGGAGAACCCGTGCATTTTTTTAGTGGAGCATGGAGAACCCATGCAATTTTTGTTTAGTGGAGCATGGAGAACCCATGCAATTTTTTAGTGGAGCATGGAGAAACCATGCAAGTTTTTTAGTGGAGCATGGAGAACCCATGCAATTTTTCTAGTGGAGCATGGAGAACCCGTACAGTTTTTAATTGGAGCATGGAGAACCTGTACAGTTTTTAATTGGAGCGTGGAGAACCCATGCAACTTTTTAGTGGAGCAAAGAGAACCCATGCAAGTTAGTGAGCAGAGAACCATGTAATTTTAGTGGAGCGTGGAGAACCCATGAATTTTTAGTGGAGCTGACAACCCTCAATTTTTTTAGTGGAGCTAGAAACCCATCAATTTTTTAGTGGAGCAGGAGAACCCATGCGGTTTTTTAAGTGGAGCATGGAGAACCCATGCAATTTTTTAAGTGGAGCATGGAGAACCATGCGTTTTTTAAGTGGAGCATGGAGAACCCATGCATTTTTTAAGTGGAGCATGGAGAACCCATGCGTTTTTTAAGTGGAGCAGGAGAACCCATGCAATTTTTAAGTGGAGCATGAGATAGTACAACCCATGCGAATTTTTAGTGGAGATGGAGACCATGCATTAGTGAGCGTGAGACCCATGCAATTTTTTGGAGCTAGAGAACATGCGTTTTTTTAATGGAGCATGGAGAACTGGTGCAGGTTTTTTACCTTTGTTTCAATTTGTATTCAGGTATGTTTTTAAATCCTTGTGTGATAAATTGGATGGAGTGGTCAACGCCAGGGGCATCTCCGTAAATTATGTGCGCGAATGCATCGATACGTGTATTTTTTTTTCTTTTCCTTTATTTTTCCTGTTAAAGTATTGTGTGTTGAAATGGTTATAGCCCTGATATGGCTCTACGCAATGGGCTGGGCTTTAAACAAAAATAACAATATCAACACCCCTGTTAGAGTATGGAAAGATAAAACGGCGAGGTGGAGGAGATGGCACCACCCTCACAACCTCTCCAAGAAGTTTAGTCTCTTACCTTCTTGCTCGTCTGTGATTGCAAAGTTATGGCACAGTCGTCAACTTTTTAAAGATATTTTTTTAAAGGTTACGTCAGAATTTTTTTTCTATTTTACGTCCAGGTCTGATTATTGGTGACGAGATTCTGGTGATCAACGGCAAGATCGTGTCGGAGCTGGACATGGTGTACATCGAGACTTTGCTGCACGAGTCGCGCACGCTCTTCCTGACGGTGCGCTCCATGCGCACACAGCCGCCCCGCTCTGACTTCATCACCCAGCACACCGACGCCTATATCGACCACATGGTCTGCCCCCCGCCTCCCTCCCAACCCCGCATCTCGGACAAGTCCCTGGGCGACCTCATTGTGCCGGCTCCTGCTGCTGCTGTTGAGGCTGGTATGTGTTTTTGTTTGTTTGCTTGTTTGTTGGTTTTTGTCTGGTGTGTGTGTGTTTGATTGTTTGTTTGTTTGTTGGTTTGTTGGCTTTTGTCTGGAATGTGGGTGTGTCGTGTGTGTGTGTGTGTGTGAGTGAGTGTGTGTGTGTTTGTGTGTAGTGTGTGTGTGTGTGTGAGTGAAGTGTGTGTGTGAGTGAGAGTGTGTGTGTGAGTGAGAGAGTGTGTGTGTGGTGTGTGTGTGTGTGTGTGTGTGTGTGTGTGTGTGTGTGTGTGTGTGTGTGTGAGCCCATGCTGTGGGTGGGGGGAGGGGTGGGAGGGAAGAAGGAGATGCTCAGAAATAAGTTGTTCATGCGTCCCTTATCTTCCAAGTACAAATCTGCTTAAACAGTGAATAAGTAAGTAAATAGATAAGTAAATAAAGGGAGAAATAGACAAATAAATGATAACATGGCCGTAAACTGGAATACGGGCTCCAAGTAGGATTTTTTTCAGCGATCACTACAGACTGTTGTTTTATTAAGTTGATGGAGGGTGGGTCAGAGATGTTGGCCTACTTACACACATTGTCAGCAAAGTGAGCATGTGTTATGAGTTTGAAGCATGTGACCAGATGGAGAGAACAAACAGCAGACGACAGCAGACAAGGCGGAGGCTGACCCTGCACAGATCGACAATTTGCTTAAGGTAGGTCATCAGTACAAAAGTTTTGTTTTAACCCTCTGACTCCCGCACCCTATCCACCAGCATCCTGCATTGCCAACCATGCTAGCAAAGCATAAACTTAATCCTTCGATTCCCTCACCCTTTCCACCAGCTTCCTACAGGAAGCTGGTGGAAAGGGTGAGGGAATCTAAAGATTACGTTTTTGCAGTTGGTAGATAGGGTGCGGGAGTCAAAGGGTTAAAGTATTTACAGTGTAGTCTTTTAGTTACCGTTTATTTACTCTTTTCGTTAAAAGAACTGGATCATCAATATAGAACAAGTTAGGTTTTTTTAAAGCTTTTAAAGTGTGGACTTTTAGTTACTCTTTTTGTTAAAAGAATTGGTCAGTACAATTTTTTGAAGTTTTTACAGTGTGGACTTTTAGTTACTCTTTTTGTTAAAAGAATTGGGTCAGTACAATTTTTGAAGTTTTTACAGTGTGGACTTTTAGTTACTCTTTTTGTTAAAAGAATTGGGTCAGTACAATTTTTTGAAGTTTTTACAGTGTGGACTTTTAGTTACTCTTTTTGTTAAAAGAATTGGGTCAGTACAATTTTTGAAGTTTTTACAGTGTGGACTTTTAGTTACTCTTTTCGTTATAACAGTTGGGTCATCAATACTAACGTTTCTTTTTTAAAGTTTTTACAATGTAGTCTTTTAGCTACCCCTTTGTTAAAAGAATTGGGTCATCAGTATAAAAGGTTTTGTTAATTTTTGCAATGTAGTCTTTTAGTTACTCCTTTTGTTAAAAGAATTGGGTCATCAGTACAAAAAAAATTTTAAAAGTTTTTACAGTGTAGTCTTTAAGTTACTGTTTTTGTTAAAAGAATTGGGTCAGCAATACAAAACACATTTTTAAAGCATTTACAGTGTAGTCTTTTGTATCTGTTTCCGTTTAAAGAATTTCCTTGACAGCTCTCTTTTAGATAGAACCACTGATCAACTGTTAGAACAAGAAGACGAAATGGCAGTGTTCATGTGGCTTTTGTGTAATGCTTTATTGACAAGATGGATTTTCGCTGATTTTGTTTTTAAGTTCAAAATGCATTTAGAAAAACTGTTCAGATACTTGCTTGTGATGTGTCGGTGAGATGTTATCCTCAAGTACGGATACAGCCGTCATATTACATAAGAACTTAATCTGCTCATTCTTCTCATTAACTGAAAATCGATTTTGTTTTCTGTTTCTGGATGGTTTGAACTTTGACAGGGATTGAGAAAGACCACCTCAGTGATTTTTGAACGTTTCTGAACCCACACCATGGCCTAAGCAACCGGGTGGTCGATGATAAATGTCATTGTTAAATTAACCCTTTCACTCCTTATCCTATCCTCCAGTGTGCCGCAGGAAGCAGAGGGATAGGGTGAGAGAGTCAAAAGGTCAAAATCTAGATCAGCATCAGTGATTTTTGTGTTTCAACAGAGTGCTGAGCAGGTGACGGCCATCTGTCGGACAAATCCTGCTGCCAGCGTGACGGAGGAAGCGCCTCCTGCTGTCCGCTCACTTTCTGATGCACAGCGCATGCGTAAGGTCATCATGGAACTGGTGGAGACAGAACGCGCGTATGTTAAGGTGAGAAGAGACCAGTGCAAGCTAGTTGAGGCTTTTTTTAGAGGTAGTTAGTAATCATTGCAGTTGTTTTTACCCATTCTTACTGAGTTATCTGCTCGTGAGGCGTTTGTTTTTCAAATCCAGCACAATACACTTAGTTATATCATCTTGGGTGTTTTCCAAATCTGAGAAGGGTATTTGTTTCCCAAATCTGACATAAGTGTAATCTTATAGTCTTGGGTGTTTGTTTCCCAAATCTGACTTAAGTGTTATCTTAGTCTTTGGGTGTTTGTTTTCCCAAATCTGACTTAAGTGTTATCTTAGTCTTTGGGTGTTTGTTTCCCAAATCTGACTTAAGTGTTATCTTGTCTTGGTTTTGTTTCCCAAATCTGACTTAAGTGTTGTTTAGTTTTGTTTCTTTGGTTGTTCCAAATCTGACTTAAGTGTTATCTTAGTCTTGGTGTTTGTTTCCCAAATCTGACTTAAGTGTTATCTTAGTCTTTGGGTGTTTGTTTCCCAAATCTGACTTAAGTGTTATCTTAGTCTTTGGGTGTTTGTTTCCCAAATCTGACTTAAGTGTTATCTTAGTCTTTGGGTGTTTGTTTCCCAAATCTGACTTAAGTATTATCTTAGTCTTTGGGTGTTTGTTTCCCAAATCTGACTTAAGTGTTATCTTAGTCTTTGGGTGTTTGTTTCCCAAATCTGACTTAAGTGTTATCTTAGTCTTTGGGTGTTTGTTTCCCAAATCTGACTTAAGTGTTATCTTAGTCTTTGGGTGTTTGTTTCCCAAATCTGGCATAAGTGTAATCTTAGTCTTGGAGTGTTTGTTTCCCAAATCTGGCTTAAGTGTTATCTTAGTCTTTGGGTGTTTGTTTCCCAAATCTGACTTAAGTATAATCTTAGTCTTAGGTGTTTTGTTTTCCAAATGTGACATAGACTTTTAATCTTCCTGCCTGATCTGTTTTGTTGTGGTCAGTAGTTAGTTTGTGTGATGTGATTTTAGCAGCAGCCAGTTTTTGCAGCTCAGAATACATGGATTTTTTTTCCAAAATAGTCAGTTTATGCTGCAAAAAATGCTTAATTATCCTGATATGATTAACCCTTCGACTCTCGCATCTATCCACCAGCATCCTGCAGTGTCAACAATGCTAGCAAAGCAAAAACTGAACCCTTTGACTCCACCCTATCCACCAGCTTCCTGCAAGAAGCTGGTGGATAGGATGAGGGAGTCAAAGGTTCAGTTTTTTTCTATTGGTGGATAGGTTGCAGGCATGAAAGTGTGGATAGGGTGCTGGAGTCAAGTGTGGATAGGGTGCTGGAGTCAAAGTGTGGATAGGGTGCTGGAGTCAAGTGTGGATAGGGTGCTGGAGTCAAAGTGTGGATAGGGTGCTGGAGTCAAAGTGTGGATAGGGTGAGGGAGTCAAAGTGTGGATAGGGTGAGGGAGTCAAAGTGTGGATAGGGTGCTGGAGTCAAAGTGTAGATAGGGTGAGGGAGTCAAAGTGTGGATAGGGTGAGGGAGTCAAAAGTGTGGATAGGATGAGGGAGTCAAAGTGTGGATAGGGTGCTGGAGTCAAAGTGTGGATAGGGTGGGGGAGTCAAAGTGTGGATAGGGTGCTGGAGTCAAAGTGTAGATAGGGTGAGGGAGTCAAAGTGTGGATAGGGTGAGGGAGTCAAAGTGTGGATAGGGTGCTGGAATCAAAGTGTAGATAGGGTGAGGAAGTCAAAGTGTGGATAGGGTGAGGGAGTCAAAAGTGTGGATAGGATGAGGGAGTCAAAAAGTAGTGGATAGGTTGCTGGAGTCAAAGTGTGGATAGGGTGCTGGAGTCAAAGTGTGGATAGGGTGAGGGAGTCAGAGTGGATAGGGTGAGGGAGTCAAAGTGTGGATAGGGTGAAGGAGTCAAAAGTGTGGATAGGGTGAGGGAGTCAAAGTGTAGATAGGGTGCTGGAGTCAAAGTGTGGATAGGGTGAGGGAGTCCAAGTGTGGATAGGGTGCTGGAGTCAAAGTGTGGATAGGGTGAGGGAGTCAAAGTGTGGATAGGGTGAGGGAGTCCAAGTGTGGATAGGGTGCTGAAGTCAAAGTGTGGATAGGGTGCTGGAGTCAAAGTGTGGATAGGGTGCTGGAGTCAAAGTGTGGATAGGGTGAGGGAGTCAAAGTGTGGATAGGGTGCTGGAGTCAAAGTGTGGATAGGGTGCTGGAGTCAAAGTGTGGATAGGGTGAGGGAGTCAAAGTGTGGATAGGGTGAGGGAGTCAAAGTGTGGATAGGGTGCTGGAGTCAAAGTGTGGATAGGTGCTGGAGTCAAAGTGTGGATAGGTGAGGGAGTCAAAGTGTGGATAGGGTGCTGGAGTCAAAAGTGTGGATAGGGTGCTGGAGTCAAAGTGTGGATAAGGTGAGGGAGTCAAAGTGTGGATAGGGTGCTGGAGTCAAAGTTTGGATAGGGTGAGGGAGTCAAAGTGTGGATAGGGTGCTGGAGTCAAAGTGTTGATAGGGTGCTGGAGTCAAAGTGTGGATAGGGTGAGGGAGTCAAAGAGTGGATAGGGTGAGGGAGTCAAAGTGATGGATAGGGTGAGGGAGTCAAAAGTGGATAGAGTGAGGGAGTCAAAAGTGGATAGGGTGAAGGAGTCAAAGTGTGGATAGGGTGAAGGAATCAAAGTGTGGATAGGGTGAGGGAGTCAAAGTGTGGATAGGGTAAGGGAGTCAAAGTGAATAGGGTGAGGGAGTCAAAGTGTGGATAGGGTGAGGGAGTCAAAGTGGATAGGGTAAGGGAGTCAAAGTGTGGATAGGGTAATGGAGTCAAAGTGTGGATAGGATGCTGGAGTCAAAGTGTGGATAGGGTGAGGGAGTCAAAGTGTGGATAGAGTGCAGGAGTCAAAGTGTGGATAGGGTGCTGGAGTCAAAGAGTGGATAGGATGAGGGAGTCAAAGTGTGGATAGGGTGCTGGAGTCAAAAGTGTGGATAGGGTGAGGGAGTCAAAGTGTGGATAGGGTGAGGGAGTCAAAGTGTGGATAGGATGAGTGAGTCAAAGTGTGGATAGGGTGAGGGAGTCAAAAGTGGATAGGGTGCTGGAGTCAAAAGTGTGGATAGGATGAGGGAGTCAAAGTGTGGATAGGGTGAGGGAGTCAAAGTGTGGATAGGGTGAGGGAGTCAAAGTGTGGATAGGATTAGGGAGTCAAAAGTGGATAGGGTGAGGGAGTCAAAGAGTGGATATGGTGCGGGAATCAAAAGTGTGGATAGGGTGAGGGAGTCAAAGTGTGGATAGGGTGAGGGAGTCAAAGTGTGGATAGGGTGAGGAGTCAAAGTGTGGATAGGGTGAGGGAGTCAAAGTGTGGATAGGATTAGGGAGTCAAAAGTGGATAGGGTGAGGGAGTCAAAGAGTGGATATGGTGCGGGAATCAAAAGTGTGGATAGGGTGAGGGAGTCAAAGTGTGGATAGGGTGAGGGAGTCAAAGTGTGGATAGGGTAAGGGAGTCAAAGTGTGGATAGGGTGAGGGAGTCAAAGTGTGGATAGGGTGAGGGAGTCAAAGTGTGGATAGGGTGCTTGAGTCAAAGTGTGGATAGGGTAAGGGAGTCAAAGTAATGGATAGGGTGAGGAAGTCAAAGTGGGATAGGGTGAGGGAGTCAAAGTGTGGATAGGATTAGGGAGTCAAAAGTGGATAGGGTAAGGGAGTCAAAGTGATGGATAGGGTGAGGAAGTCAAAGTGTCATAGGGTGAGGGAGCCAAAAGTGTGGATAGGGTGAGGGAGCCATAAGTGTGGATAGGGTGCTGGAATCAAAGTGTGGATAGGGTGCTGGAGTTAAAGTGTGGATAGGGTGCTGGAGTTAAAAGTATAGATAGGGTGCGGGAGTCAAAGTGTGGATAGGGTGCGGGAGTCAAAAGTGTGTATAGGGTCCGGGAGTCAAAAGTGGATAGAGTGAGGGAGTCAAAGTGTGGATAGTGTGCAGGAGTCAAAAGTGTGGATAGGGTGAGGGAGTCAAAGAGTGGATATGGTGCGGGAATCAAAAGTGTGGATAGGGTGAGGGAGTCAAAGTGTGGATAGGGTGAGGGAGTCAAAGTGTGGATAGGGTGAGGGAGTCAAAGTGTGAATAGGGTGAGGGAGTCAAAAGTGTGGATAGGATGAGGGAGCCAAAAGTGTGGATGGGGTAAGGGAGTCAAAGTGATGGATAGGGTGAAGGAATCAAAGTGTGGATAGGGTGCAGGAGTCAAAGTGTGGATAGGGTGCAGGAGTCAAAAATGTGGATAGGGTGAGGGAGTCAAAGGATTCAGTTTTTGCTGTCGGTGAATAAGGTGCAGGAGTCAAAGTGTGGATAGGGTGAGGAAGTCAAAGGATTCAGTTTTTGCTGTTAGTAGATAGGGTGCAGGAGTCAAAGTGTGGATAGGGTGAGGGAGTCAAAGGGTTCAGTTTTTGCTGTTAGTAGATAGGGTGCAGGAGTCAAAGTGTGAATAGAGTGAGGGAGTCAAAGGATTCAGTTTTTGCTGTCAGTGGATAGGGTGCAGGTGTCAAAGGGTTAAAATGATCTGGCAGGACTTGATGTGCCTGCTGACGAGGTACCTGGAGCCACTGAAGGAGGAGACGTTCCTGACGTCGGACAAGGTGGACGAGCTGTTCGGCAACATCACGGAGATCGTGCAGTTCCAGCAACAGTTCCTCCACAGTCTGGAGCAGGCCATCGAGCTGGAGCCTGACTTCTTCACCACCGATGACACCAAACTGTTCAAAGTATGTGTGGGTGTGGGAGGGAAGAGGGTGGTGGGGTGGAGAGGGGTCAGCAGGGGTTGGAGATGGGAGAAGAGGGATGGGGCAGGGATTAACAGTGTTTATGGTGTGTGTGGTGTGATGAAAATTCTGTGTGTGTGTGTGTGTGTGTGTGTGTGTGTGTGTGTGTGTGTGTGCATAAGAGTGTGTGTGTGGCTGTGTGTGTTTGTGTATGTATTTGACTAATGAAATACAGAAAATGTATGCAAAACATGTGAGTGTAAATCTAAAACAGATAAAAAATCAACACCGGCAAGAGCTCAATCAAATCTATCCATACAAATGTGATGACAACACAGTTGATGGTGACAGCTTACGAATTGCCTACCTTTGTCTATCTAAAACTACATATATTTATCCGTAGAAAATATGATAATAACACAATATATGGAAAACGGCTTTCCTGCATCTACACACATTTATCCATGAAAACATGATATTAACATAGTTTATGAGGACAGCTTACAAATTGCCTGTACACTGTACACTGTACACTATTTTACAGCTTGATGTTGAAGTGGGCCGAGGTCTCACAGACCGTGTGTATGTGTATTTCAGAGAGTGTTGTTTTCCATTGGAGGCTCCTTCCTATACTACGCCAATCACTTCAAAGTCTACAGCTCTTTCTGTGCTAGTCATTCTCGTACACAGAAAATCCTCAACCCAGGTCAGTTGGATGTATCAGAGGGTGGAAGGTTTTTGGTTGATCATGTTTGTTGTTGTTGTTGTTGTTTTCTGAGCAGTGTTTTATTTTTGTCTTGGATGCATTTGTGGACATTTTTTAGCCCTGATTGTTTTTTGGTTTGTTGTCGTTGCTGTCGTTATTATTGTTGTTGTTCTTTTTGTTGTTCTTCTTCTTGTTTTCTGAGCAGTGTTTTGTTTTTTCTTGGATGCATGTGTAGACAGTGTTTGACCCTCACTGTGCAAGCATTAGGTTGCTGCACAATTGTACCAGTCGCAGTGGTGTAGTGGTGAGCACAATAGAGACTACCGACTGAAAAGTTTTGGGTTCAAATCCCCGTCAGTTTTTTTCAAAAAAGCATTGACGGATTTTTCGGTCCCACCCGGCTCCTTCCCAGAGTTGAGTGTGCTATAATCCCATTGGGGAGACCATAGTTGTAACGATCTGTCCTTCGAGCTGTTCATTCTCTAGCAGTCATAAAACCAACTTGATTAGTGCAGTAATCTTCATGAAACTGAAATTAAGTTTTGTGTACCAATCTTTTGTCGCAGATGTGGGATTTGTCTTATGATTTGAAAATTGTGATTTTTCAGAACGGTTATAGTGCTGTAGGTTTTTATGTACCAACCAAAGTATGTTTTCAAGTGTAAGACTGTTGATTTTCCATAGCCATCTTAAACCTTTGTTTTCATGTGCGTGGGTTTGCAGAATCCAACGAAGCTCTGCGTGAGTTCCTGCTCGCCCGGAACCCTAAGCAGCAACACTCAGCCACCCTGGAGTCATACATGATCAAACCTATACAGCGCATCCTCAAGTATCCGCTTCTCCTGCAGCAGCTCTGTGCACACACCCTGCCCAGCACTGATGAACATCACCACCTCACTGGTAAGGTTTGTTTGTGTGATTTAAATGGTCAGACTGGTTGTGTTACTAGAAGTGGTCCCTCTGGTTGTGTTACTAGAAGTGGTCCCTCTGGTTATGTTACTAGAAGTGGTCCCTCTGGTTGTGATACTAGAAATGGTCAGACTGGTTGTGTTACTAGAAGTGGTCCCTCTGGTTGTGATACTAGAAATGGTCAGACTGGGTGTGTTACTAGAAGTGGTCCCTCTGGTTGTGATACTAGAAATGGTCCAGACTGGGTGTGTTACTAGAAAGTGGTCCCTCTGGTTGTGATACTAGAAATGGTCCCTCTGGTTGTGATACTAGAAATGGTCCCGACTGGTTGTGTTACTAGAAGTGGTCCCTCTGGTTGTGATACTAGAAATGGTCAGACTGGTGTGTTACTAGAAGTGGTCCCTCTGGTTGTGTTACTAGAAATGGTCCCTCTGGTTGTGATACTAGAAATGGTCAGACTGGTTGTGTTACTAGAAGTGGTCCCTCTGGTTGTGTTACTAGAAGTGGTCCCTCTGGTTGTGATACTAGAAATGGTCAGACTGGGTGTGTTACTAGAAGTGGTCCCTCTGGTTGTGTTACTAGAAATGGTCAGACTGGGTGTGTTACTAGAAATGGTCAGACTGGTGTGTTACTAGAAATGGTCAGACTGGGTGTGTTACTAGAAATGGTCAGACGGTTGTGTTACTAGAAGTGGTCCCTCTGGTTGTGTTACTAGAAGTGGTCCCTCTGGTTGTGTTACTAGAAATGGTCCCTAGGTTGTGTTACTAGAAATGGTCCCTCTGGTTGTGTTACTAGAAATGGTCCCTATGGTTGTGTTACTAGAAATGGTCCCTCTGGTTGTGTTACTAGAAATGGTCAGACTGGTTGTGTTACTAGAAATGGTCAGACTGGTTGTGTTACTAGAAATGGTCCCTCTGGTTAGTTACTAGAAATGGTCAGGCTGGTTGTGTTATTAGAAATGGTCAGGCTGGTTGTGTTATTAGAAGTAGTCAGACTGGTTGTGTTATTAGAAATGGTTGGACTGGTTGTGTTATTAGAAATGGTTGGACTGGTTGTGTTATTAGAAATGGTCAAACTGGTTGTGTTACTAGAAATGGTCCCTCTGGTTGTGTTACTAGAAATGGTCCCTCTGGTTGTGTTATTAGAAATGGTCAGACTGGTTGTGTTATTAGAAATGGTCAGGCTGGTTGTGTTATTAGAAATGTCAGGCTGGTTGTGTTATTAGAAATGGTCAGCTGGTTGTGTTATTAGAAATGGTCAGACTGGTTGTGTTACTAGAAATGGTCAGACTGGTTGTGTTACTAGAAATGGTCAGACTGGTTGTGTTACTAGAAATGGTCAGACTGGTTGTGTTACTAGAAATGGTCAGACCGGTTGTGTTACTAGAAATGGTCCCTCTGGTTGTGTTACTAGAAAGTGGTCCCTCTGGTTGTGTTATTAGAAATGGTCAGACTGGTTGTGTTATTAGAAATGGTCAGACTGGTTGTGTTATTAGAAATGGTCAGACTGGTTGTGTTATTAGAAATGGTCAGACTGGTTGTGTTATAGAAATGGTCAGACTGGTTGTGTTACTAGAAATGGTCCCTCTGGTTATGTTACTAGAAATATCAGACTGGTTGTGTTACTAGAAATTGTCTCTCCTGGTTGTGTTAGTAGAAATGGTCAGACTGGTTGTGTTATAGAAATGATCAGACTGGTTGTGTTATAAGAAATGGTTGGACTGGCAGACTGGTTGTGTTACTAGAATTGATCAGACCATTTTTCTAACAGAAATGGTCGAACCAGTTGTTTAGACTGGTTGTGTTAACAGAAATAGTCAGACTGGTTGTGTTACTAGAAATGGTCCAACTGGTTGTGTTACTAGAAACAGTCCAGCTGGTTGTGTTACTAGAAATATACTGGATGTGTTACCAGAAATAGTCAGCGTTTACCAGAATGTCAGCCTGGTTGTGTTACCAGAAATAGTCAGCCTGGTTGTGTTACTGGTTTTGCTGTAAGAACTTTCAGCCTTGACGCCTGGCGCAGATGTAGAGCTTCCACCTTTCCGCCTTGCATGCTGTCTGACTGCATGGCTTTCCATTAGTGCCAGTTCTCCAAGAACTATTTTGTGTACGCGATCCCCAGTCCACCCAGCTGCTGGCTCAAAGAGAAATTCAGGTCTTCACCACCTTACTCCCCTACAACATCAGAATTACGGGACAACTGTAACCTTCTGTTTACTGTGTCCACAGAGGCGCTGAAAGGGATGGAAGCCGTGGCGGAGCATATCAACGAGATGCAGAAGATCTATGAAGAATACGGATGTGTGTTCAACGACTTGACACAGACGTACAGAGAAGTCCACCCCTCCAGACCGGTAAGCTTTTATGCTGGAAGCTTTGAAGCTTTTCGTAGTACTTTCTTCTTTTCTGTATCATTACGTGTGAAGATGTTTTTTTTTTTAGCATGTGTTAATGTGAATTCATGCAATTGTTTTTATATAGTTTGTTCGAATTTGGATTCATGCAATTTTATATAGTATGTGTAAAGGCGGAAGTGTACAGCTGTTCTGTGTAAGTGTGGACCTATAGTTATTCAGTAATGTATGTGGAAATGTGCATTCAGACAGTTTACTACAGTAAGTATAAATGTGGAATCATGCAGGTTGTTTTCTAAAGGCTGATTGAAGTGTTATTGTTGACCTTGTGTACATCTGCAGTAGAAATGCTTGCGTGACTGTTTTTGTTTGTTTGGGGATTTGTTTGCATGTCGTCGTCTTTATACTGTGTGATGTCCTTCCAAAGCAGCTGCCTTTTAATGCATACGACACTAAACGATCCCAGAACTAATAGAATACTTTTGTATTCATCTGTAATCAACCTGCTGTGTGTGTGTGTGTGTGTGTGTGTATGTGTGTGTGCACGCATGTGTGTATGTGTGTACGCTTGCGTGTGTGTTCTCAATTTCCTTTTCTGTCCTCACCCCAGTCGATAGAATTGTGATAAAGCTGTCAGTGGTAATACTAATATTGAATCTCATTGTGTGTGTGTGTGTGTGTGTGTGTGTGCGTGCATGCGGGCGTATGTGTGTGTTTGGCTTTGTGCCTCGTTTTTCCATGTCCACACCCCTAGCCGATAGAGTTGTCGGTGGGAGACTTGCAGATGTACGGCACAGTGGAGTGGTGCAACATGACAGACTATCTTGGCAAGGTGAAGAAGACCACAGACTATGAGAACATCGTCTTCGTCTTCAAGATGGGTGTCGTCTTCCTCTGCTGTGAACGGCAGAAACGGCGAAAATCTAAAGTAAGTGTGAGGGAGAAAAACGGGTGTAAGGTCAAAAGCAGTGTTATCGGTGAATATGAGGCCTGCACTGTACTTCTCTGCAGATCTGGTGACTGGACGAGTATCATTAACCCTTTGACTCCCGCACGTTGTTTACCAGCATCCTGCCTCGTCAGTCATGCTAGCAAAGCAAAATCTTAACCCTGTGACTTCCTCACCCTATCCACCAGCTTCCTGTAGGAAGCTGATGGATAGGGTGAGGGAGTCAAAGGGTTAAGTTTTTGAAGTTGATGGATAGGGTGTGGGTTTCAAAGAGTTTTGGTATTACCTTATATTTGATTGCTTGACTTTTCAGTTTCAGTGGTTGCCAAGAATTCATGATTGTGCCCCCTTTGGGGATGCCGTGGGTCTTTCAGTATGATTAGTATTCCCACCTGCTGGAATTTTTTGTTTGTTTGAAATTTCCTCTTTTTTCTTGACTGTTTTCCTTTCTTCGTTATTCCATGCTTTCTATCATGTCTTCCTATCATTTTCTAGTTTGCTGGTCCATTTCTTCCTTATTCCTTTGCTTTCTATCATCTCTTCCTGTCATTTTCTGGTTTGCTGGTCCATTCACCTGTATATGTTCTATAAAGCAGGGCTTAAAACATTCCGCGTCTGGGCGGAATTCCATAATTTCGGTTTGTCAAAAAAAAAAAAAAAAAATGAAAAGAGCAAGGTATCCGTGATCGGCTTGCAAGCGTTCATAGCAACGGCGTGCAAGTTATGGCCCCTGATTTGCCCCCCGGACCCCCCTAGTTTCAGTGGGTTTTTTTCCTCCTCCTGTAAAGCTTTAATACTTTGTTTTAGGATTGATAATTGCTTACATATATTAACTGCATTTTTTGTTCTAAAGAAATGTGATGTGCAGAAGCAAATGTAGGTAATTTAGGCCAGAATTTATGGACAAGTCCGTACTATGTCATTGTACTATCCTCTGCTTATAATGCACCGTCTTTATGGATATACCCATAGTATGTCACTGTCACACAGTCATACCACCACGGTCATCGATGGTGGAGAACGGGGAACTGCAAGAGAAGTTCCGCACCTTGGTGCCCACGGCAGAGGTGCAGGTGTGTGTGGGCAAGGTGGCCGACATCGACCGACACTTTTGGTGGGACCTTGTCCATTCCAAGTCAGACGCTGAGGGACGGCCTGAACGAGTCTACCAGTTCTGCAACAGGTAGTGTGTCACCTGAAAACTTAAAAGAGGATATTAAGGCATGATAACCAGGTGATAAAGACATTGAGCTTGCTATCG
This sequence comes from Monoplex corrugatus, assembly GCA_030674185.1. NCBI lineage: Eukaryota > Metazoa > Mollusca > Gastropoda > Littorinimorpha > Ranellidae > Monoplex > Monoplex corrugatus. The sequence goes on from CM060311.1 coordinate 41,800,711, forward strand.
GAAGGCTGAATTCGATGCTACCAGGATATTGTCTGGTAGGTAATTGGTGGTGGAAAACCCATCTTCCAGGTAAAAGTATGTGCAGACCTGCAGATGTCTGAATCTCCTTCATGTGTATGTGCATGCAGAATGTCAGGTACGCGCGGTAAGGATCATGTAAGCATTCCTATGTTCAGTGGCCTATGGAAACGTGAAAAACACCCAGCCAGCACAATCAGTGAAGACGGAGAATGCAGAATTTGCAGCAACAAACATCTGCACGGTTTGGGCCAAATAATGTGCATACATGCATTCAAGAAAGGAGTGCATTGTAGTATCTGCTTGCTGGCGTATTTTTCAAGGATTTATTCTCATCCTGAGACTTTTCGACATGTAGTGAGTTGACTGCTCGCACGTTGGTTGTAGAGTAGTCTAGTGTTGTTGACACTTAATGGCCCAAACGAGTAACCAGTTTTGTTATGAATACTGTCAGTTTTGTTGAACTGAATAACTGTAATCAGTTATTCTCTTGACTATCTTATAATTAATCCATTTTGTAAATTACTTTTCATGTGCCCTTGCCATGTGGATCACTCATTTTATGAATATTTATTGTCTGCTTTTGCACGTAGTTTTCATATTTTGTAAATCACTCATTGTCTGCCCTTGCCATGTAGGTCACGCATTTTGAAAATTACATATTGCCTGCCCTTGCCATGTGGATCACCCATTTTGTAAATCACTTTTTGTCTGTCTTTGCGATGTAGTCAGTCTATTAAATTACATATTGCCTGCCCTTGCCATGTTGGTCACCCATTTTGTAAATCACTTTTTGTCTGTCTTTGCGATGTAGTCAGTCTATTAAATTACATATTGCCTGCCCTTGCCATGTTGGTCACCCATTTGTAAATCACTTTTTGTTTGTCTTTGCGATGTAGTCAGTCTATTAAATTACATATTGCCTGCCCTTGCCATGTTGGTCACCCATTTGTAAATCACCTATTGTCAGCCCTTGCCATGTAGGTCACCATTTTGAAAATTACTTATTGTCTGCCCTTGCCATGTAGTCAGTCTATTAAATTACATATTGCCTGCCCTTGCCATGTTGGTCACCCATTTTGTAAATTGCTTATTGTCTGCCCTTGCCATGTGGATCACCCATTTTGTAAGTTACTCATTGTCTGCCCTTGCCAGGTGGGTCACCCATTTTGTAAATTACTTATTGTCTGCCCTTGCTATATGGATCACCCATTTTGTAAATTACTCATTGTCTGCCCTTGCTATATGGATCACCCATTTTGTAAATTACTTATTGTCTGCCCTTGCTATATGGATCACCCATTTTGTAAATTACTCATTGTCTGCCTTTGCCATGTGGATCATCCATTTTGTAATTTACTTATTGTTGGCCTTTGCCATGTGGGGTCACCCATTTTGTAAATTACTGATTGTCTGCCCTTCCCATATGGGTCACCCATTTTATATATTACTTATTGTCTGCCCTTGCCATGTAGTCAATCCCCTTAAATCACTTATTGTCTGCCCTTGCCATGTAGGTCACCCATTTTGAAAATTACTGATTGTCTGCCCTTCCCATATGGGTCACCCATTTTATATATTACTTATTGTCTGCCCTTGCCATGTAGTCAACCCATTAAATCACTTATTGTCTGCCCTTGTCATGTAGGTCACCCATTTTGAAAATTACTGATTGTCTGCCCTTCCCATATGGGTCACCCATTTTATATATTACTTATTGTCTGCCCTTGCCATGTAGTCAACCCATTAAATCACTTATTGTCTGCCCTTGCCATGTAGGTCACCCATTTTGAAAATTACTGATTGTCTGCCCTTCCCATATGGGTCACCCATTTTATATATTACTTATTGTCTGCCCTTGCCATGTAGTCAACCCATTAAATCACTTATTGTCTGCCCTTGCCATGTAGGTCACCCATTTTGTAAATTACTACTGTCTGCCTTTACTGTGAGAAGTTTTGTTCTGTTGTGTTGTTATGTACATGTACGAAGGTAACGCGGGGTGGTACACATTGTTGCATAATAGACTGCATACAGCTGTGTGTATTTTCTGGTTTATAGCACAGGCGCATTAGCAGCCACATGCTAGTGCACCATTTTTGTCAAAAATGTTCAACTTCAGGAAAGAAGCACAAAGTAGCAAGGGAGTAAAGGCCCAGACCAGTATAGTAATAGCCAAATATCAATTTTGCAAAAACATGTTTCTATAAGTGGTCGTGTATTTTTTATGTTTATATGGAAGATAGTGTGCCAGTTTATGTGCATTTGGTCCACATATTAAGAAATTATTTGTTGAAATCATTGTAAAAGAGGAAACAGTTGTGATGCTACTGTTAATGTTATGACTCTTGTACACATTAACCATGTTAACTGGCGTAAGTTGCTAATAATATTGCATGAATATCAGTGGCTTCGTGCAGTTCACACATCATCTTTGCTGTGTTTCAGTACCGCCGAGGCCAAGTCGGACTTCATGAAAGTGATCCGGCAGACCATCCGAGAAAGTGTAAGGAAAATCCCCATTCCCCCCATCAGAGGTAGCTCCCTATCCCCCATCACCCCAACCCCAATGTGGCAGAGACCACCATGGGACATCAGCACCTGTCGAGTCCACAGCTACTGACCCTGCAGAAACGTCGTGTACCCAAGTGCCCCGAATCCGAACGCCATTCTATGGACGTTGACGAGAAAGTTGGAACGATAGACTATGAAAACGTGTTCAAGACACGGAGCAAGACCATCGGAGATATAAATGAGGCGAGCCTGGACGCCAATGCGTCTTTCGTTATCGGGCCAGAGACTCGCAGCTCCTCTAAGAGAGGCAGCCCGTGTTCATCCATGTCTAACTTGAGTTGTTCCAGTCACAGTGGCTCTGCCAGGCTTCAGTACGCCAGCACCAACCCCGTCAACTATTCCACCACCTCAGTCAACTCCTCTGGTGGTGGTGGCGGGGTGGTGGTGGTGGTGGTGGTGGTGGTGGTGGTTCCCCTGTGTGGAAGCCCAGGTCAGAGTCGGTCATGTTAGGGGTTATGCCGGCAAACTTGACCTCCTCGCAAGAAGACAATCATTCCCATACAAGCACTGGCAGCAAAGATTCTGCAGACAGTGATTCCAAATCAAAACAGACCAAAACCGTCGTGTTTCAAACGTTTGATAATTTTCCTCTTGTGAAAGACACAGAATGTTAGCGGCGGTGTGTATACTCAAGTTCTTTATGTCAATGGTTTTGAGAGAATTCTCTAGTAGTGGGTACACAAGGTAGATAGAATCACCTGCGAAAAAAAAATGGGAGCAACGTATTTCCTGTGTGCCAAGGATTTACCAACAAGAGTAGTCTACAGAACATATAAGATAAAAGATTTTGTCGACAATGAATCACCATGAAAGGATTCTGCAGCGCTGTTCAAACGTGAAGCAATTGTATGTACCTTATGTAATCGGTTTCAAGTTTTTGACCACAGAATTGGACATTTTCAGAATCTAACATTTCAATTATCTCTCTCTGAGATAACAAATTACCATTTCAAGTTCGGCAATTGGGCCATTAATCATGTTGGGGAATTTTTCATGACAGAATAGAAATTAAAAGCTGATTTTGTGGCGCCGTTTTTTTCATGACAAAGGAGGAAGAAATCCTTTTTTCCACCAACCCCCTAAAAATGTGCCAAAGATAAACTTTAACATTAGACATTCTGTGATAGGTTCCTGTATGGTTTATTAGCGACCAACGTTAATTGAGCCATCCGCCAGAGTGTTCATTACCCAGTACTTTAGAAACAGACTTCCAGTATACGCTTGTATCACCGATTCTGTTCAAACAATTGACGAAGAAGCTAACAGGTCATACGATTCAAGACGTTATGACACTGACAAATCTTGTGGTCTGTCTCAGTGTATTGCTGCTTTGTTCAGAAGCAGAACAGTTGGCTGGTATAGACTAGCGTGTGTGCCTGCAAGTTTTGTGGATAGTGTACATTACGTCTTGCGAGACTTGTGCGCGATCTTACCCGAGGATATAAAACAGAAACTGTTCAGATCCTCAGCACCACCCATCTCCTCCCCCTGCCTTGACAAGTCAAAGGAATGGGGGATTACCCTGATTCAGTGTGAAGAGACTCCAGGAAATCGTTGAAAAGTATTGCTCCCACAATATTGTGTGTATATGTGCTAAAAAAACTGATTTTCTGCTGAGTGCTGATAGTTTAAGAAAATAGCTCCATGGTCAGACATTGAGGTGCTGCTCAGCAATTTCACATCCATTCTATTCAAGCTTTTAATCTTGTAAAAGTTGGTAATGACAGAGAAGACAACGGTGATGTTTGTGTGAGATCTTGTGGTCATCCACACCAGCATTTTCGGACAAGGTTTTTGTTTTGTAAAGCACGGGATGTTCTTTAAAACACGTGTGGGGTGGCGTTTCTCAGAGTCCAGTTTTTGTGTGTTGAAGGATTGAACTTCTTGTGCACTGTGGCTCTTGTTTGTGATCTCAGTCCGTGACACCTAGTCACACATGAAATCTGATTAAAAATCTTGAGTACACCGTGGATATTTTGAAGAGAATCAAAATGATGATGCTTTTGTTTGAATGATGAATGTTAATCGTCATTTAGTCATTTGTGTTTGTTTCAGTCACATTGCATATAGCCATTGTATTGTGCACAATCATCATAATTTCACATGACTGATTGTTTATCATATATAAAAATGCCTATTGTCATTGCCATTGTATGTGGATGTGTTTTTGTCCAACGTGTGTGACTGAGATGTTTAGAATGACAAGAGAGAGAGTACCTCAAAACCGGCTGTGTCTGACTGTTGTTAGTCGCCTCTGACTAGTAGTAATATGTAGAAATAGGTTTAACTGAGCAAGCTTGGTAGTTGTATGCTTTTCATTTTTGTGTTTTGGTGAAGTTGTTCCACTATGTGTGTGTTTGCGACAGTAATTGCATTACATTTAACTGAACGTCTGTAGTGAATCACTGAATGTGGGTTTATTTCAAGCATTGTCTGTCTGGATTATCATCATTTGTTTCCAACTGTCATGCTCTCTTCTGTTAAAAAGATAAAGGCTAATTAGAATGTGTACATTATAGTAGACAAAGAATCATCAAGGTTTGTAAGTTTTAATCTGGGTGTATTTAATTTTAGTACGTACATTTTAATTATGGTGGGACAGCTGTGCCCTACAGTCATTTATAATAATTGTAATTTAATTGACACACTTGTACTTATTGAAGTTTCTTTACCTCAGTTGGTTAGTGCAAAGCTTTCCATATATCACTCAGTGACTACGATATTTTGATCCATACTTTTATTATGGCTTTAAATGAAATGGATACACCAGATTGGTTTTATTGGAGCAGGTACAGATCTTTATGTGTCACCAAATGTAGTGACAGAGGTAACCAAGGAGTACCATACTCTTTGTTCACGCAACCAAGGCTGTACCAGCAACGAGAATATGGTTGGTTTCGTATATTGATGGCCTATAAAGTATATATGAAAAGTCCATTTATGCCATGTATTATAATGCTAATGAAGTCCAGCGGTACCCTGTGTTCAGATTTACTGAAAGGTTCATTACTGCCCGTCATATTAAACAGTTAAAGAATTGTGCTATAATCCAAAGGTGATATGGGGAGGTGGATAATCACTGGATGGTAAAGATCTGGTTCCATAATCCAGAGCTGTTAGGACAGTGAGATCATCAGACGGTAATGTGATCCCATAATCCACAGATGGTAGGGGAATGGGATCACCAGACGGTAGTGATGTGATCCCATAATCCACAGATGGTAGGGGAGTGGGATCACCAGACAGTAGTGATGTGATCCCATAATCCAGAGATGGTAGTGGAGTGGGATCATCAGGCAGTAGTGATGTGATCCCATAATTCACAGATGGTAGGGGAGTGGGATCACCAGACGGTAGTGATGTGATCCCATAATCCAGAGAGATGATAGGGGAGTGGGATCACTGGACAGTAGAGATGTGATCCCATAATCCAGAGATGGTAGGGGAATGTGGGATCACTAGACGGTAGTGATGTCATCCCATAATCCAGAGATGCTAGGGGAATGTGGGATCACTAGACGGTAGTGATGTCATCCCATAATCCATGGATGGTGGGGAAGTGGGATCACCAGATGGTAGTGATGTGATCTGGCAATCCAGAGATGGTAGGGGAGTGGGATCACCAGATGGTAGTGATGTGATCTGGCAATCCAGAGATGGTAGGGGAGTGGGATCACCAGATGGTAGTGATGTGATCTGGCAATCCAGAGATGGTAGGGGAGTGGGATCACCAGATGGTAGTGATGTGATCTGGCAATCCAGAGATGGTAGGGCAGTGGGATCATCAGACAGTAGTGATATGATCCCGTAATCCAGAGATGGTAAGGGAGTGGGATCACCAGACAGTAGTGATGTGATCCCGTAATCGAGAGAGAAGGTAGGGCAGTGGGATCATCAGACGGTAGGGATCTCAACTTTTCTCAGGGCCGGCAATATGAGAGAGGTGCCCAAAATAACTTCTCATAGTTACGTATCCTACACTAACAGCCTGCATGATACTGAATGTTGGAGCCTTGTATGAATACAGAATATGGAAGACGAATTGGTGCCGTATATTAATAGCCTATGATATATGGAATGCCTGATTAAACCAAATTACACTGAGGTCTTTCCTTTTAACTTTTTCTGCTGCTTCAGCGGTTGAGTAAAACGAGCCATGTTTGGTGGTGTCGCAGGATAGGAGAGAAAGGGAAATAAAACGAGCCACATTGGTCATGTGTTACCTCACTGGAAAGAAGGGGATGTAAAAGAAGCCACGTTAGATGGTGTTGCATTTTAGGAAAGGAAGGGAGGTAAACCAAGCCACGTTAAGTGGTGTTGTAGCTAAGGAAAGAAGGGGAGGTAAAACAAGCCATGTTTCATCGTTTTGCGTGGTAGGGGAAACAAGCCCGAGTAAAACAAGCGGCGTTTGGTTATTTTGCGTTATACGCAAGAAAGGCAAGTAAAAAAAAAAAAAGCAAGGTTTGGTTATGTTGCATTATAGGAAAGAAGAGCAAGTAAAACAAGCAATGTTTAGTTATGTTGCATCATAGGAGAGAAGGGCAAGTAAAACAAGCAATGTTTAGTTATGTTGCATCATAGGAAAGAAGAGCAAGATAAACAAGCAATGTTTAGTTATGTTGCATCATAGGAAAGAAGAGTAAGATAAACAAGCAATGTTTAGTTATGTTGCATCATAGAAAAGAAGAGCAAGTAATGTTTAGTTATGTTGCATCATAGGAGAGAGAAAGTCAAGTAAAACAAGCAATGTTTAGTTATGTTGCATCATAGGAGAGAAAGGCAAGTAAAACAAGTAATGTTTAGTTATGTTGCATCATAGGAGAGAAGGCAAGTAAAACAAGTAATGTTTAGTTATGTTGCATCATAGGAGAGAAGGGCAAGTAAAACAAGCAATGTTTAGTTACGTTGCATCATAGGAGAGAAGGGCAAGTAAAACAAGTAATGTTTAGTTATGTTGCATCATAGGAGGGAAAGGCAAGTAAAACAATGTTTAATTATGTTGCATCATAGGAGGTAAAAAGGCAAGTAAAACAAGTAATGTTTAGTTATGTTGCATCATAGGAGATAAAGGCAAGTAAAACAAGCAATGTTTATTTATGTTGCATCATAGGAGATAGAAAGGCAAGTAAAACAAGCAATGTTTAGTTATGTTGCATCATAGGAGATAAAAAGGCAAGTAAAACAAACAATGTTTAGGTATGTTGCATCATACGAGAGAAAGGCAAGTAAAACAAGTAATGTTTAGTTACGTTGCATCATAGGAGAGATAGGCAAGTAAACCAAGCAGTGTTTCGTTATGTTGATATGGGCAAGTAAAACAAACCATGTTTTGGCGCGTTATGTCCTGTGAAAGAAAGAAGGGCAAGTTAAACAAGCCATGTTTGGTCGTGTTGCATCATAGGAGAGAAAGGCAAGTAAAACAAGCTGTGTTTAGCTATATTGCATCATAGAAGTGGAAGGCAAGTAGAACAAGCTGTATTTAGCTATATTGCATCATAGAAGTGGAAGGCAAGTAAAACAAGCACTTAAACAGTGCTCGTTTTACTTGCCTTTCTCTTCTCTTTAAATTGCATCATAGTAGAGAAAGGCAAGTTAAGCAAGCAATGTTTTAGTTATGTTGCATCATAGGAAAGATGGGCAAGTTAAACAGAGTCTGGTTACGTTGCATCATAAGGAGAGAGAAGGGCACATAAAACAGAGTTTTGGCGTGTTGCTTCATAGGAGAGAAGGGGAAGGGATTGCAGAGATAGAGACGGTATTTATTCCATTGCTGTTATGTTTCCAGGCGCATTGACATTCAGCACCTTTGGCCAACGTTTGGCTGGCTCATGCAGGTTACCAACATTGTAGCTTTCATCTTATCGTCTTCCCGATGGTGAGCATGTCTTCCATGTCCTCTTTCCCAGTCCTCCTTCTCCAGCTTCCATGGGCTAATCCGGTGTGGAAGAAGGGACAGTTGTTTCTGTTGATTTTAATCTCGGCCTGTCAGCTTCCTCTTTTGTTGTTTTTGAGTCACACGCCTTTGTTTTTGGTGATGCGATTGTAAGAGGTTCCTACTTGCACTCTACTATGGATGTTTGGGTAATGTTTTTGTTTTGTGCTTCTTTCGTTTTTGCTTTCTATGTCACTAGAAAGCATTGGAAACATGCCCAAGCGTCCGTACATGCGTTGCAGAGAACAAGAGCTTGCTGGCCTGGCGGTCTGAAAATTGGTATACATCTCTTCCGAGAAAAATTACACTTTAACCACTTGACTCCCGCATCCTGTCCACCAGCATGCTGAATTGTCACTATGCGAGCAAAGCAAAAACTTAACCCTCAGGAAGCTGGTGGATAGGGTGAGGGGGTCAAAGGGTTAATTTTTTTGCAGTCGGTGATAGGGTGCAGGAGTGAAAGAGTTAAAACTGCAGTGTATCATTGTGGATATTCTATAGATTTATTAAATCGTTAACATTGTTCCTGCTACTTACAGAATGATTAAAAATTACAACGCTCTGACGGACTTAGTCCGCATTGAATTACAACAGAAAACGTTTACTAGTTTTCATAGTAAAAATATAAACGTGTTCTTGTGTTTTTTAAGTCTTTTCAAAGTTCTTGCAGTCAAACATGATGATGTTGATAAGTACTGAACGGTGGATTGTGTTTGAAAATTGGTAGCTGAAAATTTAGCAAGAGGCGAGATCAATTTTCAGACTGTATGTTCGCCAGCTATTTGTGGGTCAAGAAATGATTATGTCACCGTGGTACATTTTGTAGGCGTGTCTTGGAGATTGCTGCAGTTCATCCCTTTGCAGTAGTGGCGAAGGTAATGTGGCTCCCCTCCACCCCCCCCCCACCCCCCGGATTCCTCACACACATTTTTGACTTTGGACCTTAGCTGGACGTAAACTTTCCCCTTTAGTTTTATTCTCCATCATTTCCTCATCCATATTTTTCCTTTATCAGTTTATAAGGTTTTCTCGTTCAAATGAATTCTGGTACGTTTCCCGTGCTAACAGAACTGTCCAGTGACTATTTGCTTTTCCATTTGGCAGTCCTGTGGATTTTGAGTGTTCACGCATTAACAGGACTGTCCAATTTGTTGCTTTTCCCGTTTGGCCATCTCCAAAAAAGTTGAGATTTTCAGATCTCCCAAGAACAAAATATATTTACTTTTTAAACAGAATAGATATATACTTGTTTGAAAGTCTATGTACAAGGAAAAACGCACAACTGTTCGACATTTTTTGGTAGCGAAAGTGAATCGGGTAAGTATGTGGATCCGTGTGTATGTATTGTGTGTGTGGTGGTGTTGTGGTGTGTGTGTGTGGTTGTGTGTGTGTGTGTGCGTGCGTGCGTGCGTGCGTGTGTGTGTGTGTGTGTGTGGGGCTGGTGCTTGGTGGTGTGTGTGTGTGTGTGGTTAGATTGGAAATGTGCTTGTTAGAATGGAGAGGTTATCTCGGTGGTTGTCACTGGTTATCACCAGTTTATAATATATTATATATATATATATATATATAATATAATATATATATATACAATATATATATATATATAAATATATTAAATACTATATATGATATAACATACTGCGTGGCTCGTGTTGAAAATAGAAGTGCTTACTTTGTAGATTAATAACGGTAGTGGTATTCACACATAAACATGATGGTCTCTATATTTATGTTAAAGGTTTGATCAAGTATACAGTGCTAAAACAATAAAGAACGTGCTATCATGACGTGACTTGCATTGCTTTGAAATTGTCCTGTAAAAATTGCATCCGTGGGGTTACTAGAAGATGGTAGTATTACTCGTGTCACTGATACACATTGTTGTTGGGGCGTTCCTTTCTCCCCCTTGGGGGGTTCCTTTCTCCCCCTCCCCGACCTTCTTTCTTGTGATGGGTTAATCTTTAATGGTTACAGTGTTCTACTGGATTTGCTTGTCTTTTGTTTTTCGAAAAAAACTCTGCATGAATTGAATGATTTCGAAACTGTCTTTTTTCCAACAAACGAGAGTTGGCTTTTCTGGCATTAGTGCATGTTTTCTATGGCTTTTCTCTTTTTTTCTCAAATGAGGGGATTTTCCTTTTTTTTTGTTTAGCTTGTTTATTATTTTCTTTTTATGTCTGATGATGGATTAAAGACGTAATTCTTCTTTGCTTAGATTTGAAGGCCTGAAGGCGTGGTGCAATTTTAAACCTTTACAAACATGATTCTTCTTCTACCAGGCTACTAGCGTTTGTGTTTCCATGCGAAACAAAAAGAGAATAAAGTAAATAATGATATTAGTACTGTTACTAGTGTTTTACTAAACCCATTAGCATACGTTTAGGGGTAGATAGATTATTTGTACTTAAATGATAGTTGAGAGGCTACCTCTTTTTCCTGTGGACAGTACACAATCATAAATCATTTTGCATAAGTTGAAGGGTGGACAAAGAAAACATTTGTACTTAATATATTTATAATACACATGTATTTCTACCTCTTCATGTTTGTAATTTGGACGTTGCAGAGTGAGTAGCGTAGGTTTTCACAATTTTCTACACCGTCTTGGTGGAATTTTGACTGTCATTCAGTATTTGAGCATAAAAAAATTACATTTGTGTAGCTTCTAAATATGAATAAACAACCCGTTTAACCGAGCAAGAAACAAAGTGGTCTATGCCGGTACTGGTGGTTATATATTTGGCTGGCTGGCTATCTGTCGATGAAAAAAATGTGTGACGACTTTTTCATTTCTCGGTGGATCTTTATCAAATTTTGATTAAAGCCTTCGACTGTTGAAGAGTTCCAAAAGCATACGTTTGGAAGATAAAGTTTCAAGGTCGAGTTCACACGAACCAAAACAAAAAAAAAAGGAAAAAAAAGAAAGCCTCAAAGCATGTGATTTCAGTTTCAAAAGGATTGAGCAACTGATTGTGACAGACGCACGCTTATGGTTTCAAAAACAGCTTCTGTTTTTATATCCTGGATTGTTTAAAACCATACATTTTGACAGATGATAAAGCTTGGGGCAAAGTTCAGCGAAGAGATACAAATCTGTTGCTGTGTCATGTGGTTAAGAGGAGACTTTTGCATTTGTCGCGTGGAAGACCGATATGGGCAGTGCATGACAATGATACAGGGTTTTGGTCTGTTAAACAGGACGCTTATTAGTAGTCAGATGTAAAATGTTTAGCTTTTTTTTTCTTTTGTCCCAAACCACAGGCCTTTTGCATAATACAGTTGGAAGATCGTTGTGATGTATTTTATCATTCTGTGTTATATTGACAGCTTAATGATGCATATTGAATTTTATCATTTTGTGTTGTACGGATAACTGAATGATGCATATTGTGTTTTTAATCGTTCTGCGTTATATGGATAGTTGAATGGTGCATGTTATGTTTCCAGTTTTGTTCGG
>CM060311.1:41817691-41837691 GCA_030674185.1 Monoplex corrugatus
CACGTGTGTGTGTGTGTGCGTGCGTGTGTGTGTGTTGTGTGTGTGTGTGTGTGTGTGTGTGTGTGTGTGTGAATAGCGAGTGTGGTATTTCAGTAGAACGTTTTCATTAAAAACAATTATGTAATTGCCGTGTGTGTGTGTGTGTGAGGAATGAGTGTGAGTGTGCGTGTGGTGTGTGTGGTGTGTGTGTGTGTGTGTGTGAATGAATTGTTTGATTCCACACCGAATTATGTATAAATGGCAGGGAAAATGAATTCAAGGCATGCTTTTTTTTCCACTAAGCACTATTTTTGTGTTGTTCTTTTTGCCATATTCACTATCACCTCTGACATTTGACACCTCACAAAAGTAATATTCGATATATGAATTCATCTGTGTTGAACGGTTTGTGAGATGCATTTTAATCAAAACTATAAAATGCGTGTTTTAATACAACAAATGTGAGACGTGTATTACATGCTTTTTTTTATGAAACAATTGGATTGTTTTGTTTTGTTTTGTTTTGTTTTGTTTTGTTTTGCTTTGCTTTGCTTTGTCTGCATTTGTTTTGTTGTAAAACATGTTTTTGTTCATAATTGAATCAACACAAACTGACTAAGGATTGTAAACAAATATATTGGAAAAAGTCAGATTTTGTGTGCATTTCTGTGGATTTAACTTTTTTGAATGTACATACTCATGTATGCATATGTGCGTGCACATACATAAATACGTCATGGATACCCGAGATAGTACATATGTACACTATCAGTAGACAAACAGGCATGCACACATACAGTGATACATAATACATACATGCATATACATATACATATATATACATACAAACATGCATACATATATACATATATATATATATATACATACATACATACATACATATATACATACATACATATATACATACATACATACATACATACATACATGTATGCATACATGCATACATACATACACACATACACATACATACATACACATACACACATACACACATACACATACACATACATACATACATATATACATACATACATACATACATCATATAATACACATACATACATAGTTGACGAACATACATAGGGGACGTACATACTGTTACATGCAAACACGCATTGCACAGATACATAAAAACTTACATAAATCTCGTAGATACATACAAAGAACATGCTGGGATTGATTTTGATGCCTGCTTTTACATTACGAATAATATCTATAAAGAGCAGCATTTATCGCAATGACACAAAACTGTGTATACACGTCCATGTCAAAACTGAACCTTTGCCTCAGTGGACAGCTTTTTCAGTTTCAGTTTCAGTTTCTCAAGATTGCGTTTCCGCGCTCAGAACTAATTCCATATGCACTAATGTCACAGGTGCCATGCGTATGGTGACCGTGGCACAAGTCTTTTAAGCCTGCACATAAACCCATGAACTGGCCAGGTCCTGAGGCCCTACCTAGACTGTGTTTTACCTAGTCTATATTTTATACTTGTAATTCATCAGCCTACCACTGGAATAACCTCGGTTTCATGTAAATGATATGTGTATGTGTGTGTCTCACCTTCATGAAAGGAACATACATATACAGTAAATAAATAAATAATTAAAGGTCTGAATCGCAACACAACTAGCTATTTTGTATAAACTCGTCTGACATGGCAGACCCCCCCCCCCCGGTAGTCAATACCCAAATGCTCAGCTGTCTATCAACCAGGAGAAGACAATATTTTCTTAATCATAGATAGGTAAGTAAGTAAGTAAGCAAGCAAGCAAGCAAGTAAGTGAGTGAGTGAGTAAGTAAATGAATAAGAAGTAAGTAGGTAAATAAATAAATACAAAGTAAAGGAGTATGTAGATAAATAAACAGGTAAGAGAAGAAAATAACCAATAACAGTAAAATACATGCATATACACACATGCCCGACACAGACATACACACATACATTCAGACATACACACCCATATCGACACAGCATGATGGCCGACAAGAACAGCTACAACAACAGCAACAATAACAACAACAACAACACCGGCAATGAGGAGACAGCACGGATGATGTGTGACAACGCCACGGTAACGTTAGGAAGGTACTGCAACGTCGTCAGCCTGCTGTGTCTCAGCCACGCTTTTCATACTGATCTGGTCACAAGTGAATGAGATAACAGAAGATGGTTACAGTTGTTGTTATAAGTTACTGAACAAATAGACCAATGAAACCACTGATCACAAGTGAATGAAGTAACAGGTTATGCTTATAGATATTAGTATGGTTTACTTAAGAACCAATCCGATGTAGCTACTGATTACAAGTAATTGAAATAACAGATGTTGACAGATGTTATTATGATTTAGTGAAGAAATAAACCAGTGTAGCCACTGATTACAGGTAAATGAAATAATGGAAGGTGTTTACAGATATTATGATAAGCTACTTGATAAATAAACTAATGTAGCCACTTATCACAAGTAAATGAAATAACAGATGATGTTTACAGATATTATAATGAGTTACCCTAAGAAATAAACCAGTGTACCCAATTTATCACAAGTAAATGAAATAACAGAAGAAGTGTCCAGATATTGTTATGATTTACCTAAGAAATAAACCAATGTAGCCGACAGCATAAAATAAAGTGATACGTAATCTGAGAAGTGCAACTTCACATTTGAAATAGTTAATAGTTGTTTCTAATAAGTCGGTTCGATTCGCTTGAGTACGGGCATTGTGAACAGAAGTGGATGATTCATACAAAATGACAATAAAGAATATAACCCATGAAATCCAAGAAACAAAATAAGACCCAAAAAATTAATACAAGAAGATAGATGACTGATGGAGAGGTCGGCGACAATAACAAATACAGTCCTTTCAATCGGTGGCTACATAGCATGTTTCAGCCATTCCACAAATGTTGTGTTTGAATCAGTCTGGTGTTTATTTATTAAAAGCGGTTGTTTGGTTCACTCTATCCTGCAATAAATTGGTCTGAAAGCAAGGTTAAACACAGGGTAGACTGGAGGCTGCATACATGTATACACGAAGTATTAACCGAGTCAGGATCGAACTTGTGCAGTCTGCATGAAAGGCGGAGCTTTACCTTCACGCCAAACAGCCTTGTTTAACATCTAAATCAGTTTAACCCTTTGACTCCCCTTACCCTATCCACCAACTGCAAAAACTTAGCCCTTTGACTCCCTCAACCTGCAGGAAGCTGGTGGATAGGGTGAGGGAATCTAAGGGCTACGTTTTTGCTTTGCTAACATGGTTGACAATGCAAGGTGCTGGTGGACAGGTTGCGGAAGTCAAAGGGTTAATATATGTTACCTTTACACCAAACAGCCATGTTCAGCATCAGAATCAGTTTAGTATCTGTACCTTTATGCCAAATAGCCTTGTTCAGCATCTACATGTAAACCAGTTTAGTATCTGTTGAAAAACAGATGGTGGATTCTGTGAAGGATAAACGAGGCAAGTGAGAATGACATAAAAAGTCACTTTCAGATCAGGAAGTATCGCAAGTCCTGTGTTTTATTCAGTTCTCGACTTCTGTGCGTGACTAGAAGTCCGTCTACATGTTGTGCTCTTTGAGCAACCTTACAGACGGAAAGATACTTTTCATCACAGCAATTTCAATGACTGGTCTGTACAAAGACATATAACGTACACGCTTGGTAAGACGGCAAAGCCTAGCCCAGTGCGTAGGGTTCATATGCGCAGGATTCTGTCTTATACCATGATCATTTTGGATTTTGTCCATCACTTGGGATTCTGTGGCTGGGGGCTCTTTCAGTATAAATAGTGTCCCCACCTTTTGGAAATTCTGTGCTGGAAATTTCCTCTTTTCTGTCACTCTCATTGTTTCTGCCTTGTTCCTTTGCTTTCTGTCATTTCTTCCTAACGTTTTCTGCCTTGCTGGTCCATTCGTCTGTATGTGATGGATAAAGTTTTAATGTGCTTTCTCTTAGGATTGATAATTGGGTATTGTAGTAAGTGCATTTTTGGCTCTAGGGAAATGAGATATGCGAAAGCAATTTTAGGTAATTTAGGCCTGTTTTGATATGTTTTAGTGTCCTTAGTCATGTTTAAATTTGTATTAAGGTATGATTTTGTATCTCCTGTGTGATAAGTTGGACGGAGTGGTCAACACCAGGGGCATGTTCTTAGATTATGTGCGCAAATGCATTGATATGTGTGCATAATTTTATTTTCCTTCGTTTTCCTTTTGAAGTATTGTGTATGTTTTGAAACGGCTCTACGCAGTCGGCTGGACTTTGAACAAAAATAACAATAACAATAACAATAACAATATTCTGAGTGCAGAGACGCTGTCTTGAAAAAGATCAAGCTGAGCCATCTTGTTGGATCCTGCAGAAAATGATATACCAGGCTGATTCGAAGTTAGATGGAATAGGAAATTGTAACAGAAGAGATCTTTATAAGGCTGCTGCTTCACGAAGACGAAAGTCCCAGAAATTTCAGTGAAAATTTCAAGGCATGGAACCATCTGCTACTATTTACATGTCTGTTTTAACCCTTTGACTCCTACATCCTGTCCACCAGCATGCATGAACCATGCTAGCAAAGCAAAAACGTGACCCTTTGACTCCCTCGCCCTGTCCACCAACTTCCTGCAGGAAGCTGGTGGATAGGGTAACGGAGTCAAAGAGACAAGTTTTTGTAGTTGGCCGATAGGGTGCGGGAGTCAAAGGGTTAATGTGTTAACTAGTTTTTATGTTGCCACACATAACAGAATTACTAACAAACTTGAAGTAGCGTTTTTGATGTTCTGTCGACTTTTTTCATATACATATACCTATTGATCAGAACCTTCAGCATTTCACTCGTTCTTAAGGAAAGCCATTGGCATTTGCCAGCATACAAGAATTTATCCCCCTACCTTTCAAAACGATGTCATGGTTAACGTTTCTGTCGTCACCATCATAATGACATTGGCATGTAACGAAATTGTCACTTTTTTTTTAATCCGCTCTTATTGAGTTTATGCCAAACATATTATTACCCCAGAGTGATATGTTCACGTGGCTTTTACTACTACTATGAGTTTGACTACGCTACTACAGCTACTACTGCTAACGGTACTTTTTATACCACTACTACTACTGCTATTACGACTACTACCACTGCTACCACCACCGCCACCAACATCACGACAACTGCTGTTAACACTATTCCAATAATTACCACCACCGCTACTACTGCCATTACCGCTACCACTGCTGCTACTGTTAGTACCAGCATCACCACCCCCACTACCACTATTATCACCATCACCCCCACTACTACCACTACCACCATCACCATCACTACTACTATTTCTACCACCTCTACCGTTACTAGTTTTACCAACACCACCATAACCCTAAGATGTCTTGGCGTACTGGATAATTAACAACACTACTATATCATTATGCATAGTTGTAGAAGTAGCAGTAGTTGTAGCTAGTACTACTTCTACTACTATCCATAATGATACTATAATGATTCTACTTCTTACTACCACTAACGCTATTACTACCAAAGAGCGGATAGTCTTCATTACTATTTGTACTACTATTACTACTATACTACTAACAGCTACAGCTGCTGCTGCTACTTTTGTTTTGAACTTTTGAAAAAATGTTTCACTTTTACTGCTATGTGCTACTACTACAATTACTGCTATTATTACTACTGCTGCTGCTACTGCTACTACTACTACTACTACTACTACTACTACCTACTTTTGTTGTGAACTTAAAGAAAATCTGCCTGCATTATTATTATACTACTATTTCTACTACTACCACTGCTGCTGCTGCTGCTGCTGCTGCTGCTACTACTACTACTACTACTACTACTACTACTACTACTACTACTACTACTATTACAAAATTTGTTTTGGGGTAGACAGCTTTCGTCACGTTAGTGTTCATGTGGCTCAGTATTATAAAGAAGATTTGAACCCATGCATTGTGAATGCCGTGTGTGTAAATAGCTATAGTAGTATTGATTTGTATTGATATGTTTGTGTCAACATGCTGTATGTAATGTGTGTAATACTCCTTTTGAATAACAACTGTGCATTTCTTCTTCTTTTGATTTTTCTTTTTATTATTTTTTTTCTTCTTCTTCTTTTCCACGGAGGTCACACACACTTAATAACAGATCTGGTCTATGATTGTCTTTTGACAGATCTGGCTTGGCACAGTGCGAAAGACATTGACTGATCGAATAAAGTGATCAAATTCACTTCCGTTTCACAGTATCTCTGTGTGTTTTCGTGTTGTTTTATTACAAGCGTTCAGAGTGGCGTCTGAGCGATGGTGTGTGATGTACGAGTGTCATGTTTAAAAGGCTGAGGTTGTTCCAGAACCGTAAGGTCGTAGCGGAATGAGATTGTAATATTTCCCGGGGCTTGGATTATTAACCCTTTGACTCCCGCACCCTGTCCACCAGCATCCTGCATTGTCAACCATGCTGGCAAAGCAAAAACTTAATCCTTTGACTCCCTCACCCTGTCCACCAGCATCCTGCATTGTCAACCATGCTGGCAAAACAAAGACTTAACCCTTTAACCCCCTCACCCTATCCACCAGCGTCCTGCATTGTCAAGCATGCTGGCAAAACAAAAACTTAATCCTTTGATTCCCTCACCCTGCCCACCAGTGTCCTGCATTGTCAACCATGCTGAAGGAACAAAAACTTAACCCTTTGACTCCCTCACTTAACTCACCAGTTTTCTGCAGGAAATTGGTGGATAGAGTGAGGGAACCAAAAGATTAATTTTTTGCAGTTGGTGGACAACGTGCGGAAGTCAAAAGATTGTAAAGAGAAAGAAAAAAGTGCCCATCTCCTCTCCGTTGTTGCTTTTACCTTCCCCAAGACAGAACAGAATCGGGTATCTATTTCACAAGTAGGAGGACTAGAGGCGGCATGCAGTTTATTTATTTATTTAGTTAGTTAGTTAGTTAGTTAATATTAGTTAGTTAGTTAGTTAGTTAGTTAGTTAGTTAGTTAGTTAGTTATTTAATGTTTCATTTGTGTTTATTTATTCATTTATTTATCTCGATCCCAAAATCAAAATTGTGCAGACGACTTGCGCGATAGTCAAGTGGTTAAGACGTTAGAACTGTCAATCGTACAGAGAGAGAGAGAGGGAGAGAGAGGTTAGTCTTTAAATTGTAAGAGAGAGAGAGAGGGGGTAAGACGTTAGACTTTCAATCGTGAGAGAGAGAGAGAGAGAGAGTGGGTAAGACGTTAGACTTTCAGTCTGGAAGAGAGAGAGAGAGAGAGAGAGAGAGAGTGGGTAAGACGTTAGACTTTCAGTCGTGAGAGACAGAGACAGAGAGAGTGGGTAAGACGTTAGGCTTTCAATCGTAAGAGAGAGAGAGAGAGTGGGTAAGACGTTAGACTTTCAATCGTAAGAGAGAGAGAGAGAGTGGGTAAGACGTTAGGCTTTTCAATCGTAAGAGAGAGAGAGAGAGTGGGTAAGACGTTAGACTTTCAATCGTAAGAGAGAGAGAGTGGGTAAGACATTAGACTTTCAATCGTAAGGAGAGAGAGAGAGAAAGATAGAGAGTGGGTAAGACGTTAGACTTTTAATCGTAAGAGAGAGAGAGTGGGTAAGACGTTAGACTTTCTATCGTAAGAGAGAGAGAGTGGGTAAGACGTTAGACCTTCAATCGTAAGAGAGAAAGAGAGAGAGAGAGAGAGAGTGGGTAAGACGTTAGACTTTTAATCGTAAGAGAGAGAGAGAGGGGTAAGACGTTAGACTTTCTATCGTAAGAGAGAGAGAGTGGGTAAGACGTTAGACCTTCAATCGTGAGAGAAGAAGAGAGAGAGAGAGAGTGGGTAAGACGTTAGACCTTCAATCGTAAGAGAGAGAGGAGAGAGACAGACAGACAGACAGACAGACGACAGACAGACAGAGTCGGTTGCAAAGAATTCATAAAATCCCGATAGCTTTTTGTCTACACAAAGAAATGCATTTTCGCCGACGGACTGTAGGAAGAAGAAAAAAACTAGCTGGAGCTGGTTATGAGAACCCGTTGTATCTCTTCGGCAAATAATTGACAAGGTTTTTGTTGTGATCAAATCGGTAAACATTTTTAATGGGACAAGATTTTGTTTTTCAAACTGATACAGTTTTATATTTTTCTTTCATATGAATCTCCTTCACTTTGTCTGTCTGTCTGTCTGTCTGTCTGTGCTTCCTTCTATTGCACTCAATGCTTCAATGTTTCAATATTTGATGGATCCTTTAACCCCATATAGGTCATGGAGGGTGACAGCAAATATAAGAAAATCCAACGGGATTAGCTTATAATATGAAGCAGAAACAATTTAAAACTGTTCAACACACACACACACACACACACACACACACACACACACACACACACACACACACACACACGCACACACACACACGAGATATCTTGTGCAATTAAAATAGTATCTTTAATCGAAACCCATCACGTTTGCATAAACAGACTAGGAATTTTAGAAAGTGCATTCTATTCCGATTTCTGCAACTACTAAGACCACCATGTTTTTAACAAAAGCTACAAAATTGTTGGTGTTTTTCGTCATTCATTTTAAAGCACAAATATCTTGTAACAGAAATAACAATATTTCAAGAAAAAAACAAACTTACAGACTGAAGACATAAAAAAGAAATGTAAAGGTATAAGGCAATGAATTTGAACAGACAGAAATACATGATGTATTGATAAACGATATGTCTTTTACCAAATTAAAAGCACGCAAGAAATAGTCCTAGAATAACAGAAAGTAATGATTGACATTTTCTTTTCTAGATCTACAGCACTTTTGAACAGAATCTGTGTCTCTACGAACACAACACATGAAAAAGGTTTTAAAAAAAAGCACAGACCGACCATTAAAAGACCCGAAATAAACCAAATCAATACCACCCGTAAAATAACACAGATTGTTCATGCAACAATAATGATAGGATAACGACAAACAAGTTAGCCCATTCTGACAATTTCATTATAATTATCTGTTCAATCACAGTCTACAGCAAGAAAGCCCAGATATCGAGACAAGGGAAGTAAACACATTTTAGATATGAATAGTTTGTTCCCCTGTCATTGTAATTCTTTTCCCATTAATTTTCATAACTGTAAGCTGGTAGAAAACAAAACCCAACTTACTCAAAATAATCACAGGTTTGATGCCCTCGCGCCTCCTGTGCTGAACATGTAAGTGAAAGGTAAAGTTATTAACAACAACAACAACAACAATAACAACAATGATAATTATAACAACAATAATAATATAACAATATCAATAACAACAACAACAACAATAATGAGAATAATAATAATTTCATTTATATAGAGTAATTTGGCGGGCCTCAGTAGCTCAGTTGGTCGAGCATCTAATTCACATGCTAATGTGTGGGTTCGAATCCCAGGGAGTGCTATGTTAAAACTGGCCTTGGTAATGTCCCATCTTAACATACTCGTTGCTCTGGTGGCGTCGGTATAGGATTAGATAATCCACCCCCTTTCCCCTCTTCCCTAGGATAGTTATCCCCATCGGCCATATCACCTGAGGTGGGTGGTGGCGTAAAACTGAACCCAATCAATCAACCAATACAGTGTAAACGTTCCACGTCGTAAAGACGGTCGTTGCAATATAACAGGAACAGGTAATTCTTGAAAATTATAGGACGCCAAAAGTAGGCCTCATCTGTGAAAAACCATCCTAGGAGAAAAAAAAACACGATGCAATTTCTCCAATGCCAGCAGTCAACTGTGGTTCCAAGTCTTAGCTCCGACTCCGGCAGCAAAGATTCTTTCCAAACGAGAAAAGGTCTCGGGGCGAGACTGGAGATAAAACGGACGTACATTTTAGTCTGCTAGACTTTGCTTGCAAGAAGACATTCTGACTATTAATACAAGAAGAAACTTTGGTCTCAAATTTGGTCCTTTTAAAGATGAAATCCATCGACAAAGACTGGAAGAATCTTTACTAACATGCTAAGGTTTCTCCTAAGGCACATTTTGACAGATACACAAGTAAAGCTGACAACATACACAGAAAAAGAGGAAGCACGTACGTTACGCGTAGAATTAGCAGACATTTCTGATTCATGAATTTAGAGTTTATGGTTGTCCAACATGTATTTCCAATCATGTGAGGGAAATATGTGTACTCAAAATATACTAAGAAGCAGCATGAAATTTAGCAGGCATGCACCATACAAATTACGCTTGTTTTAGCAATCACAAAATAGCTGATTTAGTGTGACAACATGCACTTTAAAACACATACTACCCACCTACATGTACATTCAAACGTGATTTGAAAAAAAATCCACCACCACCACAAACAAAAATCAAGTGTCATTCGTGTTCATTATAATTATGCTTACAACATGATCAAGCCATACGAACAAATCTGCTAATCTGTACACACAATTTCACAGTCATTTTGTAGGTCATTGTGACATTGAAGAAACTTCGGTTGACATAAGATTTCACGTGGATTGAGGACAATGGTAGATGGTCACAACAGTAAAGCAGATTTTAAATACTGCCAGAAATTCACAGGAAAAAAGGGCATTACTATTGGTCGGCGTGACCTGGACTCTGAAATTCTACTTTCCAAACCTACACTTTCGTAACAACTCAACAGTCCGCAGCTTTGATCAAAATTTGGTAAAGATCCACCAATTAAGTACTGGAAAATGTTGTTCACACTTATATGTCACAGACATACATATATGCACACACACACACGGACACACACACAGACACACACATACACACACACACACCTGGTCGATATGAAACAGTTTCTGTTTTGAAAAAAAAGGGGGGAAGGGTACACTGAGAAAAGAATGTCAAGTACATTTTTGCAAAATCGCAAAGTGCCATGTTGTAAAAACCACTTTAAGTATAGAAACTAAAACATGCACAAAATGTCATTTATATAATTAAATATACCATATGTAAATTATACGAAGTTATGAATGATATGTAAATGAATAAGAACAGTCACGTACGTTTTGGTAAAACTCACAACATTTTGTTATGGAAGTTGTATGTCCAGAGTTTGAATGTCGTGCATGTGTACGTGAGTAATATACGAATACTACGTCATTTATAATCAAATATACATGAAAAATTACAACCGACAAATTAATACGAACGACATGACATTTAATTAAGTGCACATTGTCATGTATATATATATATATATAATATATATATATATATTATATGTGTGTGTGTGTGTGTGTGTGTGTGTGTGTGTGTGTGTGTGTGTGTGTGTGTGTGTGTGTGTGTGTGTGTGTGTGTGTGTGAGAGAGAGAGAGAAAGAGAGAGAGAGAGAGAACTTGTAACAGACAAATCAATCGTCATGTGCCTGTAGGCAAAATACAAATAGCATGACATCGACATAAGTACACACTGTCATGTAATGATAAATGTGCAAATAACTGACAAATTAAGTTTCATGTGCGTCTAGATAAAATACGAACATGACATCTAGATAAGTACACACAATCTTATGGAGGACACATGAACCTAATTGTCCACCTAATCCAAACGCAAACAATATGTCATCCATACGTTGTTCGTACATGCGAACGTACGAATGAAAAAGTAAGACTTGTGCATGTAAGCAAAATACAAACGATATGACTGTCATAGAGACAGATCATACTTAAAAATATAAATATTTGACCAACTGAACAGCGGCGGTAAACGAAGACAACTGATAAAACCTATAACCCTCCTCTCAAATATGGATTACTAACAAAGCACATAAACACATCACCTACAACTCTATCACCAATAATAACTTACGTATATGAATGGCAGAACAAGTCTCATGTATGTACAAGTGTACAAGCATATGTAATTAAGACGTGAACAGTAGCTAATGTCTTGGAAACAGTCTGCAAGCAAGCATGGCAAACTCTTCGTCACCTTTGCTCAACGATCAATGTAAGAGACTCTGTGTGGTGTGTGTGTGTGTGTGTGTGTGTGTGTGTGTGTGTGTGTTGTGTGTGTGGTGTGGTGTGTGGTGTGTGTGTGATGTGTGTGTGTGTGTGTTGTGTGTGTGTGTGTGTGTGTGTGTGTTGTGTTGTGGTGATTTGTGTGTGTTAGTGGGTGTTTGTATGGTGTGTGTGTGTTTGTGTGTGTATGTTGTGTGTGTGTGTGTTTGTGATTGTATGGATGATGGATATGTGTGTGTTGTGTGTGTGTGTGTGTGTGTGTGGTGTTGTTGGTGTGTGTGTGTGTGTGTGTGTGTGTTTGGGGTGATGGATGATGTGTGTGTGGAGCGTGTTCTGTTTGTATGTAGTGTGGCGTGTCTGCGTATGTGTGTGTGTGAGTGAGCGCGTTTGTATACACACACACACACACACACACACACATAGACACACACATAGACACACGCACATCACACACACACACACACACACACACACACACACACACACACACACACACACACACACACACACTCCTCCTCTATCCTCCCCTCTCCTTTTTTTTTTGGGGGGGGGGTCTAAAATCACTTTAGTGAATAGACATTAAATCAAAGACCACCACCGCGCTGTGAGGACACCAACACTCCAGTTTCAACAAGTATCTACAAATAAGAATATGTGTGCTAACATGCGCCATGTACATTACAACAAAAAAAAAAGAAAAACATACACACAAAAACACGCTGTAAATGACATCAACACTCGAAGGAGAAAAGAAAGAACGAAAACACAAACAGCATAAAAATGCGGTGCTTGCTCCATTACGTTAAACTCTTGAGAGAGAGATCTGTGGCTAGAGATCTCAATTTTCTCAGGGCCAATGTAGCTGTCAGAACTTTTGAATTTGAAATGGTACACATAAGGAAACTTCTTGGGAAGATACAATAAGGAAAATGTGTTACATGACTGCACTAAGAGACGAGTTCCCCTCCTTTTCTTTTAATTTGAGTGTTCACAATACTCTTAAACTCTAAAAAGGTCTGTATTTGAAAAAAAATTTTCTATCTGTAAAATCTTCTTTCATGATGCAGTCTTTTCATAAGAAGTCTGTTTTATCGAATTCAATGAAGTACATCAAGATAGGGAAAGCTGTTTAACCACTTTCTTCATGTGGCTTTCTTTGGCATTGTTTATTTGTTTTGTTGAGTTATGGGTTGTGATGGATTTGTTACCCTCCATTCCCCTCCTCAAACAAAAAACAAGCAAACAAAAACACACAATGGAGTTAGAGAATGAAAAACTTTGAATCTGGTGTGTGTGTGTGTTTGTAGTTCGTATTGGGTACATGTATTCGAATTAGTGAGGAATGGTCTTCAGTTTAACACTACATAAACATGAATTTTTGTAAGTTTTCATTAATACACGATGTACTAAATATATGTCATCGTTAACGTTAGGCAAAAAAAAAAAAAAAAAAAGTCAACAGAACAAGTTTACCAAAGCTTCCACACGTAATACATGGCATACATCGAAATCATTAAATGATCCTTCAGTTGAGAATCAATCGCACATAAGATTTAACTCATGTGGGAGACATTTAATGTTGTAGGACTTTCCACTAATTCAGTGATAGCAGTACATTCTGTCAGATTTAGCCCAATGATCATAAAATATATATATATATATATATATATATATATATATATATATATATATATATCAATCATATCCACCAAGTAAGCGTGTATTTCATTTCTTTACATGTTTCAGTTCATCTGTGACAAATTTCCACTTTGAAGTGAACGTCCGTCACTGAGCTCTACCCATACAGTTCTTTGCATGTTGAAGCTCATGTTAAACGCATTCAAACATTATGTCAACAGAACAATAACAACACATATTATTTAGCTCAAAAGGATACGTTCCGCGTCGATACAATATCCATGTACTGAGCAATAACAACACAAAGGTCTGTGACCTTTCGTACATGCGGGATATACCAGTCTTTCAGAGCAAACACCATCCACAGCTGACTATTCACAGTTGCAACAAGAAGTGTTCCTAATGCAGAATGCTTTCAAAGTCACAATCGATATCCATTGAAGAACCCTTTGACTCCCGCACCCTGTCCACCAGCATCCTGCATCGTCAACCATGCTATCAAAACAAAACCTTTACCCTGCAGGAAGCTGGTAGATAGGATGAGGGAGTCAAAGGGTTAAGTTTTTGCAGCTGATATAGATAGTGTGCAGGAGTCATAGAGTTAACATAACGCTGATAGCAGCAAGAGTTCGCTCAAACTGGATCTATGCTTTGACTTCTCTTAAAAAAAACAAACCCCAGCAAGTTGCTACTTTATGATAAACACTCATGATTTGATAATAATGTATTTTCTGTTTGTTTGATTGCACGATAATAATGTATTTTCTGTTTGTTTGATTGCACGATAATAATGTATTTTCTGTTTGTTTGATTGCACGATAATAATGTATTTTCTGTTTGTTTGATTGCACGATAATAATGTATTTTCTGTTTGTTTGATTGTACTTCTTTTCTCTACTTTTTTTTGGTCCCAATGGACTTACCGTGTGGAGTTAACCCTTTCACTCCCTCAACCTGTACATCAGTTTCCTGCCCTTGCACTCCCTCACCCTATCTTGTAGGAAGCTGGTGGACAGGTTGAGGGAGTAGAAGGGTTAAGTTTCTGCTTTGCTTTGCTGTCATGGTTGATAATGCGGGATGCTGGCGGATTAAGGTGAAGGAGTCAAAGCGTTATACAGCTTACAGAAATAAAACATGGTCACATCACAGAAGGTTAACATTACAGCTTACAGAAATAAAACATGGTCACATCACAGAAAGTTAACATTACAGCTTACAGAAATAAAACATGGTCACATCACAGAAAGTTAACATTACAGCTTACAGAAATAAAACATGGTCACATTACAGAAAGTTAACATTACAGCTTACAGAAATAAAACATGGTCACATCACAGAAAGTTAACATTACAGCTTACAAAAATAAAACATGGTCACATTACAGAAAGTTAACATTACAGCTTACAGAAATAAAACATGGTCACATCACAGAAAGTTAACATTACAGCTTACAGAAATAAAACGTGGTCACATCACAGAAGGTTAACATTACAGCTTACAGAAATAAAACATGGTCACATTACAGAAAGTTAACATTACAGCTTACAGAAATAAAAACATGGTCACATCACAGAAAGTTAACATTACAGCTTACAGAAATAAAACATGGTCACATTACAGAAAGTTAACGTTACAGCTTACAGAAATAAAACATGGTCACATTACAGAAAGTTAACATTACAGCTTACAGAAATAAAACATGGTCACATTACAGAAAGTTAACATTACAGCTTACAGAAATAAAACATGGTCACATTACAGAAAGTTAACATTACAGCTTACAGAAATAAAACATGGTCACATCACAGAAGGCAAGCATTACAGCTTACAGAAAAAAAACATGGTCACATTACAGAAGGCAAGCATTACAGCTTACAGAAATAAAACATAGTCACATCACAGAAGGCAAGCATTACAGCTTACAGAAATAAAACATGGTCACATCACAGAAGGCAAGCATTACAGCTTACAGAAATAAAACATAGTCACATCACAGAAGGCAAGCATTACAGCTTACAGAAATAAAACATGGTCACATTACAGAAAGTTAACATTACAGCTTACAGAAATAAAACATAGTCACATCACAGAAGGCAAGCATTACAGCTTACAGAAATAAAACATAGTCACATCACAGAAGGCAAGCATTACAGCTTACAGAAATAAAACATGGTCACATTACAGAAAGTTAACATTACAGCTTACAGAAATAAAACATGGTCACATCACAGAAAGTTAACATTACAGCTTACAGAAATAAAACGTGGTCACATTACAGAAAGTTAACATTACAGCTTACAGAAATAAAACGTGGTCACATCACAGAAAGCGAGCATTTTACCGAAAATTTGTGGCCTACCATTCTTGCAGGCTGACTTGTTTTGCAAACAGTCAACCACCCCTTGCCCAAAGTGTCGAAACTATCGTTTAACCAGGTCACACTTGAAAAAAACAAAAACAAAAACAAAAAAATAGAAGAAAAACAAAAAAAGCAGATAAGACTTGGATTGACCAGGTACAGTCATCCCACTTGTCTATCAAATCCTTCAACCTCTCATACGGTACTCTTTACTGGTATCTAATAGTAACATATTTCCACACTGGCAGAAAGCACATCGGACAGCCGGGAGCGTGTCGGCGCCGGCACACATCGCAGACCCTGTGTGTACAAGGCAGCAAGAGCTGGTTGTACATCCTATCCCGGCACATGGGGCATAGGTACGGTTCCTGCAATCGCCGGTTCTCTTCTTGTAGTTGTCGATGTCGAGCTGGAAAAAGAGGGTTGCCATCATCAAATAGACCACAAAATTACTGGAATAAAGGATCAAAGAAGACGAACAACTGTATGACAGTTTTCATCTCTCTCTCTCTCTCTCCTCTCTCTCTCTCTCTCTCTTTCTCTCGCTCTCTCTCTCTCTCTCTCTCTCTCTCGCTGTCTCTCTCTTGCTGTCTCGCTCTCTGTCTCTCTCTCTCTCCCTCTCTCTCTCTCTCCTCTCTCCCTGTCTCTCTATAGTTTCATTCAATCCTATTTTCATCTCTGTATCTCT
The DNA here is from genome assembly GCA_030674185.1 of Monoplex corrugatus. Classification (NCBI taxonomy): domain Eukaryota; kingdom Metazoa; phylum Mollusca; class Gastropoda; order Littorinimorpha; family Ranellidae; genus Monoplex; species Monoplex corrugatus. The sequence goes on from CM060311.1 coordinate 41,834,378, forward strand.
GTCTCTCTGTCTCCTTTGGTGTTTCTCTCTCTCTCTCTCTCTCTCTCTCTCTCTCTCTCACTCTCTCCCTCACACTCTCTCTCGCTCTCTCCCTGTTTCTTGGGGGGGGGGGGGGGGTGCGTAACTCTGCCTCGAAGCGAAAGGTCACGCTTTGACACGTCTCGTTATCAACGTTGTTTTTGCCAACTGGACACAACGTGGAGTGCCGTTGATTGGCATGAGACAGTATTAAGTGCCATGCCTGCATCACAGCTTACATTCAGACCTGTTTGTGGCACCTTTCATGCGTTGTTTGTTTCCTTCATGTCCAAGAGGGCCAAATTGAAGGCGGACATGAAATTCGCCACATTGAAGCCACGTAGCAGGCTAGAAGGTGTTACCGTAGGACTGCTCCTTACATTGATGTTCTGGGGGGAGTTTTTTGTTGCAATGTGGCGACGTGGAGCGGAACCCCAGGCCATCATCTCCTAAGCAGACCAGCCTGACCAGTGTCGGGAGGAGAACCTCGGCCAGGTCCAGCAACTCTACTGATAGTGGCCAGGCGACTTCCTCTCCTTCTCCCCAGGAACTGACCTTAACAGAGCTGATGGGTATGCTGACCTCACTGACTGCCAGTGTTAACGACTTGAAATCAAACGTGGACTCTTTGAACAGCAACATGAACAGTAAGTTCAATGGTTTAGAAAAATCTGTTCAGGATCTTGGAGAACAGTACGCCATGCTGCAGGGTGGGGATAATGATCTGAGGGAGGAGGTGGGATATTTGAGAAAGGAAAACCAAGAGTTGATGAAAAGAAATTCTGTTCTGTTAGGTAAAATTGATCGGCTAGAAAGAAAAACAGATGACCTTAAATGCAGGTCAAAGCAAAACAATGTAATTTTCTATGGAGTAAACAAAAATCAAAATGAAACGAATGATCAATTGAGGGGAAATTAAGGGACATTCTCACATACAAACTGGAAATAGCAAGCGATATTGAATTTGATCGTGTCCATAGATTGAATGGGAAACCTGACTCCCCATTATTGCTTGCTGTTGTTTCTATAAGGATAAGGTCAAAATACTTAGATCTAAATCTAAAAGAAAGCTGCAGGGGACCAACATTTTTGTTGGTGAAGATTTCTCGTACAGAGTGAGAGAAGTCAGACGTAAACTCTCTTCCCATCTGAAAGTGGCAAGGAACAATGGTAGAAAAGCTACAATGGTCTTTGACCATCTTATTATTGACGGAAAGAAGTTCTTTCTTGATGAACAAGACAATTTGAAAGAGTCCAACAAAATAGGAAATAGGGAACGGCCGCCCTAATTTTGTGTATAGTTTTTCCCTGGGTAAATTTGGAAAAGTGAGCCAAAGTTGTCCAACGCCGGTTGTGTGTTCGCCTTTTAACGGTATTAGTGGCACACGTGAATGTTGCTCCGATAGTGCAATAGACGGGTCAACAGGCAGTCCGAGCAGCCACGTGCAAGACAGGCTATGTATAAATAAAAAACGTCCCTTCTGTTTCTTGCTATGGAATATCAACGGTCTGTCATCTAAACTTGATGATAAAGATTTTGTCTTATTTGTACGTGGTTTTGACTTTGTGTGTCTGACAGGAACTTTTATGGATGAATGTTACACTACTGTATTTACAGGGTTTAAACTTTTTTGTCAGCCTGCTGTCAAACTATCAAAACAAGGGAGACGATCAGGAGGGTAATCTGTTTGATACGGAATGAATTTCTTCCTTTCGTGAATAAATTGGAAATGAACTATACCAATTTCTCTTTGTTATTGACAAGCAGCTTTTTGGAATAGAAAAAGACATCTTGTACGTTTGTTCATATATTTAACCGGAAGATTCTACATTTTATACTCACTTCGGTTATGATAATGGAATCACTGTGCTTGAGGAATGTTTGATGGACTTCTTTCTAGAAAAAGATGTTCATGTTATTCTAAATGGTGACTTGAATAGTCGGACTTCCGACATCTCTCAAGGTTACACTGTAAACAATATTTTTGATGTACAAAGCAAAAGTCAGTCACCTATCACCAATTGACATTCAGAGGACTCTGTTGTGAATAACTACGGCAAGTTGCTATTAAATATGTGCACTGCTCTAGGTTTGTGTATTTTAAATGATGTGTGTAAAGGTGACCTGGAGGTCACTTACATATATATATCAGAGGCGGGAAGCAATGTTGTTGATTATTTCATATTTTCAAATGATCTCCTTGCATTGTTATATAACTTTTGCGATTTATCCATTGATGAACGAGTGGAATCTGATCATTTTCCTGTGACAGTTCGTGCTGTTTTTTTCCATGTGAAAACAAAGCTTATAAGGAGAAAGGAAATCATGATCAATTCATTGAAATTTTTTTCTGGAATAATACATATGTACATGTATATGATGATTCATTATGTCGGGAAGAATGTCGTAGAAAGATAGATTATGCTATGCGTTTGATAGATGTTGATGTGAACGAGGCACTAAATGCATTTAATGTTTGTATTAGAGAAAGTGCTGAATGCACGAAGAAACGTGTATTTCTGAAAGATAGATATCTACTTGGGGATTGGTTTGATCATGAATGTGTAATTAGTAAAAGGAATGTTAGAAGACTGCTTAGAATATGTCGACGCTCGAAGAAAACCGAGGACCAACACAATTATTCAGTTGCTAGGCGTGAATATAAAAATTTACTTAAGAGAAAGAAAAGGCAGTATAATGATACAAAACTGACTAAGCTTGTAAACTCTATAAAGAGCCAAAAAGAATTTTGGAATGAAATTCATAAAGTTTCTTTCAAAAGAAAACAACCTAGAAGTGACATCACTATTGATAAATGGTTCGGGCATTTTAAAGCCTTGTTAGATGCAGACATGGACAGTACATTAAGTGAAGACTTGCCATTTGATGAGGGTGATGATTATATGAATCGTCCAATATCTGTTAAAGAAATACATCTTGCACTCAAAAAACTTAAGAATGGTAAGGCTGCTGGACCTGATGGAATTATAGGTGAACTCTTTAAAAATTCATGTGAACAAGTTGTACAGTTTCTTTTAAAATTGTTCAACGCTCTTTTTGATAAGGGTCAATTTCCAAGGAACTGGACTGAATCTGTTATTTTGCCACTCTATACAAAAGGAGATATCAATAATCCAAACAACTATAGAGGAATTTCCCTTAGCGACATAAGTAGCAAATTTTTCAGCATAATTATGAATAACAGATTGCAGGAGTGGGTACAATTAAATGACATAACAGGCGACCATCAAGCCGGGTTTAAAAGGGGATATTCAACAATAGACCATATGTTTAC
>CM060311.1:41847691-41855191 GCA_030674185.1 Monoplex corrugatus
TGTGTGTGTGTGTGGAAAAGGCTGTATTTATCAGGTGATGTATACATTTTTCTTCTTTTTGTGGACTAGCGTCACAAACACTTATTTCTACATTTTTTCCTTCTTCTTTATACATTTTTGTGGACTAGCCTCACAGCCACCTGTTTCAAATTTTCGTGTTATGTTTTGTTGTTAGTTTTGATGAAAAATGCTTATGCTGCATTGGTATAAAGATGTGTGTACTTGACTATCTATACTGTGCATCATTGTATTGACATCTTAGTTCTATGTCGGTTTGTTAGTGTGGGTTTTTTTTTTTGGTCGCTCTGTTGGTAGGTCGTATGGTTCGGTCTTTCTGTCCGTTCTTCTTTCTTTCTTTCCCTTTTGAATTATTTTGTGTCATTGTTTTCTTTATTCTTTTTGTTTGATTGTTTGTTCTGTTGTTTTTTTTTTACTCAAACGGTTTGGTCCGTTTTCAACAAGCGTCAAATAACAAAGCATTTCATCAAAGCCAACGTTCATGTGAAACAAGATTTAGAATTGTACATACTTTAACATTTATTGTGTGTGTTCTATTTTTCTTTGAAATCGTTCTTTCTTTTTCCCCTCTGCCTTCCTTTTCTCCTTTCTTTCTTTCTTAACACACACACACGCACACACACACACACACACACACACACACACACACACACACACACACACAATACACACACACACACGCACGCACCCACACACGCGCACACACACACGCACATACACACCACATACATATACATACATACATTTACGCACATATACAAACACACAAACATGTTTTAAAACAGAGACATGCACACACGCACAAATTTTGAAACAAACGGAGCTTACTTTCATCTTCCACCACTTGGTCCTGAAAAGAAGAAAGAACAACTAAAAGTAAGCACAGTTTTCTTCGAGCAACAATTAAATGAATAAATACATTAACAACTTCATACATAGACATTCCTCTTAAGGAAAATAATAAAAGTAAGTAAGCATTGTTTTGGAATAAAACGAAAGGAAATGTTCTTTTCGTCTACCACAATCACCACCACAACCACTAATAACAATAGAAATAAGTATAGTAATAGATAATGCTATAATAATAATAATGATAATGATAACAATAATAGTAATAGTACTATGTATATACACACATGTATATGTATATGTGTATATGCATAATGTAGGTATACAGATAAACACATAATATATACACACACATCTATATATGTATGTATACATATAAACAATAAAGGTGATCATAATGATGACACAAAGATAGCAAACTAAATAACAAAAGTCTGTCTTGTTGCTGTACTTAAACTGAATGCTGCATTTGATACGCATGATTATTCCATTTTGCTGAAAAGACGGAAGTTACATACTGGATTCATGGCATTACCCTTAAATGGTCTGATTCTTATGTCAGTGAACGTTTCCAAACCGTCGTTTAAAGGGTAATCTGATTAGCCATTGCCCTGTATGTCGTATGTGGCGCACTACAAGGTTCTGTTCTGGGGCCCGTTTTGTTTGCAATATATTCAAATATGATGTACAGTGTAATTGCTCTTCTTGTTTGTAATTTTCACAAATATGCAGATGACACAAAACTGTCAACAAAACAATTGTTAACTCGATAATTGCTCCTCATTCAAAGTAGCATTCATACATGTATTGATGATGTGGTGTCCTTGATGAACAGCAACAAAATAAAGTTGAACCAGACAAAACAGAAGGGATGGGTTGTCGGCACTAATTCTCAGCTTGGACTAGTTAGCAGTGAGTGTTGAATATTGATGGTACTGATATACCATTTCCAAGTACCAGTCGCGTGAAATACCCCTGGAGTCAAGACTGACCAAATGTGTCCATGCAAGAAAACATCAGAAACATCTGCTGCAGTTTCTTATCTGGAGTTATGGAGGATGGTTCGTTTCCATGAGACTATATCTGCCCCAAGCAGCACGAAAGCAACTTTCCTCTGCTCCAGTAATTTTCCGGCGACACTATGTTGTAATTCTATGCTAACTAGCTTACCTGCAGAATAAATTTATCGAAATCAGCGAGTTCATTCACAACACTGTAGAATGTCTGATTATTAAGAAAGGAAAAGCATGCCCGCGTAACGCCATGATACAAAGAACTCCACTGGATACCAATCAAATCTCATAGCCAACATAAATTCGCAAGGCTTGCTCACCGTCATTTGTTGCATCTTTACCGCAGTACCTTTCAGATATCCCCCGTGGGGATGCCGGGGGCTCTTTCAGTATAAATACATGTAGTATCCCCACCTTCTGGAAATTTTGTTCTAGAAATTTTCTCTTTTATATCACTCTCTTTGTTTCTTTCTTCCTCCTTTACTTCCTGTCGTTTTTTCCTATCATTTTGTGCCTTGCTGGTCCATTCACCTGTATGTGTTCGATAAAGTCTTATGTATTTCTCTCTCGATTGATAATAGGCTACATGGAGTAAACGTATTTTGGCTCTAGGGAAATGAGATATGCGGAAGCAGCTTTAGGCAAATTGGTCCCGTGTTTGCAAATGTTTTAGTGTCCTTAGTTATGCTTAAATTTGTATTCAGGTATGTTTTCTAAATCTACGGTGTAATAAATTGGACAGAGTGGTCAACACCAGGGAGTATCTCCTTAGATCATGTGCGCGAATGCATTGATATGCGCACTTAAATTTTCTATTCCTTTTTTATTTCTCCTGTTGAAGTACTGTTGTGTGTATTGAAACGGTTATGGCTCTGATATGGCTCTACGCAGTCGGCTGGGCTTTAAGCAACGATAAGAATAAGAATAAGACGAAGAAGCCTTACCGCGTTGTCCACGCACATGTGTAGGTTGGAGGAAGCTGCCTGGAATCTTCATCACGAGCAGGACAACAGATCTCTGAGGATCACTTTCAGGATGCTCGGAATCTGCACACTGTGCTCGGATCTTGTGTCTGCTGGTGGTGCTGCTGCTCTTGTTGCTGCTGCTAATGGTTCTTCTGAAACAGTGGATGATCGAGGCAGCACCTTCATGTTGGAAAACTGTTCTTGTTGTCAAGAGAGATTTCGTTTCGTTGTACCATCAATATGGAACTCACCGCCAGCTTGATCCGAGGTATACAACCACATGTGCACACACACACTCCTCCCCCTGTGTATTTGTGTATGTATGCAACACACAACACTGCACAACACACAACACTGCACAAACACACAACACTGCACAACACACAACACACAACACTGCACAAACACACAACACAAACACAACATACACAACAACACACAACACAGCACAAACACACAACACAAACACAACATACACAACAACACACAACACAGCACAAACACACACAACACAACATACACAACAACAACAACACAACACAACACAACACAACACAACACAACACGACGCGGCGGCGACGCGACGCGACACAACATGACACGACACGACACGACATGACACATAATACAACACAACACAAAAGAACACAAACACAACACCCAACACAACACAAAACTGCACAAACACGCAACGCAGCACAACCAGTACAACACAAACAACACAACACAACACAACACAACACAACACAACACGACACGACACAAACACACAACGCAACACAAACACAGCACAAACACAACACACACAACGCAACATAAACACAACAACACAACACAGCCACAGCACAAACACAATGCACAAGGCAGCATAAACACACCACATTCACAAACCCAACCCAACCTATCCCCCCCCCCCACACACACACCACACACACACACACACACATACACACACACACACACATACACACACACACACACACAACAACAACACACACACACCCTTCATCCCCTCTTTCCTCAACACCAATACAAATCCCACCCAACACAATCCAACTCAAAAGGTAACAAGTTTGGAAGATTCAGACCGGCATGAAAGTAGGGTCACCTGCACTGGACGGTCGGGTAGAGGTGCCAGGTTGGGGTTCAAATCCATTCAGGTACTCGGCAGTAGATCCAGTCTTGGAAGAGGCAGTGGCAATGTTGACAAGGTTTTCATCATTTGTCGTGTCAGCAAACCGTATATCGCCTTGGTGGAGAAAAAGAAAGGATAAAAAAAAAAATCACGAAAAAAAAATAAGAACGCGTATTAAATACAACCAGACAAGACAGGCGCCAATCCGGTGTTAGTTTGTTCTTTGCGATCTTACGCTTGACAAAAGCCAGTTGGCCGAAAATTTGCGTCTCTTTTGCCTGGTTGTATCAAATTCGCGTTTTTGTTCTAACTTTGTTTTTGTGTTTTTTTTCCTGTTCCTGTTTACTTGAACGCGGGCAGTCACACTTGTTTTGGATTTCTCTACGATTGCTCTGTTTAAAAGGTTTTGTCTGAATCAGATGCCAAATGAATTAATCTGACCCTTTCACTCCCGCACCCTATCCAACAGCAGCAAAAATTGACCCTTTCACTCCACCAGCTTCCGTCAGGAGTGAAAGGTTAATTTCTAGCTTTTTTTCTGTCATGGCTGACAATGCCGGATGCTGGCAGATAGGATGAGGGGATCAAAGGGCTAAAACGAAAGGAAAAGATAAGTGCGAGAGGTTGGGGGTGGGTGGGGGTGGGGGTAAAGAAGAATGTGGTGGGTGACTCTTTTTGTTGTTGTCGAGGTGGGGTGTGTAGTATTTTGTTTTGTTTTGTTTTGCTTTGTTTTATTGGGGGCTGGGGGTGGGGTGGTGGATGCGCCGGGGAAGTAGGGGTGATGGACACTTTGTTGTTGATGTTCTTCTTGTTGTCATTGATTACAGCAGACGGAGATGTACATTTCACTATAACATAGCCTAGGTTGTTTCCATGACAGACAGCTACAAAGAGAGAGACAGAAGACCCAAGTGCAAGATGGGATCATCTCACGACTCTTGCGCAGGCCTGTGGCTTATGCCCTGATCACTTTTGGATCTTATCCATCGCATGGCATCTAATGGCTTCCAGGCATCATGCAACTTATTCCTACCGTGGGGATGTTATCTGTAGAAACTGAGACTAGAGAAAAGTTCAAGTTGTCCTTTGTATTTTTCTAGATATTTTGTGGGGTGGGGGTGGGCTGGTCATCATCATCATGTGCCCTGCCTCATGGCGTTGGCCATCATGGCCCTCCATATGTATCTATCCCCTGTTGCCGCAAGCACATCTTCCACCCTCTCTGTCCTCAGCCACCCTGCAAGTCCCTCCAATATTTTCTCCCTGGGTCCGTACACAAGCCGATTGAAGGCAACGGGAAACCACCACTGTGCTTTCCCAAGAATATTCATGGCCAGACAAAACAAAAATGAGGTGGGCGGGTGGTGGAGTTATAAGACACTACGCCGATACCACCAAAATGACTGAAGCATAAAGATGGTCAGCGCATGGTTCAGTTTTCATGTCAGGGGCTGGCACTGAAGCTCCAGACATCAGATCTTGAATCCGTGGCTCTGGTACATGAGCCAGCCAGAATGCTAAATAGCTTTGTGGCTTGCTTGGAGTTCGAACCCATACCTCGGTGTCAAGAGCACGGCCCTGTAACAACTGAGCCAACGGGCCCACTGTTGAACGCAACAGTCAAACGTTACCTGCAAAACTGGTGGACACAGTCGACTAAAGTGTTTAGAGCCTGGATTACTGACTGGTCTGAAATGATGTTGACATTGAATTACTTACTAGTTGGAATGATGCCAACAGACTGAACTACCGACTGATCAAAATGGTGCTAACAGACTGAATTACTGGCTGACCAAAATGGTGCTAACAGACTGAATTACTGGCTGACCAAAATGGTGCTAACAGACTGAATTACTGGCTGACCAAAATGGTGCTAACAGACTGAATTACTGACTGACCAAAATGGTGACAACAGACCGAATTACTGACTGACCAAAATGGTGCTAACAGACTGAATTACTGGCTGACCAAAATGGTGCCAACAGACCGAATTACTGACTGACCAAAATGGTGCTAACAGACTGAATTACTGACTGACCAAAATGGTGCTAACAGACTGAATTACTGACTGACCAAAATGGTGCTAACAGACTGAATTACTGACTGACCAAAATGGTGCTAACAGACTGAATTACTGACTGACCAAAATGGTGCTAACAGACTGAATTACTGACTGACCAAAATGGTGCTAACAGACTGAATTACTGGCTGACCAAAATGGTGCCAACAGACCGAATTACTGACTGACCAAAATGGTGATAACAGATTGAACTATTGACTGACCAAAATGGTGTTAACAGACTGCATTACTTACTATTCCATGGTGCTAACAGATTGAATTACTGACTGGTCTGGAACTATGCTAACAGACTGAATAACTTCTTATGTGAATGGTGCTGATGATTGAATTACTGACTGGTCTGAAATTATACTAACAGACTAATTTCTGATGTCTGAAATGATGCTAACAGATTGAATTACTGACTGGTCTGGAATGGCAATGACAGACTGAATTACTGACTGGTCTGGAATGGCAATGACAGACTGAATTACTGACTGGTCTGGAATGGTACTGACAGACTGAATTACTGACTGGTCTGGCATGGTACTGACAGACTGAATTACTGACTGTCTGGCATGGTACTGCAGACTGAATACTGACTGGTCTGGAATGGTACTGACAGACTGAATTACTGACTGGTCTGGAATGGTACTGACAAACTGAATTACTGACTGGTCTGGATGGTACGACAACTGAATTACTGACTGGTCTGGAATGGTACTGACAGACTGAATTACTGACTGGTCTGGAATGGTACTGACAGACTGAATTACTGACTGGTCTGGAATGGTACTGTCAACTGAATTACTGACTGGTCTGGATGGTACTGACAGACTGAATTACTGACTGGTCTGGAATGGTACTGACAGACTGAATTACTGACTGGTCTGGAATGGTACTGACAGACTGAATTACGACTGGTTGGAATTATGAATGATACTGATTCTGCATGTACTGACAACTAATTAACTGGTTGAATATACAAACTGAATTACTGACTGGTCTGGAATGGTACTGTCAAACTGAATTACTGACTGGTCTGGAATGGTTAACTGATTACTAATGTACTGACATACTGTACTCTGGTCTGGGATGGTACTGACAGACTGAATTACTGATGGTCTGGAATGGTACTGACAAACTGAATTACTGACTGGTCTGGAATGGTACTGACAAACTGAATTACTGACTGGTCTGGAATGGTACTGACAGACTGAATTACTGGTTGGGAATATATATATGTTATGCTGAATATGAAAACTATATAAAAAAAATCAGTTGTAATATACGCAAAATTACTTCTTTTTCTCAGTATATAAACTACTAATCTGCAATGAAATATGGAAATCATTTGGTGATTGTTAACTGGGTATACATTTATGCATTTGTTTCTTTTTGATATGAAATTAAACTGACTAAACAATTTTCATTTCTTTTTCCTCACAGATTGTCGATTTG
>CM060311.1:41857691-41890191 GCA_030674185.1 Monoplex corrugatus
TAGCTGGACAGTCCAGGAAGGTCGCTGCATGTCCCAGGAAGATGAATGAATGGTCCAGAAAAGCTGCTGGACGGCCCAGGAAGGTCGTCAGATGGGTCACGAAGGCAGGTGAACAGGCCAGAAAAGCCACTTGTTGGCCCAAGAGAGTCGATGAATTGTCCTGGAATGTAGTTGGAGAGACCGGTGAATGGCTCAGACAGATCAGCATGGCAGCTGGATGGGCCGTGAAGATCGCTGCACGATGCAGGAGATTTGCTGGTTTGTTCAGAAGGCTCATCGAATGGCTGCGGAGATTTGTTACATAGCTCAAGAAATTCGGAAAGTTCAGTACATGGTTCAAGGTGTTAGATGGATGGTAAAGAAAGATCATTTGATGGTCCAGGAAGAGCGTTGGACGATCCAGGAAGGTCGGTGGATGAGCCAGGAAGATCACTGCATGGGTCAGGAGGGCCGTTGGACGGTCCAGGGAGATCACTGGAAAATTCAGAGGACTCACTGGATGGCTAGGGAGATGATTCAAAAAGTTCAATGCACAGCTGAAAGCGTTAGCCGGCCCGTTTGGAAGGTTCACTGGATGAATTAGGAGAATTGCAATAAGTGTGTCATTATTGCATCTCAAAAGGAACGCTGTTGCAGTGTAGAGGATTCTGTGATCATACGCAAAGCTGCATCCCCTTAAGATTAAGCATACAGTAGCATCCTGATTGTCAACGAAGATCTGTCGAACCTCAATACCAATCGCCATGTTGTGTTGATAGGTTGCAATACATGAGGAGCGAAGACGTGCATGTGTTAGTGCAGTCTGATGAAGCAGGGGGTTCTGTGAAACCTGTGGTTGAATGGGCCTGGCCTGCCTTGCTTGCAGAATTTCTCTAAAAAAATGCAGATCTAAACATGTCAGAATACTAGATGGGCACAGCAGACAGACATTGGTTCGAGGATGTTGGACCACTTGAAATTCATTTTCAGCTTCAGGGCCGCATATTTCCTGTGTTTCTGAATCAAAGGATTCGTTCTGAGACCCATCATCTTCATCGTCTTCCTCTTCTTCGGTCTCATCATAATCTTCGTCTTCGTCTGTGACCCTATGGTCTTTTTCCTTGTCGTCGTCCCCATCTCCATTGCCGTTGTTTCCAGCGCTTCCACATCCTCCACTAGCTCCTTCTGCGGCTCTGTGTTTATTGTTTCCATGACCTGCCTGCTTCTGCTGACCAGAACAATCCTGGCTCTTCTCCCTGCTCTCTTTGTTGTCCTCGCCACTGTCAGTACATGCGCTGCTCCTTCCGTCTCCCTGTCCTGTCCATGAGCTTTCCTCTTCCTTTCCTGTTACAGTCGTCATCATTGCTCCCTCAACACGAACTTGATGTATTGTTGTACTGAGTGGTGGTGTCTGAAGGCTGACAGTTATTAGGTACTGTGATGAATCACAAGCTATCCCAATACTGACCGCTGGGTTTTCTCTCGTGACAATATGATTTTTGGTCACCGTCATTTCTTGCCTTTCTTCATTTGCCGTCATGCTGGTTTCAGTGTTCGTGGCTCGAGATTCTCGAAGATTTTGATCAATCACAACGTCATTGGCCAGCAGGTTTTCACATTCCGGTCCCAACTCAGTTTGTGCTTCCTGGTCCGTTGTGGATTTGCACTGACGAACTTCAGGTTCTCTCCCATGCTCCTCGCTACAGCTTTTCTTAACAAACTGTGCCGTTACCGCCACCATGAGAAACAAGACTAAACGAAAGCAGGCCAGTATCTCATTGAAGGCATCACATACAAACGATGCAGCCACCGCCATATCCTGGGAAGCAGAATGCAGGTCATCCGATGTCAGCTGTACTGACTTGTCTTTCTTACGGTCTGGCTCTAGCAAAGAGTGGACAGTGACAGGTCTCGGTATTTCATCAGCGGATGAATCTGACAGCTGGACATCTTGGGAACCAGCACCAATGATATTTCTGTCCGGAATCCATGTCACAATTGATTCTTCATCGTTCCAGTTCTCCTTGATCGTAGTTAGTGCATTTGCTGATAGCGCGTTGTTCGGAATATATGTAGATTCACTTTCTGTGAACTTCAAACGATTCTGGCTCTCTTCAGACAGGTTGAAGTCTTTATTTGAATGTACTTGTTTACGTACGCTTTCATTAGGTTCAATGATGAGCAGGTTCTTAGAACTGCTATGGTAATCACTGAACTGGATATTATCATAGCTTCGGGACGAAGCAAGCGTTATGTGTGACATTGTCATCGTGGGCGAGGTTTGGTGATGACGTGCTATGCTGATGGTCACATCTCTTTGTGTAAACTTCTCGGGGTCTGCTGTGCCTGTGGATATAAAATGTATGACTTTTGCATTTTGAGTGAAATGCTTGCACAACACACACACACACACACACACACACACACACACACACACACACACACACACACACACACACACACACACACACACACACACACACACACACATATATATATATATATATACAAAAAAAAAAGATACACACTCACACACACACACACACACACACACACACACACACACACACACACACACACACACACAAACATACACACACACATACACACACACATACACACGTGCGCGCGCACACCTATGCACATAAACAGAGCTCAGCAATAAATACTGATTTGTTGGGTCCTATATGGAAAAGATTTCTCTATTTCAAGAGCAGATATTGAAAACACAGAACCGGCTTTTTTCTAATTAATTAATGATCCATCAGAGTAAACTTTTTCGATAATTGGAGAAAAGGGTGTTTAATATATCATTTAACTCGACTCGATATGAAGTTTACATTATCTTCCTTTTTTTTTTTTACATCAGCATGGTGAGTGCCCACTTGTGCTCTTAGGAGTTCCCAACTGGGTACTGGTGAAAACGAAGGTCTAAAAGATGTAAGATCAGCTTCTAGATCAATTCCAGAGCCTTTTCTGATGTCGTATGTGTACATTGCAAGTGTGACGGTGAAGATACTGATTTAGCTCGTTTAGGAAAATCAGTGTCTGATATTAGCATTATTTCAGTTTTCAAAACATTTTTAACGGTGGTATTTCTTAACAGAAATTTAGTAGAGACGAGTTTCCTTTGTTCATCAAGCGGCAACATAATAATCTCACCGCATGTACGAAGGGTGGAAGCATACATTGGAAGACCGAACACAAGTTTTAAACTTTTGCATTCTATGCTTTGTGTATATGTGTGTGTGCGAATATGTGTAGGGCCTGTGTGCTTGCGTGAGTGCTTGCTTGCGTTCGTGTGTGTGTATGTGTGTGTGTGAGTGTATATATCATATGTGTGTGCGAGAACACACACAAAACACACACACGCACGCAAGCACTCACGCAAGCACACAGGCCCTAGACATATTCGCACACACATATACACAAAGCACAGAATGCAAAAGTTTAAAACTTGTGTTCGGTCTTCCATATATATATATATATATTGTGTGTGTGTATGTATGTGTGTGTGTGTGTGTGTGTGTGTGTGTGTGTGTGTGTGTGTGTGTGTGTGTGTGTGTGTGTATTTGTGCACGCATGCATGTGTGAATGTGCTTATACCTGTATAGAAGATATGTATATATATATGTATATATATATATATATACATGTACATGTATCAGCCTATCATTATATGTACATGATATGCATGTAATGTATATATAATATATAATTTGTGTGTATGTATATGTGTGTGTGCGCGCGCGTGCACCGCTCCCACGCGAGTCCGCGAATAACGTCATTTATAACAAATAAAACTCGTCAAACATCCTCATCACCACCACCACTACCACCACCACCACCACTATCACTACCACCACTACCACCACCACTACCACCACCACCATACCACCACCACCACCACCACACCACTACCACCACACCACTACCACCAACTACCACTACCACCACCACCACTACCACCACCACCACTACCACACCACCACTACCATCACCACCACCACACTACACTACCACCACACCACTACCACCACCACCACTACCACCACCACCACTACACTACCACCACCACCATCACACCACCACCACCACTACACCACCACCACCACCACTACCAGCTGGGAGGTAAACATAATTAGGGAGAACACATGGCATACTCACACACACACACACACACACACACACACACACACACACACACACACACACACACACACACACACACACACACACACACACACACACACACACACACACACACCATTATCAAGTCTCTATCCCGGACGACCGCACATAAGATAAGAAAAAACTACTTTCCTCCCTTCTTTCTTTCTTGTAGACGGTCTTCATACAAACGCTCAACTCGATCCGCGTATCAAAGGCTGCTGGGCCATAGAAACTCATGCCTCACGTCTCACGCCTCATGCTTCACGCCTCACATTTCATGCACTGGGCCACAGGACCTCACGCCTCACCGCTCACGCGTCTGTTTTGTGTTGACGGTGCCAGAATACAGTGCTGTTTGCTCAATTGATCAGAGACAATATTCGTGGCTCGTTTCTTTTTCCGAAGATGGGTTCTTCCTACGAAGACCCGATTTTGCTCTTGCTCAGGAGGAGGAAGCGAAAGAGACAAAGCATATGGTGCCGAGAACATTTCTTCCTTACAGAATCACGAGAATTCCACCGTACGTTCCTTCATCTCCTTAACTTTGGGTTCGTTCAGAATCTTCGCCAAAGTCTTCCTAAACTTGGGTGGTTTATTTGTATTCTTTGTCCTCGTAGTCAGGCACACACGGATTCCAGAGGAGGGGCCTTGCCCAGACCAACTCGATCAGTTTTTCTTTGTAGTCATCCATCCTGCATGTGAGGAGAATTGAAATGGCCAGTGGTAACCAGGAACTTCAACTTCACGTATCGAAAAAAGTGGACAGTCCCATTTCTCTGCTCACGCATGAACCATGAAGCGTGAAGCGTGAGTGGAGTTGTGTGGTCCCGCGCAAGAGAGACCTCATCTGTTCATTTTTCTATTCACGCGTGAGGTGTGAAGCATGAGGCGTGAGACGTAAGGCGTGAATTTCTATGGCCCGGCAGCCTGATACAGTTGGTAAAAGACACTTTTCGGTATAACAAAAAGGGAAATAGTCCCGGACATAAAGAGAAACAAGGTCAATAATATATTACTGGTAGCTAGACTCATCATCATCATCAGGTGCCCTGCCGCATGGCGTTGGCGACCATGGACTTCCAACTGTCTCTATCTCTCATTGCCCCCAGCATCTCCCCCACCCTCTTCATCCTCAGCCACTCTGCAAGTCCGTCCAGCATTCTCTCCCTGGGTCTACCTGGTGCTCTTTCCTTCCAGCTTTCCTGTTGTGACCAGGTGCTCCAAACCCCGTTCCTCATAAAATGGCCTATAAATGTTGCTTGTCTTTTCCTAATCTTCCTTATGAGTGATCTACTTGTGTCTGCCTCCATCAAGACTGTCTCGTTTGTTTTCTTTGCTGTTCATGGAACTCTCAACATTCTTCTGAGAAACCACATCTCGGCTGCCTCGATCCTGCTCTGGCTTTGCTTGCTGACTGTCCACGCCTCGCATCCGTACAACAGTATTGGTTCTATATAACATTCAAGGACTCTCTTTCTGATGTTAATTGATAGGCACTTGTTGGTAAGAATGCTTATCATCTTCTTGAATGCTGTTTTGGCTTGGCCGATTCTGCCAGCTATTTCCGATGTGCATCTGCCGTCTGATGAAATGACCGTTCCCAGGTATTTGAACTTATTAACCTGTGTCAAGGTTGTGCCATTTGCTGTTACTTTGCAGGAGGGGATTTCATGTCTTTTACTGATCACCATGACTTCAGTCTTCCTGCTGTTTAGTTCCAACCCCTTAGCTTTGTTTTCTGTTTCTAGTATATTCACAAGCTTTTGCAGGTCCCTTTCATTTTCTGCAATTAGCACGGTGTCATCTGCGTACCGAATGTTGTTTACCATTTTCCCTCCAACGTTTAATCCAGGGTCTTCTTCTAGGTTTCTCATGATGTTTTCGCTATATAGTGAAAACGATCTGGTGACAAAACACAACCCTGTCTGACTCCTCTTTTGATGTTTTGAAAAGAGCTTATATTGTTTTCTATTCTCATTGCAGCTGTTTGTTCCCAGTACATATTCCTGATTATTCGTAGATCTTTTCCATCGACATTGAGTCTCTCCAGTTGGTTGATCAATTCTTCATGTCGTACCCGATCGAAAGGTTTGGTATAGTCAACAAAGCATAAATACAAATCCTTATTCATCTCAATTGACCTCTCTATGATAGTCTTAGGATGTATATGGCATTAATAGTTCCTTTCCCTTCCACAAATCCACACTGTTCTTCTGCTATTTCTCTTTTGATTCTATTCCTTGTCCTCATCATGATTATTCTTAACAGGATTTTTGTTACATGACTCATCAAACTGATTGTGCAATGGAGTTCGCATTCTATAGCCCCTGTCTTCTTTGGAAGTGCAATGAAAATTGATTTTGACATATCTTTGGGGATTTTTCCAGTGTCATAAATTTCATTTAGGAGGACTGTTATTTTTTCTATGCCAAATTCCTCCAGGGCTTCAATTATCTCTGTAGTAATGTTGTCTGGTCCTGGGGCTTTTCCTGGTTTCATCTTTTTCAGTGCTGCTCTAACTTCATCTTTCATTATGGGTGGTCCTTCAAAGTTCTTTTTTTATAATGTGTTCTTCGTTTCTGTCATCCTCAAAAAGGTCTTTAATGTACTCTCCCCATCTGTCTAATATTTTGTCTTTTTCCATGATAAGCGTGCCATCTTTCGATTTTAAGCAACCAGTTGATGTGCATGTATTTTTTCTGTGGACAATTTCTTCAATTCGTCTGTACATACCCTGAGGATCCATTTTGTATCGTTCTTCTATCTCTTTGCATTTTGTGTTCAGCCAAGCTTCCTTAGCTTCATTGCACCTATATCTGATTTCTTTGTTTATCTTCCTGTATATCTCCTCGTTTCTCTTTGCCTTCCTCCTTTCCTCCATCAGGTCCAAAATTTCATTAGTCATCCAACTCATTTTTGCTTTTCTATTTGCCTTAGGGATTTCTTCACAAGCTTCATTTATAGAACTTCTCAACTTTGTCCATTGTTCCTCACTGTCACCAACGTCTTCCAGAGCACTGAATTTGTTTTGAACATGTACATGTACATTAAATTTTTGACGTATCATTTCATCTGACTTTAAGAGCTAGACTATCTGTCTCCAAATTCAAATATGGCAAATGCAAAAATCTAGAACTTATATTTGAAACTGAACTACGACTAAGAAACATATGAGCGAAAACAGCAGAATGTACCGTTAATCTAGCCATCCAATAATAAATGCGAAATATGGTATGGATACAAAGTCATACGTAAACAGCCCCGACATACAATTAAAAGTATGAAACAATGATGAATGTTTTGTCGTCCATCTAGTAGATTGACAAATAGATATGTTGTGCTATGAACTTACATCAAAAAGACTATTGTTTGCTGTTACTAAATAATATGTAATATCATTTGTGCCTTGTAACAGGAAGACAAAAAATAAAGAGAGCAAACACTCAATAGAGATATGATGAGGGCGGGAATCTTGCTATACTAACCAAAAACTGAATGAATGACAACTGATCCGAATGTTAACTGAATGAATGAATGTGTGATAGTCTTGAATGATACACCTACAGATTCCTGGAACAATCCATGAAAACAAGGAACAAGAGAGGAGAACCCAAGAAAAAGGCAACAAACAACTGATGGCAGAGCTACTCTATCCACACAAAACCAACATATGACAGTGGCCAAACAAACTCCTAAAGCTGTCTACCGGTACCAGAGAAGAGGGACGACCAAGGAACAAGGGGAAGACACTATCACGAACATCAAACCACCAAAGGAGCCCACCGGAGAAGAGGAAAGACCAAGGAACAAACACAATACACCATCATAAACAGCGATATCAAAGGGGAAAATAACGAGAGAGAGGGAGAGAGAGAGAGAGAGAAAGAAAGAAAGAGAAGAGAGAGAGAGAGAGAGAGAGAGAGAGAGAGAGAGAGAGAGAGAGAGAGAGAGAGAGAGAGAGAATGCATACACATAGTCTACCTCTGTCCTTCTAATTTAATCATCTTTGAATTATATAAAAGACAAATAGCAAGATTCCCTGTACTCTCCCACAAAGCTTTGTGGAAAACAACTCCGATCTTTAAAAAAACAAACAAACAAACAAAAAACAAAAACAAAAACAAACAAACAAACAAACAAAAAAAACAACAACAAAATCGGCGGGTTAACCACAGTGGTTTAAAAATAGTACATTCGTCAGTGATTCGTCAGCTACAGGAAATTCCCTGTTGAAAAGATCGCCACAACGGGAATTTCAGTTATGATTTGTTAACTGTGGATTTTCCGTACGTTATTCTTGTGTAGAATGCAAACAAGAAACAATAATCAACCTGTCTCTGTCCTTTTATTCTACAAACGTGCGTGGCGTGAGATTATGTTGCATGTTGTGGTATTTTAAAACCACGACTGTAATTAATTAATTAATTCCACAGATAATGAAGTTGCCTTGACTTGATTCTTTGTCTTTCTCTGTCTGTCTGTATGTATGCATGTATGTATGTCTCTCACTTTCTTACTGTCTCACTCTCTCTCTCTCTCTCTCTCTCTCTGTCTCTCTCTCTCTCTCTCTCTCTCTCTTTCTCTCTCTCTCTTCTTCCTTCCATTTCTACCTCCTTATGCAATCCGCCGCTTGTGACACATGGGTCACAAGCTGTTGAGCGTCAGTGTCTGTGTGTCGGACGATAGTAGAACAGGTAGACAGACAGTGCCTGTTGGACCTGATGTCAGTGTTAATGAGTAAGTAATGACTTGGGTAAAAGATTGACTACTACTTCAGTGAAGAAGAGGATGTAAACGATGTGGTTGGTAGCAAAAAGAACACAATCTGTGTCACAAATCGAAGACAAAGCTACACGTGGTGTTACTGCAGATGTAATAACTCAGGAACAGTAATGAACACATCTTCGATAACATTGTACCAGTCGCCGTGGTGTAGTGGTCAACGCGATGGACTACCGATTGGAAGGTTGTGGGTTCCAATCCCCATCAGTCCCTTCAAAAATCATTGTGGGGTTTTTCGGCTCTAACCGGCTCCTACCCAGAGTTGGGTGTGCTGTGGGCTCATTGGGAAGACTGGGAGCACACAGTCGAGTCTCATCCAGTTCACGGATGCGTCATCATTGCGGGTGTTGCTCAAAAATCTTCTGACCAGCACCGCAGGTGTCTGTATCTCTCGGGCCTGGTTGACGCCAGGATATATTATGATAGTAAGCGTAGAGTACAGCCATGTCACGCAGTCTCAATCCTAGATGGAACTCCATAGCATCATGATTATCACCCTCATCGACATCATCATCATTGCATTGTAAAAACTGTTCCAGCTTCTGTGGCCATTAAAGTGGCGTGGAAAATGGGACGGAAAAAATCTCTGATAACATTGTGGGTCCTTGTGAAATATCATAACAGTCTGCTGATAAGATAGATGTTAGCTGCACCGACGTGACTGCGTACAGCCAAGAATTACCTTGCAGGAACCTATCTAGCTTTTTCTAGTCCCAGTCAAGCAGAGACAAGATTGAGGTGGTTTCTAAGAAGAATGTTGAGAGTTCCATGGACAGCAAAGAAAACAAACGAGACAGTCTTGGTGGAAGCAGACACAAGAAGATCATTCATAAGGAAGATTAGGAAAAGACAGGCAACATTTACAGGCCATTTTATGAGGAAAGAGGAATTAGAACACCTAGTCACAACAGGAAAGTTGGAGGGAAAGAGAGCACCAGGTAGACCCAGGGAGAAAAATCAGACGGACTTGCAGGGTGGCTGAGGACAGAGAGGGTGGAAAATGTGCTTGCGGCAACAAGGGATAGATACATATGGAGGGCCATGATCACCAACGCCATGCAGCAGGGCACATGATGATGATGATGAGTCAAGGAGAGAACGACAAAGACAGATCTAGTAAAGCTGATGAGACTGAAAACCGCTTATAAGTCTACTAGTTGCTCTGAATCACACTCCTACCATCGTGTTTGTAAACATTTCCATGACTACATCCTGTCCTATCATACTGTTGATGTTATACTGGAACTCATCATATAACAAACGTTAATCCAGGTCAGATATGTAAGTTGCGGTTGTAATTTGTGATGAAATGTTTTTTGCTCGTTTTGGAAAGTCAATATCAGACCTGATTTTAATTTCTTTGCTCACAAAAGTATTCGCTTGTGAAGTAGTTCTAATTGCAAACTTTGCTATAGCTAGCTCACGATGGTTGTTTAGAGGTAGAATTCCAGCAACTTTGTACGTTTCCAGAGTAGAAGCATGAGTTGGTACACCTAGTGCAATTTTAAGACTTTTGTAGTCCAAGTTCTGATTCTTTTTTTAGTAAATATTTAGGTGCATTGAAAAAAACTTCTTGCGCGTAGGATAATTTAGACCTGACCAGCGCTGTTGACAGATGAATCAGTATATTTGTATCCATTCCCCAGGGTAATTTGCTTATTATCTTTATGTGTCTGTATGTGTGTGTGTGTGTATGTATGTATGTATATATATATGTGTGTGTGTGTGTGTGTGTGTGTGTGTGTGTGTGTGTGTGTGTGTGTGTGTGTGTGTGTGGATTTTGTCGTGAGTGTAAGTGTGTGTGTGTGTGTGTTGATTTTGTTGTGAGTGAAAGTGTGTGCGTGTGTGTTGATTTTGTCGTGAGTGAAAGTGTGTAAGTGTGTGTGTGTGTGTGTGTGTGTGTGTGTGTGTGTGTGTGTGGTGGTGTCGTGTGTGCGTGTCGTGCGTGCGTGGTGCTGTGTGTGTGTGTGTGTGTGAGTTGATTTTGTCGTGAGTGTGTGTGTGTGTGTGTGTTGTGTGTGTGTGTCTGTGTGTGTATATGTGTGTATGTGTGTGTGTGTGTGTGTGTGTGTGTGTGTGTGTGTGTGTGTGTGTGTGTTGTTGTTGTTGTTGTTGTTGTTTGTTGTTGCTTTTGTCGTGTGTGTATTTGTATGTGTGATGTTTTTGTCGTTGCGTGTGTGTGTAAGATGTTTTTATCGTGTGTGTGTGTGCGTGTGTACGCACGCACGTGTGTGAGTGTGTTCTTTTTGTCGTGAGAGTGTGTGCATGTGAGTGTTCGCTGCTTTTGTCGTTTATGTACGCATGAATGAGTGTGTGTGTATGTAATGTATATATATATATATATGTATGTATGTATGTATGTACCAAAAATGATGATAATAATGGACAATAATAATAATAATGATGATGATGATGACAATGACAATAACAACAACAATAATAATAATGATGACGATGACGATGATGATCATAATAATAATAATAATAATAATAAGAAGAAGAAGAAGAAGAAGAAGAGGAAGAAAGAAGAAGAAGAAGAAAAAGATAATGATAAAGATGCTGCTACAACTACTACCACTGATGATGATGATGATGATGATGATGATGATGTTGATGTGATGATGATACGACGACGACGACCACGATGATGATGATGATGATGATACTACTACTTCTACTACTGAATCATATTCGTCTAGCACTATTCTCCAAACTCATTTGGGCTCACTGTAAATTACACAGTTTACAAGACACAGCGTGTCATACATACGGAAGCAGGAGCATATCACACACACACACACACACACACACACACACACACACACACACACACACACACACACACACACACACACACATCAGAATACGTACACTAATACACGTTCAGTTAACGGAGAAAAGAACCCTGCTGAACACAACAACACGACCAAAACTCATACTGAATGCCTAGGGTTTCAAGTGACTAAAAACACAAAACAAAACGAAATATAACAAAAAACAACAACAAACAAACAAAAAAAGATTACGTAATAGAAATAAATAACAAAAACAAGAAAACAGTATAGCAGATCAGATACAACAAACACAAAAGTATAGCAACATAAGATACAATCAAGTCAAATCAAAACATGACATAAACAGATATTCATAACGTGTTACGCTTTCAGTTGTCGTTGGCAGTTTTTAATTCATTTCAATTTTTTTTCTAAACGTTTCGTTCGATTTTTATCTTATTCATTTTCTATTACATATTTATTTTGTTCATGCATTAATTTACGCCAAATAATAACCTACATCAGACAGATCGATTATCAGTCATATTTGGTTAAAACCAGTTATTTTTTCTTTCTTTCTGTGTTTGTTATTACTGTTTTAACTGTTGTTTTCAATCTTAGCTCATTATTTTTAGCAATCGTTTTAACGATATCCAATTCAGAAGTATATCTGGACTGACTTGTGATGTTTCTATCATTATCATCTTTGTTATGTATGTATGTATGTATGTATGTATGTATGTATGTATGTATGTATGTATGTATGTATGTATGTATATATGTGTGTATGTATGTATGTATGTTTGTTTGTACGTGCGTACGTTCGTACATACATATGTATGTATGTGCGAACGTACCTACGTCCATACATACGTATGTATGTTTATATGTTTGTATGTATGTATGTATTCATTTGTTGATATGTTTATTATGTGTTTATTTATCTACCTAATTTTTTGTATTCATCTGGTTAATCATGTATCTACATAGATCTATATATCTTATCTTTTCGTGGATTTTTTTACAAAAAAAAAACAAAAAAAAAAAGTGTTAGTTTGTTATCACTGGCTTCAAATTACATTTCTCACATACAATTTACATAACATGACCGTAAGTATGAATTATTCATCTGGATTGTCTTGTCAATTGTGTGTGTTATGCGATTAGCCAAATGCCGAAGGGACATCCGGGAAATATTATGTCACAGACATATAATCTCCCTTCTTATGCACGTTTGGCGCTATTAATTATGTTTGAATTTCAAAATCAGTCAATAAACAGGAAAAAAGTGCAGTTAAACAGACTTACGTGCCTCGAAGAAGCTCCCACAATCTTGATAAAGATTAATTCGATTCCCTTTAGCACAAAAGAACAACCATCAAAATGGCGGCGTTAGTCTACTGTATCGGGAATTCCCTATTAATTTTATGAGACCTGCCTTCGACAGCTCTTTCACCTCCAGGTGTACCACCCCCCCCTCCCCCTCCAACTCTCCCCCTCCGCCTCCCTCCCTATTTTCGCAGGGCGGTGCTCTGTCTGTTTTTTTGTTACTCTGTTTGTTTACGTCTGTTCATATATGTTTGTTTGTCTATTGCTCTGTGACTTGTCTATTGATCTGTGTCCCTCTCTGTCTCTCGCTGTCTCGCCGTCTGTCTGTCTCTTTCTCTGGCTCTCTCTGTGTGTCTGTGTCTCTGTCTCTGTTTCTCGCTGTCTCTGTCTGTCTGTCTGTCTCCCTGTGTTCCTCTCTGTCTCTCTCTCGTTGTCTCGCTGTCTCCCTGTCTCTTTCTCTGGCTCTCTCTGTGTCTGTGTTTGCGTCTGTCTGTCTGTCTGTCTCTGTCTC
Organism: Monoplex corrugatus; assembly: GCA_030674185.1. Lineage (NCBI taxonomy): Eukaryota > Metazoa > Mollusca > Gastropoda > Littorinimorpha > Ranellidae > Monoplex > Monoplex corrugatus. The sequence goes on from CM060311.1 coordinate 41,871,240, forward strand.
TCTCTCTCTCTCTTTCTCTGTATGTGTGTATGAGACTGTGCCGTAGACTCCGCTTTTACCTGCAGGCGTACCGCCCCCCTCCCCCCCCCCCTACCACACACACAAACACAGTTTTCACACCGCTTTTCACAGGGCGTTGCTCTATTTTTTCGACTTTACTGTCTGTTTTTATCTGTTTATATGTCTGTTTGTCTGTCTATTGCTCTGTGTCGCTCCTTCTCTCTCTCTCTCTCTTTCTCTGTCTCCCTGTGTCTTTCTGTCTGTCTGTCTCTCTGTCTCCGTCTCTGTCTCATTCTCTCTCTGTCTCTGTCTGTCTGTTTGTATGTCTCTCTCTGTCTCTTGTGTGTGTGTGTGTGTGTGTGTGTGTGTGTGTGTGTGTGTGTGTGTGTGTGTGTGTGTGTGTGTGTGTGTGTGTGTGTGTGTACGCGCGCACGTGGATAAAAAACAAATCACTGTTTCATTAAACCCTGTAGCTTTTAGTAACATCAGACAAGAAATCTTCAACATACACTACAACAGGAACAAAATGCATCCATCAATAGAGTGTAACCATACATGCACGAATACCTATGGTCATGAAGTATACATACATAAATGGTTACACAATGCAAAGTGGTCCGTAGCAATGATGAGCAACTACACTATCAAAGTGGGAAGCCTGGGTGAACAAGTGAAGTATTTGACCGTGACTTTAAAACCTTCTGAGATCTGACTCCCGCACTTCATACAGCAACTGCAAAAAACTTAACCTTTTGACTCCCTCACCCTATCCGCATAGATTGAGAAAGCCGAGATGTGGTTTCTAAGAAGAATGTTGAGAGTTCCATGGACAGCAAAGAAAACAAACGAGACAGTATTAATGGAGGCAAACACAAGAAGATCATTCATAAGGAAGATTAGGAAAACACAGGCAACATCTGTAGGCCATTTTAAGGGGAAAGGGGAATTAAAGCACCTGGTCACAACAGGAAAGGTGGAGGGAAAGAGAGCACTAGGTAGACCCTGAAAGAAATTATTGGAGGGACTTGCAGGGTGGCTGAGGACAGAGAGGGTGGAAGATGTGCTTGCGGCAACAAGGGATAGATAAAATATGGGGGGAGGGGGAGCATGATCGCCGAAGCCATGCGGCAGGGTACATGATGATGATGATGATGACCCTATCCACCAGCTTTCTGCAAGATGCTGGTGGACAGGGTGCAGGAGTCAAAGAGTAAAGTTTCTGTTTTGCTAGCATGGTCAACAATGCAGGATGCTGGTGGACAGGGTGCAGGAATCAAAGGGTTAAGTTTTTTGCTTTGCTAGCATGGTTAACAATGCAGGATGCTGGTGGACAGGGTGCGGGAGTCCAAGGATCAAGCGAGAAAGTGTAGGGGGATCCCTCAAATCAGTTGGCAGCGGGTTCCAAATTGATGGATCGACGAAACTGACATCAGGCTCATACACTGACTTAAAATTGCAGTTCGGCACTATCAGAAACTTTTGTTTTGAGGATCACAAGATGCACGTTGTTTGATACGTGCACAGGCGAATTGAAAGGTGGAGTGAAAAACGTCCATCATCATCATCATCATGTGCCCTGCCGCATGGCGTTGGCGATCATGGTCCTCCATATGCACCTATCCTTTGTCGCTGCAAGTACATCTTCCACCCTCTCTGTCCTCAGCCACCCTGCAAGTCCCTCCAATATTTTCTCCCTGGGTCTACCTGGTGTTCTCTTTCCCTCCAGCTTTCCTGTTGTGGCCAGGTGCTCTAATTCCCCTTCCTCATAAAATAGCCTATAAATGTTACCTGTCGTTTCCTAATCTTCCTTATGAATGATCTTCTTGTGTCTGCCTTCATCAAGACTGTCTCGTTTTGTTTTCTTTGCTGTCCATGGAACTCTCAACATTCTTCTTAGAAACCACATTTCGGGTGCCACAGTCTTGTTCTGGCTTTGCGTATTGCTGTCCACACCAACTGCAAAATCTTAACTTTTCGACTCCCTCACCCTATCCACCAGCTTCCTTCAGGGATCAAAAGGTGAAGTTTTTTGCTTTGCTAGCATGGAACCAGAAAGAACACGAAAGAAGAATACAAACGCGTATTTAATACAACAAGACAAGACAGGCGCAAATTTTCAGCCAACTGGCCTTTGTCAAGTGTATGAAATGAAGTCTTATAGTAAAACGAAATTCAAAACAAGTGTGACTGCCCGCGTTCAAGCAAACAGGAACCAGAAAACACACGAAAGAAGAATACGAAAGCGTATATATTACAACAGCACAGGACAGGCGCACATTTTCGGCCAAGCGTCAAGCGTATGAAATGCGGTCTAAGAGTAAAACGAAACTCAAAACAATGCAGGATGCTGGTGGACAGGGTGCAGGGATCAAAGGGTAACGTTTTTCGCTTTGCTGGCATGGTTAACAATGCAGGATGCTGGTGGACAGGGTGCAGGGATCAAAGGGTAACGTTTTTCGCTTTGCTGGCATGGTTAACAATGCAGGATGCTGGTGGACAGGGTGCAGGGATCAAAGGGTAACGTTTTTCGCTTTGCTGGCATGGTTAACAATGCAGGATGCTAGTGGACAGGGTGCAGGGATCAAAGGTAACGTTTTTCGCTTTGCTGGCATGGTTAACAATGCAGGATGCTGTGGACAGGGTGCAGGGATCAAAGGGTAACGTTTTTCGCTTTGCTGGCATGGTTAACAATGCAGGATGCTGGTGGACAGGGTGCAGGAGTCAAAGGGTTAAGTTTTTTGCTTTGCTAGCATGGTTAACAATGCAGGATGCTGGTGGACAGGGTGCGGGAGTCCAAGGATCAAGCGAGAAAGTGTAGGGGGATCCCTCAAATCAGTTGGCAGCGGGTTCCAAATTGATGGATCGACGAAACTGACATCAGGCTCATGCACTGACTCAAAATTGCAGTTCGGCACTATCAGAAACTTTTGTTTTGAGAATTGCAGGATATCATGACGTTTGATACGTGCACAGACAAGTTGAAAGGTGGAGTGAAAAACATCCATCACAATAGCGAGACGTAAGGTTTTTGCAGCTTTATATTGAAAGCTGAATTTAATCGGTAACCAGTGGAGGTCCTTCATCAATGGTGGAGTTCCTTGAGCAATGGGATTATGTGACCGTTCTTTCTTTTCGTTCTCATTTGACATGCTACATTGTTCTGAATCATTTGCATGCAACAATGCTAATGATTAGTACAGATGAAATACTAATATATAATAAGAATACATGCATACATACATACAAGCATATATATATATACATACATATATACATGCATACATACGTAACACGTACATATGTACATACGTATATACATACATACATACATACGTACGAACATACATACACGCAAACATATACATATATATATGTATACATATATATATATATCTATACATACATATATATATATATATATATATTATATATATATATATATATATATATATATATATATATATAGATGAAGCAGCATGTGAAGAAAAAGACAACAAGCCGACGTAAAATATTCCCAAATTTTCGGCGGTACACCCGCCTTCCTCAAGGGGACTTTATTCTCTGACTACGTTGTGCTAAAACACATAGAGTATGTATGTATGTATGTACGTATGTACATATGTACGTGTGTACGTATGTATGTATGTATATATATATATATATATATATGTGTGTGTGTGTGTGTGTGCGTATGTGTGTGTGTGTGCGTGTGTGTGTGTGTGTGTGTGTCCTCTGTGTGTATGAGCTTAAACCCGTTTAGATCTGTGTGTGAGCTTAAGCCCGTTTTTTCTATTTTTAGAAACTTGTTCACAAGCTCTGAAAAAAAAATAGTTATAACAATAAAAAAAATGTATAGACCCAGTATTTTTTTTTTTTAAATAATCGTCGAAAGTTCTAATGTGTTCATTTTGGAACGATTTTTTTGTTTGTTCTGAACTCGCTTCAAAAAGAGCAAATACATTCCCATATTAGGTTAAGATGTTTTTAGATTGGGCATAAACCTGTGGCTTTTTTTAGAAACTTGTTCATGATCTCTTTACTTCCAAAACGAGGACATCGGCTCTCTCTCTCTCTCTCTCTCTCTCTGTCTTCTCTCTCTCTCTCTCTCTCTCTCTCTCTGTCTGTCCATCTCTCTCTGTCTGTGTCTGTCTCTCTCTCTGTCTGGCTGTCTGTCTCTCTCTCCTCTATATATCTTTTCTTTCCCCCCTGTCTCTATATTTTTTCTCCCCCTCTCTCTCTTTCTTCTGTCTTTTTCTTTCTGTCTTCTCACTTTTTTTCTCCCTCCTTTCTCTTTTTCCATCTCTCTGTCTCTCTGTCTCTTGTTTTCTAACCTCCCATTCTCTCCTCCCGCCTTCTCTCTCTCTTTCTTTTTCTCCCATCTCTCTTTTTCTCCATCTTCTATCTTTCCCTCTTTCTCCTTTTGATCCCCTCTCTCTCTTTCTCCCTCTTCTCCTCTCTCTCTCTTTCTTCGTTATTCCTTTCTCTCTCTCTATCTTCTCTCTCTCTCTCTCTCCCTCTCTTTCTTTCTTTCTTTTTCAGTCTCATTCTCTGCCTTTCCATCCCTCTCTCTTTCTCCTTCTTTGTCTCCTATTCACTCCCCTCCTCTCTCTCTCACCTTCTCTTTTTCTCTCTCTTTACACTTTGGACGCACACACACATACGCACGCACGAACACACAAACGCACGAATACTGACACACCAGCGTCTCACAAACACACACGATAACACATCAAACACACTCGAACGCACTCATACACACACCACACACACACACACACACACACACACACACACACACACACACACACACACATAAACACACACACATAACACACACACACACACACGCACACACACACGCACACACACACATACACATACTCACACACATAATTATGTACACACACATACAAACACCCACACATACACACACATTATATATGCACTGACACCGGTTTGAGACCCGTTTGTTTCTCTTTTGCTAGATTGTTGTTATTGTTATTGTTGTTTAAAGCCCAGCCGACTGCTGTAGAGCCATATCGAGGCTACAACCACTTCAAAACAAACAAGACTTCAACAGAAAAAAAAAGGAAAAAATTAAGCACACATATCAACGAATTCGCGCGCATAATCTAAGGACATGCCCCTGGCGTTGACCACCCCGTCCAATTTATCGCACAAGGGGATTTAAAGAACACCTGAATACAAATTTAAGCGTACCTAAGCATATGAAAACGGGCATAAATTATCTAAAACTGCTTCCGCATATCTCACCTCCCTAGAGGCGAAAATGCACCCAATACATATACCCAATTATCAATCCTAAGATAAAGTATGTAAGATTATATCGAACACATATAGGTGAATGGACCAGCAAGGCAGAAAATGATAGAAAAGATGTCACAGAAAGCAAAGGAGGATGAAAGAAATATTAAAGGGAGTGACAGAAAAGAGGAAATTTCTAGCAGAGAATTTCCAGAAGGTGGTGGGGATATTATCTATACTGAAAGAGCCTCCGGCACCCCCATGGGAGGAAAGGGGGGGGGGGTGTCTTTGGCTAAATAGTCCCAGCAGCTCCTAAACTGAATCCAAAGACTGACAACGTTAAAATATCTTCCCAATCTAGTTTTGTCATTTTGCATATCTCACACCTGCTTCGTTTTTACTTAACCCTTTGACTCCCTGATCCTATCCATCAACTTCAAAAACTTCACCCTTTCACTCCCTCACCCTACCTATCAACTTAAAAAATTTAACCCTTTGACTAGCTCGCCCTATCTGTCAACTTCTAAAACTTCACCCTTCGACTCCCTCACCCTATCTATCAACTTCAAAAACTTAACCCTTTGACTACCTCGCCCTATCTATCAACTTCAAAAACTTAACCCATTGACTCCCTCACCCTATCTATCAACTTCAAAAACTCAACCCTTTGACTAGAAACTGAACCCTTTGATTCCCTCACCCTATCCACCAGCAAGGATACAGTTCTTGCTTTGCTAGCATGGTTGACAATGCAGGATGCAGGTGGGTGGACAGGGTGGAGGAGTTAAAGGGTTACAACAACACACAGTCAGCTGTTTCTTTCCTTCGTCCCATACTGTTGTGCTTTCTGATGTGTGTGTAGGGCAACGGGAAAGACGGTAGGCGCTGGGTTTGTAAGATCTGGCTTGCTTCTGACGCGGTGTCGATAAGCGTAGGCCTGTATGAGGTAACCGACTGTCGTCTGCTACTACTTTACATGTATGTCTCACTGACGCGCCAGATCTCCATAGCACACAGCTAAGTATATATGTACAGCATGACTGACACAGCTTCTACTTGTGTTATATAAAATTTAACCCTTTGACTCCTGCACCCTATCACCAACTGAAAAACTTAACCCTTTGACTCCTGCACCCTGTCCACCAACTGCAAAAACTTAACCCTTTGACTCCTGCACCCTATCCACCAACAGCAAAAAAAAGTAATTCTTTGACTCCCTCACCCTATCCACTTGCTTCCTGCAAGAAGTGAGGGTGTCAAAGGGTTAAGCTTTTGCTTTGCATAGCATGGTTGACAATACAGGTTGCTGGTGGACAGAGTGGGGGAGTCAATGGATTAATGTATCGAAACACTGCGGAAAATGATGTTGAGAACAATAAGCACTAACTTTTGAAATTGATAAGCTTCAAAAACACCTAAGAATTATGAAACGGCTTTCTGTCGTTTAAAAGCTTAACCTTAACCCTTTCAGTGCCAGAGAAAAAACGTAAACATGTGCTTCCCCATTGCCGGGAAATTTTGAGGATTCGAGGGTAATAATTAACAAAAAAATTCTAGTGCAAAAACTGTAAGAGATACAACAAAGAAACATAAGTGTTTTTTGAAGGAAAATGAACGAGGATTCTGAATCTGTGCTTATTTTTCTCTTAACTTGATTGCAAAGACCTGTCCAGGCATTCCAAAGTGGAAATAATTTTTTTTGTTTGTCTAAAAAGTAAGTTTCCATCTCTACAGATTGATACCCACACACTCACAAAACAAAAAAACAGCTGAAAATGACTTGTTTGTTGTCAGTTGTACATACATAAATGAAAACAAAACATTATGACATCATAAAATGTTCATGAAACGATACTAAACCCATGCAGACAAATAAGTAAGTAACCATCCCATCAATGATAGACCTGGTTTCGGTAAACATAAAAGTGATTGTACTAGACACTGAACAGTCAAACTACATGACAGTCAGTGTACTCAGACACTGAACAATCAAACTACATGACACTCATGAATTGGTTCTCTCTGTTCTTCAGGTTCTGCAATCAAAACAAAGAAAATAAGCCCAGAATCAGAATCCTTATTCAAATAAGTCAATCAGCTCATGCTCATCAGTCAGAAACAGCTTGAAAAGCATAGCACACGTCACCAGTTCCCACTTTCAATCCTGGATTTCATAAAAATTGAGGAATGTCTGACTGTTGTCCATTTGGAGGCCAACAGATTTTCAGTGAGCGAAACACTTCGCTGATCGCCACGCCCCTGCCATGCCGTCTAACTGGGGCACAGCTCCTCTGCACCTCTCCCCCTTCTCATCTTCCCCCTTCCCACACCACGAACACGTGCGTGACCCATCTCACCATGTACCATCACGTTCACTGCTGTTGGGTCCAAAGTCCGAAGTGTCACGGCCTGCGCGCTCGCCACTCGCACTGACCACGGCAGTCGCGGTCTGACTCGTACTTGTTATCGTCTGCTTGCATCGATTCAGCCAGCAAGCGTTGAATGTCGGCGTGGTCATTGTTACTTTCTCCACCCTCATGTTGAAGCGAATCATCAGATAACAAATTCTCTCATCGTCATCATGCTGTAAAATAATTTGAACGGCCTCTAGAGTCGTGGAAGTCCGCTGACGTGAGCCACCGTTCGGCTTGTCGAAGGTTGCGTCGCCATTGTGCTCCACTTCACGTGGTCCAGTTACCAAATCATTAGCGACAATAAAAGTGTCTTCCCTATGACGTATCCTAATTTACATCCTATTTTTATATTGTAGACACATATAGCTCAGTGTGCAGTGTTTCTGTGTGCTGACTGGCTCACACAGTTGTGAACGAAAAATCGGAAAACTCCTGCAACGTCAGCGGACGGCTCTTAGGCAATTATAGCAACACCTTTTGTGCAACGTCAGCTGACGGCTTTAAAGGCACTGAACTGGTTAATACGAAATCCAAAACAAGTAAACAAGTGTCACTGCCCGCGTTCAAGCAAACAGGAACCAGAAAAAACACGAAAGAAGAATAAGAACGCGTATTTAATACAAGAAGGCAAGACAGGCACAAATTTTCACCCAACTGGCCTTTGTCAATCGTAAGATCACAAACAAACAAACACCAGATACAAAAAATTAGAAGAAAAAGACTGAAACTTCCCTGCTGCTCCGTCCAGTGTGAGAAAGGAATTTTTCGTGTCTCCTTTTCTCACACTGGACAGGAGCAGCAGGGAAGTTTCAGTCTTTTTCTCCTAAATTTTGTATCTGGTGTTTGTTTGTTTGTGATCTTACGCTTGACAAAGGCCAGTTGGCCTAAAATGTGCGCCTGTCTTGTCTTCTTTATTAAATACGCGTTCTTATTCTTCTTTCGCGTTTTTTCCTGGTTCCTTTCTGCTCTGAACCGATATGAACTTGAATTACTACCATACAGCCTTTCGGGGTCTAGCGGTCTGGGTACGTTAGTCAGAACCGGGTAGACATCGTCTGATCAAAAATGGGTGCAGCTAGAAACACATGGGAATCGATGTCTTGCAACGGTTTGCTTCCAAATTTATGCCAACCTTGCACTAACAAATATTAAAGTTGCCGAAATCTTGTTTACGTTAATGGTTATGGCCGTATTAACAGTTTCATTGTGTTAATCGACACACATGAACTATAAACACAAGATATTCATGTGGATAAAAATTTGGTAAAAGGCCTATACGTAATACAGTACTGATTTCGTGTAGGTTACATGTAATAAAAATTCGTTGTCTGTGGTAGGCAGGGCTCTGTGTTGACTATCTTTCTGTATATTTCTCCTTGCTAGTGAAAATAAAATAAAACCCAAAGTCTAAAGAGGAGGGTTGAATAGTATGTTAAACGGTGACCTTTTTTTGTGTGTCTCTCTTTCAAACATTTTCAAAATTCATCTCTGAAAAAGTACAGTTACACGCATATAGATACATACACGACAGTGACAGTGCATATACATACATGACAGTGACTGTGCATATATACATACATACATGACAGTGCAGTGCATATACATACATACATGACAGTGACAGTGCATATAATACATACATGACAGTGACTGTGCATATAATACATACATGACAGTGACAGTGCATATACATACATACATGACAGTGACAGTGCATATATATTAATACACATTACATACATGACAGTGACAGTGCATATACATACATACTGACAGTGACAGTGCATATAGATACATACATGACAGTGACAGTGCATATAGATACATACATACAGACAGTGACATTGCATATACATACATACATGACAGTGACAGTGCATATATAATACATACATGACAGTGACAGTGCATATAATACATACATGACAGTGACAGTGCATATATAACATACATACATGCAGTGACAGTGCATATATAATACATACATGGTAGTGACAGTGCATATACATACATACATGACAGTGACAGTGCATATATATATACATACATGACAGTGACAGTGCATATACATACATACATGACAGTGACAGTGCATATAGATACATACATACATGACAGTGACAGTGCATACACATACATACATGACAGTGACAGTGCATACATGATAGGGACAGTGCATATAGATACATACATGACAGTGACAGTGCATACACATACATACATGGACAGTGACAGTACATATAGATACATACATGACAGTGACAGTGCATATAGAATAATGCAGTGCATACAATAACATCGTGACAGTGCATATACATACATACATGACAGTGACAGTGCAATATACTCATACATGACAGTGACAGTGCATATACATACATACATGACAGTGACATGTGCATATACATACATGACAGTGACAGTGCATATAGATACATACATGACTGTGACAGTGCATAACATACATACAGGACAGTGACAGTACATATAGATACATACATGACAGTGACAGTACATATACATACATGACAGTGACAGTGCATATACATACATGCATGACAGTGACAGTGCATATACATACATACATGACAGTGACAGTGCATATAGATACATACATGACAGTGACAGTGCATATATATATACATACATGACAGTGACAGTGCATATAGATACATACATGATAGTGACAGTGCATATACTACAATGCATGACAGTGACAGTGCATATACATTCACACATGACATTGACGTGACAGTACATATAGATGCATACATGACATTGGACCAGTTACATATATCATACATACATGACAGTGCATATAATACATACATGACAAGTGAACAGATACATATACATACATACATGACAGTGACAAGTACATATAGATACATGCAATGATCAGTGATAATACATATAGAATACTTACAATGACAGTGACAGTACACAAGATACATACATGACAGTGACAGATGCATATAATGATAACATATTCATATGACAGTGACAGTGCATATACATACTATACATGACAGTGACGTGTATATAATATACACATACATGACATGAACTAGTGCTTATACATAAATACATGACAGTGACAGTGCATATACATACATGCATGACAGTGACAGTGCAAATACATACCACATGACAGGGGACAGTGCATAATAACATACATGCATGACAGTGAGACAAGCTTGAATAGTACATACAGACAGTGACAGTGGCATATACATACATACAGACAAGTGACAGTGCATATACATATTCAATACATGACATGACAGTGCGATAATACATACATACATGACAGTGAACAGTGCTATATAGATACATTTGACAGTGTCTGTTGTATTATCATACATGCATGATAGAGACAGTGCATTATACATATACAGAGTCATGCGTGCATTAACATACATACATGACAATGACAGTGACAGTGCATATAGATACATACAAACATAATCAGTGCAAATATATACATACATACATGACATGACAGTGCAATACATCAACATGACAGTGACAGTGCATACATGACTGGACAGGCATATAGATACATAACATGACAGTGACAGTGCATATACAACATGCATGACAGTGACAGTGCATATAGATACATACATGACAGTGACAGAACATATAGATACATACATGACAGTGACAGTGCATATAGATACATACATGACAGGACAGTAACATATACATACAACATGACAAGTGACAGTACATATAGATATACACATGACAGTGACAGTACATATAGATATACACATGACAGTAAACAGTACAATAACATACATAACATGACAGTGACAGGAGAGTGCCAAGATTACACATGACAGTGACAGTACAATAGATACAATACATGACAGGACAGGCATATACGATACAACATGACAGTGACAGTACATATAGAATACACATGACAGTTTACAGTATCATTTTAATTATATACATGACATTGACAGTACATATAGATACATACAGACAGTGACGGTGACAGTACATATAGATACATACATGACAGTGACAGTACATATAGATACATACATGACAGTGACAGTGCATATAGATATACACATGACAGTGACAGTACATATAGATACATACATGACAGTGACAGTACATATAGATATACACATGACAGTGACAGTACTTATAGATACATACATGACAGTGACAGTACATATAGATACATACATGACAGTGACAGTACATATAGATACATACATGACAGTGACAGTGCATATAGATATACACATGACAGTGACAGTACATATAGATACATACATGACAGTGACAGTACATATAGATATACACATGACAGTGACAGTACATATAGATACATACATGACAGTGACAGTACATATAGATACATACATGACAGTGACAGTACATATAGATACATACATGACAGTGACAGTACATATAGATACATACATGACAGTGACAGTACATATAGATATACACATGACAGTGACAGTACATATAGATATACACATGACAGTGACAGTACATATAGATACATACATGACAGTGACAGTGCATATACATACATACATGACAGTGACAGTACATATACATACATACATGACAGTGACAGTACATGTAGATATACACATGACAGTGACAGTACATATAGATACATACATGACAGTGACACTACATATACATACATACATGACAGTGACAGTACATAGAGATACACATGACAGTGACAGTACATATAGATACATACATGACAGTGACAGTGCATATAGATACATACATGACAGTGACAGTACATATACATACATACATGACAGTGATAGTACATATAGATATACACATGACAGTGACAGTACATATAGATACATACATGACAGTGACGGTGACAGTACATATAGATACATACATGACATTGACAGTGCATATACATACATACATGAGAGTGACAGTACATATAGATAAATACATGACAGTGACAGTGCATATACATACGTACATGACAGTGACAGTGCATATACATACATGACAGTGACAGTGCATATAGATACATGCATGACAGTGACAGTGTATATAGATACATATATAACAGTGACAGTGCATATACATACATACATACATACATACATACATACATACATACATACATACATACATACATGACAGTGCATATATATACATACATACATGACATTGTCAGAGCATATATATACATACATACATGACAGTGACAGTGCATATACATACATACATGACAGTGACAGTGCATACATGACAGTGACAGTGCAAATAGATACGTACATGACATAGCCAGTGCATACACATACATACATGACAGTGACAGTGCATATACATACATACATGACAGTAACAGTGCATATATATACATACATGACAGTGACAGTACATATAGATACATACATGACAGTGACAGTGCATATATATACATACATGACAGTGACAGTGCATATAGATACATACATGACAGTGACAGTGCATTATATACATACATGACAGTGACAGTGCATATACATACATACATGATAGTGACAGTGCATATACATACAAGCATGACAGTGACAGTGCATATACATACACACATGACAGTGACAGTGCATATACATACATGCATGACAGTGACAGTGCATATAGATACATACATGACAGTGACAGTACATATAGATATATACATACATGACAGTGACAGTGCATATATATACATACATGACAGTGACAGTGCATATACATACATACATGATAGTGACAGTGCATATACATACAAGCATGACAGTGACAGTGCATATAGATACATACATACATGACAGTGACAGTACATATAGATACATACATGACAGTGACAGTGCATATAGATACATACATGACAGTGACAATGCATATAGATACATACATGACAGTGACAGTGCATATAGATACATACATGACAGTGACAGTGCATATACATACATGACAGTGACAATGCATATAGATACATACATGACAGTGACAGTGCATTATACATACATACATGACAGTGACAGTGCATATAGATACATACATGACAGTTACAGTGCATATACATACATACATGACAGTGACAGTACATATACATACATACATGACAGTGAGAGTGCATATAGATACATACATGACAGTGACAGTACATGTACATACATACATGACAGTGACAGTACATATAGATACATACATGACAGTGACAGTACATATAGATACATACATGACAGTGACAGTACATATAGATACAGTCATGACAGTGACAGTACATATAGATACATACATGACAGTGACAGTACATATAGATAAATACATGACAGTGACAGTACATATAGATACATACATGAGAGTGACAGTGCATATACATACATACATGACAGTGACAGTGGATATAGATACATACATGACAGTGACAGTACATATAGATACATACATGAGAGTGACAGTGCATATACATACATACATGACAGTGACAGTGGATATAGATACATACATGACAGTAACAGTACATATAGATACATACATGAGAGTGACAGTGCATATACATACATACATGACAGTGACAGTACATATAGATACATACATGACAGTGACAGTAAAGCGTCGCTGCAGACACGATGTACAGCTATCGAGGTTATCAAAGAAACATCTGAGGGTGATAGGTGAGACATTAATGCCTCACCACCAGCCATTCGGACCCAGTTATTATTCAATCAATCAATCAATCAATCAATCAATCAATCAATCGATCAATCAATCAATCAATATAACAATAATGTAATAATGATAATAATAATAATAATGAAATAATAATATTAATAATAATGATGATGATAATAATAATAAATAACAACAACTACACAACAACAGCAACAACAACAACAACAGCAATAATTATAATAATAATAATATTGATATAATAATAACAACAACAACAACAATAATATCAATAATAATAACAATAATAATAATAATAATGATAACAACAGCCAAATCCTGACCAGTCAAAACAAAGTGCACTCACACAGCGGACGTACGCATGCAATCAACAGAGACTACCTTAATAATGAAGAAGAAAAAAAAAAAAGCTTGAAAGTTCCACGGCAGTTTTGCATCGTGGTCTTCAAAGGTGTCAAAAGAAAATGCTTTGTGCATATTATCAAATAAAAGAACGAAATGAAACTTTTCATGGAAAATAGAATTTATTTGATGCTACAGTTCTAGACAATTGAAACTGTTTTCTATATGAACATCTTAAGCGTCCTGTTGCTTGTATGTTCGTGATACAACAGTTTCTAGGATCTGAAAGATACTCAAGAGTTTCAACCTTGTCTGTCATTGAAAAGTCTATTGCATACCAGTGGTTCGCTGCCGTGTAGGTTGCGATACAATACAACACATATCACACAATACAGCAGACACAACACAACACGACACGACACGACGTACATACGACACGACACAACACGACACAACATGATAAACGACACGACACGACACGACACGACAGACGATAAGACACGACACGACACGACACGACAAGACACGACACAACACCACGCCACACGACACGACACGACACACACAACACAACACAACACAACACAACACAACACAACACAACACAACACACACACAGCACAGCACAACACAACACAGCACAACACAGCAAATACAGCACAGCACAGCACAGCACAACACAACACAACACAACACAACACAACACAACACAGCACAGCACAGCACAACACAAAAAACAAGCACAGCACAGCACAGCACAAGCACACAGCACAGCACAGCACAGCACAGCACAAAACAACACAACACAACACACAATACACAGTACACACACACAGCCACTAGATACACAGCACAGCACAGCACAGCATCATCTTTCAAGCTAAAGAACAGCAAACCTAAGCAGCACACAGTTTCAGTTCATTTCGCTTTTCATTCTTTTATATTTCACACTTTCAATCTCTATGATTGACAGACAGTCAGCGCCTAAATCACTTAAACAAGATGATACTGAAACAGATAGAATGAATTAATAAGTAATGAATAGTCAATAAATTAATAAATATATATAATTATAAATTTAAATGAATAAATAATAATAAATAAAATGAATAAAAATAATATAAATAAATAAACAAATACTTCAATAGGTCTAAATTAAATAAGATACAATATTTTCATTATTGAATTTGTACACATTTCATTTACATTTTGGGGAATTTGGTATACGATGTTGATTTAGATTTTAAAGGCGAATCCAAACACACACACACACACACACACACACACACACACAACCACACACACACACACACACACACCACACACACACACACACACACACACACACACACACACACACACACACACAACACACACACAGAGACTCTCTCTCTCTGTCTCTCTCTCTCTCTCTCTCTCACACACACAACACACACACACACACACACACACACACACACACATACACACACGTACACACACACACACAACACACACACACACACACACACACACACATTGTCAAAGGACAAGAAACAAAACTGATAAAGGCAAAAAGTGGAGGGAAACATTGTATTCTGTTGGTTAGACAGCGATGTGCTATAGTGTATCTTCAATTTAACCGTAACATTTTATGTCTAGACTCGGACTGTTTGTACAGAAAATCAGTAATAACATCTGTTTACCAACACACCATTTCAAATGGTCATTTTTTTCTGGGGTAGCGGGTAGCACCATAATCGGGTATTCTCAATGTTAATAGGACTGCATCCTGAGTTCAATGCGTGGTGCATTAAATTAATGTGAACATGCAAAGAGTGTAGTAATCATATTCACATCGTTCCTTGCGTAAGTATCTCATTTTAAAGACGAGCTGCCAAATAAGCTTACGTAACTCACGCTCTGGCAGAAAAGAAGGTGAAAAACATTTCTTTGATTTTAGGATTAAATTTTCCTCGTTTTCAAGTTAACTGTGTGTGTTATCATCATTTTCTGCTGTACATATTGAAAAACAAACAACACACACAGTCCTTTAAGGCATATACATAAATAAATAAACAAGCAAATAAATAAATAAATAAATAAATAAATAATAACAGATAAATAAATAGATAAATAATAGAAAAAAAAACCAAACGAACAAACAAACAACCAACCCTCCCTCCCCCCCCCCCCCCCCCAAAAAAAAAAAAACAACAAAGAAAATAAATAAAAGATTCCGGCGACAAAAACAAGGGAAACAACTGGCGCTACACTCGATATCCGTTTTATTCCATCTTCTTTCCCTTGCATCATACCGGGAAGAGACTTCGGCATTTCACACACACACACACACACACACACACACACACACACACACACACACACAACACACACGCGCGCGCGCGCGCGCGCGCACGCATACACACACACTCACACATGCATGCACGCACACGCACTCGCACACACACGCAAACACTTACGCGCGCACGTTGGCATCCACACCAAAATACTACTAAACCACCATCACCACCACCACAAGAATCACCCACACACAGATACATTCTAGTCCAACAAAATAAATGCATCTGAAATTTTCTTTAACGATATTGTCTTTTACGGTACAATACTCAAATGTTTGGAAGATAACGAAGCAATCTTATACATTTTTATTTGAATAATTTTGCTCATTTCAATTGATCTTTTTTTTCTTCCAGAAATAAAGTTACACAATTAAAAAACACTGAGGTAACTGAAGATCTTTATATCATCCCAAAACTTAAATATTCTGCTTTATCTTTCTCTTCTTTGCGTCTACCTTATTTAACCTCAAGTTTGAGGCAGGTGCATCAAAATTTAATCAAAGAAAAAACATAGTATTTGATAACTGTGTAATGTTTTTTTAAAAAAAATTCAAATGTCGATATAATATGCATTTAATACTATTTTCCAAAGTTCTTTTTTTATACTTACTGGTAATTAGCCCGAAGTGTGTAAGTTAAGATTTTACAAAATGTGTACTTTTAGATTCTCTAGTCAAATCAAAACCCGTGTCCAACAATATTATCTGAATATGACCTACCTAGTCTGAACAGTGTATGTTGTTTTTTTTCACACAGAAAACGTAGAAAGGTTCGTATAATTTAACCAAGTATTTCTCTGTGTTGTCATATGACAAAAGTCTACACCAGAAATGAATATTGTTTTAGAATTAAGTAGCTAGCACTGAAATTGGGTAAAGGGAGGAGAATTTTCCCATTTCACAGGTCAAAATGTATGCAGACCTGTTGGTGCCTATACCCTATTTATTTTGTATAAACACAGCAGAACCTTATTCATCTCAATTGACCTCTCTATGATAGTTCTTAGGATGTATATGGCATTAATAGTTCCTTTCCCTTCCACAAATCCACACTGTTCTTCTGCTATTTCTCTTTTGCAAAAGAACAGCAAATGGCACAACCTTGACACAGGTTGATAAGTTTAAATACCTGGGAACGATCATTTCATCAGATGGTAGTTGCACATCAGAAATAGCCGGCAGAATCGGCCAAGCCAAAACAGCATTCAAGAAGATGACAAACATTCTTACCAACAAATGCCTATCAATTAACATCAGGAAGAGAGTTCTTGAATGTTATATAGAACCAATACTGTTGTACGGTTTGAAGCGTGGACAGTCAACAAGCAAAGCCAGAACAAGATTGAGGCTGCCGAGATGTGGCTTCTAAGAAGAATGTTGAGAGTTCCATGGACAGCAAAGAAAACAAACGAGACAGTCTTGATGGAGGCAGATCATTCATAAGGAAGATTAGGAAAAGACAGGCAACATTTATAGGCCATTTTATGAGGAAAGGGGATTTGGAGCACCTGGTCACAACGGAAAAACTGGAGGGAAAGAGAGCACCAGGTAGACCCAGGGAGAAAATGCTAGACGGACTTGCAGAGTGGCTGAAGACGAGGACGGTGGAGGAGATGCTTGAGGCAACAAGAGATAGAGACAGATGGGGAAGTCCATGATCGCCAACGTCATGTGACAGGGCACGTGATGATGATGATGATGATGATGTCAGCAGAACGTTAAATGTGCATGTTAAAAGTCATACAAATCATCTGTGTGTCTGGTGGGTTATGGAAATGTGAAAACACACAGCATGCATTGCCTACCGATGATGGAGTATGCAGAGTGTGTAGTAAGATATCGCCTGCACAGCGTGGGACAAAAAATGACGTGCATATGTGACATCGGAGAAAAATTGGAAAGTTAAACA
>CM060311.1:41895191-41932691 GCA_030674185.1 Monoplex corrugatus
CATGTACACCAAAACATACACATTGTTTGGCATGTACTCAAAATAATATAAAAAGGAAGAAAGACAAGAAAGGAAGAAAGAAAACAAAGTTGAAAGAACGAAAATCGTATTCGTCAGCAGCAGCAGTGGCATCATCATCATCATCATCATCATCACATCATCATCATCATATCATCATCATCATCATCATCAACAACAACAACAACAACAACAAACAACAACACAACAACAACAACAACAACAACAACAAACAACATATTTTCATACGCTGCTTTAATTTCATCTTTAATTATTGGTGGTCTTTCAACGTTCTTTCGAATTGTGTGTTCTTCCCTTTTGTCATCACCAAAACGGTTTTCAGTACACTCTCCCTATCTATCTAATATTTTATTGTTGTTGTTTTTTACATAATAATCGTAACATCTTTTGATTTCAAGCAACCAGCTAATGTGCATGTCTTTTTCCTGTGAGCAATTTCTTTAGTACATTTTTACATAACCTTAAGATCTGTTTTTTATCGGTCTTCTATTTCTTTGCCAATGTTTCTAGCAAGCTTCCTTAGCTTCAATGTACTTATTCCTGATTTCCTTATGTATCTTTTTGTATTCTTCTTCTTTTCTGTTTACTTTCCTACGTTTATCCATCAAGCCTAAAATTTCTTTTATCATCCAGTATTGCACGCTAGAGACAACATATTTCGAGTTCAAGGTTCTGTCAACGGAACTGACCAGTTCAGTCAGAACGAGAAACGCAATACGAAAGAATTTGAAAGAACGTGAAAACACAATAAACAAAACAAGAGAAGGCAAATTTTCAGCCAAATAGCGTTTGATATTTTAGTGTCTGTCTAACACTATCTAACTGTACCGTGGTGAACATAGCCATTTGCTGTCAGTCTTTATCCGTATGCTGTTTTGTTTTATCCCAAATCTGTACAGTCTCAGTGCCACTGATCCCATACCGCTCAGTCCGGCTCTCCAATACATCACCAACCACAGTTTCATTCATTCGGAGTCCCAGTGCGAGGGAGCCTAAGGGAGCCAGAATGTCAAGCCGCCGTATGGCCACCCAGCAGAGAAGGCAATGTACTGCTGGAGTGTCTCTTTGTGGAATTCAACAGTGCCTGTTCGATTAGGTTACTTAGGACACTGCCTGTCACCTGTCGGCGACATCATTCTTGATGGTAGCCGCTGATGCATGTCCCGTCAGCTGTCTCCATCCCCTTCTGTCTACGGTCCTTCTGTAGATTTCACCTTTCGGCAACTTCGTCCACTTGGCTATGTTCCCGTACATAGGAAGTCGGCGGTCTTCCTTGTCGTCTCCTGCCCTCTATTTTGCCCTGGGCCACAGTCTTCATTACATGGCAGCTCTGATGTCTCATATGTCCAAAGTGTTTCTTTTCCTTTTCCTAACCAGGCCTTAAAGTTCAGGCTGTTTGTTCAGTTCTTCCAGAATACTTTGGTTTGTTTCGTTTTCAGTCCAGCTTATTCTTAGTCTTCTGTAGACCACATCTTTGCACTTTTGATTGTTTTCATCTGCAACTTTAAGAGTCCATCCTTCACGTCCATATAACATAATGGGCCAAATTAGTGTTCGAGTATTTTAAGTTTGAGCTCATTTCCTAAATATCTGTCTTTCCGAATGTTAGTCAGATGAACCATTCTTTGTTTGGATTGGTGTTTGCATATTTTAAGTTTGAGCTCATTTCCTAAATATCTGTCTTTCCGAATGTTAGTCAGATGAACCATTCTTGTTTGGATTTGTTGCAGTATTAAGTTGAGCTCATCCAAATCTGTCTTTCGATGTTAGTCAATGACATTCTATGTTTGATTGGGCAATTTTGCTTGATGTCTTGCAACATGTGGCGTCAGCTGACTTGTATGACCCAACGTATTTGAAGTGTTGCACAACTTCGAGGGGTTCTCCATCGACTGCAGTGTTTCCATCCATGGATCCACCATATGCATTACCTTGGCCTTCTTTGCGTTGAGTTTTAGGCCTGCAGTTCTGCCCGCTCCATTTACTTTGTCAATGATTGTTTGCATATCGTCTTTGGGTCTGATAAGAGAGCAGTGTCATCCGCGTGCCTCAGGTCCCCTAATAATTACAGTGATCGATCAGTCGTGGACCCAGACTGCATGAGAGAGGCTCTCCGATAAGGAGACCACCACATCCATACCCCGCGACAGCTCCCATGGACCACAGACACTGAAGACACCAGCTTGAATTCACCTCAGACTCAAAAACGGCTGAGGTAAGCCGAAACAGAGGTCACCTTAAGACCATGGCGTGAAAGTACTAAAGGATGCAGACACAAGAAGATCATTTATAAAGAAGATTAGGACAACGGCAAGCAATATTTATAGGACAGTTTATGAGGAAAGTGAAATTAGAGCACTTGATCACAACAGGAAAGCTAGAAGGAAAGAGAACCCCAGGTAGGCCCAAGGAGAAAATATTTTACGGACTTGCATCGTGGCTGAAGACAGAGAGGATGGAAGGTGTACTTGTAGCGACAAGGGAGAGATTCGTGTGGAGGGCCATGATCGCCAACGCCATGTGGCAAGGCACTTGATGATGGTGATGATGATGAAAGGCTACAGAATGTGGGACAATTTTCACGATTTTATAACGAATAATGATTTCATGATACTGGAGATGATGATCATGATGTTACAGTGTTCCATCTATGATTGAAACGGCATGTCAGGACTGTGGTCTACGCTATCTATTATAACATATAATGGCATCCACCAGGCCCGAGAGATACAGACACCTGTAGTGTTGATCAGGAAACTTGAGCTATCCCTTACCTGTTTGTTATTTGTAATTTTTGTTTAAAGCCCAGCCCATAGCGTAGAGCCATATCAGCGCTATAACCGTTTCGACATACACAATACTTCAACAGGAAAAAGGAAAAGAAAATTAGATACACATATCAATGCATTCGCGCACATAATCCAAGGAGATGGCCCGTCTCCGTCCAATTTATCACATAGGGGATTTAAAAAAAAAACACCTGAATACAAGTTTAAACACAACTAAGGATACTAAAGCATATATAAAAACAGGCCTAAATTACCTAAAATTGCTTTCGCATATCTCATTTCCCTAGAGCCCAAAATGCACTTAATATATGTACCCAGTTATCAATTCTTAGAGAAAGTACGTAAGATTCTATCGAACACATAAGGTGAATGGACCAACAAGGCAGAAAATGATATGAAGAAATGACAAAAAGCAAAGGAACAAAGCAGAAACAAAGACAGTGACAGAAAAAAGGCAATTTCTAGCTCGAATTTCCAGAAGGTGGGGATACTATTTATTCTGAAAGAGCTCCCGGCATCTCCACGAGAGCATCCCTTACCTCAGTGACGCACCCATGAAATGGATGAGATTCGATCGTGGGGTCTCACTCTTCCGAAAAAGGCCATAGCACGCTCTACTCTTGCTAGAAAATGATCAGGGCAGAAAATTCTTTTTTTTTTTCAATCGATAGGAGTTTGAACTCACGACTTCTCGATCTGTCCCAATCTGCTACATAACCACTTCGGCAGAAATATTGGTTAAGTACAGTTGGCTGTCTTGATTTTTTCTTTTCTTTTTCTGTTTTATCAAAAACATGTTAAGGTGAAGGGATGGGAAAAGGTAGTGATTTGAATAGTCACGACAAAAGGTAGAGAGGTTCAGAGCAATCAAGCGTAGTAGAGAGGTTCAGAGCAATCAAGCGTAGTCACGAAAAGGAGGACAGACAAAGTGAGTGTCCTGGCTTCAATTACACTCATCTGATCAATCCACCCAGCTTTCAAAAAATTCCTGTCCCTCTTGATGGACGGTGAAGATAAAGCAGTGATTGAAAGAAGGTGGTTACCATTGTTGCAATGTTACCTTGGGAAAAAATGTACGTTTCAAACAGCGCACTGTCTTACGACTACCCAGACTGAAAGGAAACGTTCATATTTATCTGCAAAAGGTCTTTTGCAGAAAGAAAAATGCATCTGTCTTGTTTCAGTTATCAAATAAGTTTCTCTTTTCTTTTCTCTCCCGTGTCAGTACCATATAGTTATTATATAAAATGAGCATCAGTGCTTACTTTGGAGTATTTCTGTTTCTAATTTAAACACACATGGAGTGTGGGTGTAGCCGTTTTGATTAAAGCAGAAGTGAGAGGTCCCAAGTTCGATCCTTGGTCAAACAGAAATGTTTCCCCTTCCAGCTTGAGTGATGTAATGATAATAATAATGATAATAATAATTATAACAAATATAACATTACTAATATTACTGATAATATTTACTGTAAAAAAAAAAAAATAGACAACAGCAGAAGGGCATCCAGGAGTCATGACCTGGATGTGGCCCGGCCCCCCGAGAGTGTAAGGAATTCAGGGCCGAAACACTTGTCTAAAGGGGGTTACTTCTCTGAAGACCTTCTGTTGTCTAGCTCTCCCTAGAGTTTCTTTCTACCTGCACATGGTCAATCCATTGACTTCCGGGAATAGTTCGGAGGACATTCGGGAAAGACCGAAGGACACTGGGAAAGACTAGATCTGCGGGCTTTGTGGGTTGGCTTCCCACCTTGCCTTTGATAACATGCCACGAGTTGTTCAAATGAAAGATGCTCCCAGGATTCACCGAAAGGGGGAGAGAATGATGAATCCATCGGCATTGACTCCATCACGACTGGAAACGCACAACGGACCATGATTAATGACCAGTTGGAATTTCCGTGTGCGTGTGGAAGGAGATTCACCACCAAACGCGGCATGAAGATCCACAGGACAAAAATGGGCTGTTTGAAGACACATACGAACCAGCAGCAGCGCACTGCGATAGCAGGTGAGACGTTGGATGACCAAGGCCAGGAATTAAACCATAGTGCCAAGGACATCCACGCTGACGGTTCTGATGCGGATTTTGCACAAGCTCTTAACGCCAAAAGTGGAAAACTCAATTTGCCGCCTGCCGGTGCAAAAGAACAATGGGAGAAATTAGATGAGGAACTTGTCCTTAAGCTGAATGCGCTAATAGGGAACAGTACGCTGGAACACAAACTTGACACATACGGAGACATCATATACTCTATCTGCAGGGACACTTATGGAGTGAAGCAGCCAAAGACAAAAACGCCTCCCCAGAAATCCAGAAGACAGCAACAGATGGAGAGTATCCGGAGGGAGAAAAGGAAGCTTAAAAATCGAATGAAAACTGCCTCAGAATTCGAGAAGCAAGGGCTCCTGGAACTCTGGAAAGATCTGAAGGCCAAACACAATGCTCTCAGCAAAGTGGAATCAGCAAGGCGAAGAAAGAGCAAAAAGAAGAAGACTCAAGATCGTTTCTTCAAAGATCCCTTTGACTTTGCAAGAAAGCTGTTTGAACAACCCAAATCAGGGACTCTCACAGTGGGCAAGGAAACCCTAGAGCAGCATCTCAGGGAAACATATTCCGATTCTCAGCGCGAGGCACCACTTGAAATCCAGAATCTGGTTTGGCCTGCAGCGCCAGAAGGAAAATTCAATAACAAACCACCAACACTGGATGAAGTGAAGAACGTAGTAAAGAAAGCCAGAGCCAAGTCAGCACCTGGACCAAACGGAATACCATACCTGCTCTACAAGAAATGCCCAAAAGTGCTCGAGTGGCTCCACAAGATGATTCGATCAGCATGGAGGAACCAGAAGATCAGCGACCAATGGATGAGAGCTGAAGGAGTGTACATTCCGAAGGAGCAGAACTCCAGCAGCATCAATCAGTTCAGGCCAATATCACTTCTGAACGTCGAGGGGAAAATCTTCTTCTCTGTTATGGCAGCAAGATTGACAAAATACCTGACTGAAAACAAGTATCTGGATATGTCAGTCCAAAAGGGAGGCATACCAGGAATGCCTGGATGCTTGGAACATGCCACGTTGATTTGGGATGCCATCCAAAAAGCAAGAACAGAGAAGAGAGACATTGACGTAGTTTGGCTTGATCTGGCGAATGCATATGGATCAGTTCCACACGATATGATCCAGCTGGCTCTTGAAATGTATCACATCCCAGAAAACATCCGAACAATGCTGAGGAAGTATTTCCAAGGGTTCTCAGTGCGGTTCTCTACCAAAAAATACACCACGGACTGGATAGACCTAGCGGTGGGCATTGCAATGGGCTGTGCAATCTCTCCCATACTGTTCGTGTTGGCAATGGAAGTCATCTTGAAAGCTGCAATGAAGACTTCAGGTCCAGTGAATCTGGGAGATGGATACCAGATGCCTCCTCTGAAAGCTTTCATGGATGACACAACAGTCTTGTCCACGGATGAGGAAGAGACACACCAAAATCTTAAAGCAGCTGGATGAGCTGGTGGCCTCTTCAAGAATGAGGTTCAAACCTAACAAATCCCGAAGTCTCTCACTGCGAAAAGGAAAAGTGGCAGATTCAGTCAAATTCATGGTAGCCAACCAAGCCATCCCCACTGTCACAGAAGAGCCAGTAAAAAGTCTCGGAAGATGGTATGATGACTCCCTGAAAGACACACAAAGGGGATGTGAAACCAAGCAAACAGCAGAAGAAGGCCTGAAGAAAATAGATAACTGCGGACTGCCAGGCAAATACAAAGTCTGGTGTCTACAGTTCATGCTGATACCAAAGCTGCTGTGGCCACTGCTAATCTATGACATTTGCACCAGCACAGTCGAAGCAATGGAAGCCAAAATCAACAAATACACAAGAAAATGGCTCGGTGTCCCACCTGGTCTCACTGATGTTGCATTCTACTGTCGTCAAGCAATGCTGAAGCTACCTCTCAAATCCATAGTGGAGGAATACAAAGTTGGAAAAGCAAGACTGTTGAGCATGCTGGAGGAATCGGAAGACAATATCGTGAGATCAGTTCATCCAAAGCTGAGAACTGGCAGAAAGTGGAAAGTCCAAGAGGCTGTAAACAATGCCAAGAGAAACCTCAGCATCAAAGAAATAATTGGACACACGCAAACCAACAGACAGGGACTGGGAGCAACAAAAATGCAGTGGTGGTCCAAAGCCAAAGGGAAGGAAAAAAGAGACATGATCATACAGGAGTTGAAGGAAGAAGAAGATGTCAAAAGAGTGCAGAAGGCAGTCCAGCAAGGTCAACAGGGGCAATGGACAACATGGGACAGTGCACTCCAAAGAAGTCTCAGCTGGAACGATATGTGGCACATGGCTCCTCTAAGGATAAGCTTCCTCCTCAGATATGTATATGACCTGCTCCCCTCGAATGCAAACTTAGTGAAATGGGGGAAATCAGACGACCCAGCATGTCCGCTCTGTCAGAAGAAACAAACAGTGGAACATGTCCTAAGCTCTTGCAAAGTAGCGCTAGCCCAAGGAAGGTATACATGGAGGCACAACCAAGTTCTGAAAGTGATCACAGATGTGGTTAGCGAAAAAACCATGACCCCCAAACGCACCAATTGCTATGACAACGTTCTACAAAGCAGGAGGGAAACAGGTCTGGCCCGAAAGTGCTATGACAACCAGCACATTGCCAAAGGGTCTTCTGGATGGAGCAGTCGACTGGGAGTGTACAGCAGACCTCCCAGAGTGGAGAAATTACCCAGATGTCATCAGCAAGACAGGCATGAGACCAGACATCGCTCTCCACTCTGACTCCTCGAAACAAGTGATTCTGATAGAACTCACTGTGCCATACGAAAGCAGAATGGAAGAAGCACATATCTTCAAGACCGAAAAATACGCCGGTCTTGCCAGCACCCTGAAGAAAGCAGGTCTGCGGGTCAAAATCTTCGCCATAGAGGTCGGGGCAAGAGGGTTTGTGGGCACCTCCGCTTATGATCTCATGAAACAACTCGCCATTTCTGGGAAGAAGAGGACTAGAGCCCTTAAAGCGATGGCAGAGGCAGCAGAAAGGAGCTCAAGCTGGATCTGGGCAAGGAGGAACCAAAAAAGTGAACTTCATAAGGATTAAATTCCCTACAGATGATGTGTGCCCCGTTAGCACATTGGTAAAACCGCGTACCGCAGTTCTGAAGCGCAGAATCGCCCAGGTTCGATCCCCGGCGTGGGAGAAAAAAAAAAAAAAAAAAAAAAATAGACAACAGCAGAAGGGCATCCAGGAGTCATGACCTGGATGTGGCCCGGCCCCCCGAGAGTGTAAGGAATTCAGGGCCGAAACACTTGTCTAAAGGGGGTTACTTCTCTGAAGACCTTCTGTTGTCTAGCTCTCCCTAGAGTTTCTTTCTACTGTATTTATACAGCGCCAAATCTTGACAATTCAAATCAAAGCGCACTCACGCACCAGGCATACGCATACAATCGACAAAGACCGCCTTACAATATTTAATACACAGACTGAAGGAAAGATGGAGTTGTGGAATTCATTGTTGGGAAAAGAGGTGCGTTTTTAAATTAGATTCAAAAGCAGAAAGAGTAGGTGTTAGGCGAAGGCAGACCGGAAGTCTGTTCCTGGATGTCTGCGTTTTGAATGAGACGATAAACCTGGATCCCATGTGCAGCATGTATTCTGTGCACGTGAAACGTTCTACAGGCACACAAACGTTGTCCCTGGCAAAACGTTTTGTGAAAAAAATTCCTCTTTTGTAGGTACACAGAAACACACGCATATAGAAAAGCAAAGGCAATGTATGGCGCTACATATGGCGACGTGCATACCTGGAGAGAGCAATTTGCATTTTACGTGGAAAAAAATGGGTTGGAACAAATACTGAACTCAGTCCATTTAAATTCAGTCCAAACGGTTGTAGCTAAGACAGTATTAACCCAACATTTTAATTCGCTTTCCGTAAAGAAACAGGTAAAAAATCCTTAATGAGAAAACAACAACAACAACAACAATAACAACAACATCAACCAAATAAATAAACAAAATGAAATCAAAAGCAAACAAAATATCCATGGTTCATGTGACTGACGTGACTAGTGACGCTTATTTTGAACCAGTTTTAACGGTTGTTAATATTCCACCGATCTTGTACTAGAATCCAGATTTCTTACACAGCCATTCATAAGCAACTGAGAAATCATTACATACACAGATGTGTACACACACACCTGCGTGTGTGCATGCATATGCACACACGCGCGGACACACACACACAACACACACACACACACACACACACACACACACACACCACACACACATATATATATATATATGTATATATATCTATGTGTGTGTATATAAACATATATATATATATATATACACATACATACACACACAGTAACACACACATACACTAACACACACATGCACACGCTTGCACATGCATACATATGTGTACACCTTTATGCACACGCAGAGATGTACATGCACAAGCATACACTGACTGATGAAATAACAGACTGATTGATTAATGTGATCGATTGATTGATCGATTGATGAATTGACAGATTTATTTTCTTATTCATTTATTTATTTACACGACTATTCATCTAAGAGAAAAAATGTACCACAAGAAGAACTTGTGTGGAAACAATTCTGGGTTGTCACCGTGCCGTGTGCGCGTGATGCAGTTCTCTATGCACGTGCTGCTCGCACAGTGTGTCTTAAGTGCACCGGAATGGCCCAGCTAATGGACTGTGTGCCATTGAGGAACGACATTTGCGTGTGGGAAGATCAGGACACAAGATGCCAGAGGTGAGAACAAGAACAGAATGGATCAGATAGCTGAAGGGGGAGATGGAATAATTTGTTCAATGTTAGGGAGTGAGAAAGGGTGGGGGGTGATAGGGATCGAGAGTGTTTTCCTCGAAAGTTGGCATTCAAATGACTAAGCCATGAAAGACACATGCAGCAAACTGAGTGTTCAGCCACGAAATGATCATGAACAGTGTTTGGCAATATTCACAAAAAACATCGTTAATGATAAAAAAAAAATAAAAAAATAATGATAATGATAATAATGATGATGACGACGATGATGTAATAATCATAATACTATTAGTGATAATGTTGTTATATCGTGATGAAGATGATGATAATAATAATAATAAGAAGAAGAACAAGTACAAGAAAAAGAAGATGAACAAGAAGATGAAGAAGAAGAAAAATGATGCTGCTGATGGAAGAATGATGCTGCTGATAATAATAATAGTAAATACTACTACTGCTACTACTACTACTATTATTAATAACAATAATAATGATAATAATAATAATAATAATAATAATGATAATGCATATAGCACAAACACTCCATGTCAAAAGCATGCTCATTGCACTTCACAATTAACAGAATGTATAAAACTCTCACATCAACTATCAACAGACACTGTGAACACAAGACCTGAAAATAAGAAATCGAAACCATAGTCTTATAAGTATTGTAAGTATTAGGAACTACAGCGACAAAGCAGACAGAAGATTGAAACGATATACATGTAAATGAAGGCAAGTCCTCACCAAACACTATGCACACAGTGCGTATGACTGTTAAAACGAAGGTGAATTATACATGTAACAGCCAGGGAAAAGATTGTGACTGATTGGGGAAATCTAAAATATAAAGATGTCAATAGGTAAATTATCGCAACTGTTCAACAAGTAAACAACATGCAAAAAGGCGGCATACATAGTTGTGCACACGTGCTCTCTCCTCTCTCTCTCTCTCTCTCTCTCTCTCTCTCTCTTCTCTCTCTCTCACACACACACACACACACACACACACACACACACACACACATACACACATAGATACATACGCACACACACACACACACACACACTCACACACACACATACACACCAAACACACACACACAAACACACACACACACACACACACACACACACACCACACACACACACACAACACGCACGCACGCACGCACTTTCAGTCTGTTAAGATCACACTTCTTGTGCCTGCCAATCTTTGCTCTTTGAGTAACAGAGCCGAGCTTGCAGTTGGGAGTTTGTTCTACAGGAATCGTTACACGCAGAAGATTCTACATGAATTCCAATCAAATCGTCCAGCTAGTATCTGGCAGACTCCTTGATCCTGCGCAAAACTGTACGAACTGTAAATGTCTCAGAACTGGGGAGGGGGAGAGCGTGAAGGAAGCCATAATACGCTAAACCGATATCACCAGATTAAGTTTCAGTTTCTCAGGATGATGTCTCCGCGCTCGGAATGAATTCCGTATGCAGTAACGCCACAGGTGCCATGTGTTATGGTGATCATGA
The DNA here is from genome assembly GCA_030674185.1 of Monoplex corrugatus. Lineage (NCBI taxonomy): Eukaryota > Metazoa > Mollusca > Gastropoda > Littorinimorpha > Ranellidae > Monoplex > Monoplex corrugatus. The sequence continues at coordinate 41,906,385 of CM060311.1, forward strand.
TCATGGCACAAGCCCTAAGCCTGCACATAAACCCATGAGCTGGCCAGGTCCTGAGGCCCCATCTCGACTATGTTTTTCCTAGTCTATATTTTATACTGGTAATTTCATCAGATCACCAATGCAATAATCTTGATTACATGTAAAATGACATGTGTGAGACCAGATTAACTGACACTATCAGTCAACAGACCAGTTGAAGCAATCAGTCAACAGACCAGTTGAAGCAATCAGTCAACAGACCAGTTGAAGCAATCAGTCAACAGACCAGTTGAAGCAATCAGTGAACAGACCAGTTGAAGCAATCAGTGAACAGACCAGTTGAAGCAATCAGTCAACAGACCAGTTGAAGCAATCAGTCAACAGACCAGTTGAAGCAATCAGTCAACAGACCAGTTGAAGCAATCAGTGAACAGACCAGTTGAAGCAATCAGTCAACAGACCAGTTGAAGCAATCAGTCAACAGACCAGTTGAAGCAATCAGTGAACAGACCAGTTGAAGCAATCAGTCAACAGACCAGTTGAAGCAATCAGTGAACAGACCAGTTGAAGCAATCAGTCAACAGACCAGTTGAAGCAATCAGTCAACAGACCAGTTTTTACCTAGCAGGCTAGGATTGAACTTGAGACACCAGATCATGACGCCCCCCCCCCGCCCCTTCCCCCTCCCCTTTCCCCACAAATTGTATCAAAGGAACCAACTAACTGGCTGAAAGTACAGACAAAGTACAGACAGAACAGACAAAGAACAGACAAAGTACAGACAAAGTACAAAGTACAGACAGAACAGACAAAGAACAAAGTACAGACAAAGTACAGACAAAGTACAGACAAAGTACAGACAGAACAGACAAAGAACAGACAAAGTACAGACAAAGTACAGACAAAGAACAGACAAAGTACAGACAGAACAGACAAAGAACAGACAAAGTACAGACAAAGTACAAAGTACAGACAGAACAGACAAAGAACAGACAAAGTACAGACAAAGTACAGACAAAGTACAGACAGAACAGACAAAGAACAGACAAAGTACAGACAAAGTACAGACAAAGTACAGACAAATACAGACAAAGAACAGACAAAGTAACAGACAAAGTACAGACAAAGTACAGACAAGACAGACAGAAACAGACAAAGTAACAGACAAAGTACAGACAAAGTACAGACAAAGTACAGACAAAGTACAGACAAAGTACTAAGCACAGATGTTTTTACTGTGTCCGTACGTTGTGTGACTGTATGTATTTACGAGCTGCTCGTGTCGTATGGGTCACGTACACTGGGCATTGGTCACTGGCTATAATGATCATGACAATGGACTGATGGACACTAAGTGAGACATTTTATAAGGCCAGCGATGGAAGATGGAAGATGGAAGGAGATGCAGGAAACGTGTGCGTGTACGTTAATGTGTGTGTGCACGTGTTTGTGTGATCAGAGCGTGTGTGGGGGTGGGGGTGGGGGTGGGGGGGGGGTGGGGTGTGGGTGGGTGGAAGGGCAGTTGAATATGTGCAGAGGTAGAGAGAAAAGAAATGAGAAATTGGTTGTTTGTTGTTGGTGTGGCTATCTGGTTGTCCGCAGGATAACAAACTGATTCATTCAAGCATACAGTTTATTTCCTGCCTCTGTCACATTAGCTGTTTTCACCTGCACAGTCTTGTCGTTGTCGTTTGCCACCTTGCAAGTCCTTTATTTTTCACGTGCTCAACAAGACTTTGCCACTGACAACTGACAAGACCAGTTTTTGAAACTGACAAAAACAAGGACCAATCCTCAAAGGTAACCAAGGATGATGACATATCTGTAAAAGTGACAGATGACAATGACAAGTCTTCGACAGTGACAAATGACAAGTCTTTGAAGGTGACACATGACAATGACGAGTCTCTGAAACTGACACATGACAGTAACAAGTCTGTGCAGCTGACAGATTGCATGTCTGTGGAGGAAACAAATAACAACAAGAAGTCTTCGAAGGTAACGTATGACTATGACAAGTATGTGGAGTGATAAATGACTATGACAAATTTTCGAAGGTGACAAATGACAACGACTAGTCTCAGACGGTGAAAAAAGACGCTGACAATTCTTTGAAGGTGACAAATGAGAAGAAGTCTTTAAAGGTGACAAATGAGTATGACAAGTCTGTGAAGGTGACAAATGAACACGACAAGTCTGTAAAGGTGACAAATGAGTACGACAAGTCTGTAAAGGTGACAAATGAGTAAGACAAGTCTGTAAAGGTGACAAATGAGTACGACAAGTCTGTAAAGGTGACAAATGAACACGACAAGTCTGTAAAGGTGACAAATGAACACGACAAGTCTGTGAAGGTGACAAATGAACACGACAAGTCTGTAAAGGTGACAAATGAACACGACAAGTCTGTAAAGGTGACAAATGAGTACAACAAGTCTGTAAAGGTGACAAATGAGTACGACAAGTCTGTAAAGGTGACAAATGAATACGACAAGTCTGTAAAGGTGACAAATGAGTACGACAAGTCTGTAAAGGTGACAAATGAGAAGAAATCTGTAAAGGTGACAAATGAACACGACAAGTCTGTAAAAGTGACAAATGAACATGACAAGTCTGTAAAGGTGACAAATGAAGACAAGTCTGTAAAGGTGACAAATGAACGACAAGTCTGTAAAGGTGACAAATGAGTACGACAAGTCTGTAAAGGTGACAAATGAGTACGACAAGTCTGTGAAGGTGACAAATGAGTACAACAAGTCTGTGAAGGTGACAAATGAGTACGAAGAGACTGTGAAGGGACAAATGAGTACGACAAGTCTGTAAAGGTGACAAATGAGTACGACAAGACTGTGAAGGTGACAAATGAGTACGACAAGACTGTGAAGGTGACAAATGAACACAACAAATCTGTGAAGGTGACATATGAGTACGACAAGTCTGTGAAGGTGACAAATGAACACAACAAATCTGTGAAGGTGACAAATGAGTACGACAAGTCTGTGAAGGTGACAAATGAACACAACAAATCTGTGAAGGTGACAAATGAGTACGACAAGTCTGTGAAGGTGACAAATGAGTACGACAAGTTTGTTAAGAGCTGGCAAATGACGATGATAAATCTTATTAGCTGGCAAATGAGAACGACAAGATTTGCAACTGTCAAAAAGCAGTGATAAGACCTTGCGATGGGCAGACTACAAAACTTTGCAGCTGAGAATAAAGAACAAGACTTTGCAGCTGGCAAGTAACAATACTTTTCAGATAGCAAGTAACAATACTTTGTAGTTGGCAAATAGCACAAACAAGACTTTGCAGCTAGCAAAGATAATGTTTTGCAGTTGGCAAATAATAATGACAAGACTTTGCAGCTGGCAAATGACTATGGCAATGCTTAACAGATAAAAACAATCTAGCATGAACTGAAAATGGATTGTTTGCTTCCCTAACAAACAAATAGATCGATTGTACGTAAAGTGGATTTTATGCTTCTGTAAAGAAAATTGTCTTTAATGTTTTCAAAATTGTAACAAACATATAAACATCGATGTTAGAAGCTCTTAGCCAGACACAGTATTTCCATACTAGCTGTCCTGATCGTTTGATTAGGAAAAGACAGGCAACATTTATAGGCCAATTTATGACGAATGGGGAATGAGAGCACCTGGTCACAGAAAAACTGGAGGGAAAGAGAACACCAGGTAGACCCAGGGAGTAAATATTGGACGGACTTGCAGGGTGGCTGAGGACAGAGAGAGTGGAAGATGTGCTTGCGGCAAAAGGGATAGATACGTATGGAGGGCCATGATCGCCAACGCCATGCGGCAGGGCACTTGATGATGATGATGATGAATCGTTTGATAGATAAGCAGTTTGTGATTCTGCTTGTGCGTCGTGTTACCGCGATCATGACTTGTGAAGCGAAAGCCAGGTGGAAATGTTTCGCATGTATGTCTTTGTTTCGAACCGTCATGACGCCTCCGTCTGGTGAGTACAGAATGGATACTCTTCTCATTTCCCACGTCAACATATGTGCAGATTTGCCGGTGCCTAAATCTCTTTCGTGTGTATATCAACTATGCACATTAAAGATTCTGTAAGTAATTTCAGAGGCTGGCTTATAGAAACACGAAAACACTCGGCATGCAAGCAAAATGGCAAGTTTGAAAGAAAGGGGTTCAGCGAATAACATTTAATGTTGGAAAATAAATTATTATTAATATTATCATCATTTTTTTTCTAAAATGAGCTCCATTTTTGTGCGTTTTTTGTCGAGCTGAAGACTAGCTAAAACAAAAAGAAAAAAAAAGCTTTAATGCCTATGGAACTATGAATATAGAATTCTCCACAATTTGTCATTGTCTGGTGGTTGTTTTAATAACCAGGAATCTTCTTTTCTGAAACATTTCCTCATCTCGTTTGCAGCGAACCTGCCTGCTGGCTTATTAGTAAAGCACAGCTCTCTTTCGCATGAGCGAAGTTGAGGCGACTGACCTTCTGTCATTAGACGCATGCATGACTGTCAGCCCATTTCATGTCCAAAGAATTGTCGCGTGCAGCCACGCTCACGTGAAAGTCTTTCTCGCGAAAGAAGTAAAGCCCCTCCGCCGGAAGTCATTAAAGGGCAACGTTCACTGACAATGTGCCTGCCTCGCCACGTGCGTCATCAGCAGAGCCAACATGGCAACAGCTCCTTTTCAGATTCCCCCCCCCCCCCCAACCTTTTGAAGGGAAAGGTGGAAGGAAATATGACGGTCAAGCCATAAAACAAAATCTCCGTTTATATACAGCAAACTTATGACAGTAAATCCATATCTAGCACTTTTCAAGGTCACAGTGACCTTGAAGAAGCTTCAGGTGAAATAAGATTTGGCGTAAACCGAGGACAATGGTAGACAATGGTAGACAGTAACAACAGGAAAACACTTCTGACCTGCGCACGCTAAAGATCACACAGCAGTTGGGAATCGTGAAGAGCAGGGTATTGCCCGGCTGCCCTGGGTATAAAACATTGGTGAGTCAAGTTGATTGCTCATGTCCGTCCCCTTGAAAACCAATTAGCCTTGTTGCCTTTCAGAAGTCTTGGTAAAAAAGAAAAATTGGGTGGCACCGCATTGCGGCGACGTGCTGTCAAAGGGGATAGCAGCCGGAGTTTCACATAATAATTCTACCGTGACGAAAGAAATAAATATGACTATGAACAGAAATGTCGGTTGCTTAGATTTAAGGATTTTAAGGAAAGCTGGTACAACTGTGAGTGTGTAAGATACGTTTATTTACATGAATTTGATCAAGACAAGATCTTAATTGCTTAAGCATGTTAACAAGTGTCAGCATGGATTTGCCGAGTCGTTTGTTGACAGAGGTTTGAATACATCTGGAGAACATTTCTTCAGTATAGTGTATGGCCCCGTTGCACAGGTCTATATAAATATCTCAAAAACCCCTCGGGTCGAAACAGGTCCATAACTGTAGTTCATTCTGAAAGAAACATTGGCAGTGTCTGGCAAGACAGACAAACCAGCCTACTGACTTAAAGACTTAAAGTTTACCAAGGTCTGGCAGTACAATTCAGTCACGTTTATATCAAACTGTAAACGAGACATCTGAACAGTAAAACCGTATATACATACGATCTTATTGGGGTTTTTTTTTTTTTCGAAGATCGTCCAAGTGAAAGGAAAGATCCATTGTCTCGGTGGACAGGTTCTGGCCCATGTCGCGTTTAAACTTTTCTTCTATAGCATTCCCAGGTACAGTCTCACACCTGGACACAGTAATGGGACTTTTCCAAATTAGCTTCGACACTGATTAATCATCACGTACAGATGATCAAATCTCTGTTAGAAAATGATAACTATATAAAATCTGTAGGCAAGTTGAGTCAGAACCTCAGTGTGTTCTGATCCTCTCTTTATAAATGGAAAGGGTAAATAACAGATATGCATGGAGAGGAGAGAGAGAGAGAGAGAGAGAGAGAGAGAGAGAGAGAGAGAGGAGAGAGAGAGAGAGAGAGAGAGAGAGAGACTGGTCAGACAGTTGACAGCCATTCTAGGAGACACATCACTCACATTGACAGAGGTGCCGAGCTTTTGCCAGAAACATGCAGTGAAGATACGCTGATCGTTTCATTCCAGTGTAGAGTTTTAAGGTTGATGTGACTTAGGATGGCCATGAGTGAAAGCTGGGGGGAAGAGAACACCAGGTAGACCCAGGGAGAAAATATTGGACGGACTTTCAGGGAGGTTGAGGACAGAGTGGATGGGGGATGTACTTGCAGTGACAAGGGACAGATGCGCATGGAGGCCATGATCGCCAACGCCATGCGGCAGGGCACATGATAATAATGATGATGACAACTTAGGCAAAGAAACATGATTGTTTTAGGGCGGATAGGACTTAGGCAAATAAGGATGATGATGAAAAAGTATGCTTTGTGTTGACCATGCTTAGTTAATGAAACTGTACTGACTTTTCATTCTATGTGTGACTGCTTTTGAGAGTTAGTGTGCTTAGTGCATTTCTGCTCGTCTCTGTCCTTCCTTGTGTGTGGTGTGTGTGTGTGTGTGTGTGTGTGTGTGTGTGTGTGTGTGTGTGTGTGTGTGTGTGTGTGTGTGTGTGTGTGTGTGTGTGTGTGTGTGTGTGTGTTCGTTCTTTGATTTAACGTCTTTTTACTATGAGTGATATTAGACGTGCGTGCGTGCGTGCTTGTGTGTGTGTGTGTGTATTATGTGTGTGTGTGTGTGTGTGTATTATGTGTGTGTGTGTGTGTGTGTGTGTGTGTGTGTGTGTGTGTGTGTGTGTGTGTGTGTGTGTGTGTGTGTGTGTGTGTGTGTGTGATTTCTATGTAGAGAAGTAATTCTGTATAAACATTCCCCGAAATCTGAAAGCCTAATCTTGTACACGAGTAATACTAACAGATCACCAAATCCTCCCAATGTTTATTAAGTGCTCAAACTCTGTCATTCAAATCATGACAGAACTCCCTCCTGTGACATTTGATAAAGTCCCCATGTTCTAAAAGACCAAAGAGCACAACCACACTTCCTGGTTCTGTTAGGAATGGTGGCGATAGAAAGACTCAAATTTCCTCCTGTAATAAAAACATGATTGCATTGCGATTAATACTGGTAATGATTACGTCAGAGGTGAAATTATAAATTGTTGATCATTATCTCAACGTATTACAAAACAGTCTGGACCTCAATCCTTATTTTGGGTTCTTAAGGCAAATTAATGTTTTTTCAGTTGTGAGTTCTGAGGACTGGTATAATATTAGGACCAGACCAGCTGAATTGTAAAAATGAGTAAGTACTTATATCTCAGCTATTTACAAATGGATATTTGAATCAAATTTAACTGATAGGGTAGAAAGAAACTCTAGGGAGAGCTAGACAACAGAAGGTCTTCAGAGAAGTAACCCCCTTTAGACAAGTGTTTCGGCCCTGAATTCCTTACACTCTCGGGGGGCCGGGCCACATCCAGGTCATGACTCCTGGATGCCCTTCTGCTGTTGTCTATTTTTTTTTTCCCCACGCCGGGGATCGAACCTGGGCGATTCTGCGCTTCAGAACTGCGGTACGCGGTTTTACCAATGTGCTAACGGGGCACACATCATCTGTAGGGAATTTAATCCTTATGAAGTTCACTTTTTTGGTTCCTCCTTGCCCAGATCCAGCTTGAGCTCCTTTCTGCTGCCTCTGCCATCGCTTTAAGGGCTCTAGTCCTCTTCTTCCCAGAAATGGCGAGTTGTTTCATGAGATCATAAGCGGAGGTGCCCACAAACCCTCTTGCCCCGACCTCTATGGCGAAGATTTTGACCCGCAGACCTGCTTTCTTCAGGGTGCTGGCAAGACCGGCGTATTTTTCGGTCTTGTAGATATGTGCTTCTTCCATTCTGCTTTCGTATGGCACAGTGAGTTCTATCAGAATCACTTGTTTCGAGGAGTCAGAGTGGAGAGCGATGTCTGGTCTCATGCCTGTCTTGCTGATGACATCTGGGTAATTTCTCCACTCTGGGAGGTCTGCTGTACACTCCCAGTCGACTGCTCCATCCAGAAGACCCTTTGGCAATGTGCTGGTTGTCATAGCCCTTTCGGGCCAGACCTGTTTCCCTCCTGCTTTGTAGAACGTTGTCATAGCAATTGGTGCGTTTGGGGTCATGGTTTTTTCGCTAACCACATCTGTGATCACTTTCAGAACTTGGTTGTGCCTCCATGTATACCTTCCTTGGGCTAGCGCTACTTTGCAAGAGCTTAGGACATGTTCCACTGTTTGTTTCTTCTGACAGAGCGGACATGCTGGGTCGTCTGCTTTCCCCCATTTCACTAAGTTTGCATTCGAGGGGAGCAGGTCATATACAGATCTGAGGAGGAAGCTTATCCTTAGAGGAGCCATGTGCCACATATCGTTCCAGCTGAGACTTCTTTGGAGTGCACTGTCCCATGTTGTCCATTGCCCCTGTTGACCTTGCTGGACTGCCTTCTGCACTCTTTTGACATCTTCTTCTTCCTTCAACTCCTGTATGATCATGTCTCTTTTTTCCTTCCCTTTGGCTTTGGACCACCACTGCATTTTTGTTGCTCCCAGTCCCTGTCTGTTGGTTTGCGTGTGTCCAATTATTTCTTTGATGCTGAGGTTTCTCTTGGCATTGTTTACAGCCTCTTGGACTTTCCACTTTCTGCCAGTTCTCAGCTTTGGATGAACTGCTCTCACGATATTGTCCTCCGATTCCTCCAGCATGCTCAACAGTCTTGCTTTTCCAACTTTGTATTCCTCCACTATGGATTTCAGAGGTAGCTTCAGCATTGCTTGACGACAGTAGAATGCAACATCAGTGAGACCAGGTGGGACACCGAGCCATTTTCTTGTGTATTTGTTGATTTTGGCTTCCATTGCTTCGACTGTGCTGGTGCAAATGTCATAGATTAGCAGTGGCCACAGCAGCTTTGGTATCAGCATGAACTGTAGACACCAGACTTTGTATTTGCCTGGCAGTCCGCAGTTATCTATTTTCTTCAGGCCTTCTTCTGCTGTTTGCTTGGTTTCACATCCCCTTTGTGTGTCTTTCAGGGAGTCATCATACCATCTTCCGAGACTTTTTACTGGCTCTTCTGCGACAGTGGGGATGGCTTGGTTGGCTACCATGAATTTGACTGAATCTGCCACTTTTCCTTTTCGCAGTGAGAGACTTCGGGATTTGTTAGGTTTGAACCTCATTCTTGAAGAGGCCACCAGCTCATCCAGCTGCTTTAAGATTTGGTGTGTCTCTTCCTCATCCGTGGACAAGACTGTTGTGTCATCCATGAAAGCTTTCAGAGGAGGCATCTGGTATCCATCTCCCAGATTCACTGGACCTGAACTCTTCATTGCAGCTTTCAAGATGACTTCCATTGCCAACACGAACAGTATGGGAGAGATTGCACAGCCCATTGCAATGCCCACCTCTAGGTCTATCCAGTCCGTGGTGTATTCTTTGGTAGAGAACCGCATTGAGAACCCTTGGAAATACTTCCTCAGCATTGTTCGGATGTTTTCTGGGATGTGATACATTTCAAGAGCCAGCTGGATCATATCGTGTGGAACTGATCCATATGCATTCGCCAGATCAAGCCAAACTACGTCAATGTCTCTCTTCTCTGTTCTTGCTTTTTGGATGGCATCCCAAATCAACGTGGCATGTTCCAAGCATCCAGGCATTCCTGGTATGCCTCCCTTTTGGACTGACATATCCAGATACTTGTTTTCAGTCAGGTATTTTGTCAATCTTGCTGCCATAACAGAGAAGAAGATTTTCCCCTCGACGTTCAGAAGTGATATTGGCCTGAACTGATTGATGCTGCTGGAGTTCTGCTCCTTCGGAATGTACACTCCTTCAGCTCTCATCCATTGGTCGCTGATCTTCTGGTTCCTCCATGCTGATCGAATCATCTTGTGGAGCCACTCGAGCACTTTTGGGCATTTCTTGTAGAGCAGGTATGGTATTCCGTTTGGTCCAGGTGCTGACTTGGCTCTGGCTTTCTTTACTACGTTCTTCACTTCATCCAGTGTTGGTGGTTTGTTATTGAATTTTCCTTCTGGCGCTGCAGGCCAAACCAGATTTTGGATTTCAAGTGGTGCCTCGCGCTGAGAATCGGAATATGTTTCCCTGAGATGCTGCTCTAGGGTTTCCTTGCCCACTGTGAGAGTTCCTGATTTGGGTTGTTCAAACAGCTTTCTTGCAAAGTCAAAGGGATCTTTGAAGAAACGATCTTGAGTCTTCTTCTTTTTGCTCTTTCTTCGCCTTGCTGATTCCACTTTGCTGAGAGCATTGTGTTTGGCCTTCAGATCTTTCCAGAGTTCCAGGAGCCCTTGCTTCTCGAATTCTGAGGCAGTTTTCATTCATTTAAGGCTGTTGGGACACAAAGTATTGAAAACTTCATCATCACTGGTTGCTTTTTAGTGCCAATATTACACAAAACGTATACAAGGAGAACATAATTATGACGTGATCATGTTTGCTTTATTGGTTTGAAGAAGTAGCGCATGTCATAAACAAAACAAAAAAATATAATATAAAAAAAAGAAAGAAAGAAAAGGAGAGAAAAAACAGCAACAAACAAAACAAAACAAACAACAGCAACAACAACGTAAAACAATCATTTTGACAACCTTCTCCTCTTCACTTTCTTAGCAACATTTGTATTGTGTGTCTTGTACTGTACCATATAGTAGTGCATTATATGAGTATTGTGTTGCATTACACTGCATTGTTTTCCATTGCATTGTTTGCGATATTCTTTTCGTTGGTTACTGTATTATACTGCGTAGATATAAATGCGTTGTGTTAACATTTACTGTGTCTTGTTGCGTTGCATTGTATCGTATTCTCTCCTTTGTGTTGTACTTTAATACTGCACCATATTAAATTGTATTGCTTAGCGTAGTTGCGGTTTTGTTGTTGTTGTTGTGAGTGATTTTTGTTGTTGTTGTTGTTTTTGTTTTTGCCTTCTGCTACGTAGCGTTGTTTTCCTTTTCTTTTGCATTGTATTACACTATAATCCATTCATCATCATCATCGTCATCATCATCATCACCGTCAGCGTCATCATCATGTGCTTGCCGCATGGCGTCGGCGATAATGGCCCTCCATACGAATCCATCCTTTGTCGCTGCAAGTACATCTCCCACGCTCTCTTCCTCAGCTACATTGCAAGTCCGTCTAATATTTTCTCCCTGGGTCTACCTGGTGCTTTTCAGCTTTCCTGTTGTGACCAGGTGCTCTAATTTCTCTTGCCATATAAAATGTCCTATAAATGGTGCTTGTCTTTGCCTAATCTTTATTAATGTTCTTTTTGTGTCTGTCTCTTTCAAGACTGCCTCCTTTGTTTTTTGTTTGTTTGTTTGTTTTTTGCTGTCCATGGAACTCTCAGCATTCTTCTTAGGAACCACGTTTCAGTTGCTTCTATCTTATTCTGACCTTGCGTGTTGACTGTCCACGCCTCACAACCATACAATAGTATCGGTTCTATATAACATTCAAGAACTCTCTTCCTGAAGTTGCTAGGCATTTGTTGGTAAGAACGCTTTTTATCTGCTTGAATGCTGTTTTGGCTTGGCCGATTCTGCTGGCTATTTTTGATCCATTACTTGTACAAAATAGCACTGTATAATTACATAATAATAATAATTACAATATTTATATAGCGCAAAATCTTGATAAAATCAAATCTAAGCGCTGAAACAGACACATACGCACGCACACACACGAACGCACACACACACACTCACACACACACACACACACACACACACACACACACACACACACACACACACACACACACACGCACACGCATGGCTATAAATGGAGAGAAAGAATAAAAGCAATGGAAAATTATAGAGAGCATATTATATACAATTATATATTACAATGTGATTCCCTTCCGAGTGGAGACAGGCTGCAGAGGGGGTTGAGTGAGGTCAGGGTTTTATGCAGAGGAGAAAAGGTGAGTTTTGAGAGCGGACTTGAAGGAGACAAAAGTAGGTTGCTGACGGACTGAGAGAGGAAGTTTGTTCCAGGAAAGTGGACCAGAAACAGAGAAGGCTCGTGGACCATAGGTACTGAGCTTAGTGCGTGGAAAGCGAAAAGTCAGAGGATCGGAGGCAGAGCGGAGGGTACGTGAGGGAACATAGATCTCAAGTAGGCTTGACAGGTAATCGGGGGCTGCGTTATAGAGGCTTTTGTAGCACATGGTGTCTAGTTTGTACTGTATGCGCTTTGATACAGGGAACCAGTGAAGTTGTGCCAGGAGAGGAGATATGTGGTCAGCTTTTTTCTTTTTGAGTACAAGGCGTGCAGCATTGTTTTGAATGCGCTGTAGGATGTGAATGGTGGAGGCAGGAAGACCAGACAGGAGTGAATTGCAATAGTCAATGCGAGACATTATGAATGAATGAATGAAAATTTATATCGCGCAACAAAAATCTCCATGCTATAAAAGCATGCTCGCGGCGCACGAGGGGGGGGGGGGGGGCACAAAAACAATTCCACACAGCCTTTGCACCAACATTCATAAAGGCATATGTTAATTCATTATGAAGGAGAGAACGAGTTTTGCAGTTGTTTCGACAGAGAGATACTTCCTGATCAGGCTTATACGATGGAGGTGATAGTAGCAAGATCTGGCAGTTTGAGAAACAAAGTTGTTCATGTAGAGGATAGAGTCAATGCAGACACCATGGTTTTTAGCTGAATCGGAAATTGGGACTGATGTGTTACATTTTGGGCGAGAAAGAGGAGGCAGCTGAGAAAGTTTCTGACGGGTGCCAATGAGGATAGCTTCTGTCTTGTCGTCGTTAAGCTGAAGTTTATTGTATGTCATCCAGTTCTTAATGTCCGAGTAACACTCAGTGGTGCGAGTCAAGAGGCGCTGTATAGTGTCAGGTGAGTCACTGTCTTGAAGTTGGGTGTCATCAGCATAGAAGTGGTGTTTTATAGAGTGGAAGTTGATGATGGTGGACAGGGGGGGGGGGGGAGGTATAAAGAGTGAAAAGAACAGGGCCAAGGACAGATCCTTGTGGAACACCACAGGTCAGGTACTGTACTGTATTGTCTTGCTCTGCATAGATAAAGCTGCTTAGTATTGCCTTTTGCTATGAAGTGTTGTGTTACGTTGCATTATATTGTACTGTATCACCCTGCATTGTGTTACATTGCTTTGTATCACATCACACTGTATTATATTGCATTGTGTTGCTGTGTGTTGTCCTGTGCTGTGATGTGTTGTGTTGCATGTGTACTGCACCGTATTGTATTGTATCTTTATTGTATAGCACAGCGTTGTGCTCCATTACACTGAGTTGCATTGTTTTCTCTGTTGTACTGGATTGTATATCATATTGCACTGCGTAGCCATGTACTCTGTTGCAATGCTTTGCATTGTGACGTGCTGTATTGTACCGTATTGTTACCTTGGAAACGAGCGACGCCCGTCAAACTGACGTATTCCTAATATCGTAAAGAGAAAATCCATCTTTCTGAATTAATAATCGTTATGCATAAGAGAGAGCTGAACGGAGAATCACATACACAAACAACGGAGAACCACATACATAAACTGTGTAGCTGTCTGTTGATCGATCTGTGTGTCTGTACGTATGTCTGTTAATTCATATGTGTAATGTAAAAGAAATGTGTCAGAAGAGCTATGGCGGCCTTTCAGGTTGACCAGGTATAATATGTGAATTGAAAAAAAAATACAGGTGCAAATTAACAGCTATTTGTTGATGGATTTAAAACAAAGCGACGACAGGAGCAAAAAGAAAAAAAAAGTGTTGTGTCCTTATTAACAAGCAGCTTATCTCATCTCATTTCTCTCCCTCGCGGGGATCGGCGGTAGGAGCCACGCTCGACGTCACAAGTTTTCTCCAGGTAACACGATTAAGACATCTGTGGGCGACCTCCTGGATCTCCAGACCACAGACTTCAGCGATGTTGTTGAAATAGGAGAGGTGTGCGGTCGTCCCTTTCTGAGATCGTATGAATTATCAACTAGGAAGTGTTTGATATCATTTCGATCAGAATGGTCCAAAGCGTGAAACATTTTTTTATTTCTTGATTAATCAATCTTTATTTTCTAACAGTGAAGACAATGACACAATACAAAAGTTTTGGTCAATTTTTCCAGTCTGCTGTTGCTACAATCTGCTTCATAAAGCAGAAACAATACAAACATTATGAAAGCAATTAGTATTAATAATAATGCTAATAATAATAATAATAATATAACAGGAGCAGCAACAATGATGATAAGAGTAATAAAAATAATCTCATATTATTATTATATTTATTATTATTACTATTCTTATTCTTGTTATTGTTATTATCATTATTGTTATTATTATCATTATCATCATCATTATTATAAGTAGTTGTAATAGTAGTAGTAGTAATAGTAGTAATATTTGTATCATCATCATCTCATTGTAATAATAATAATAATTAATAAGAAGAAGAATATTGTTATAATTATAACAATAATAATACCCATAATGATGCTGGTGGTGGTGCTGCTGCTGCTGATAATGACGATGATAATGGTGATGATAATGCTACAAAGATGGCTAAATGATTAGAAAACAAAACGTCTGTAATCTAATTTTCATAATTAGTTCATCTGGTGACGTTCAACTTCCATAATCTTTAGCATTAAATATTAACGCAATCATAGTATCAAACTTATCACTTCTTGACAAGAACAGGTAACCGTATTTTTCAGGTTCTTTCTTTGTCTGATCAGATGTGCATCACCATTTTGGTCGTTCTGACGACTAAGTGTAAAAATATTTCCTCAAAGATGTCCTGTCTAATTGAGCAGTAGTCAATGGGTAAATATCCGACTTCCAAACAGAAGGTCCTGTGTTCGATCCTCCAGGACATCTCCGCCTGATGGGTATAGGGTGGACGTTTTTTTCAACTCCCCATGTCGACAAGTATGCAGACCTGGAAATACCTAAACCCCCATTCATGTGTATACGGATACAGAACAGCAGATATACACGTTAAAGATCCGTTTAAGTCTTGTCAGTGGTTGGCTTGTGGAAGCATGAATAAGGAACCAGCACGCACGCCCATCAAAATGCAGCCTGTGCATGAACATAGCGGAATGTGGTCAGTTCACCTAACTGCTTGAGATCTCATAATCATCATCATCATGTGCCTTGCCGCATGGCGCTGGCCATCATGGCCTCTCCATATGCATCTATCCCTTGTCGCCGCAAGCATATCTTCCACATTCTCTGTCCTCAGCCACCCTGCAAGTCCGTCCAATATTTTCTCCCAGGTCTGCCTGTGTTCTCTTTCCCGCCAGCTTTCCTGTTGTGACCAGGTGCTCTGATTCCCCTTTCCTCATAAAATGGCCTATAAATGTTGCTTGTCTTTTCCTACTCTTCTTTATCAATGATCTTCTTGTTTCTGCCTCCCTCAAGAGTGTCTTATTTGTTGTTGTTTTTTGTTTGTTTTTTGTTGTTGTTTTTTTTTGCTATCAATGGAACTCTCAACATTCTTCTCAGAAACCACATTTCGGCTGCCTCAGTCTTGTTCTGGCTTTGCGTGTCTACTGTCCACGCCTCACAACTGTATAGCATTCAAGAACTGTCTTCATGATGTTAATTGATTTGAGATCTCTGTGCTCCACAAAAGAGCCGATAATTATGTTTAATGCATAGAGAGTGCAAATGAGTTTCAAGAGTTTAGTGCTGGCACTGAAACAGTCAAATTATGACTGTTTCACTAATGAGGCAAGTCAAGGCCAAAAGACACAGAACGTGTTGAAAAACTCCGACAAGAATTTCTCAGTTGTATGACAATATTCTAAGAAGAATGTTGAGAGTTCCATGGACAGCAAAAAACAAACAAAAAACAAAAACAAAACAAAGCAAAAAAACCCAAAAAAACTAGACAGCCTTGATGGAGGCAGACACAAGAAGATCATTTATAAGGAAGATTACGAAAGGACAGGCAACATTTATAGGCGATTTTATTAGGAAAGGGAAATTGGAGCACCTGGTCACAACAGGAAAGCTGGAAGGAAAGAGAGCACCAGGTAGACCCAGGGAAAAAATTTGGACGGACTTGCAGAGTGGCTGAAGACAGAGAAGGTGGAAGATGTGCTTGCGGCAACAAGGGATAGAAACATAATTATAGAGAACCATAATCGCCAACGCCATGTGGCATAGGCACTTGATGATGGTGATGACAAAATCATGGTCCCATACGGTCCTAGATGATTAAATAATCACACAGGATAGCATCAAACTTGTCGACAGATCATGACATTCCGCGCTGGGATAAAATGGGGATGCACAAGCGCCATCTTGCTCGCTGCTGCCTTGTTGCTTTTCAGCACCAGTCCTCCTTGCTACAGTTTTCACCTGTTGTCTCCTACTAGACGACGGGTGGCCAAAGCGGTCTAGTTGGTAGAACCATAGACTCAAGATCTGACATCTTGAGTTCAATCGCAGTCCGCAACACTAAAAACTGGCCTGTTTGCTGTCCATCTTAATGTTTCCATCATTCTGGTGCTGTCAGCTCAGTGTTTGATAGGTCCCTTCTCCCCTGATAGGTCCCTTCTCCCCTTTCCCCGTTTCAAGACCTTGCCGGTGCATAGGGTTTTGTGCAGGCTCAGGAAATCCGTCAGAATTTTGCTGGCGGATTTGGGTGGAGCGCATATGGAGCTGTCCGAGCACTGTGAATCCCTCTTGAAGCAACTCCAATTACTCTTTTTGGCAGATTTAATTAATGGAGTGCGTATGTTGTCTCCTACGAGCACAGGCATTGACGCACACTTAGATGAATAAGTTCCCCGGATAAACATGATCCACTGATTGTATCGGACGCTGTCATTGAAATAACTAAATCAAATATATATATACTCTCTCTCTCTCTCTCTCTCTCTCTCTCTCTATATATATATATATATATATACATATGTATATACGTTATACAAAACACATGTGCACTAACAAACCGAACTAAGTCAAACATCAGTAATTAACATATTTACTGCTGTTGGGAAAGTCATGGCTCAAAATACATCGATCTTCCATAGAAATATCAGAGAGGAGAAGAAAAAAAAGAGAGAGAGGACAGACAGACAGACAGATACAGAGAAGAAGAGAGAGAGAGACACACAGACAGACAGAGAAGAGAGAGAGAGAGAGAGAGACAGACAGACAGACAGAGAGACAGAGAGAGGAGAGAGACTGAGAGAGAAAAAATGAGAGAGAGACAGACAGACAGGGACAGAGAGAGAAGAGAGAGACAGAGACAGAGAAAGACAGAGACAGAGAGAGGAGAGAGACTGAGAGAGAGAAAGAGAGAGAGAGAGAGAGAAAGAGAGAGAGAGAGACAGACAGACAGACAGACAGACAGAGACAGAGAGAGGTGAAAAAGATTACACGATTTGATTTGTTTTCGTTGTTGTGTTGTTTTTCTCTTTCTTCGAAGCAGTAATCGCCAGTAACTAGCATTTCCATTCACCAGCATGCATCGTGCGAAGGAAGGAAAAAAAAGATCGTTACTATGGCTTGATCATTGAGGTTCTCCTTTCTCAGATCCCCTTCTTCCTTTGTGTATTTGTTTGTTTCTTTTCTTTCCACGGCTTTCGTTTTGAATCTCTGTCTCTGTTTTCAATGGAGACTTTTTCATATCGACTAATATTTAGCGTATGTGCATGTGTGCGTGCGTGCGTGTGTGTGTGTGTATGTGTGTGTATGTGTGTATATGTGTGTGTGTGTATGTGTGTGTGTGTATGTGTATGTTTATGTGTATGTGTGTGTGTCTGTTCTGTGTCTGTGTATGTGTATGTTTGTGTCTGTGCCTGTCTTCCTTTGAGAAAATTGTCTTAACCAGATATTCTCAGCTCTTTACGGGGGATTTTTTTAATCAGAGGTGTGGACTTAAGGAGGACTCACAAAAAAGTAAGTTTGGAAGGTGAGGAACCATGGTCAAGGACACGCGAACCCCCTTCCCCATTCCACCCCCACCCCTCAAAAAAAGGCTTAAATTAGCTCTTTTTTAGGAGGGCGTGAGAACAGCTTTTCTTCAAGGAATTCTCACATAATTGTAAATCTATATTCACTTTAACCAGAAAAAACACTAAAAAAGAATCAGAACGCGTATTTAATATAACCAGACAAGACAGGCACAAATGTTCGGCCAACTGGTCTTTATCAAGCTAGACGTAAGGTCACAAACTAACAAACGCCAAACACAGAACATTTGGTGTTTGTTCGAAAATTTGCGCCTGTCTTGTCTGATTGTATTAATGACGCGTTTTGATTTTTATTGTCAAATACGCATTTTGATTTATCTTCGTGTTTTTCTGGTTCCTGTTTGCTTGAACGCGGGCAGTCACACTTTTTTTTTATTTCTATGTTCACTGTAGTTTAACTCAACTATAGCCCTTGGTTTAACCCTTTCATTCCTGCACCCTGTCCACCAGCATTCTGCATTGTCAACCATGCTAGGAAAGCAAAAACTTGACTCTTTGATTCCCTAACCCTATCCACGAGCTTCCTGTAGGAAGCTGGTGGATGGGGTGAGTGAGTCAAGGGGTTAAGTTTTTGCAGTAGGTAGATGGGGTGCAAAAGTCAAAAGGTTAAGTTAAATTCTATTTCAACTGAAGCTTCTTTACAATGACCTTAATTTTCTGCATTTTTGTTTTATAAAAAGAGAAGTTGTGAGAATGGGCTTAACCACGTCTTTCTCTTTTCTATTCTTTCTTTCTTTCTTTTCTTTTCTTTCTTTCTTCTTTCTTTCTTTCTTCCTTTCTTTCTTTCTTTCTTTCTTTTTTTCTTTTCGTCCTTTCTTTTTCTTTTTTTCCTTTTTTTTTCTTTGAGGCCAATCGCTGTCAGCTGCTGCCTTCTTCTCTCGGCATGTGCCGCGCCTTCTCAGACGTGTTGCCCGGATGTTTCCCCAGACTGCAGCCTATACAAGACCATAGGAATGAAGCAAATGCCACTGCATGGCCATTGTCATGGGGATCAGGCGGACCCCCTCAACCTGTGGAGATGTCTGGGGCTCTTTCAATATCAATAGCATCCCCATCTTCTGGAATATCTATGCTAGAGATTTCATCTTTTTCTTTCTATTTTTTGTTTTTGTTTTGCTTCTTCCGTCTCTCTCTCTCTCTCTCTCTGTTTGTGTGTGTGTGTGTGTTGCTGTCTGTCTCTGTCGTCTGTCTGTCTGTCTGTCTGTCTGTCTATCTGTCTCTCTCTCTCTCTCTCTCTCTCTGTTTGTGTGTGTGTGTGTTGCTGTCTGTCTCTTTCTGTCTGTCTGTCTGTCTGTGTGTCTGTCTGTCTGTCTGTCTCTCTCTCTCTCTCTCTCTGTTTGTGTGTGTGTGTGTGTTGCTGTCTGTCTCTTTCTGTCTGTGTGTCTGTCTGTCTGTCTGTCTGTCTCTCTCTCTCTCTCTCTCTGTTTGTGTGTGTGTGTGTGTTGCTGTCTGTCTCTTTCTGTCTGTCTGTCTGTGTGTCGTCTGTCTGTCTCTCTCTCTCTGTGTGTGTGGTGTGTTGCTGTCTGTCTCTTTCTGTCTGTCTGTCTGTGTGTCTGTCTGTCTGTCTCTCTATCTCTTCTGCCCGGACGTCTCTCTTTCTTGTAACATTTCAAGACGTTTTTGCACATCTTTTGCCCTGCTCCCTACACACTGAAATCAGAATGTGTAGACTGTACTGCAACATAATTATGTGAAATCACCAGGAACCAGAAACAAAGTACAACACACACACACACACACACACACACACACACACACACACACACAACATACACACACACACACACACACACACACACACACACACACACACACACACACACACTCACACATGTCCAATTCAACACCAAGATGCCTCCATCTGAAACATGATCAAATGAGTTTGAATGCAGAAAACAATGACGACGAAAAAGAAACAGTTTCTCACTAACAATGGCGACAAATGCAGACATGATAGAAATGCAGTGAATGTCGCTGCTCGGTCTTTGAGAGAATTAGGTGGTCCTTCTTCCGTTGAGGATGCCGGGAGCTCTTTCAGTATGAATAGTATTCAAACGTCCTGGGATATGCTTGGCTAGAAATGTGTTCTTTTTCAGTCAATCTCTTTTGTTTCTGCCGTTTATTCTAAAATTCATGTGGTGGAAATGTGGTCTTCACTTACTTACTCTATAATAGAACTACTGGATTTACTATTTAAACATACTTGTGGACTCAAGAACTCGTATCTCGAGTTCAGTCCCAGCCCGCGCTATTAAAGTTGGTTTGTTCGCTGCTCATCTTAACTCTTAAATGATTCTTGGTAGTGTTATGTGTGTTCATATAGCTTCATCCCTCTCTCCATTTCAAACGCGTAGAATTTTGCTCAGGGTCAAAGAGCTTGACAAAAAAAGTGGGTGGAGCGGATATATATGGACTTGCTTAAGTGCAATGAGTCTTTCTTGAAAAAACTTTCAAACTTTTTCTGTGTCTATCTGCCTTTTCTTTCTGTCTTCCTTATTCTTTCTTTTTTTCTTTCTTTTTTTTTCCTTGGGTCTTACAGATGCCTTTTTTTCTCTCCAGAACTGCCTGTAATTTATTGCTTCTTTCCTTAATCACAGAAGGCGGAGGCTGTAGACTGCGCAGCAACATAGGTTGCTTGCAGAAGAAAGAAGAGAAGAAGGAGGAGGAGGAGGAAGAGGAGATATGAAGAAGAAGAGAAGAAGAAGAAGAAGAAGAAGAAGAAGAAGAAGAAGAAGAAGAAGAAGAAGAAGAAGAAGGAAGAAGAAGAAGAAGAAGAAGAAGAAGAAGACGAAGAAGAAGAAAAGAAGAGAAAAAGAAGAAGAAGAAGAAGAAGAAGAAGAAGATGATGATGATGATGATAATGAAGAAGAAGCCGAAGAAGAAGAAGGAGGAGGAGAAGAAGAAGAAGAAGAAGAAACAAGAACAAGAACAAGAACAAGAACAAGAAGGACAAGAACAAGAACAAGAAGAACAAGAAGCAGAACAAGAAGCAGAACAAGAAAAACAAGAAGAACAAGAAAAAACTAGAACAAGAAGAAGGAGGAGGAGAAAGAAGAGATATCTCGGAGGAGGAGGAAGAGGAGAAGAGGGAGAGGAAGCAGAAGACGAAGAAAGAAAAACAGACGAAGAAGTTGCTCAAAACCTGGCCTGTAAGGACACATCAGACGTGAAGTGAATGCCATTACACAGCCATTGTCAGAGAGGATTAGGTGGCTCGTGCTGGGGTTTCCAGTTCGTCTCTGAGCGTCTCTGCAGCGCCTTCAGCTTTAGGGAGATGGGTATGGGACGGGAGGGTTAAAAAAAAAAATATAAAGAATTTGATACTACTCAACCAGCTTGTTTTTCTTGTAATCTTCTCTGTGTCTTTTTGTTTGTTTGTTTTCTTTTTACTTGCCTATTTTTTCTTTTATTTATACAATTTTTAGTTACAATGGCTAATAACTGCTTCTTTCTCCTTGCTCTTATAGACACGTTGCCCGGATGATTCTACACTTCACAGATGCCGCAGAAATGAACTGAGTTTCGCTGCACGGCCATTGTCCTGGGTGGGGGTGGGGGGTTAGATGGCCCCTCCACCGTGGCGATGCCAGGGGTGAGAGCCCGTCAGAATAATTGGTATCCCCATATTTTCCAAAAATCTGCGCAAGACACATCTTTTGTTTAGTCTTGTTTTTCCCCCATTTTTTTTCTGTCACCTCCTGATGATTTTATTTCCGCCTTGTCGGTCCATTCAACTGTATTTTCTCTCTCCGTCTGTCTGTTTGTCTGTCTCTGTGTCTCTGCCTGTCTATCACTCTCTCTGTCTATCGTTCTCTCTCTGTGTCTCTCTCTGTCTCTCTGTCTGTCTCTCATTCTCTCTCTGTGTCTTTCTCTCTCTCTTTCTCTGTCGTCTGTCTGTCTGTCTGTCTGTCTGTCTGTCTTTCTCTGTCTTCTGTTTTTTTTTCTCTGTCTCTGTCTCAGTCTGTGTGTCTGTTTGTCTGTCTGTCTCTATCTCTGTCTCTCTGTCTCTGTCTCTGTCTCTCTGTCTCTCTCTCTCTCACTCTCTCTCTCTGTGTCTCAAACATTAAAAAATCGAAGTCTGCACTTTGTGCAACATCAGTATGGAAGAAAGTGTGCGTACACAAATCCGAGCTTGAGCAGGCATGCAGTGCTTCCATCTGAGGACATGATCATACTAGACAGTACGAAATGGAATGGAGGGTGGGGGCGGATGAGAAAAAATGAGATGTATCTTAAAAGTGGTTGTCGACATGGATACCACAATATCAACAGCATCAGTCCTGTCGAAATCATTGTGAGGTTTTTCAGCCCCAACTTTTTGCTCCTACCGAGAGTTGAGCGTGTTATGGGCTCGCTTAGAAGACTGGAACTACACAGTCTAGTCGCATCCACTCTACAAATGTGTTCCTGTCAACACCGCAGGTATCTGTATCTTCCGGGCCTCGTCGATGCCAGGATATCTATCTATCTATCTATATCTATCTATCTATCTATCTATCTATCTATCTATCTATCTATCTATCTATCTATCTGTCTGTCTATCTATCTATCTATCTATCTATCTATCTATCTGTCCGTCTGTCTATCTGTATCGATATATATATATAGTTATGTATGTATGTATGTATGTATGTATGTATGTATGTGTATGTATGCATGTATGTATGTATGTATGTATGTATGTGTATGTATGTATGTATGTATGTATGTATGTGTATGTATGTATGTATGTATGTATGTATGAACCAATAACTCACGCTTCACTAAAAGCATGAAAGAATGCGAATGCAAATGCGAATGCCAAATGTTTTAATGTGTAAGGCGTTAGAATATCAGAAAGTGAAACTGGGAAACGGGAGAAAGCATGAGAGAGAGGAGAAGAGAGAGAGAGAGAGAGAGGAGAGAGAGAGGAGAGAGAGAGAGAGGAAGGACAGAGAGACAGAGACAGAGAGAGAGAGACAGAGAGAGAGAGACAGAGAGCAGAGAAGACGAGAAGACAGAGAGACAGATAGAAGAGACAGATAGAGAGAGAGAGACAGAGAGAGAGAGAGAGAGAGAGAGAGAGAGAGAGGAGAGACAAGAGAGAACAGATGAAAAAAGAAAGAGAGAGAGGAGAGAGAGAAGAGAGAGAAGAGAAGAGAGAGAGAGAGAGAGAGAGGAGTACATTCAGACACAATCAATGAAACAAGAAAAAGATCAGGATTTCTTGCTCCAAACAGAAAATGAAGAAAACCAACCTGCAATTCAATCAGATTGTCCGATTTTCTTGACTATTATCAGAGCTCGTGGCTGGCATGTGAGAACAGTGACGATGACTTCAGTTGTTACACCACCATGTGTATGAAATACAGTTGTGTCAGTATCTGTCTCGACAGCTTTGAGATAGCTTTTTTTTCATAGGTAAACATCGGTTGTTTAAACTGAACTTTCTCTTTTTGTCTTTCTGTCTTTTTCGTCTTTGCTTGCTTTGTCTGTGTCTTCTCTTCCTGTCTCTCTGTCTCTCTCTCTCTGTCTTTCTGTCTTCTCTCTCTCCTCTCTTTCTGTCTCTTCTTGTTTCTGCCTTTCTTCTTTCTCTTCTCTCTCTTTCCTGTCTTTCTGTCTTTTTCTCTCTCCTTTCTGTCTTCTGTCTTTCTGTCTTCTGTCTGTCTCTCTTTCTGTCTTCTTCTCTTCCTCTTTCTTCTTTCTCTTCTCTCTTCGTCTCCTTCTTTCTTTCTTCTTCTCTCTCTCTCGTCTTTCTTCTTCTCTTCTCTTTTCTGTCTTTCTCTTTCTCTCTCTCCGTCTTTCTGTCTTTCTCTCTCTCCTTTTGTCTGTCTGTCTGTCTTTCTGTCTGTCTGTCTGTCTGTCTATCTCTCTTTCTCTCTTTCTCTCTCTCCGTCTTTCTCTCTTTCTCTTCTCTGTCTCTCTCTCTGTCTCTCTCTGTCTCTGTCTCTCTCTCTCTCCCCATCTTTCTGTCTTCCTCTCTCTTCGTCTTTCTGTCTGTCTGTCTCTCTCTCTTTCTGACTTTCTCTCTCTCTCGTCTTTTTTTCTTTTTCTCTTTCCGTCTTTCTCTCTCTCTGTCTTTCTTTCTCTCTCTCCCTCTGTCTTTCTCTCTGTCTCTCTGTCTTTCCTCTCTCGTCTCTCTCTATCTCTTCTCTCTCTCTGTCTCTTTCTCTCTGTCTTTTCTCTCTGTCTGTCTCTGTGTCTCTCTGTCTCTTTCTCTCTCTGTATGTCGTTCTCTCTCTGTCTCTCTTTTTCTCTTTGAAAATCTGTCTGTCTACATATCCAGCCACAGTCCGCCTGTATGTCTGTTTATCAGCTTGTGTATTAATCTCTTGGGCGGTTTTGTAGATTAAATAAAGAAAATCACGTTTTCTGGAGCCAGCCGGCGCCCATACATACTAATTTTGCAGGCACTTAGACGAAATACGTGATTTACATATCTTTATCCACTCCATCCCACGGTTTTGCATTTCCCCCCTCCTTTCCCTCTCTCCCCCCATCCCATCCATCTCTCTCTGTCTCTATCTTCTCTGTCTCTATCTCTCTCTCTGTCTCTGTCTATCTCTCTCCCTCCCTGACTCTCTTTCTCTGTCTTTGCCTGTCTGCTGTCTTCTTCTCCTTCTCTCTCTTCTGTTACATTTGTATGCATCTGCCCATTCGGTATAGGTCAGAGAGATGTGTATCAAGAAAGCAAAGTCACGTATTTCTAGGAAATCATAGGACTACCCACGATTATCCAATGCAGCCATTTAGAAGAACATTATTGATTTGAAAATTCCATATCACACGTTATTGTCTATGTCCCTGTATCGCCTGTCTGTTCATCTGTCTGCTTGTCTTTGTCTCTCTCTTTCTCTGTGTCTCTCTCTCACTCACTCACACACACCCCATCTCTCTCTTTCTATCTCTTTCTCTCTCTGTTTCTTGTCTCTGTCTGTCTGTCTGTCTGTCTATCTGTCTGTCTCTCTCACATTATTCGTCTCTCTCATTAGCGTAGTGTACAGCGTTGATTAACCTTGGAGCCCTACAAGACAGGGAGGTATGAATTCAGATGATGTCTAATCCAGGCCGTCATATCGATCTGGCGGGGCAAGATAATGGCCTGTTCTGTCCATCCTATAAAGAGGAAATAGCGAGAAAATCAGCTGCGCAAAAGTAAATGGAACAGGAGGACGTAAAGGGTAAAGAAGATAGTGAGAAAAATGTTTTGGGTCTGTGTATGTGTGTTTGTGCATGTGTGGTGTGTGTGTGTGTGTGTGTGTCTGTGTGTGTGTGTCTATGTGTGTGTGTTTGTGCACGTGTGTGTGTCTGTGTCTGTGTGTGTGTGTGTGTGTGTGTGTGTGTGTGTGTGTGTGTGTGTGTGTGTGTGTGTGTGTGTGACGTATCGAACCTGTGACGTATCGAACCTGGGACAAGACGAACCTGGGATGTATCGAACCTGGGCCGCAAGGAACTTGTGGTGTATCGAACCTGTGGCGTATCGAACCTGGGACACAACGAACCTGGGACGTATCAAACCTGGGACGTATCGAACCTGGGACGTATCGAATCTGGGACGCAAGGAACTTGTGACGTATCGAACCTGGAACGCAACGAACCTGGGACACAACGGAGCTGGGACACAAGAACATAGGACGTATCGAACCTGGGACGTATCGAATCTGGGACGCAAGGAACTTGTGACGTACCAAATCTGGAGCGCAACGAACCTGGGAAACACGAACCTGGGACGTATCGAAACCTCCCCTTATTTTCTCAAACGTTGAGCCTCCACCCATTCTCCATCCCAGTATTAACCCTTTGACTCCTGCGCCCTATCTACCAACTGCAAAAACTTAATCTTATGACTACCTCATCCTTTCCACTAGCTTCCTGCAGGAAGCTGGTGGATAGGTGAGGGAGTCAAAGGGTTAAGTTTTTGCTCTGCTAGCATGGTTGACAATGCAGACTGCTTGCTGTGAACAGGATGCCGGAGTCAAAGGGTTAATTAAACAACGTGCCAAGTTTTCAGAGACCATGGCTCTGCTCTGTTTTTATGTCTGACTGTCTGCGGTGCAGGCAACGTGTCTTGTGGCTGTAGAAGACAAAAGAGTAAAAGAACCAAGTTTGGCACGAATGGATGTGAAAGTTTGTTTTTCTCCCTGTTGCTTCGCTCTTTCAAACTCTAGACATGTTCTCTTGCTTTAGATCATCATTGTTTTCTAAATTGTATGTATTTCTGAAGATTCCTCGTTTGTTCATGAATCTGTGGAGTCGTTATCGATGATCATTTTTGAATTATGCTCATATAGTTTCGTCGTTTTTTGTCGGTTCGTTT
>CM060311.1:41942691-41950191 GCA_030674185.1 Monoplex corrugatus
AACCTCGAATAGTAAAGACACATCAACAAGATTTTTAAAAAAAAGAAAAAAAATTAAAGGCCACGCGTATCCTTGAATATAATAGTTACGAGTGCAAGTAGCAGTTACTGACCATTTATGCGGAAGAAGGAAAAGAGATTGCAGGTATGGCTTGACGTTTCTTGCTCCTTCTGCTATACTGTGGGTGACATCAAGTGTGAATAAGAATTTAAAAGAAAGAAAAGAAGAACAACAACAAGAAAGATGCAGCGCATTCAGATAATTTCACACGTACATCACCCTCATCTGCCAGCCGTTAAACAGCAGGCCGCAACTCCACGAGCCAGCGCGAAATCCTAAGCGTTAGAAGTCTTGAAAAAGGAATGAACAAGGGACTTGTGAAACATTGATCCACCAGATTTATAATGGGGACGTCATGAGAGGCAGCAAACAATGAGACTCATGACAGACGGTAAACAATGAGACATTATGATAGAAGGCAAACAATGAGACATTATGACAGGTGGCAAACAATCAGACATTATGACAGGCAGCAAACAATCAGACAGACATTATGATCGATGGCAAACAATGAGACATAATGATCGATGGCAAACGATCAGACATTATGAAGGTGGCAAACAATGAGACATTATGTCAGATGGCAAACAATGAGACATTATGTCAGATGGCAAACAATCAGACATTATGACAAGCAGCAAACAATCAGACATTATGATCGATGGTAAACAATGAGACATAATGATCGATGGCAAACAATGAGACATTATGAAGGTGGCAAACAATGAGACATTATGTCAGATGGCAAACAATGAGACATTATGTCAGATGGCAAACAATCAGACATTATGCCAGATGGCAAACAATCAGACATTATGACAAGCAGCAAACAATCAGACATTATGATCGATGGTAAACAATGAGACATAATGATCGGTGACAAACAATGAGACATAATGATCGGTGACAAACAATGGGAGATAATGATACGTGACAAACAATGGGAGATAATGATGGGTGACAAACAATGGGAGATAATAATACGTGACAAACAATGGCAGATAATGATACGTGACAAACAATGGGAGATAATGATAGGTGACAAACAATGGGAGATAATGATAGGTGACAAATAATGGGAGATAATGATAGGTGACAAACAATGGGAGATAATGATAGGTGACAAACAATGGGAGATAATGATACGTGACAAACAATGGGAGATAATGATAGGTGACAGACAATGGGAGATGATGATACGTGACAAACAATGGGAGATAATGATAGGTGACAGACAATGAGACCTGATAGGCAGCAAACAATGAGACGTTATAACAGCCAGAAAAAATACATTATGATAGGTGGCAAACAATGAGACATTATGATAGGTGGCAAACAGAC
Organism: Monoplex corrugatus; assembly: GCA_030674185.1. NCBI lineage: Eukaryota > Metazoa > Mollusca > Gastropoda > Littorinimorpha > Ranellidae > Monoplex > Monoplex corrugatus. Next base: position 41,944,093 of record CM060311.1, read on the forward strand.
ATTATGATAGGCGGCAAACAATGAGACATTTTGATAGGTGGCAAACAATGACACACACACACACACACACACACACACACACACACACACACACACACACACACACACACACACACACACACACACACACAAATATACACACGCCTGGTTTTTTTGTTTTGTTTTGTTTTTGTTTTGTTTTTGCTTTGTTTTTTGTTTTTATTTTTTAATTGGTAGAAAGAAACTCTAGGGAGAGCTAGACAACAGAAGTTCTTCAGAGAAGTAACCCCCTTTAGACAAGTGTTTCGGCCCTGAATTCCTTACACTCTCGGGGGGCCGGGCCACATCCAGGTCATGACTCCTGGATGCCCTTCTGCTGTTGTCTTTTTTTTTTTTTTTTTTTTTCCACGCCGGGGAGCGAACCTGGGCGATTCTGCGCTTCAGAACTGCGGTACGCGGTTTTACCAATGTGCTAACGGGGCACACATCATCTGTAGGGAATTTAATCCTTATGAAGTTCACTTTTGGTTCCTCCTTGCCCAGATCCAGCTTGAGCTCCTTTCTGCTGCCTCTGCCATCGCTTTAAGGGCTGTAGTCCTCTTCTTCCCAGAAATGGCGAGTTGTTTCATGAGATCATAAGCGGAGGTGCCCACAAACCCTCTTGCCCCGACCTCTATGGCGAAGATTTTGACCCGCAGACCTGCTTTCTTCAGGGTGCTGGCAAAACCGGCGTATTTTTCGGTCTTGTAGATATGTGCTTCTTCCATTCTGCTTTCGTATGGCACAGTGAGTTCTATCAGAATCACTTGTTTCGAGGAGTCAGAGTGGAGAGCGATGTCTGGTCTCATGCCTGTCTTGCTGATGACATCTGGGTAATTTCTCCACTCTGGGAGGTCTGCTGTACACTCCCAGTCGACTGCTCCATCCAGAAGACCCTTTGGCAATGTGCTGGTTGTCATAGCACTTTCGGGCCAGACCTGTTTCCCTCCTGCTTTGTAGAACGTTGTCATAGCAATTGGTGCGTTTGGGGGTCATGGTTTTTTCGCTAACCACGTCTGTGATCACTTTCAGAACTTGGTTGTGCCTCCATGTATACCTTCCTTGGGCTAGCGCTACTTTGCAAGAGCTTAGCACATGTTCCACTGTTTGTTTCTTCTGACAGAGCGGACATGCTGGGTCGTCTGATTTCCCCCATTTCACTAAGTTTACATTCGAGGGGAGCAGCTCATATACAGATCTGAGGAGGAAGCTTATCCTTAGAGGAGCCATGTGCCACATATCGTTCCAGCTGAGACTTCTTTGGAGTGCACTGTCCCATGTTGTCCATTGCCCCTGTTGACCTTGCTGGACTGCCTTCTGCACTCTTTTGACATCTTCTTCTTCCTTCAACTCCTGTATGATCATGTCTCTTTTTTCCTTCCCTTTGGCTTTGGACCACCACTGCATTTTTGTTGCTCCCAGTCCCTGTCTGTTGGTTTGCGTGTGTCCAATTATTTCTTTGATGCTGAGGTTTCTCTTGGCATTGTTTACAGCCTCTTGGACTTTCCACTTTCTGCCAGTTCTCAGCTTTGGATGAACTGATCTCACGATATTGTCTTCCGATTCCTCCAGCATGCTCAACAGTCTTGCTTTTCCAACTTTGTATTCCTCCACTATGGATTTAAGAGGTAGTTTCAGCATTGCTTGACGACAGTAGAATGTAACATCAGTGAGACCAGGTGGGACACCGAGCCATTTTCTTGTGTATTTGTTGATTTTGGCTTCCATTGCTTCGACTGTGCTGGTGCAAATGTCATAGATTAGCAGTGGCCACAGCAGCTTTGGTATCAGCATGAACTGTAGACACCAGACTTTGTATTTGCCTGGCAGTCCGCAGTTATCTATTTTCTTCAGGCCTTCTTCTGCTGTTTGCTTGGTTTCACATCCCCTTTGTGTGTCTTTCAGGGAGTCATCATACCATCTTCCGAGACTTTTTACTGGCTCTTCTGTGACAGTGGGGATGGCTTGGTTGGCTACCATGAATTTGACTGAATCTGCCACTTTTCCTTTTCGCAGTGAGAGACTTCGGGATTTCTTAGGTTTGAACCTCATTCTTGAAGAGGCCACCAGCTCATCCAGCTGCTTTAAGATTTGGTGTGTCTCTTCCTCATCCGTGGACAAGACTGTTGTGTCATCCATGAAAGCTTTCAGAGGAGGCATCTGGTATCCATCTCCCAGATTCACTGGACCTGAACTCTTCATTGCAGCTTTCAAGATGACTTCCATTGCCAACACGAACAGTATGGGAGAGATTGCACAGCCCATTGCAATGCCCACCTCTAGGTCTATCCAGTCCGTGGTGTATTCTTTGGTAGAGAACCGCATTGAGAACCCTTGGAAATACTTCCTCAGCATTGTTCGGATGTTTTCTGGGATGTGATACATTTCAAGAGCCAGCTGGATCATATCGTGTGGAACTGATCCATATGCATTCGCCAGATCAAGCCAAACTACGTCAATGTCTCTCTTCTCTGTTCTTGCTTTTTGGATAGCATCCCAAATCAACGTGGCATGTTCCAAGCATCCAGGCATTCCTGGTATGCCTCCCTTTTGGACTGACATATCCAGATACTTGTTTTCAGTCAGGTATTTTGTCAATCTTGCTGCCATAACAGAGAAGAAGATTTTCCCCTCGACGTTCAGAAGTGATATTGGCCTGAACTGATTGATGCTGCTGGAGTTCTGCTCCTTCGGAATGTACACTCCTTCAGCTCTCATCCATTGGTCGCTGATCTTTTGGTTCCTCCATGCTGATCGAATCATCTTGTGGAGCCACTCGAGCTCTTTTGGGCATTTCTTGTAGAGCAGGTATGGTATTCCGTTTGGTCCAGGTGCTGACTTGGCTCTGGCTTTCTTTACTACGTTCTTCACTTCATCCAGTGTTGGTGGTTTGTTATTGAATTTTCCTTCTGGCGCTGCAGGCCAAACCAGATTCTGGATTTCTAGTGGTGCCTCGCGCTGAGAATCGGAATATGTTTCCCTGAGATGCTGCTCTAGGGTTTCCTTGCCCACTGTGAGAGTCCCTGATTTGGGTTGTTCAAACAGCTTTCTTGCAGAGTCAAAGGGATCTTTGAAGAAACGATCTTGAGTCTTCTTCTTTTTGCTCTTTCTTCGCCTTGCTGATTCCACTTTGCTGAGAGCATTGTGTTTGACTTTCAGATCTTTCCAGAGTTCCAGGAGCCCTTGCTTCTCGAATTCTGAGGCAGTTTTCATTCGCTTTTTAAGCTTCCTTTTCTCCCTCCGGATGCTCTCCATCTGTTGCTGTCTTCTGGATTTCTGGGGAGGCGTTTTTGTCTTTGGCTGCTTCACTCCATAAGTGTCCCTGCAGATAGAGTATATGATGTCTCCGTATGTGTCAAGTTTGTGTTCCAGCGTACTGTTCCCTATTAGCGCATTCAGCTTAAGGACAAGTTCCTCATCTAATTTCTCCCATTGTTCTTTTGCACCGGCAGGCGGCAAATTGAGTTTTCCACGTTTGGCGTTAAGAGCTTGTGCAAAATCCGCATCAGAACCGTCAGCGTGGATGTCCTTGGCACTATGGTTTAAATCCTGGCCTTGGTCATCCAACGTCTCACCTGCTATCGCAGTGCGCTGCTGCTGGTTCGTATGTGTCTTCAAATAGCCCATTTTTGTCCTGTGGATCTTCATGCCGCGTTTGGTGGTGAATCTCCTTCCACACGCACACGGAAATTCCATCTGGTCATTAATCATGATCCGTTGTGCGTTTCCAGTCGTGATGGAGTCAGTGCCGATGGATTCATCATTCTCTCCCCTCTCTCCCACCTATGTGACTAGATATTAGAGAAATAAGAACACACATACACACAGACAAAAACACAGACACACACGCAGGCACACACACACACACACACACACACACACACACACACACACACACACACACACACACACACACACACACACACACACACACACACACACACACACACACACACACACACACACACACACACACACACGCACACACACCTCTTTTTGTTTGGCTACAGCCACATATATGAATATAACTTAAAAGAAATAAAGAACACACATACACACACATACACATACACATACACAGACACACTCACACTCACACACACACACACACACACACACACACACACACACACACACACACACACACACACTATGTCCAGATGACCTTTCCATGCCCTGTGGTCTGGGAGTAATGAGCTCGCAGAACAACTCAGGAGGGAAAAATAAAAGACATTTCAGCAATTGATGATGGTCACGATGCGCCAGACTACACACACACACAAGCGCATTGAAAACAAAGCCAATTTCTTTTGCCTGACATAAAAGAAACGCGTGTAAATTTGTTTATATGTTCATTGAAGAAATAGCCAGAGAAAGATTTAAAGAGAGGACTGGCTGTGGTATAGTTTAGGCTTGGATTATCATTATATAAAGTTACTGTTGTTGAGAGAGAAAGAAAGAAAGAGAGAGAGAGAGAGAGTGAGAGAGAGAGAGAGTGAGAGAGAGTGTGTGTGTCAGACAGAGAGGGAGAGAGAGAAAGACAGAGAGAGAGAGAGAGAGAGAGAGAGAGAGAGAGAGAGAGAGAGACAGAGAGAGACAGAGAGAGAAAGACATACACACACACATACAAAAAACCAGTCACACTAACAGACAAGAATGTGCGCACACACAATCAGGTAGAAACACAGACACACACACACACACACACACACACACAGACACACACACACACAAATATACATATATATGTATATATATGTGTGTATATATATACATATATATATGTATGTATATATTTATATATGTATGTATGTATGTAAGCTACACACAAAAAGTTAAGGATCACTTGCACAAAAATTCATAACTTTCAAAATAAGAAAGCCAATGCGTTGAAGTTTGGCAAACATTTAATTCCATGCTTTAGTGATAACGATACACAATTGCCTTCAATTTCGAGCAATCGTTTGGTTTGTACATTTGATCAAAGTGGGTACGTATCGAAATTTGATTTCCCAAAGTCATTGAAATCACAAGACAGGGCATTCTGATGCTCCCAAAAGTTCAGTAATGCGTGTAACCGCCATGGCTGTTCTGGCACTCAACGCAGCGAGTCCTCATCGAGTTGACCAGGTTGGTGAAGATCCTCTGTGGAAGCGCCTGCCACTCAGCCTGCAACATCTGGTAGAGGTGTTGGGCATCCCTGGGAGGGGGGTGGTTGCTCCTCACTTTGCGATCCAGCTCATCCCAGAGGTTCTCAATCGGGTTGAGATCGGGACTGCATGCTGGCCACTCCATTCTGTTGAATGCAGACTACTGCAGGAAGTCGTTGACCACCCTTGCCCTGTGGGGGCGAGCGATCGAAGGATCTCATCCCGGTATCGGAGGCCAATCAGGTTACCCTGTACATGATACAAGGGTGTTCTGTGGTGAAGGCTGAAGGCCCCCCAGACCATTACAGAACCTCCACCAAAGGCCATCTTTTCTTGGACAGTGGTGTCAATAAAGCGTTGCCCTGGGCGCCTCCAGACCCTCAGTCGGCCGTCGTTGTGGTTCATGGTGAAGCGTGATTCATCACTGAACAGGACCTGGGACCATTGCTGACGTGTCCACCTCACGTGACGTCTGCAGAAGGCGCGGCGTGCTGCCCTATGGGCTGGAGTTAAGCGTGGCCGTACAGCTGGGCGACGAGAACGGAGGTTAAACCCATGAAGGCGGTTCCGTATGGTCTGCTGGCTGATGTTGATGTTAGTAGCCACCCTCAGCTGCCTTCGAATGATGCTGGAAGAGGCTGTTCTTGTCTGCAGGGCTTGTCGTTCAATGAGACGATCTTCACGTGGGTTTGTCTTCTTCGGTCGACCAGATCTGCGTCTTTCATGGACCCTCCCAGTGGCTGTGAAGCGTTGAATCAGTCTGACAATGACCGAGATGGACACCTGAAGTTGCCTGGCCACTTCTCGCTTGGGAACACCATCTTGGAACCATGCAGCAGCTCGTCCCCTCTCAAACTCGCTCAATTTTCGTCGTGGAGGCATTGTCAGATCAGGCCTACTATTGGTGGAATGTCTTCTTATAAAGCCAAGC
>CM060311.1:41955191-41970191 GCA_030674185.1 Monoplex corrugatus
AAACATCAAGCAACACACAGGACCATGTGAAGGTCTGCAGACATCAGTTAAGAAAAGAAAAACTACTTTGGCACTGCTGTATAATAAAATCCAAAGGCCTTGCAAAGTTAATCTTCTATGGAACTATCGAGGGAAGGAGATGGAGGGGAAGATTAAATAAAAAAAGAATGACAACATTGCGGAATAGGCAGAGAAACATTTGCAGAGACCCAGGCTTTGGCGGAAACCAGACAGAGCTGGAATAATCTGGTGAACGTTTTTAGTGTGGCACCCTAATGACTCTTCACGAGTTCAGAGAGACGAAGAAGAAGACGAATGTATTTAAACACTTGCTCGTTCTGCTACTAATATCTGATAACATGAGTCCAGTTCGTTTTGACCTATTACGAACGTCACCAATAAGCGGGCTAGAGGTAGACCCGTGGACTTAAGATCTGATATCTTGAGTTCAATCCCAGCTCTCAGCATTAAACACTGGCCTGTTCGCTGCCCATCTGAATGTTTCCATCATACTGGTGGTGTCAGCTTAGCCCATTTAAGCCCGCTGTCCCTTTTTAGGGACGGAGAATAAAACCCACCCCCACGGTAACTTTCCTGTTATTGTTTAGATTTTTGTTTTTAGACGAACAATGGAAGTAATCATTGTCACAAAGAAGCAGTTGTTTTCAGTGAATGCCCTTGCCGTTTTTGCTGGAGGCGGCCATTTGCATCTCATGAGGTGCTTTTTCTTGCGGCAATGAGTCAACATCAAAGGTAAGCATACAGTTTTCTATTTTTAAAGTTTTTATACATCTTCATGAAGAGAAAGTGTTTATTATAGAATGATACAGAAACGGATTTTTGGTTTTGGTAAGAAAATTATTATTGTTTATTTTATGCTATTGTAAACATGCGTCCCTATTTAGGGACAGCGGGCTCAAATGGGGTGGGGGTTTTTCCCCTTACTTCATCAATGTATTATGATATTGTACTGTTCATGAGGTCATTAGCATGCTTGAGGATGATGCTGACTTTCAAGAAGCAACAATTGGAATTGATCCACCTGAGGAGGTCGGGTTCAATACAGACGAGGACAGTGGCGAGGAAGACGGAGGAGGCACTGTTTCAAACTTGAACAGACGTCAGCCGATGGCTGGAGCAACAGTAACTTTTCTGAGGAATGGTGTGCGAGAAAATCTGGACTTATTGTTGAAATGTCAAAAGAGTATGCTAGGTCAAAGGGGAACACCACCTTCTCCACTCTCCTTCAGAGGTGAAGGTTTTCTTAGCCATACTTCTTGTTTCAGGTTACAGCCCTGTTCCCAGGAGGAGGATGCTCTGGAGTTGTGATGATGATGTTTGCAATGCCGCCATCAAAGCAGCCATGACAAAAAACCGCTTTGAGGAGCTCATGAGGTACCTTCATGTGTGTGAAAACAGCAGAGTGGATTTTATAGACAAAATGAGCAAAGTCCGACACCTGCTGACAATGTTGAACGAAAGATTCTTGCTCTACTTCAAGAAGCTGGAGACTCAGAACCTCAGCATAGATGAGTCCATGATTCCATATTACGGACGGCACGGGCTAAACAATTCATTCGCAGAAAGCCCATTCGTTTTGGCTACAAGATGTGGTCACTGACAACACCAATGGGCTACCTTCTGCAGACAGAGCCATACCAAGGTGCCAGAGGACGACAAACCGAAGTTCCAGGTCTTGGCATGGGAGGGTCAGTGGTTGTTGATTTGATAGCCGAGCTTCAGCAGGAGGAAGGTTGTTGCTTCCACCTTACCTTTGATAACTTGTTTACGAGCCTCCAGGTAGTCGACTACCTCACCAAGAAAAACATTGCCTGCACAGGAACGATCCACGCTAACAGACTGCAAGACTGCCCACTGAAGCCTGTAAAGGACATGGACAAGACCAAGTGAGGATCATTTGACTATGCCACGGATGCCAAGGCAGGTTTGGTTGTTGTGCGCTGGCACGACAACAACGTAGTCAACACAGTGTCCAACAAGGTAGGAGTTGAACCAGTCCAAACAGTAAAGCGTTGGTCTAGAGCTGAACGACAGCGAGTGGACATAAAACAGCCATTCTTGGTCAAACACTACAACCAGACCATGGGGGTGTTGATCGGATGGATCAAAACATCGACAAATACAGGATCTCTGTCCGTTCGAAGAAGTGGTGGTGGCCGCTGTTTGTTTTCTGTGTTGATGTCGGCGTCCAGCAGGCTTGGCATCTATACAGAGCCACACCAGCATCAGCTACAGACCCCAAGGATCTCTTCACCATCAGGCGCTCCATAGCCAGGGTCTACCTGCTTAGAGCAACACAGGAATCTTCTGCTGGTCGTCCGATACAACCCACCCTGAAAGTGAGCAAACGGGTGCCCCCTGAGGTCCGCTTTGACAGGGTGGACCACATCATCCAGCCATGGAAGACCCAACTGAGATGTGGCTACTGTGGAAATAAGACATACCGCAGGTGCCAGAAGTGCCTGGTAGGCATGCATGACAAGTGCTTCAGCTTGTTTCATACGCGCTAATGGGAGTTCCCAGCAAAGTGAAAGGGCCAGGAAAGTCTTTATTCCCTTTGTCTTGCGATGCCAAGCGTTTTCTCTTGTGTCATTTCTAGCATTCAAGGTAATGCAGGTGTGAGAACAAAGGATAAAGACTTAATCATCTTTCTTTGATTCAAACATATTGATTTCCCTTTAGTTTTTTACATGTTAATTTGTCTTTTGATTAGTTTAGTGGTTTTTAGAGTTGTACATCAATTTGCCAAAATACTGTGTGTGTGTATATATGTGCAGGGTCGGGGTCGGGGGATGGGGACTAAGGGGTGGGGGGATTTTGCACTAGAAAGGCTGGGGTGGGTGGGGGTTGAGAAAAATTTGTCAACATTTGAATTTCAAAAACTAATTTTGTATGTTAAGTTCATTTTGAAACAATAAAAGAAGAACTGAAAAGAAACAAGTGCCTGTATTTACTGTGTGATGCTGTTCAAAAACCCCTACCCACTTGAGCTGCTGTCCCTAAAAAGGGACGCTAACATTTTATGCTCAAAATCAAAATTTACAAAACTTGTGTCAAAATGAGTGTTAGATATGTTAAAAAGATATAAAAACAAACATTTTGAGACATGTTTGGTAAGAAAAAAAAATTTGGGCATAAATGGGTTAGTCTTTTATAGGTCCCATCTCCTCTTTCCCCGTTTCATGACCTTGCCACGCACATAGGGTTTTGTGCAGGCTCAGGCTCAGATCACAGATAGCACCAGTAACAGTGGCATGACAGTAGTGTTGATGGTGTCTGTACATGTAATGACGAAGGCAGAAATAGGAGGAGAAGGGGAACTAACAGACTTGTCTGTGTAGAGTCGTGAACAGTGGTGATAGTGATGACAGTAGAGGCAATGGTGACAGGAGCAATACTTACTGTCGTGCGAATATTTTTTCGTTGTTGCTATTTTGTATTTGTCTGTTGAATAGATTTTTTCATCGTTGTATCTTTTTTTTTTTTGCGAGATGTAGGGTGTGGATTAATATTATAGCGTATCGTAACTGGACCTAAAATCGAAGTTCACTTCTTCCCCCCCCCCCACACACACAAACAAACACACTCACAAGCACACACACAACACACACACAAACACACTCACAAACCACACACACAAACACACACATACAAACACACACACAAACACACACACACATAAGCACGCACACAAGCACGAGCACACACACACATGCCCGCGCACACTCACGCACTCTCTCTCTCACTCTCACACATGCACTCACAGTCATACTCATGCACTCACTCACACACTCACACACACACACACACTCACACACACACACACATATATACACATGTGCGCGCGCGCACATGCGCAAACACACATACGCACTAAACCGAAAAACTGACACCAACAACAACAACAGCAAGCACTCGCGCACACGTACACATACATGCACACACACTCACACACACACACACAAACACGCACACACACAACACACACAAACACACACACACATACCACACACACACAAACACACACAAACACACCAGACAGACAAAGAAAGAAGACACAACAGACTTCATATTAGATAATACACCACTACAGCGCAGACAATGACAGAAATTCGATCTTCAGTCTGGAACCTGGTTGCCAATTTCCCCACAAAAGAGCAGGAAATTAGAGCTCACGATAGCTGTACTCGTGTCATCTGTCCCCAATCTCTGAATCCTTTCCCCAGGCCTCAGAGCTAAAACTGGGAGGGAAGGGAAGGGAAGGGAAAGGAAGAGAACTCAGAACATCCTCATACATTGTGTCCCCTCTCAGCCCTTAGCACTCTATACTCAATCACGTTTTTTCCATTTATCCCATTATATCTCCGTTTTAACAGAAAAGTAGATTTCATTTTTTTTTCATATCAACTGAACATAGGTGTGTGTGTCTGTGTGTCTCCATCTCTCTGTTTGTTGTGTGTGTCTATGACATAAAATGTCTTTGCTAGATTTTCTCCGTTGTTCCTGAATGGTTCTGACAAAGCTTGGTCGTAATGGTGGATTGTTAAGGGATTGAAAAAGCATAAGTTTAGAAGTCATGGCGCCAAGGTCAAGGTTCCAACTACCAAGCAAATGTCTAAAATCTTTTTGTATGTGTGTGTGTGTTGGGGGGTGTTGTTTTGTTTTTTGTTTTGTTTTTGTTTTGATTTGTTTGTTTGTTTGTTTTTGTCAGGAATGTGTGGGAACAGCACTTTCTCTGGAATTTGGACACATTTTTACATCCGGTTTTCACAGTTGTTGCTGTTGCTATTGTCTTTATTTTACGCGATTTGTTTCATCTGATACTTGTTTAAGTACATAGTGATAACTGCAGGCAGATTTGGGAGAAGAGCATATGGAATTCTCCGAGTGCATTGAACGCTCCTTCAACAAACTCCAAGCAAACTCTAAGGTCACAGTAACCTTGTGAAATACAAAAGCTAGATATTCCTAATCAATGCTTGTATTCAACCCCTTGAGTGCCGACGTTTTTTGACACCCAGTGTTTTCCATGTGCCAGGGAAAAATGTTGCATCGCTACCGTGTACATTAAAACAACTGTTGCTTCCATATTTATGGGAATCTATGCATGAAATTACACAGAATGGTGCATTAGGCATGACTAAATGTATTTTCAGATGATTTATATAGTATTTCTTGAAGTTGCTACACATTTTAATATTTTGTGGAAATTTCCGTAAAAAACTCATACCTGCTTGCGATGGAAAGCAGAAAAACAAAGGAAAAAATAGAAGATATGACCCTCCATTCAGACTTAGGCAGACTTCCTGCTAAGAGATCACTGATAGCTGACGAGTTACAAAGAGCCACAGTGTGCCCATCAAGTCGTCCCCTGAGACACGCCCCCACCCCACCCCACTCATCACCCTAGTCTTCCCCTTGCCACTAATACTACTCACTGATAGTGTGGCTTATATAATTCTACAATGTCATGGAAAAGTGTTGGCTAGCTGCCAGTATTGCCTGTAACACGATCCTTGAGGTGGGTGGTTGGGTTGGAGGGGAACCTTCGTGTCAGGGGCTCGAAAAATCAATACTTTTCGTGTTGAGCCTGTCTGCTGCACGTTTCATACCAACAGCCAGTAACTACAGCTGTTTTCAACCTCTTCTTGTGTTAGATTTGTCTTCTGAATCATCCTACAGTCATTTATAAGTTCTTGACTCAACTGACATGCTTTCAAAGGCTGAAAACATGCAGCATTGCAAGACAGTCCTGGTGTCAACATGTTTTGCTGAAAACTAGTTTCTCTTTTCAGGTAAATAAAACCAATCTGGTGAGGGTTGCATAGGTCACATGTAAAGGAAGCCAGTCACTTTTATGAACCCTCTCTGAGACTGACAACATCAGTCAGAGCTTCTCTCCCATTTACATTAGGCTGAAACGTGCGTCAAACTACCTCCGTGAATTTCACGTATGTAGGCACCAGAGAAGGCTCCCAGAGCTCCGTAAATTTTACGGACACGGCACTCAAGGGATCAAATTATCAGAATAAATGGCTTAGACTGTTAGAATGTACAGTTTGATTGTCTTGTTATTATTTTTCTCTTTTCGTATAGCTTTTGTTCTGTTTAATAAGAAAGGTTGACAACCCAAAACATCAACATCAACAACAACGTCATCAACAGTGACTTATCATTATAACCATGACAACAAATCGTTTTGATCACGTACGTGTTACGTATCTCTATTTCAGAAGCAAAGATTGCAAACCATTCAACAGCAACAACTTGAAAAGGAAATGTACGCGGACAGGCCACTATGAGCTGAATACATTGTAGACTTAGACACTATCATTAGGATGATATCATATGTTGTAAAGAAAGGCGTGTAAATTGTATCAGTAGTATCAGGACCAAGGAAGTTAACTGTTTTCGTTTCACTATTTTACAAGATGTTAAAAGAAAAAAAAAAGATTACGAATAGCAATCTTTTCAATTTTGAATCAATAAATTCACTTTTTGATTTAGAAAAAAAAAAGAAAGAAAAATGAATGAATTGAAGCAAGAAAAGAAAAGATCACTCAGTCGTATCCTGCTCCTTGTATTTCAGCGTGAGCTTGGTGTGTGATAAATAATACGTAGTATTACAATAACCTCCATCTGTATGAGTTTCTTTTTTATTGTTATTTTTGTTTAAAGTCCAACCTACTGCATGGAGCCATATCAGGGCTGTAATCACGTCAAAACATTCACAATATTTTAACATGTGAAAAATGAAAAAGGAGAAGAAAATTAAGTACACATATCAATGCATTCGAGGACATAATCTAAGGATACGCCCTTGGCGTTGACCACTCCGTCCAATTTATCACACAGGGAATTTAAAAACACACCTGATTACAATTTTCAACGTAACTCAAAGCACTAAAACATACATAAAAAACGGGCCTAAATTACCTAAAATTGCTTCCGCACATCTCATTTCCCTATACCCAAAAATGCACTTAATACATGTACTCGTTTATCAATCCTAAGAGAAAGCACGTAAGACGTAATGAACACATACAAGTGAATGGACCAGCAAGACAGAAAATAATAGGAAGAAATGACAGAAAGCAACAGAGGAAGGAAGAAACAAAGAGAGTGACAGAACAGAGGAAATTTCTAGCATAGAATTTCCAGAAGGTGGGGATACTGTTTATACTGAGAGAGCCTCTGGCATCCATTCATTGAAAGCATAATAGTTGGTACTTTGCCCTATGTTCTTTCCAGCCTTATCAGAAGAGGCACATAGTCTGCTGAGAGTATCAGTGTTGTGTGTAGATTCCATTGAATGAGTGGTCATGAAACTATTCAAAACTGTGTTCATCCTTTGTCCTACACATCTGTTACAACATCATTCAAATGTCAGATAAAGTTTTGTACAAAGCTGATCAAATTACGTAAATTAAACGATTTTACAAATGAGTTACAACAAAACATAATATAAACTCTCAAGCATCTTACAAATGAGTCAAAACAAAACAAAATCCTCAAGCACATTGGAAATGAATCAGAACAACAACAAAACAAAAAATCCTCAAACACATTAGTAATGACCTTACAAATAAGTGAAAACACGAACAAAACAGAAAATCCTCAAGCACATTAGAAATGAGTCAAAACAACAACAAAACAAAATTCCTCAAGGACATTAATAATGAGCTTACAAAACAAAATCTCCCCAGGCATAATTAAGAGAACTGAGTAAAATGGTTTGTTACACGAAATAGATGTATTTATAGTGTAAGTACCTGCTCCTCCTAGGCTGGAGGACAAACACAATCAATCTATCACCTGCTATGTCCTCAATAAACATAGACACAGACACACACACATACACACACACAGACACACACACACACACACACACACACACACACACACACACACACACACACATTTCGTCTAATATCACTCATGTGAAAAGACGTTAAATCAAAGAACGAACGAATTCACATACACACACACTCGCATACATAGAGAGGGACAAGCATGCGTGTGCACTCACAGAGACACATACTCACACATACACACACTCACACACACACACACACACACACACACACACACACACACACACACACACACACATACACACACGCACACAAACACATACTCACACACACGCACACACACAAACACACACACATACACTGCACACACATACACACATACACACACACACATATACACACACACATTCACACACACATACACAACACACACACACACACACACACACACTACACACACAAACACACACACACACACTACACACACACACACACACACACACATACACACACACACATATATATACACACACTATCATCATCATCATCATCATCATCAGGTGCCCTGACACATGGCGTTGGCGACCATGGACCTCCAACCATCTCTATCTCTCGTTGCCCCCAGCATCTCCCCCACCCTCTTCATCCTCAGCCACCTTGCAAGTCCGTCCAGCATTCTCTCCCTGGGTCTACCCGGTGCTCTTTTTCCCTCCAGCTTTCCCGTTGTGACCAGGTGCTCCAAATCCCCTTTCCTCATAAAATGGCCTATAAATGTTGCTTGTCTTTTCCTAATCTTCCTTATCAGTGATCGACTTGTGTCTGCCTCCATCAAGACTGTCTCGTTTGTTTTCTTTGCTGTCCATGGAACTCTCAACATTCTTCTGAGAAACCACATCTCGGCTGCCTCAATCCTGCTCTGGCTTTGCTGGCTGACTGTCCACGCCTCACATCCGTACAACAGTATTGGTTCTATATAACATTCAAGGACTCTCTTTCTGATGTTAATTGATAGGCATTTGTTGGTAAGAATGTTTGTCATCTTCTTGAATGCTGTTTTGGCGTGGCCGATTCTGCCAGCTATTTCCGATGTGCATCTGCCGTCTGATGAAATGACCGTTGCCAGGTATTTGAACTTATTAACCTGTGTCAAGGTTGTGCCATTTGCTGTTATTTTGCATGAGGGGATTTCATGTTTTTTACTGATCACCATGACTTCAGTCTTCCTGTTATTTAGTTCCAACCCCTTACCTTTGCTTTCTGTTTCTAGTATATTCACAAGGTTTACACACACTATACGTTCATGTAATCCTTCAGTGCTCTTCTCTCTACCACTAACCTATCACCAACTCACGAGCGACCTCCAATTCTACATCCGCACCAACCCACGTTTGCCCTACGTGTAGGCAAGCCTTCCTGGCCCGGATTGGCCTCACCAGCCACCTCCGGACCCACAATCGTCAATCCCCCAGTAAAAATTGGAAGTCTTGGTCTTTTTTGTTGTTGTTATTGTTGTTTAAAGCCCAGCCGAGTGTGCACACCCATATCAGTGCTATAACCATTTCAAAATGTACACAATACTTCATCTAAAAAAGAAAACACCTGGAAAATCGTGCACGAAAAAAGATATGTCCCTGACGTTGCCACTCCTCCAATTTATCAACAAAGGGTTTCAAAAAACTTAATACAAATATAAACAAAACTGAGGCCATTAAAACATATTAAAAACTGGCTTAAATTAACTAAAACTGCTTCTGCACATCACATATCCTTATAGCCAAAAATCCATTTTATATATGAATACAATATCAGTCTTCTCAATTATCAAAGCATGTAAGGCTTTATGGAACACTTACAGGTGAATGGACCAACAAGACAGAAAATGATAAGAAGAAATGACATAAAGCGGAGGAGCAATGCAGAAACAACGAGAATGACAGAAACAAGCAAGTCTTGGTCTTCTTCAACAACGAAGGACAAACAACATCACCAATACAACCTGAGAGAGAGGAGTGTCTGAACGAGTCAAGACGGAGCAAATCAAAACAATTAATAAAAAACATTCTCCGGGGTCAACTAGGAACGTGTGCAGATCAGGATTGGCCAGTCTACACACAGAGTGAGACAAGAGTCAATTTCTTACCATGATATCAATACACGTGTGTGTTAATTGTTTTATGTTACATTCAAAAGACAGACAACTTGAGAAAGAGAGAGAGAGAGAGAGAGAGAGAGAGAGAGAGAGAGACAGACAGACAGACACAGACAGACGGAGACAGAGACAGAGACAGAGATACAGAGAGATACAGAGACAGACATAAAAGACAGACAGAGAGAGATGGGAGGGGGATGAATAATTAATATATGAATGATTCTGTGTGATGTAGGCGTATTAGAGAGAGAGAGAGAGAGAGAGAGAGAGACAGACAGACAGACAGACAGACGGACGGACAGAGAGTGGTAAAGATGGAGAACGCAGGGGTATATAGAAAAAATAAAAAGAATTCGTGAATTACTACATAATAGCACGTAGTTTTATCTTGATTTCTGAATCATGCATGTTTAGTGGGTATGTGAGAGTGACCTCTCTCTCTCTCTCTCTTTCTCTCTCTCTCTCTCTCTCTCAGTCTCTTTCTGTGTGTCTCTGTCTTTCTGTCTCTGTCTGTCTGTCTGTGAGTGTGTGTGTATGTGTGTGTGTGTGTGTGTGTGTGTGTGTGTGTGTGTGTGTGTGTGTGTGTGTGTGTGTGTGTGTGTGTGCTGTGTGTGTGAGTGTGTGTGTGTGTGTGTGTGTGTACCTGCACATTTGCCTGCATGTGCTTGTGTATGAATGTACTCAAATATGTCAGATAAGCTATATTCATTTATTTACTGATCAGTTTATTATAGTGATTTATATCGTGTGGTAGTGGTGATGGTAGCTAGTGCAGATGTGGACGTGGGTATGCGTTTCGTTGTGGAAAGCATAAGCAAACTTGTTTTTATATGACACATTTTGAGTACGAAATTGAGCGTATTTTGCATAATATGACATTTTAATGTTAATGCTTTTACGTGTTTGTGTGCATTCTTCTGGAAGGCCATGGTGTACTTTTTCTTTCGGAGGTGATAAAGTTGACCCGAATTTGATCATATCTGTATCCAAGGTATAACAATTATCGTGTTGATACATTTACTTTAGAGAATAGTGAATGCTGTGAACCTTTGTCTTACACAAAATAGTCGCAGAAACTATAGGATATGATGCAATCTGTTTGTGTGTTGGAAAGTGAGACAGTGGGGGAGATGGACAACAGACTGGATGGAAAAAGCCGTGTGTAATGTGTCGGTGATGAGGAGGTACAGACTGGTGTTGATGTTTGTCTGTCAATGCTTGTTCTTTTTGTATTTACCTTTTAGTCATTACTTCAATTTTGTTTCTTATTCTAGAGTCTGTGGCTCGCTCTCTGACACAGACACAGACACAGACACACAGACACAGACACAGACACAAACAGACAGATGGACACACACACACACACACACACACACACACACACACACACACACACACACGCACATTCAAACACACACACATACACACACGCACACATTCAAACAGACAATCACACACACAAACACACACACACACACTCACTCACTCACACACACATACACGCACACTCATATATATATACACACACACTCATATATATATATATATATATATATACAAACACACTCACACACACACACACATGCACACACACACTCACACACACATACACACACACAGACATACACACATATTCACACTCACACACACACACACACACAAACACTCACACACACACTCACACAAACAAACAAACAAACAAGCACGCACATACTTGCAAACACACACACACACACACACACACACGCACATACACATGCACGCACATAGACACACACACAAACGCACACACACACACATACACACACAAACACACACACACGCAGAAGCACACTCAAGCATATATACAAAACACATCTTCACACACCAAACAGACAGACCAAAAAAAATTAAAAAAAACAAAAAACAATATATCCAACAACAACAAAAAAAGAAAAACAAACATGATGAATGCAACGCCACACACACACACACACACACACACACACACACACACACACAAAAAAAAGAAAAAAGAAAAAGAAGAAAAGAAAGAAAGAAAGAAAAGAAAAAGAAAAACAGACATGATGAATACAGCGCCAGTGTAATGCTATAACGCTGAACAGGCAATGAGAGAAATTTTATCTTCAGTCTGAGTCCTAGTCGCCAGTTTTCGTAGTGAGAAAAGGAAATACTGCTCACCATGCGTGTACTTAGTCTCGTCTATCCCGAATCCCTGTGTTGTTTTCTCTGATGATGTGGAGATGATCGTTGGTTTGACTCCCCGTGGTGACCAAATGTTTTGTTTAGGCGAGCTGCCTGGTGTTTTTTGATAGACGTCTTGCTGTGGATTCCAAATATGATGTCTCGAGTTCAGTCCCAGCCAGCAACATTAAACTGGCATGGTCTTTGCTTGATGTTAACCCTTTGACTCCCGCACCTTGTCCAACATATCCTGATTTGCCGACCATGCAAGCAATGAAAAAAAAATTAACCCTTTGATTCCCTCACCTTATCCACCAGCTTCCTGCAGGAAGCCGGAGGATAGGGTGAGGGGATCAAAGGGTTAAGATTTTGCAATTGGTGGATAGGGTGAGGAAAGCAAAGGGTTAAGTTTTTGTAATTGGTGGATAAGGAGAGGGAATCAAAGGGTTAAGTTTTTGCAATTGGTGGAGGGGGTGAGGAAAGCAAAGGGTTAAATTTTTGCAATTGGTGGATAAGGAGAGGGAGTCAAAGGGTTAAGTTTTTGCAATTGGTGGAGAGGGTGCGGGAGTCAAGGGGTCAATGCTCCAATCATTCTGGTGGTGTCAGGTTAGTGTTTCATGGATCCCATTCTAACGCCTCCCCCTCCCCCACCTCATCATTTTAAGACCTTGCCAATGCATGGGGTTTTGCACAGGTTCAAAGCGTCTGGCAGATAAATGCTGGTACCTTGTGAATATAATAGAAATAGAAAGAAAAAATTAAGGGTTGGAGCTAAATGGCAAGAAGACGGAAGTTATTGCAATCAGTAAAAAAAACATGAAATCCCCTCATGCAAATTAACACCAAACGGTACAATTTTGAGACAGGTTGATAAGTTTAAATATCTGGGAACGATCATCTCACCAGACAGCAGATGCACATCAGAAATAGCCAGCAGAATCGGTCAAGCCAAAACAGCATTCAAGAAGATGAAAAGCATTTTACCAACAAGTGCCAATCAATTAACATCAGAAAGAGAGTTCTTGAATGTTATATAGAACCCATAATGTTATACGTTATGAAGCGAGGACAGTCAACAAGCAAAGCCAGAACAAGATTGAGGCAGCCGAGATGTGGTTTCTAAGAAGAATGTTGAGAGTTCCATGGACAATAAAGAAAACAAACGAGGCAGTCTTGATGGAGGCAGACATAAGAAGATCATTGATAAGGAAGATTACGAAAAGACAAGCAACATTTCAAAGGCTATTTTATGAGGAAAGGGGAATTGGAGCACCTGGTCACAACAGGATAGCTGGAGGGAAAGAGAGCACAGGTAGACCCAGTGAGAAGATATTGAACGGACTTGCAGAGTGGGCTGAAGACAGAGGGTGGAGGAGGTGCTTGAGGCAACAAGGGATAGAAACAGATGGAAGTCCATGATCGCCAACGCCATGTGGCAGGGCACTTGATGATGATGATTATGGGCATGACTGACAATACATGTACAAGGATGCTGGTGAACAAGGTGCAGGAATCAAAGGGTTAAATAGGGTTCTAATTCTTTTGCGTGTGTGTGTGTGTTCTTTTTTTCTTTTCTGGTTCCTGTTTTTTGCTTGAACGTGGGCAGTCACACTTGTTTTGCATTTCAAATATGCAAGTTAAATATCATGTAGGTCACGTCAATGGCTGGATAATTCAATTACGAAAACACACACACACACACACACATACACACACACACACACACACACACACCACACACACACACACACACACACACACACGCACACACACAAAAACCAATGTGCATGCCCATCAAAGATGGCGGATAGTGCAACAACATAGGGGAATATGACCAGTTTGCCTCAGGGCTCGAGTTATTTGTGCTTCACTAAAAAATCTGATTACGTAAAATGCAAATTGAATCCAAACCAGTCTGGAGAATAGCGCTATTTATGAATACCTGACAACATGCAATGTTGGTCATATCAGTTCAAAAAACTTTTTTTTTTTTTTGGCTAAGATTCTTAAAGAAAAACAAAGAAAAGAAAATCTGACAAAGCGTAAAGTAGTAAAGCTGGAGAGCTCACTGGTAGAAATATGTCTGCCGTGTGTCCTATCCTCCCATCCTCACCCCTTCCCCTATCTCTTCCCCCCCCCCTACCCTCTACCCAGTGGCATTTCATAAATGGCTGATGAAGGGATTTAGAGATTTGGGAGAGATGCAAAGAATGCAGGCTTTGCCAGCTCTCCCCGTCTTCTCTTTCAGGGACATCTGGTTCTCAGAGTGAAAATCGAATTCTTGTCGTTATCTGCACTGCATTAGAATGTTCCTTCCATTTTAGCCATCGGTATGTCTCTGCCATCCCCTCTAATCTGGTCAGTCTGATTTTGTGTCTTTTTTCTCTCTCTGTTTCTGTATCTGTCTCTGTCTCTGTCAATCTGTCTGTCTGTCTGTCTGTCTGTCTGTCTCTTATCTCTTTGTCTATCTCTTCTCTCTCTCTCTCTCTCTTGTCTCTCTCTCTTTCTCTCTCGTTATCGCTGTATCTTTCTCTCGCTGTCTCTCTCTGTTTGTCTCTCTCTTTCTTTGTTTCGAAAGGGGAAGGGTGGAGGGGGGGGGGAGTGGGAGAGAAAGAGACAGAGACAGAGAGACAGAGAGAGGCAGAGCGATAGAAACAGAGAGAGTGTGTGTGTGTGTGCGCTTTTGTGTGTGTGCTAATGTGTATATATGCGGGTGTGCGTGTGTTCATCTGTGCTGTCTGTGTGCGTGCGTACTTGTGTGTATGTATCTACGTGTGGTGTGGTGTGGTGAGTGTGTGTGTGTGTGTGTGTGTGTGTGTGTGTGTTGTTGGT
>CM060311.1:41977691-41985191 GCA_030674185.1 Monoplex corrugatus
TTCTCGTTGTAGTTTGTTGTTTTTGTTGTTGTCGTTGTTGCTGTTCTTGTTGGCGTCGTCAACGTTGTTGTCATCGTTTTTGTTGTTTTTGTTGTTGTTGTTGTTGTTGTTGTTATGCGCGAGCTGTTTACTTGTTTTGGTGGAACAGTGAACTCAAGATGTGATGTTTTGAGTTCAAGTCCAGCCCGCAACATAAACCACTGGCCTGTTGCTGTCAGATTGGTGTCACGAATGTCCCTTCCAATCCACCCCTCTCCATTTCGAGATCTTTTTCGTAAGAAATCTGTCAGATAATTGTTGGCAGATGTGGACGGAGGACGTATGGAATTGTCCGAGTGTGATGATTCCCTCCCTCGAACAAAGTCCAACCCCCAAAGCTCAACTCCACCAACCCTGTTTCTTCCCTCTTCCACCCCCCCCCACCCCCTTTACTTTTCGTGTTACGATTGCCTGCGTTTAGGAACACTGACAGGTTATAAGTTATACTTTTTTGTTTTGTGTTTTGTTTTTTTAGACACTCATGCTTCTGTATTCCCATCGATGATGATAACGTGAAATCAACAACTATTACAAATCATTAATTTTTATGTCAGCTTATGTCACTCTGTGTCCTATACGCTTTCGTAGCCCCATTTCAGTTTTTTTTTATGGCAAATAAATGTGTTCTATGTTCAGATTTCTGAGTTTTGACTTCAGGGTAGGTCTATTACCAATGAGCTATGAGCTGAGGACTGGTTTTATTCATAAGTCTTTTAGCCTCTCCTTTGTAAATGATTTATATGTGAATGGTATTTGAGCTCAATTTTGTTAAATGCTTTAAAACTTTCATCCATTTACCAACATAAGGAGCTGAAGCGAAAAACGGTCTTTAATGGAGAAATCCATAAGCACGGAAATGGAACAGCAACTGAACAGCACCGGTACGATATAAAAAATCACTCCAACAAAAACGGCATTGTCTGAATCCGTCAATTCGGAGAGGCACCGGAACGGCATCGATAGCATAGCGACACTGGTGCGGTATCTCTTTAGTCAAACATAGGAGCAATTTTGTCGCTGCCGCTGATATTCTGTGTAGTAGTATGTAGGTGTGGCGCGGTCTATTCCCGCCAACAGTACATGGTCACTGCATTGTGGGGAAATCTTCTCAAACAAGGCAAAGAGCTACCGTACGGCTACGTACGTATGGATAATATTCTTCTCAAAGAAGGCAAAGAGCTACACTACGGCAACGTACGTATGGAAAGAGTCCTTCTCAAAAGGCAAAGAGCTACCGTACCGCAACGTACGTATGGATAACGTTCTTCTCAAAGAAATCAAAGAACTACCGTACGGCAACATATATATGGATAATGTTCTTCAAACAGAAGGCAAAGAACTACCGTATCGCAACGTATATGATTATGGATAACGTTCTTCTCAAAGAAGGCGCAATTTCAATTTCAGTTTCAATTTCAATTTCTCAGGATGGCGTCTCCGCGCTCAGAATAAATTCCATATACACTAACGTCACAGGTGCCATGTGATGGAGAAGATCCTGAATGATGGTGCCGGAACCCGGGAATGAACCAGGGATCTTTTGAAGAAGGCACAGAGCTACACTACGGGAACGTACGTATGGATAATCGTCATCATCAGATGCCCTGCCTCATAGCATTGGTGATCATGGACTTCCATCTGTCTCTATCTCTTGTTGCCTCAAGCATCTCTTCCACCCTCTTTGTCTTCAGCCACTCTGCAAGTCTGTCTAGTATTTTCTCCCTGGGTCTACCTGGTGTTCTCTTTCCCTCCAGCTTTCCCGTTGTGACCAGGTGCTCCAATTCCCCTTTCCTCATAAAATGGCCTATAAATGTTGCTTGTCTTTTCCTAATCTTCCTTATGAATGATCTACCTGTGTCTGCCTCCATCAAGACTGTCTCGTTTGTTTTCTTTGCTGTCTATGGAACTCTCAACATTCTTCTTAGCAACCACATCTCGGCTGCCTCAATCTTGTTCTGGCTTTGCTTATTGACTGTCCACGCCTCACAGCCGTACAACAGTATTGGTTCTATATAACATTCAAGAACTCTCTTCCTGATGTTAATTGATTGGCATTTGTTGGTAAGAATGCTTTTCCTCTTTTTGAATGCTGTGTTGGTTTGGCCCATTCTGCTGGTTATTTATGATGTGCATCTGCCGTCTGATGAAATGACCGTTCCCTGGTAGTTAAACTTATTAACCTGTCTCAAGGTTGTGCCGTTTGCTGTTATTTTGCATGAGGGGATTTCATGTTTTTTACTGATCATCATGACTTCAGTCTTCCTGCTGTTTAGTTCCAACCCCTTACCTTTGCTTTCGATGGATAATGTTCTTCTAAAAGAAGGAAAAGAACTACTATACAGCAACGTATATATAAATAATGTTCTTCTCAAACAAGGCAAAGAGTAACCCTACGGTAACGTACATATCGATAATGTTCTTCTAAAAGAAGGCAAAGAACTACCGTACCGCAACGTACGTATGGATAATGTTTTTTCTTAAATAAGGCTAAGAGTTACCGTACGAGTACGTACGTATGGATAACGTTCTTCTCAAACAAGGCAAAGAGCTACCGTATGGCAACGTACGTATGGATAATGTTCTTCTCAAAGAAGACAAAGAGCTACCGTATGGCAACGTACGTATGGATAATGTTCTTCTCAAAGAAGACAAAGAGCTACCCTACGGTAACGTATCTATGGATAATGTCCTCAAACAAGGCAATGAGCTACCGTATGGCAACTTACACATGGATAATGTTCTTCTCAAAGAAGACAAAGAGCTATCATACAGCAACCTACGTATGGATAATGTTCTTCTCAAAGAAGACAAAGAGCTATCATACAGCAACAAATGTATGGATAATGTTCTTCTCAATGAAGGCAAAGAACTACCCTACAGCAACAAATGTATGGATAATGATATCAAAGAAGGCAAAGTACTACCTACCACAATGTATATATAGACTGCCATTGCCGTATGCGGTACAGCATGTTTCTGGCCGTCGCCGTTTCATACCGTGCTTATGGATTTCCAGCATTCTTTTTTTTTTTTCATTTCGTGCTATTTTTTGAATAATGGGGAATATGAGGGTTTTTTTCTCTATGAGCATTCCGATTTCTCTTGTCTACGTGGCCTGTTAGCTCAGTTGGCAGAGCATCATGCTTATAAAGCAAGTGTTGTGGGTTCAGTTCTCAGGCCAGCCATTGTCTACGTGTGTGCACGTTGTTCTCAATCAAGCAGTTGCGCTGAAGAAGTCGGCCGG
Organism: Monoplex corrugatus; assembly: GCA_030674185.1. Taxonomy (NCBI): domain Eukaryota; kingdom Metazoa; phylum Mollusca; class Gastropoda; order Littorinimorpha; family Ranellidae; genus Monoplex; species Monoplex corrugatus. The sequence goes on from CM060311.1 coordinate 41,980,975, forward strand.
ATCGCCGATGAAAGCTACACAGTAAGTAGCCTTCTTTTTCACTGAGAGACAGGTTCAGCGAGGTAGCCATCACGTTGTTTTACCCACACTGTCCGCTGGGATGTGTTGCTGCACAGTCTGCATACGCCGTCTTTGACGGACGTACATGCTGAATGTTTTCATGATTCCATCAGCTAAGTCACTGACATGATTTACATGATCTTTAACGTGCGTATTTGACGCTCTGCACACATACACATACGAAGGGGATATTACCACAAATAGGTCAATGTTGACCTGGTAGATAGGAAAAACTTCTCCTCCCTTTACCAATCTTTATCATTACCATTAATTATCGCCAAGTTGATACAATAATTTGTACTCTGTATTGATTAATTAAAAAAAATGTACTGTAGCAGATGGAATCGAAAAACTTTGTAAACAATTTTGTGTCCATACACACAAACAGGCGTCACGGGTCTTTCAGAATCATTTCCATCAACACTACATCTTTTAATTGGCAGATTGAATATGACGTTCATACTGGATTGAAGATGACGTTTATACTGGGTGAAGATGACGTTCATACTGGGTTGAATATGACGTTCATACTGGGTTGAAGATGACGTTCATACTGGGTTGAATATGACGTTCATACTGGTTGAATATGACGTTCATACTGGATGATTGACGTTCATATGGATTGAATGAGTTCATACTGGGTTGAAGATGACGTTCATACTGGGTTGAATATGACGTTCATACTGGGTTGAAGATGACGTTCATACTGGGTTGAAGATGACGTTCATACGCGTACAATGCTGACCGTCACAGTGTTATCACAGAAACCCAAGGTGGTAATTACCATGGAACACATGCGTCGGGTCATGTCCTCGTCTGAGGCTTTGTCCTTTAAGAAACTAGAAAAGCTGCACGTACACAATACAATGTCCGTCCTTTTTGACGTTTCTAAGTCAGTTTAAATAGAAATCCCCTCGTATTTTGTTTCCTTCCCCTACGCTAGCGTACGTGTGATTTTATATATTGATTTTAAAGTGTGACCCTCATATCAATAAGATTGACATTTGTCAAGCTAGATTTATGATGCCAGCTGGTCAAAGAACGCGACTGCATTTTCTATCTGCAGTTGACAATCTACAACTCCCGTCTCCTTTCTTTCTTTGCTATGTGAGGCTATTGCCTTATTTCAATACCTTAACAAAAAACGATATTATAAAAATGGTGGGGACAATGCCATCTTCGAAGCAATCGTCCTGCTTTCAAGATCCAATTAAAACTTCAACAAAAGAAAATAGTGGTTCACAGGTTTGAAAAGATGCCAGACTGGAGAATTCTATAGTGTTCAGTGTAATTGATATTCACGTAATATCCCAGCTTCAATTCAGTGCAGATTGGATTTTCATACAGACGCTTATGCAGCGAAGAACACGTACATTGCTGCTTACAGTCTCTGATAAAGAAGAAGTCTCCTTCGATGTGAAAGACAGTCCCTATGGATTATTTCCTCCTCTGATAAGTGACATTATTTTCCTCCTCTGATAAGTGACATTTTTTTCTTTCTCTGATAAGTGACATTCATTATTTTCCTTCTCTGAAAAGTGACATTATTTTCCTTCTCTGAATAAGTGACATTATTTTCCTTCTCTGAAAGTGACATTATTTTCCTTCTCTGAAAAGTGACATTATTTTCTTCTCTGAAAAGTGACATTATTTTCCTTCTCTGAAAAGTGACATTATTTTCCTTCTCTGAAAAGTGAATTATTTTCTTCACTTTATTCTAATCTAAAACCAAAGCCACTGAAAGTGTGTCAGAATCACAAACATAATTTTGTTGTGGTTTCCAGTCTAGTTCCAAGTGTTATTTCTTACCATTCAAATTTTAGAGTCATTGATAAACAGTCAAACACCAAAGAGTATCAACTTTGGAAACCAGTAACACATGAATTATGAATGAAAACGCCCATTTTCATTGAACGAAACAAGATGCAGACTTTCGATCAACTGGTTTTTGTTTAGAAAACACGATAGACAGCAAAGACACAAATAATCTAGAGTTTAGACAAAAACAGCGGATGAGATAACTTCCCTACAACAGAGTTATCTCATTCAGCTCGACGTTGAGCGAAACATCTTTCACTTTCTGAAATTTGTGCCTGTCTTGTCTCGTGAACTGAATACGCTTTCTCGTTCTGTTTTAGTGTATGTTCTCGATTGTGTTTGCGTGAACCTGGCAGTCACTTTCGTTGACATTACGTACTATTTTTTTTTTCACAAATTCGCTCACTGAAAATCTACACACCATGGTCTATTGACAAATTACACCCAGTCTGTGTTTTGTTCAGCTTGTCCTTTTATCTTGTACTCTACAAGGGACATAAAGCGTCATAAAGTATTTGAATTTTTTCTTTAGTTTTTTTGTCTATAGGGATTACGCTGGTGTCCTGTTCAACGTTCATCTGGTTTTGGGAATTCATGTTTAACAGTGGAGTGTGTGGCTTTGTGGTTAAAACACCTGTGTAGGGTGGTGCGATTGTAGTCTGGGACAGACATCTGTATATAAAGGAAGCCCAGAAACAACTCCATCATCACGCTGTCTACAAAAAGTTGGACCAACCTGCACACATGACCAATCATGCCAAGATATCCAAACTTATCAACAATCTCATAACCTCTAAGCAGCTGCCCCCCACTGCCAGACTACTCATCAAACAACTTCCAGTCCAATCACTTTTTTATTTACTTCCCAAAATACATAAAGCCAACAATCCTGGCCGTCCTATCGTGTCAGCTTGCAACTGCCCAACTGAAAATATTTCTCAGTTTCTTGACCACATTTTGCAACCTATAGTCCAGTCTTTGCCTACCTTCATCAAAGACACTAACCATACATTGAATCTGATTCAAATAATAAATGAAGACCACACCTTCAAACCCCAATACCTGTTCACTCTGGATGTGACCTCTTTGTATACCAGCATACCCCACTCCGACGGGTTAAAAGCTCTCCAGCATTTTCTAGACAAATGACGTGATCAAACATTGTCTACTTCAACCCTCGTCCGACTTGCGGAGCTGGTCCTGACAATGAATATATTTTCGTTTGGTGATGAGACTTTCTCGCAAGTTAGCGGAGTCGCTATGGGTACAGAGACGGGCCCCAGCTATGCTTGTCTGTTCATGGGATATTTGGAGGAACAAATCCTACAACAATACAAGAAACCCAAACCTGAGGTTTACAAAAGATACATAGATGATTGCATTGGCATGACATCCTGTATTTTGCAATTCATCCATTACGTCCAAACGTTTCACCCATCCATCAATTCACATATGAAATTTCAAGCACATCCATATGCTTTCTTGATATCGAAGTTTCCCTTCAATCTGAACAACTAGTCACTACAGTCCACTACAAACCTACAGACTCACATTCCTACCTGGACTATCAATCATCTCACACTTCCAACACCAGAAACAGCATTCCCTACTCGCAGTTCTTGAGACTACGACGCCTCTGCTCAGACGAAGACGATTTCCAGGACAAAGCAGATAAATGACTACATTTTTCCTGCGCAGACATTACCCACTCGAGGTCATCAATGAAGCCCGGAAAAAGTCAACTCTGTCCTCGGCCAAATGCCCTCCATTCGATGCCCAAAGCTGCCACAGAGGATCGGCCAGTCCTCAGTCTAGTTTACCACCCGTCCATGTACCTCGTAAAAAGGATCATCTTGTCCAACTGGAACATTCTGCAATCCAGTCCCACTACAGGTGAAACCTTTGACCAGCGCCCTTTGATCGTCTACATGAGAGACACAAATCTCCGCGACTTGCTGGTGCATTCAAATCTCAGCAAACCAGTCAGCCAACCTCCAGGAACCTCTCCATGTAACAAAACTAAATGCAAGACATGTCCTTTCTTGTGCACATGTCCTTTCTTGTTTAGTCTTGTTTTGTTGGATACGCGCTTACATTGGTTTTCTTGTTTTTCTGGTACCTGTGTAGTGTTTGAAAAACTGGAGCTCAAATCATGGGATCGGACAAAAAGATTTTTCCCTACCCCCCTCCACCTGACCTTATGTGGAATTGTAAATGCTTGTCTTTTGGAGATAAACCAGAGATTATATGAGTTGCTGAAAATGAAAATAATACATAAAAGAACTAAACTAAAAACGTTCAAATTCAAAAATGATAAGAGTGGCGACGCACTGCGGCGA
>CM060311.1:41992691-42027691 GCA_030674185.1 Monoplex corrugatus
GTCAGCTTAGTATTTCATACCCCCCCCCCCCAGCCACTCATCTACTCCATGCTTCCTTCCAAGTCCTTGTCAGTGTGCAGAGGTTTGTGTAGGCCCAAGGAGTCTACAAGATGATCACTGACAGATTTGTATTTTTAACGCTTATTTTTTCATTTTATTCCCCCCCCCCCCCCTTTTTTTGTTTTTGTTTTTGTTTTTTTGTTTCTCTTGGTTTTTTCTTTTTTCTTTTAGGTGCCAGTGCCTTTATCGAAACAAAACAATGGAATTATTTTTTCCCTGTGTGTGCGTGTGTGTGGTGTGTGTGTGTGTGTGTGTGTGTGTGTGTTGTGTGTGTGTGTGTGTGTCTGTGTGTCTGCGTGTGTGTGTGTGGTGTGTGTGTGTGCGTGTGTGTGTGTGTGTGTGTGTGTGTTTGTGTGTGTGTTTGTGTGTGTGTCTGTCTGTGTGTCGTGTGTCTGTGTGTGTGTGTGTCTGAGTGTGTATGTGTGTGTCTGTGTGTGTGCGTGTGCGCGTGTGTGTGTGTGTGCGTGTGTGTGTGTGTTGTCTGTCTTCTGCGTGTGTGTGTGTGTGTGTGTGTATGTATGTGTGTGTGCGTGCATGCGTCGTGCGTGTGTGTATGTATGTGTGTATGACGTGCCTATTTCTGCACACTTTTTGCCAAGTAAAACTCATTAGTTGCAGTGATCTTTTTTTTCACGTTGTTCGTCGTCTGATCCGAAAGACTTACCATTAACCCTTTGACTTCCGTACCCTATCCACCAACTGCAAAAATTAACCCTTTGACTCCCTCACCCTATCCACCAACTTCGTGCAGGAAGCTGGAGGACAGGATGAGGGAGTCAAAAGGTTACGTTTTTGCTTTGCTAGCATGCTTGACAATACAGGATGCTGGTATCTAGCAGTATAGGAAACAAACAGAGCTTAACAGCAAGGCCTCCAAGACATTGAAAGTTATGTCAAAGGCTTCTGCCTAATGTTAACTAAACTAAACATCAGTAAGTAGAGCGAGGTGGACCTTTTGTACTTTATCCACCTGTATTAGTCTGGGCAGATGGAAGAGAGCGACAATATGGACTGGGTGGCTCTTACTGTCTCTGTGTCATTATTTCCAAACCTACGACTCTGTTTCCTAATAATGCCCTTTCAGTCGGATATTCTGCATTTCCTTATCCCTTCCCATCCATCCGTTTCCCCTCAATACTCCCCTCTGCTCTCCCATCTGCCATTTCCTCCCTTACCCAGCCCTTTCCTTCTAGTTTCCTACCGCGCCAGGTTTCTATTTTTTCCCTACATGAAACAGTTCACATTTCGTATGTATACTTTATCTCAAAATATTCACACAGGAAACTTTACAATCATGAAACAAACCGACAATACTTTAGACAAATGACGTCATTGAAATCAATCACAATCTTCCAGTGACAAAAACATATGAGGGAGACATTACTGTGTCTCTCTGTCTGTGTCTGTCTGTCTCTGTCTCTCTGTCTCAGTCGCTCTGTCTGTCTGTCTGTGTCTGTCTGTTTGTCTCTCTCTCATACACACACTCACACACACACACACACACACACACACCACACACACACCACACACCACACACACACACACACACACACACACACACACACACACACACACACACACATACACACTCTCTGTCTCTGTCTCTGTGTCTGTGTCTGTCTCTGTCTCTCTCTCTCTTTCTCTGTCTCTTTCTCTACCTCTCTGTTTGTCTACCTGCCTGCCTGCCTACCTGCCTGTCTGTCTGTCTGTTTGTCTGTCTGTCTGTCTCTCTTTGATGAAGATAGTGTTCATGTGATGAATGGCTCGTGTGAAGACTATGTTCAGTTAACGACTTTTTTGAAAGATGAGGACAGTAGTCTGCTGATCGATAAATTGTATGATGAATACGGTGTTCAGCTCATGAATACCATCAATGACGAACACAGATTTCAGCTGTAAATGGGTTGTATGACAAAGAGTGCTCGCATGATAACTAATCTGTATCATGAAGACAATGTTCATAGCTCTGAGGAATAGCTTGCAGCATAAAGAAATGTTCATAACTATGACGAATGGCTTGTATCGTGAATATAATGTTCATTACTATTCTGAATGACTTGTATCATGAAGACAATGTTCATTATTATGATGAATGAGTCGTATCATGAAGACAATGTTTATTATTATGATGAATGACTTGTATCATGAAGACAATGTTCATTATATTCTGAATGGTTGTATCATGAAGACAATGTTCATTACTATTCTGAATGGCTTGTAGCATGAAGACAATGTTCATTACTATGATGAATGGCTTGTAGCATGAAGACAATGTTCATTATTATGATGAATGGCTTGTAGCATGAAGACAATGTTCATTATTATGATGAATGGCTTGTAGCATGAAGACAATGTTCATTATTATGATGAATGGCTTGTAGCATGAAGACAATGTTCATTATGATGAATGGCTTGTAGCATGAAGACAATGTTCATTATTATGATGAATGGCTTGTAGCATGAAGACAATGTTCATTACTATGATGAATGGGTCGTATCATGAAGACAATGTTTATTATTATGATGAATGGTCGTATCATGAAGACAATGTTCATTATTATGATGAATGGCTTGTAGCATGAAGACAATGTTCATTATTATGATGAATGGCTTGTAGCATGAAGACAATGTTCATTACTATGATGAATGGCTTGTATCATGAAGACAATGTTCATTATTATGATGAATGGGTCGTATCATGAAGACAATGTTCATTATTGTGATGAATGGCTTGTATCATGAAGACAATGTTCATTATTATGATGAATGAGTGGTATCATGAAGACAATGTTCATTATTATGATGAATGGTCGTATCATGAAGACAATGTTCATTATTATGATGAATGGGTCGTATCATGAAGACAATGTTCATTATTGTGATGAATGGCTTGTATCATGAAGACAATGTTCATTATTATGATGAATGAGTGTATCATGAAGACAATGTTCATTATTATGATGAATGGCTTGTATCATGAAGACAATGTTCATTATTATGATGAATGGGTCGTATCATGAAGACAATGTTCATTATTATGATGAATGGGTCGTATCATGAAGACAATGTTCATTATTATGATGAATGGGTCGTATCATGAAGACAATGTTCATTATTATGATGAATGGGTCGTATCATGAAGACAATGTTCATTATTATGATGAATGGGTCGTATCATGAAGACAATGTTCATTATTATGATGAATGGCTTGTATCATGAAGACAATGTTCATTATTGTGATGAATGGCATGTAGCATGAAGACAATGTTTCATTTTATGATGAATGGTCTATCATGAAGACAATGTTCATTATTATGATGAATGGGTCGTTATCATGAAGACAATGTTCATTATTTGATGAATGGCTTGTATCATGAAGACAATGTTCATTATTGTGATGAATGGCTTGTAGCATGAAGACAATGTTCATTATTATGATGAATAGCTTGTAGCATGAAGACAATGTTCGTTATTGTGATCAATGGCTTGTAGCATGAAGACAATGTTCATTATTGATGAATGGCTTGTAGCATGAAGACAATGTTCATTATTGTGATGAATGGCTTGTAGCATGAAGACAATGTTCATTATTGTGATGAATGGCTTGTAGCATGAAGACAATGTTCATTATTATATGAATGGCTTGTAGCATGAAGACAATGTTCATTATTATGATGAATGGCTTGTAGCATGAAGACAATGTTCATTACTATGATGAATGGCTTGTATCATGAAGACAATGTTCATTATTATGATGAATGGCTTGTATCATGAAGACAATGTTCATTATTATGATGAATGCTTGTATCATGAAGACAATGTTCATTATTATGATGAATGGCTTTATCATGAAGACAATGTTCATTATGTGATGAATGGCTTGTATCATGAAGACAATGTTCATTACTATGATGAATGGCTTGTAGCATGAAGACAATGTTCATTATTGTGATGAATGGCTTGTACATGAAGACAATGTTCATTATTGTGATGAATGGCTTGTAGCATGAAGACAATGTTCATTACTATGATGAATGGCTTGTAGCATGAAGACAATGTTCATTATTATGATGAATGGCTTGTAGCATGAAGACAATGTTCATTACTATGATGAATGGCTTGTATCATGAAGACAATGTTCATTATTATGATGAATGGGTCGTATCATGAAGACAATGTTCATTATTGTGATGAATGGCTTGTATCATGAAGACAATGTTCATTATTATGATGAATGAGTGGTATCATGAAGACAATGTTCATTATTATGATGAATGGTCGTATCATGAAGACAATGTTCATTATTATGATGAATGGGTCGTATCATGAAGACAATGTTCATTATTGTGATGAATGGCTTGTATCATGAAGACAATGTTCATTATTATGATGAATGAGTGGTATCATGAAGACAATGTTCATTATTATGATGAATGGCTTGTATCATGAAGACAATGTTCATTATTATGATGAATGGGTCGTATCATGAAGACAATGTTCATTATTATGATGAATGGGTCGTATCATGAAGACAATGTTCATTATTATGATGAATGGGTCGTATCATGAAGACAATGTTCATTATTATGATGAATGGGTCGTATCATGAAGACAATGTTCATTATTATGATGAATGGGTCGTATCATGAAGACAATGTTCATTATTATGATGAATGGCTTGTATCATGAAGACAATGTTCATTATTGTGATGAATGGCATGTAGCATGAAGACAATGTTCATTATTATGATGAATGGGTCGTATCATGAAGACAATGTTCATTATTATGATGAATGGGTCGTATCATGAAGACAATGTTCATTATTATGATGAATGCTTGTATCATGAAGACAATGTTCATTATTGTGATGAATGGCTTGTAGCATGAAGACAATGTTCATTATTATGATGAATAGCTTGTAGCATGAAGACAATGTTCGTTATTGTGATCAATGGCTTGTAGCATGAAGACAATGTTCATTATTGTGATGAATGGCTTGTAGCATGAAGACAATGTTCATTATTGTGATGAATGGCTTGTAGCATGAAGACAATGTTCATTATTGTGATGAATGGCTTGTAGCATGAAGACAATGTTCATTATTATGATGAATGGCTTGTAGCATGAAGACAATGTTCATTATTATGATGAATGGCTTGTAGCATGAAGACAATGTTCATTACTATGATGAATGGCTTGTATCATGAAGACAATGTTCATTATTATGATGAATGGCTTGTATCATGAAGACAATGTTCATTATTATGATGAATGCTTGTATCATGAAGACAATGTTCATTATTATGATGAATGGCTTTATCATGAAGACAATGTTCATTATTGTGATGAATGGCTTGTATCATGAAGACAATGTTCATTACTATGATGAATGGCTTGTAGCATGAAGACAATGTTCATTATTGTGATGAATGGCTTGTAGCATGAAGACAATGTTCATTATTGTGATGAATGGCTTGTAGGCATGAAGACAATGTTCATTACTATGATGAATGGCTTGTAGCATGAAGACAATGTTCATTGTTATGATGAATGGCTTGTATCGTGAAGACAATGTTCATTATTATGATGAATGGCTTGTATCATGAAGACAATGTTCATAGCTATGATGAATGGCTTGTATCATGAAGACAATGTTCATAGCTATGATGAATGGCTTGTAGCATGAAGACAATGTTCATAGCTATGATGAATGGTTGTATCACGAAGACAATGTTCATAGCTATGATGAATGTGTTTTACCATGAAGACAATGTTCATTACTATGAAGAATGCGTTTGTGTCATGAAAACAATGTTCATTACTACGATTAATGGTTTGAATGATGAAGTCAATTTTCATCTGATAAACGGGATTTATGGAAATGAAAAAGAAAAGCGTTCGTGTGATAATTAATGGCTTTTATCTTGAAGAAATGTTCATAATTATGAAGACAATTTTTTTTCAGCTGACAAGCTGGTTTTATGATGAATGGAGAGTGTTCATAGAATGAATGGTTTGTAACAGAAAGTCGATGTGTTCATAACAACGATCAATATCCTGAATGATGACGACGATTTTCAACCGATAAACAAGTTTTATCATGAAGAGAGCATTTATATGATGACTAGTTTGAGTGACGAAGACATGACGTGCGGCGTGCTTATAAATTGTTCATTTGATGAAAAAACAACAACCAATATTCAGGAACCAGAAAAAACACAAAAGAAGAATATGAACGCGTATTTAATACAACAAACGAGACAGGCGCAAATTTTCGGCCAACTGGCCCTTGTCAAGCGTAAGATTACAAACAAATAAACACTACATACAAAAAAATTGAGAAAAAGACTGAAACTTCCCTGCTGCTGTCTTCAATGTGAGAAAAGGAACCAACTTTTTCTCAATTTCTTTGTATGTAGTGTTTATTTGTTTGTAATCTTACGCCTGACAAAGGTCAGTTGGCCGAAAATTTTGCGCCTGTCTTGTTTTCTTGTATTAAATACGCGTTCATATTCTTTTTTGTGTTTTTTCTGGTTCCTGTTTGCTTTAACGCGGGCAGTCACACTTGTTTTGGATTTCAACAATATTCAGTTGACTTGTGCTTTGATGAGAGTGTTCAGTTAATGGCTCTTATCATGAAGGCATTGTTAGTTGAATTGTTTGTTTTGAAAGAAAAATAAAGGTTACATGGATGAATGGGTCGTATGACGAAGACAGTGATGGATGGAATCGTATCATATAAGTTTTCTGTTGAAGTTTATGTTTTTTATGTTTATGTATTTTTATTGTTTTTGTTATGTTCTGGGTTATATGACAGAAGTAGCATCATGACTATGAATGGCAAATACAGTGAACACAGTAATAAATTGATAAAATGGGCTATCGTTAACGCTGAATATTTGTGACACTGTTGGATTTAGAATAAATGTTCCTTTTTTTAAAAGGAAACAAAAATGCTGAAAACTGAATGTACACGTACAGTTTTTTTTTATGCTCAAAACACCATATCTATAATTAAGGATCTTTTCTGCACAAGCTTGTTTAGTGGAAAGATGTATTATTGTTTAGATACAGTTTTGTAAGAATAAAACTGAAACAAAAACTTTCACTTCCACCTCAAACATCGAATTTATATTGAGCGCAGAACCGTTTATATCTCCTTAAAATGTTTAGATCAAAAAATCACAGTGAAGATGTTTATCACAGAACTGAACGTAAAGAAAACTGACTGGTAAGTAACAAAGAAGGTATAGAAAATAAAGTGTTTCATGGCATTTCTCTCTCTCTACTACTGGTACATCGAACAGAAAGGGAGACTTCATGTCCTCTATTTGTCTATATTATTATTATCCAGACAGAGGGGAAATAACTCTCCCTGCCACCCTCTGCGGTCACCGGCTGATCCCCCCCCCCCCTTTCTGTCTCATTATTTTCAAACCTTGTCTACATCATTATCTCTCTAACAGCCTGTCGTAGTGAACGCCTCCCACCCTCCCTCTTCCCTACCCCCCCTCCACACATCCACCCACCCTCCTTCCTGGCCATCACATCTGCACCAGTTGGCATTCTCACCCTGCAGGCTACACTCTCACGAGAGAGCTTGTTAGTGTACTGATGCTCTTGTTGCTGTGTTCGTCTCTCTCTCTCTGTGTGTGTCTCTCTCTCTCTGTGTCTCTGTCTCTCTTTCCCTCTGTCTATGTCTCTCTCCTTGTCTTTCTCTGTCTCTCTCTGTCTCTCGTATTTGTCTGTCTGTCTCTCTCTCTCTCTCTTTCTTTCTTTCTCTCTCTCTCTCTCTCTCTTTCTTTCTTTCTCTCTGTCTGTCTGTCTGTCTGTCTGTCTGTCTGTCTCTCTCTCTCTCTCTCTCTCTCTCTCTCTCTCTCTCTCCTTTTAATTCTTTTTGAGACCCTTCACATCTAACATGTGCAGTCGTGCCTGCAACGTCTGCACTCTTCCTTTGACCTCATTTGCCTGCTTTCATGTACGTTTATCAAAAGCCTCTGGGTCGGTCCTTTTTTGGGTGTATGTGTGGGGGGGGGGGGAGAGGGGGATGGGAAGGGGAGAGCTGGGGTGGGCAAGGAGACAGATGGTTCCCAACTCTTCGAGATCTGACACAAGGGAAGTTTGAAGTGAAATGCACAAAACATGTCTCGTCATCGGAAAACGGAGATCGCTTTAATCTCTGTCTCTGTCTCTGTCTCTCTCTGTCTCCGTCTCTCTCTGTCTCTTTCTCTCTCTCTCCTACTCTCTCTTTCTCTCTTTCTCTTTCTCTCTCTCTCTCTCTCTCTCTATTTCTCCCTCCCTCTCTCTCTCTGTCTGCACGCATCATCACTCACATCTCATCATCACCATCATCATCATCATCACCACCACCTCATCATCACATCATCATCATCATCACGGTTGAAAATTGCGAAAAAAAAACCAAACATATTTTTTCCTAACTTATCGCCTAACTAAGCTTTGCTCAGGAACATGTTTATTTCAAATACCAGCCCAACACACGCAATGACATAATAAATTATCATTCATAACTGAGATCTCTTCAAGACAGAAACGTCCATATTTTTAAGAAGCACAAATGAACGTGCGCAACCGCTGCAAACAAATATACAGCTCCATAAAGAAATGTACAATTCCATAAAGAAATATACAACTCTGTAACGAAATATACAACTCACGAAAAAATGTACAACCCCAAAGAAATATACAATTCATGAAATATACAACTTCATAAATGCTCCTACGTTTCAAAGCTAATACACACACACACACACACACACACACACACACACACACACACACACACACACACACACACACACACACACACACACACACACACACACACACACACACACTCAACAACCATTGCATGTCCACACACACACGCAACACACACACGCAACTACACTCAACCTCATACCACACCATGCCCTTGACAATCCAAAAGTATCTCTCTATCTGTCTGCTTGTCTATCGATCTACATACTGTCATTCTATCTGTCTATCTATGTATTATCTATCTGTCTGTCTATCTGTCTATCTATCTCTGTTTGTCTATCTCTGTATGTGTATTTGTGTATGTATTAATGTATGTATGTACGTATGTAATGTATGTATGTACGTATGTATGTATGTATGTATGTATGTATGTATGTATGTATGTATGTATGTATGTATGTATGTAAGTAAGTATACACACACATACACACACACACACTATATATATATATATATATATATGCATGTATGTGTATGTGCGCGCATGCGTACGTGCGTGTGTGTATGTGTGCGCGTGCGCCTGCTGCTTTCGTGCGTGCGTGTGTGCGTACATGTGTGTGTATGTGTCTGTTCTGTCTGTGTCTGTGTGTTTGTGTGTGAGAGTGATTCTTTCTTACTTTCTTTCTTGTTCTTCTTCATCTTTTGAACCTATACGAAAAATGCATAGTCTGAACTACTTCGAATACCATCAATGATAGTCTGTGAAGTGTATAAAACCTTCATACATCTCAGCTGGAACTCATGGTACAGACGATACGGATGGCCAGATACCTATACTCATATGATAACAGAAACGTAATTAACGCAGAGATAGAGCATCACTCTCATTCCAATATGCTTGCAGGTGATTTCCCAGGTAGAAATCACTTGGTGTGTGGTGTGTGTGTGTGTGTGTGTGTGTGTGTGTGTGTGTGTGTGGTGTGTGTGTGTGTGTGTGTGTGTGCCTGCAGCGCACTCGTGTGTGTGTGCGCGCTGCGTGTGTGTGTTTGTGTGTGTGTGTGTGTGTGTGTTTGTGTTGTGTGTTGTGTGTTCGCTTCGTTCTTGATTCAGTCTGTCACTGATTCGTCTTTAGTTGTGTCGCTGCGTCATCGCTCAGGGTTGTTTTGTGGTGCAGTTTTGTGTTGTGTGTGTGTGTGTGTTGTGTTAGTGTGCGTGCGTGCGTGCGTGCGTTTGTGCTGCGTGTGTGTGTGAGAGAGACGGGGCGCCACTAAAACATGGATGCTGGCCCCGAGGAAAATTGAAATCTGTTACCTCACTAACCTTACGACCACAGGATTATGTGAAATCCGTTTACTTTTCTTGGAACCAGAAATGCACAAAATTAAGATGAGAACGTATATCTAATAATTTTTTTTATAACAAAACAGCCAGGCGCAAATTTTCGGCCAACTGGCCTTTATGAAGTGTACACAAAGACTACAAAGAGTATATATACACAAACCTAAATGGAAAAAAGTAACAGTTGAATATTTCCTGACGTTTTGTTTAACAGGGAAAAGGACGGGTCTTTTGTTACCTTTCTCTTTAAGTAACGGAACCGCTTACTTACATATATGTATATACATATGACAGGGTTATTTGTTATCCGTGTTTGGTTGTTTTTCTTGTTCTTCTTGTTGTCGTTCGTCGTCGTCGTCGTCGTCGTTCTTATTGTTGTTTTAATTTTCAGTCACTTTTTTTGTTTGCAGTATTCGTTCTGCAATCTTGAAAACATTGGTTTCATGACAGTAAAACAATGTTTTCGGTGGCTGAAAAATCCTACATGGAAAAAGGCGGTATCTTTGACAGTGGTCACAAATTAAGTCTAGATGGCATGTTTGCTTAAGTTCAGCCTTTCTGCAATCCCGTTTGTCTTTCACGATGAGCAATCATTTTTCCTCAAAGTTGATAAGTCCTCTGCGTATCATCTACCTCAGGGTTCGCTTTTTGCGTGCAGACTTTTCAGATGTTTACGTCCGACGCCGTCATTCTGGGTGTCTCTGAAGCGTCGTGTAGGCGACCTAGAAGCGATTTTCTTGAAGCACACCTGCTGTAGAGGATGTGTTTGAGGATTCTGCTGCCTTTTGAATTAACGGATATGGCCGGGCTTTCTCAGTCACCTCACTGTAGGAGACCTTGTCCCTTTATGAAATGTTGAGGACTGTTAATGTATTTTCTGTCTTGCCTATTAGCGCAACAGAAGGGAAGTTAATAATATCGCTCAGTTATGCTTTCTCTCTCTCTGTCTCTCTGTGTCTGTATATCTCTGTCTCTTTCTGTCTTTCTCCATCTGTCTGTCTCTCTCCGTCTCTGTCTCTTTGTCTGTCTGTCTGTCTTTCTCTCTGTCTTTCTCTAGGCTCTCTCTCTCTCTCTCTGGCTCTCTCTGCTGTGTCTATGTCTCTGTGTCTCTCTATCTCGTCTGTCTGTTTTCTGTCTATCTGTCTGTCTGTCTGTCTCTCTCTCTCTCTCTCTTTATGTGTTTCTGTCTTTCTCTCTGTCTATTTCTCTTTATAGTATGTCTCTCTCTCTCTCTCTCTGCCTCTCTCTATATAGAATAGCAAAGGCAAGTTTGAAAAATGGCTTCTGGTCAATAACATTTACCTTTGGAAAATAAAGCATCATTGTCATTGTCATTGTTATTGTTATTGTTATTATTATTGTTATTGTTATTGTCATTGTCTCTCTCTCTCTCTTCTCTCTGTCTCTGTCTCTCTTTCTTTCTCTTCTCTCTGTCTCTCTCTCTCTGTCTCTCGCTCTTCGTCTCTCTCTTTTTTCTCTTTTTTCATTCTCTCTCTCTCTTTCTCTCTCTCTCTCTCTGTTTGTCTGTCTGTCTGTCTATTTGTCTAGCTGTCTCTCTGTCTTTGTTTATGTCTGTCTGTCTCTCTTTCTACCCCCCCCCCCCCCCCCTCTTCCTTCTTTCTTCGTCTCTGTGTGTGTATTTTTCCGTCTCTCTTTATTTCCTTCAATTTATGTGTTTATTGTGTCTGTATTTCAGCTGAAATACATGTAAAACGTTGCACCCTAACCAAAAGAAAGTTGTTGTTTTTTAGCGTGATATTAGTTTTAGATCGATCCACTGATTTTCGTTATCAGAGTCTCAACAACTAGTTGTGTATATCGTATATCAGTTTTAGTAATGTTGTATCTGTTGGTTGTTTTTAGCCATTTTCACCAGCAATAAGCGGGGTAAGAATGTGGGTTGAGCAATTTGGCCCAAGCAGTGGGAATTATTGACAATGCTAGTTTTACTAGGTTTTGGGATCACAGCTGCAAAAAACAGGCCCAAGGGAGATTATTAATATTGCATGAGCATTCTTTCTCAGTCTGTGTGTCTCTGTCTCTGTGTCTCTCTGTCTGTGTCTCGCTGTCTCTGTCATTGTCTGTCTCTGTCTATCTGTCTGTCTGTCTGTCTTCTCTCTCTGTCTGTCTCTGTCTCTTTTTATCTCTCTCTGTCCATCTATCTGTCTTCATCTCTGTCTCTGCCTCTGTCTCTGTCTGTCTGTCTCTCTTCTTCTCTGTCTGTCTTCTTCTCCTCTGTATGTGTTTCTCTTTCCATCTCTCACTTTCTCTGTCTTTTTCTCTTTTTCTCTATCTGTCTCCTTCTCTCTCTCTCTCTCTCTCTCTCTCTCTCTCTCTCTCTCTCTTTCTCTCTCTCTATCCTCTTCTCTCTCTTTCTTTCTCTTTCTCTCTCTGTAAGTCTATATGTCTGTATGTCTATCTGTCTATCTGCCTCTCTCTCTCTCTTTCTCTCTTCCTAGCTACTTCCTCCCCATCCTATCACCCCCTCCCTCTTCTTCATGGCATTCCAGTCTCCTGTTCCAAGCTCCAGCAAAGACACTGTCCCTCCAGGCCTGGGGCTTCTGAGAGCTGATTAACCTGGTTGTGTTATGCAGTTTTCTTCTTCTGTTCCGTCAGGTCTCTTTAATTCCAAACTTGGGCAGTCATGCTTGCAGTATTCTGTTCTGCCCTCAGTTACCCTTGTTCGTGAGCTTTTCAAGAAAAATATCAAGCCTCTCAATCATTACTCGTTTGGGCATTTCATGGCTAGGGAATTCATAGAGACTGTTTTATTAGCTACTGGTTTGATAGATCTGGTGCATTGGAAAATCTTGTAATCTTTTTCCATCAGTGTGAGCATTGTTTGGGTTCCAACGAACGCATTGTGGCCTTAGCTAGTTTCTAGACCATTTTGATCGTCGCTTGATTTGTTTATTTTTTTTCTTCCAAATCTGAACTTGGAAAATAATCGTCTGAAAAAAAAAACCCAGGTTCTTTTTAACCTACCTTCCATTTCAAAAATACTTCCGAAGATCGTATTGTATTATCTATTGAAAGATCTCTCTGACGATGGTTTACTTGAGAATCTATCAGTCAACTCACAGGAATGATCACAACACAACAAAAACTGCTGTTTTGAGTGTCGTGAATGATCTGCTTATAGATTGGAAACAAAACTCTTTGTTGGTCTGTTAGACCTCAACGCAGCATTTGATACGCTTGATCAATTTAATTTTGCGAAAAGATTGGAAGCTGCAATTGAGATTCAAGATAGCACTCTTGTGAGATTTGTGTCATTGTCATTGAGCGCTCCCAATTCGTCATTATAAAATAGTAGGTTACCAGCTTCTTGCCCTTACCTCTGGTGTATGGTGTACCACTAGATATTGTTCTGGGACAAGCGCTAAACAGTGTTTATATATGCATGTATATGTGTATATACATACATACATATATATCATATATATATATATATATATATATATATATATAAAGAGAAGAAGAGAGATGAAGCACATGAAAAAAGACAACAAAACGACGTAAAATTTTCCCTATGTATATATGTATGCATGTATAAGTCGGTATATTATCACAACTCGTTTATAACTTGTTTCACATTTCATGTATTATGATTCATTTTTTCTGTGTTCAAATTTGGTGTGTACAATAACAAGGATTAGCTGTAAGACAGGTCCAATGGGACCTAATGCTAGTACATTTGAATAATAAAGTATTCTGATGTCTGAAGTCTGAGGTCTACGTTATCACTTGTCTTTCAAGTCAGCTTTTCCTCGTTTGAAGCTACCAATCCATCAACAAACTGTCCTCTGTCTGTCTGTCTGTCTGTCGGTCTATCTATCTATCTATCTATCTATCTATCTATATATAAATACATATATGTATATATGTATATATGTATACATGTGTGTGTACATATATACATATATATATGTATATATATATATACATATGTATAGAGAGAGATACATAGATAGCTACACAGATACATATATAAATATGTATACACACATACGCACACACACGTATATATATACACATACGTGTACACACACACACACACACACACACACACACACACACACACACACACACTCTCTCTCTCTCTTTTTTGTGTGTGTGTGTGTGTGTGTGTTTGTGTGTGTATGTGTGTGTGTGTGTGTATGCCAATAGCTTATGCACTTCATAATAACACCCGAGACAAAGACAGACGGACATATGTATTGAATACATGTCAATCCTTCACAATAACAACAACAATAATCTAACAATATACCTAATGTAGTTGTAGCAGTGTTCTATCATACAAAGTAAATTACAGACATAGACTCAAAGAAAAAGAAGAAAGTGAAGGAAGCATTAAGAACAAACAAATGAAAGGGAAAGGGGAAGAAGATACTTCAACTGACAATAGATTAACTACAACATATGCCACGTCATAGAGATTATAAAAAGCGTTCTAATAAGATATCAGTTTCCATAATGTGCCTATTAATCAAGTGCATTACAAAGACATGACAATGACAATGGCAATGACAATGACAATGGCAATGACAATGACAATAACAATGACAATGACAATGACAATGGCAATGGCAATGACAATGACAATGACAATGACGCTTTATTTTCCAACGGTAAAAGTTATTGGCTAGAAACCATTTTTCAAACTTGCCGTTGCTATTCTATATTTATCATGAGATAAAGGCAGATACACATAAAATCAGGTACATGTCAACCTCTGACAACAACAATTATATAAAGAAATACTGATAGAAAAACATACGAGAAAAAAGATAAAAGAAGCAATGGGGAACACACAAGGCTAGGAGAGGAGGGGGGGGGGGGGGGCGGTGATACGTCAACTCTTATGATATGATGTTGATTAGGTGAACTGTAACACATACAGTAGTAGGCCTCCATCAGTCGGCGTCGACTATGGATGATGCGCCCTAGTGTCGTGTGGAGTCGAGTTGACGCCTCTGGAGCAGCGTTGGCTGTGACTGTTAATTAAGGCCCATGCGGGAAAGGCAGTCTCGGCGACATTGGATGCATGTATGGATGCTGGCCATGGGATTGCCTTCATAGGCAATCTATAACACATATAATAGTCAAACACATCAGAAATGGAAAATACTATTGTAGTCAAATAAATCAGAAATGAAAGACACTATTAAATTAAATCAGAAGGCATTAATAAATGAGAGAGAGAGAGAGAGAGGGGGGGGGGGAGAGAAAGAGCTTTAGTAGTTTGACACAGAAAGATGACAGCGTTAAAGTGGAATAAAAATGTCTATCTAAAGGTGTTATCTAGACTTTCACTAGGTGCTTTCAATAAAATAATTATTTACAATATTTTAAGAAAAGAAGATATTTGTGAAACTTTCGTTTAAGATTGCCAGTGATGTGCATGTCTTGATTTTGGTGGGCAGTGTATTTCACAGAAATGTACTCGTACCAGAAAAGGAAATGCTTGGTTTGAATGTGTCTAATCTTGGGCTTTTATGATAAGGGTTATATCTCGAATTTCTTAAGAGTATTTGACTTGAGATAAATAGTTCAGTTACATATTTTGGAGCGGATTTGTACATAATTTTAGACATGTGTGTCACATGTTTTGTGCCTAAGTTGTTTTTGAGTGATAATACGTCCGCTTTTTTGTAATATGTGGTCTGTGGTCAGGGAACTGACAGTGACTAGAAGCTTTGCTTCTCTTCTGTGCAAGGACGTTGAGAGTTCCAAGGACAGCAAAGAAAACAAACGAGACAGTCTTGATGGAAGCAGACACAAGAAGATCATTGATAAGGAAGATTAGGAAAAGACGAGCATATTTATAGGCCATTTTATGAGGAAAGGGGAATTAGAGCACCTTGTCACAACAGGAAAGCTGGAGGGAAAGAGAACAGCAGGTAGACTCAGGAAGAAAATATTAGACAGACTTACAGGATGACTGAGGACAGAGAGGGTGGAAGATGTACTTGCGGCAACAAGGGATAGATGCATATGGAGGGCCACGATCGCCAACGCCATGCGGCAGGGCACATGATGATGATCTGTGCAGGGAACTTATTTCGGTAGAGCTTCACTGCAACCGTCCCAAGTTGTTGATACATATTCAATATAAATGTACGAGTGAGGCCCAGAAAAAGCAAACTCTTTGGTTTGTAAACAGAGTAGTTGAAGAGGACCCTCATTTTTCAGTTCGTGAAATAAATGAAACTTACGGTGTTTCACATGGCAGAGTTGAAATGGATCCCAGATGGATACCTCATGTTCTGACAGAGGAGGAGAAAAAACCAGACGTTTCAGAATTCTAAGCAATTGTTTGCCATGTTTGAGCAGAGGGAAGCAAAACAACCATGTGACTTAATCACAGAAGACGATATATGGATCATCTTCTAAGGCATCCCCAACAAACGGTCCAGTCAAGTGTGGGTGGTTAGTAATGATGGAATACCAGTTGGACTGAGATCTATTTTTTAAAGCTGGAAGAAATCTCTGTCTCTCTGCCTTTGTCTCTGTCCGTCTCTCTGTGTGTGTCTCTCTCACTGTCTCTGTCTCTCTGCCTCTGTCTCTCTCTGTCATTCTCTCTTCTCTCTCTCTCTTCTCTCTCTCTTTCTGTCTCTCTTCTCTCTCTACCCCTCTGTCTTTCTATCTGTTTCTCTCTGTGTCTCTGTGTCTATATCTTTCTCTCTCCCTCCCTCCCTCTCTCTCTCTTCGGGCAGTCTGTCTTTTGTCTGATTGTCTGTCTGTCTGTCTGTCTGTCTGTCTGTTTTCTCTCAAAATTCCCAATTCACAAGGCTCTGCAACGATCGCTATTCTGCCTGAAAAAAGTTTACCCTTAGTATTAGTTATTATGTAGAAAGTGTTTTGCCCAAAGTTGTGCAGTGTATCCATAAACATCATCTGAATGCGGGTATCATCAGCGAAATGTTCCTTCTACACGGCATCGCAAGTGCCCATGAAGCCAAAAGTCACCGTGACCTATCTACAGCACATCGCAAGTGCCCATGAAGCCAAAAGTCACCGTGACCTATCTACAGCACAACGCAAGTGCCCATGAAGCCAAAAGTCACCGTGACCTATCTACAGCACAAGGCAAGTGCCCATGAAACCAAAAGTCACCGTGACCTATCTACACACAACGCAAGTGCCCATGAAGCCAAAATCACCGTGACCTATCTACGGCACATCGCAAGTGCCCATGAACCAAAAGTCACCGTGACCTATCTACAACACAACGCAAGTGCCCATGAAGCCAAAAGTCACTGTGCCTATCTACAACAGCAGTACATTCAGTCACCACCCACCGTACTACAGTCCTGAGTAAGTACCAGTGACTTCTGATCTTCCCCTTCGAAGCGAAACCAAGTCGGCACGAGTTTTCAAGAATCCTGGACTTGGGAAAAAAGCAGTGACATCAGAGCTTGCAACCTTATCTCCATCAGTCTATCAAAAAAGCATTTCACTCTTGGCTGAGGAGGCTGAAACTCTGTGTAGAGAGAGGCGGAGTACTTTAAAAGACTGACAATTTTTCACGTACAGCGGACTTCCCAATTTTGCTTCGCGAAGTAAGCGACAAGACTTTTTAGATCTGCTTTTACATAAAGATGTGACGATCTTCACGTCTTTTATTCATGTTATAAAAATGTGCAGCCAAGCTTGCAATGCCACCACTCTGCTGCTATCTCAGTTAACTCCCTTCATGTACGTTTATCTAAATACTTTCAATCGGTCTCCGTTTGGAGAAGTCAAGGAGAAGCATGGGATCTGAGCTTTTCCAGCTTTTGTCGCCCCGGGCACGGCTCCAAACGTAAGACTTTGTGTTTTGTTTTTCGTGTTGTGTGTGTGTGTGTGGGGGGGGGGGGGGGTGGTGTGGTGTGGTGTGTGTGTGTGTGTGTGTGTGGTGTGTTGTTTTTCCTCGATGTCTTTCATATCAACTACGTAACGGAAAAGGGAAAGGTGATTCGTACATACTGACTGAAGAATGGGTGGCTTGCCGGTAGCTTGAGTGCCTACAAAGATATGTCCTAGATTGGACCCTAGGTTGAGACAGGGGTATACCAGCATTTCAGTGGGAATTTGAGCAGGTAGTATCAGCAAAAAATACATCTGGTCTTTCATCATACCCAACCATCTATTTCTTCTTTTCTTTCCTCGGAAGTGAACGACAGACTGGCG
The DNA here is from genome assembly GCA_030674185.1 of Monoplex corrugatus. NCBI lineage: Eukaryota > Metazoa > Mollusca > Gastropoda > Littorinimorpha > Ranellidae > Monoplex > Monoplex corrugatus. Next base: position 42,010,991 of record CM060311.1, read on the forward strand.
AGCTTATGATTAAGAAAGTATTGTCTTGATCTAGTTGATAGACAGCTGAGGCGTTGTGCATTGACTGGTGTGGGTGGGGGTGGGGGTGGGGGGTGGGGGGTGGGTCTTTCGGTTATGTGAGACAGTTTATACAGAATAGCTAGCTGTGTTGTGATTCAGACCTTTAATCATGTATTTATTAACTTTGTATGAATGTTCCTTTTTCTGAAGATAAGACACACAGATACACGTGTCATTTACAAGTGAACAAGATTATTCCAGTAACAGGCTGATACAATACCAATATAAAATATAGACTAGGTAAATCACAGTCTAGGTAGGGCCTCAGGACCTGGCCAGCTCATGGGTTTATGTGCAGGCTTAGGCTTGTGCCATGATCACCATACACATGGCACCCGCGACGTTAGTGCATATAGAATTAGTTCCGAGCGCGGAGACGTCGTCTTGAGAAACTGAAACGAACTGAAATGAGCTGAAGCCCAGTCCCTAAGGCAAAGTAGTTAACAGACGTCAAGATTGGAGGTTCGAAATGCCATCAATTCATATCATTGTAAGGATTTCTCACTCAGCTCTTACCCAGACATAACCATGCTACGGGATTTGCTGGGACCTCACAGTAGAGTCTCATCCACTTCGCAGATACATTGTTGAGGGTTTTGCTAAAGTTTTGTAACCAACATCGCAGGGGTCTCTATCTCTCGAGCGTGGTTGACGCGAGGGTGTCTTATGAAATGAAGCGTAAATAAACAGCCCTGTTACACTGTCTATAGTGGAAATGGAACTCCAGAGCATTATTAGCTTGCCGTCATCTTCATTCGCATCTGTCGTCTTAGCATTGTGAAAAAAACTGTCCCAGATTTTGATGCTCATCATGGTTTTCTCTCATGGTGACTTCAGTTTTGGCGAGCTGGGAGGCGTGTTGGAGAGAAGAGTGGCAGAATGGTTCAGACGTTTGCCTGCCAATAACTAAACTCAAGGTAGAGGCCTGGATTTTTCTTCTCAGTTTGACCAGAAAATCGAACTTAACGTCAAGGGGACGAACAAGGAAAAACGAGTTCCTCTGGCTGTGCACGCTAAAAGATCCCACGCCAATTGAAAATCGTGAAGAGCAGGGCATTGCCCGGATGCGTTGGTACAAAACATTGGAGAGTTAGGTTGATTTCCCAGGTCCCACCCTTTGAAGATCATATAGCCTTGTTGCCTTTCTGAAGCCTTGGTAAAAAAAAGTGAATATAAATATGAATTTGAAGCAAGGAGAGGGGTTGGGCGCCGCCCTCGTGGTGCTCGCCCCTGGAAAAGTTGAGGTCTCTGCCACCTCATTCCCCTACGACCCCAGGATTACGGAACTATCTAGGTAGGACCTGAGGACCTAGCCAGTTTGTGGGAGAGCAGAAATGAACGGCGTAAGGATAGTGACACAGAAGCGGTGCAGAATATGGGGCAGTGAAACAAACAAATAAACAAAATAAAACAAAAATCAAGGTCCTGTATGAAATACGCATGTAATACATGTAGAGGAATCTACAGCAACAAAGCAGTTATTCCTTCAAAATTCTATTCAAAAGTTACTTTTTGTATGAACAAAATGTTTTTTTCTGTTTGGCTGTGTGTATGTTCTTCTGCTTGTGAATGCAATGTTTCACTGTTTACTTCTTAATCATTTATGCATAGATTTCACTAGATTTTGGTCAGAAATCATGTCTGTGATTCAGCCGCAAGCACGTGTTAATTAAGTATAAGCCAAAGATTTGGGCCACAGTTGTCGTAAAATCACTCACTGTATGATATTCCTTTTCAATGCTATAAGTCCAAAAGTTAAGAAAATCTACACTGTCTGTTTAGCCTTTGAGACATCTCTTTACACTAAACTGTAAATGCGCATAACCTATACTTTGAATCAAGATCAGTATAACACAGAAAGAATCAGACGTCATCAGCAAGATTTTAAGAAACTTGGCAACCAATAAAGTGTCCCAAGAATTATAACTTTGAAAGTTCTTGATACAAATTTTGGATCACAAAAATTGTTTTAAAGGAAATCGGGCCACCAAGGATTTTTTATACTACTTTTTATCCTATTTGATGAAGCCATACCAAATTTGATTGAGAAATGCTTGCTACAAGACTACACAAGTGTACTTATGTACAGGATTTCGATGGAAGCTATCGCCAAGGACAACAAAAGAAAAGCTGGGTTGCAAATATCAAAGACTAGACGAAATCTTAGTTTGACTGAAGTGTTTGTTATTGTTCTGAATTAAAAAAGTGTTTTTGTCACTAGAATCCGAGAGTTGATTTTGATCACAAAAAGAGTAGATTATTGGTGTAGTTTGTTTACGCTGTATGTGCTTAAAATCTCTTCTTCTTCTTCTTCTTCTTCTTCTTCTTCTTTTCTTCTTCTTCTTCTTCTTCTTCTTCTTCTTCTTCTTCTTCTTCTTCTTCTTCTTCTTCTTCTTCTTCTTCTTCTTCTTCCTTTCTTCTTCTTCTTCTTCTTCTTCTTCTTCTTCTCTTCTTCTTCTTCTTCTTCTTCTTCTTCTTCTTTTCTTCTTCTTCTTCTTCTTCTTCTTCTTCTTCTGTCTTACTTCCTAGTTCTTGTTCTTGTTCTTATTTTTGTTCTTGTTCTTCTTGTCTTACTTCTTGTTCTTGTTCTTCTTGTTCTTGTTCTTCTTGTTTTTGTTCTTGTTCGTGTTCTTGTTCTTGTTCGTGTTCTTGTTCTTCTTGTTTTTGTTCTTGTTCGTGTTCTTGTTCCTGTTCTGATTCTTCTTCTTCTGTCTTACTTCTTGTTCTTGTTCGTGTTCTTGTTGTTGTTCTTCTTCTTGTTGTTCTTCTTTTTCTTCTGCTTCTGATTCTTCTTCTTCTGTCTTACTTCTTGTTCATGTTCTTCATGTTCTTGTTCTTGTTCATGTTCATGTTCGTGTTCTTGTTCTTGTTATTCTTGTTCGTGTTCTTGTTCGTGTTCTTGTTCTTGTTCATTTCGTGTTCGTGTTCTTGTTCTTGTTCTTGTTCTTCTTGTTCTTGTTCGTGTTCTTGTTCGTGTTCTTGTTCATGTTCTTGTTCTTGTTCTTGTTCTGATTCTTCTTCTGTCTTACTTCTTCTTCTTCTTGTACTTGTACTTGTTCTTCTTCTTGTACTTGTACTTGTTCTTGTTCTTCTTCTTGTACTTGTTCTTGTACTTGTTCTTGTTCTTCTTCTTGTACTTGTTCTTGTTCTTGTTCTTGTACTTGTTCTTGTACTTGTACTTGTTCTTCTTCTTGTACTTGTACTTGTTCTTGTTCTTCTTCTTGTACTTGTTCTTGTACTTGTTCTTCTTCTTGTACTTGTTCTTGTTCTTCTTCTTGTACTTGTACTTGTTCTTGTTCTTGTTCTTCTTCTTGTACTTGTACTTGTTCTTGTTCTTGTACTTGTACTTGTTCTTCTTCTTGTACTTGTACTTGTTCTTGTACTTGTACTTGTTCTTGTTCTTCTTCTTGTACTTGTACTTGTTCTTGTTCTTCTTCTTGTACTTGTACTTGTTCTTGTTCTTCTTCTTGTACTTGTACTTGTTCTTGTTCTTCTTCTGTACTTGTACTTGTACTTGTTCTTGTTCTTCTTCTTGTACTTGTACTTGTTCTTCTTCTTGTACTTGTTCTTGTTCTTTTTCTTGTACTTGTACTTGTTCTTGTTCTTGTTCTTGTACTTGTACTTGTTCTTGTACTTGTACTTGTACTTGTTCTTGTACTTGTACTTGTTCTTGTTCTTGTACTTGTTCTTGTACTTGTTCTTGTTCTTGTTCTTGTACTTGTACTTGTTCTTGTACTTGTACTTGTTCTTGTACTTGTGCTTGTTCTTGTACTTGTTCTTGTTCTTGTTCTTGTTCTTGTACTTGTTCTTGTTCTTGTTCTTCTTCTTGTACTTGTACTTGTTCTTGTTCTTGTATTTGTACTTGCTCTTGTACTTGTACTTGTTCTTGTACTTGTTCTTGTACTTGTACTTGTTCTTGTTCTTGTTCTTGTTCTTCTTCTTGTACTTGTACTTGTTCTTGTTCTTGTACTTGTACTTGTACTTGTTCTTGTTCTTCTTCTTGTACTTGTACTTGTTCTTGTTCTTCTTCTTGTACTTGTACTTGTTCTTGTTCTTGTTCTTGTTCTTCTTCTTGTACTTGTACTTGTTCTTGTTCTTCTTCTTCTTCTTCTGTCTTACTTCTTCTTCTTGTTCTTGTTCTTGTTCTTGTTCTTGTTCTTGTTCTTGTTCTTGTTCTTCTTCTTGTTCTTCTTCTTGTACTTGTACTTGTTCTTGTTCTTGTTCTTCTTCTTCTGTCTTACTTCTTCTTCTTGTTCTTGTTCTTGTTCTTGTTCTTCTTCTTGTTCTTGTTCTTCTTCATGTTCGTGTTCTTGTTCTTGTTCTTCTTCATGTTCGTGTTCTTGTTCTTCTGTCTTACTTCTTCTTCTTGTTCTTGTTCTTGTTCTTGTTCTTGTTCTTCTTCTTCTTCTTCTGTCTTACTTCTTCTTCTTGTTCTTGTTCTTGTTCTTGTTCTTGTACTTGTTCTTGTTCTTCTTCATGTTCGTGTTCTTCTTCTTCTGTCTTACTTCTTCTTGTTCTTGTTCTTGTTCTTCTTCTTGTTCTTGTTCTTCTTCATGTTCGTGTTCTTCTTCTTCTGTCTTACTTCTTCTTCTTCTTCTTCTTCTTGTTCTTGTTCTTGTTCTTCTTCATGTTCGTGTTCTTGTTCTTGTTCTTCTTCATGTTCGTGTTCTTGTTCTTGTTTTTCTTGTTCTTGTTCTTGTTCGTGTTCGTGTTCTTGTTCGTGTTCTTGTTCGTGTTCTTCTTCGTGTTCGTGTTCTTGTTCTTGTTCTTTTTATGTTCGTGTTCTTGTTCTTGTTTTTCTTGTTCTTGTTCTTGTTCGTGTTCGTGGTCTTGTTCGTGTTCTTGTTCTTGTTCGTCTTCTTCTTCTTCTTCTTCTTCTTCTTCTTCTTCTTCTTCTTCTTCTTCTTCTTCTGCTTCTTCTTTTTCTCCTGCTCCTCCTCCTCCTCTTTCTTCTTCTTCTGCTTCTTCTTGTTTTGCTTCTTCTTCTATTTCTCCTCCTCCTCCTCCTCCTCTTTCTTCTTCTTCTTCTTCTTTTTGTTCTTCTTCTTCTTTTTCTTCTTCTTCTTCTGTCTTATTTCTTAGTTTTCCTTCTGTCTTACTTCTTGTTCCTCTTCGTCTGTCTTAATTTTTCTTCTTTTCTTTTTTTCTTCTTCTTTTCTTTTCTTTCTTTCTTTCTTTCTTTTTTTTTTTTTTTGCATGGCTTAACCATCTTCTTTCATGTCCCGGTCAAAAGCGTACTGTTGTTCGTGCGATGTCTTCGCTGTGCTCTGATCTCAGTTGCTGGCTCTTCCATGTGCATTTAACCAAAAGACCCTGGAGTAGCCATCGGTGCAGAAATCAGGATGAAAAGGGGAACTGAACTCTTTTCCAGGTTTTGGTTCGTTAGCTCGCTGCCTTGAATGTAAGTCGACATTTCTTCACGATGGTCTCGGTTTAAATCAGAAGGATGGAGTTGGTTCAGGGCAACTGCACCGACATGCGATGAAACATAAGAGAGAGAGAGCTAGAGAAAGAGAGAGAGAGAGAGAGAGAGAGAGACAATGACAATGACAATGATGCTTTATTTTCCAGCGGTAAAAGCTACTGGTTAGAAGCCATTTTTCAAACTTGCCGTTGCTGTTCTATACACATGACATTTGTTTACAGTAACAAGTACAGAGAGAGAGAGAGAGAGAGAGAGAGAGAGAGAGAGAGAGAGAGAGAGAGAGAGAGAGAGAGACAGACAGACAGACAGAGAGAGAGACAGAGAGAGTAGACTTTAGAAGCAAAGGAAAATAAATCACGGACAGACAGACATACGCACGCACGCACACACACACACACACACACACACACACACACACACACAGACACACACACACACACATACACACACACACACACACACGCACACACACACACACAGACACACACACACACACACACACACATACACACACACACACACACACACACACACACACACACACACACACACACACACACACACACAGAGACAGAGAGAGACAGAGAGAGAGACGCAGACAGACAGGCAGAGACAGTGACAGAGATAATTTTGACAATATGATGATTTGATATCTTTTAAAGCATTCAGTCCGAACAAAGGGAGTGGTCAATTTCAAAATGAACAACAACAACAATAATAACACTGTAACTATAACATTCAGTCATAGACATCTTAATCGCGACACGACTAATCACTCCATAAGCAAGCAAGCGCGCGCGTGTGTGTGTGTGTGTGTGTGAGTGAGTGAGTGGTGTGTGTGTGTGTGTTTTTGGTGTGTGTGTGTTGCTGTGGGGGATGTGGTTATGTGTGTGGTGTGTGTGTGTGTGTGTATGTGCTGTAGTGTGTGTTGTGTGTGTTGTGTGGCTGTGTGTGTGTGTGTGTGTGTGCTTGTGTGTGTGTGCTGTGTGTGTGGCTGTGTGTGTGTGTGCGCGCGTGTGGCTTGTGTGTGTGTATGTGTGTGTGTGGCTGTGTGTGTGTGTGTGGCTGGTGTGTGTGTGTGGCTGTGTGTGTATGTGTATGTGTGTATGTGTATGTGTGGGTATGTGTATGTGTATGTGTGTGTGTACCAAAGTGCGCGTCTGTGTTCTGTGTGTGTCTGTATGTCTGTGTGTCTGTATATATATATATACATGTATATATATATAGTATATATATGTGTGTGTGTGTGTCTGTCTCTCTGTGTGTCTGCATATGTGTGTGTGTGAGACAGTTGTTCCAAGAAGCAATGAATTACAAAGACCAGGAACACAGGAATCCTGCTGTAATGATGGATTTTTGTTAATAGATTACTTGATGTATAACGATACATTCCAGCAATGAGCAGACCCACCTAGGAATACGTTTACCTCACTGGTCAAGCACCTTGAACAACATACTTAAATTTGCAGTTCCATAAGTTGATAATACTGGGCTGTGTTATTGTGCCATTGATATCTGGTACTATAGTTTCAATCTTAGAGTATGCTCTGCGACCCTGACTGTCTTCCTAATAGACATTTTGAATAGTAGTAGTGGTAATGATAGTGATAGTGATAATAATAAAAGCAATAACAATGATAACAATAACAGTAATAATAATAATAATGATAATGATAATATAATGATAATAATGATAATAATAATAATAACATTGATGATGGCCATAATGTTAATAATAACAATGATAATATTAATAATAACAACAACAGTAATGATAACAACAATAATGATAATAATAATAATGATAAAAATAATAATAATAATAATAAAACAACCACAATAACAATAACATAAGTTAAAACAATAATAGCGAGAACAACAACGACGACGACGATAATGATATGATGAAAGAGTATGATGATGATGATGATGATGATGATATGAATGATGATGATGATAAAGCTCACGTCAACTGCCTAAATATGACTTTTGCCACAAGACTTCGGAGAAAATTTCATCTACGCCTTCAGATCTACAAGAGACGCTGTGTGGGCCGAAAGCAATGCAAAATTGACGAGGACACACTTCGAACAAGAAATGGTTTCCACAATTATCCTGGTTCCAACTCACAAACATTATCATTTCCTATTTTATGAGGAACGCACTATTGTCACTGTATGTAATAAAAATTCAACGGTATTTTTCAGCTTTCTATTCGTGTATTCTTCGATACTCTTAAACGTTCTTAGCTGTAAACTGTGCTTCATGCAAGCGTGGATGTCATGTATGAACGTATGATACATGTACATAAACTTGTAAATGTGTTCCCTATAGTGGTAATTATGTGTTGCTGTTTTTGTGTGGTTTTTTTTTCTTCTTCTGTTTTTACTCCTTGTAAAACCATTTGAATGAAACCTCGAAAAGACAACAACAACAACAAAAAAACAAAAAAACCAAAAATGTACAGGCCATTGGAAGCGTATCAACAGACGACCTACATGCCCAGAACTTAACTCTTTTAGGTGCAACAGTGGATGTGTAGGTTGTGAAATTTCTTTGTTTCTCCATCAAGCCGAATTCGCGAAGGCATCACCATGCTGTGAGGAACTGAATCAAGTTTTCAAACATCCATCACATCAATTATTTATCTGGCTAGCCAAATGAGAAATACGATTTTGGTATCACAGATCTAAGCAGAATGATACAGTTGCAAAGACTGCGTGTTTCTGTTCGTTTGTTCTTTCTTGTTTCTGTTTGTTTCTTTGGCTGTCTGTTTGTTTTTAATTACAATTGATTTTTTTTTACCCGTTGTAAGCAATGAGGATTCCGATGGCTGTGTACTCGTTTGTTTTAAGCTACATCTTAAACACTGTGCAAGTGTTATATTGCTGCAGGGTATGCATACTCCGTCTTCAGTCGATTGGTGTTTGACAGTTGTTCACATAAAGTTATACAAATGTAACTGACATGGCGTTAAAGCACTCACACTGAGTAAATCTACAGAAATACACTCAGTGTCCCAATGAATATTCAACAACTACATAATTACCGCTATCGTCTTCCCTCTCATTAACTAGCTTGGTGCTGTGTTAACCCAAACACAGCCACCTGTCTTCTTCTTAACCAGCCGTAAACATCGCCTTGATAATCGTCACTCGTGAATGGATAATCTTACACTTCTCTCACAAAACTCATCCTCCAAACTACTGTCCCAGGCACCAAACCAGCCATTATTTCCCCATTAAATTCGTGTAAGCTACAATCGATGCCTTCATTAGCTGGTATTCAGCCTTTTCCATTCTTACCCACCCTACCCCACCCAAAAAAAAACAAAAACAAAAAAAAAGTCCCGCGCGAGAACTGATCCAATCAAATCGCTGGACCATCGGCCAAACAACGAGCAGCCAATCAGTGCAACGAGCAGACAGTGACCAAGTAGAAGCAGCAGAGCGAAAAACGTCAGTGTCCAATTTCCTGTCTGTCGTAGCCTGCAGACACCAGGGTGTTGTTATTGATTTCCCCTCTGCGTCTGTTGACAGAAGGTCAGCCGATGTATAGGCATGCTTGATGTGTAGCGTCTCATATTGATTTCCATCGCTGGCATCAAGTTTTTATAAACCGTCAAATATTCGACACATACAAAGGGGAGAAAAAAGGTACAAAAATGTCTGACTAGCATACACTGTAAAAAAAAAATTCTTTGGAGGGTGGGGGATGATTTCGTATTTTTTAATCCGTCTTCTTCACTTCTTTTGTGTTTTTGTGTGTCACTGCCCCCACACTGTTCATGTCGACTGTCTAGACCCTTGTACAACGTGATTATGTTTTAAGATATATGTAACAAGCGAAGTATTTGAAAATGTATTGAAAAAAATTGTGACAAAATAGACACGGGAAAGAAAAGATCAAAGAAAGAGGGCATGTATAGCGTTGAATAAAGAGAAACACACACACACACACACACAACCACACACACACACACACACACACACAACACACACACAACACACAACACACACACACACACGCACGCAGGCACGCTCTCACACACACTTCACACACCACCACACACCACACACACTTACCACACACACACACACACACTACACACACACACACACACTTACACACAAACACACACACACACACTTACACACACACACACACACACACACACACACACACGGACAGACACACACACACATCTACACACACATACACACGGACAGACACACACACAACACATCCACACACACACACACACACACACACACACACAGACATACATGTACACACCCAAACACACACAACACACACACACACACACGCACCACACGCACTCACTCACACACACACACACACACCACGCACACACACACGCACACGCACGCACTCACACAACACACACACACACACACACGCACCAACATGCACACAACACATACACACACAACCACACACACATCACACACACAACACACAAACACAACACACACACACACACACACACACACACACACACACACACCGCTTACACACACACATACTCACACACACACACCAAAAAAAACAAAAAAACCCAAAGAGAACATTGAAAAAAAGATGCTGCATGTACTTGGCATGCAAATAATAATAATAATAATATTTACAATATTTATATAGCGCAAAATCTTGATAGAAATCAAATCTAAGCGCTGAGGGTCTATAAAAGATTTTTTTGTGAAATAAGACTCCAAACCCACCGAAACTGGGGTCACCATGACAACAGGGCATTAAAGACCACAGAATCTGGGACCATTTTTTTTACAATGCCATCATGATGACAATGGCGATGATGGTGGTGATGCTATAGAGTTCCAGTTTGGATGGAGACTGCGTGACAGGGTTGTACTCTACACTTACATTTCTGTTTTTCCTGGGTTTATACAGTAGATATGTTAGTATTATAGGTGCCTTGGGAAAAGTGTATGATCTACACACCTTTGTGATGCAGAAACTGGGTACAGAATAAAAACAAATCAAGAAAATGAAGAGGTTTGGTCATCTGACCATAATATAACCGTACCAACTAGCTCAACAAGCATATGCCAAATCGATACCTGGATTTAAAGCGAGAGGCAAATCAAGAACTGTCTGAATCGATGGCGTGAAAGAGACCTTGACGTCACACGGCACTTATCCACTCCAAGCCTTTAACTCTTTCTTTTCGCAATACCCGCGATGGTTCGAGCGAACGTTTTAGACGAAAGAAGAAGTGAAGCAAATTAACGAAAAAATAAAAAATAAAAAGAGTAGAACAGAACAGAAATCCAGGAAGGAATATTAATTTTGAACAGAGCAGCACAGAAATCCAGGAATAAATAATAATTTTACGGCATTTAGAGCCAAGCTGTCCACACACATACACACACACACACACACACACACACACACACACCACACACACACACACACACACCACACACACATACACAACACACACCACACACATACACACACCACACACATACACACACAACACACATACACACACACACACACACATGCATACACACATATTCACACACACACACACATACACACACATACATACACACACATACAAAACACACACACACACACACACACACACACACACACACACCACACAACACATGCACACACACACACACACGGCAAACAACAAATGAGCAATGGCAACAACATCCCTAAAATCCTAAAGACGTGGTGGTCTCGTTTCAATGTTGAAAATTTTATCAACACCAGTCGCCGTGGTGTAGTGGTTAACGCAACGAATTACCGACTGGAAGCGTGTGGGTTCAAATCCCCATCGGTCCCTTCAAAACTATATCATTGCGGGATTTTTCGGCTCTGACCGGCTCCTACCCGAGTTGGGCGTGCTATGGGCTCATTGGGAAGATTGGAACCACACAGTCGAGTCTCATCCACTCCACGGATGCGTCATTGAGGGTGTTGCTCAAATCATTTCACCAGCACCGCAGGTGTCTGTATCTTTCGGGCCTGGTTGACGCCAGGATATAGTAAGCGTAGAGTACAGCCCTGTCACGCAGTCTCAATCCTAGATAGAACTTCGTAGCATCATGATTATCATCCTCATCGACTTTATCACCATGGCATTGTAAAAATTAAAAAACAAAAAACAATGCCAGCTTCTGTGGCCATTATTAAAGATGGCGTAAAAATGGGGGAGCGGAGGGGGAGCACAAAGTAACCTCCCTGGATGGGATGATCCTAAAAAAAATACAAAAAACGAAAGCTTTGTCAACAAAATGACTCAAAAGCCTTTTGGCCTCAGTCGAGCCTGTAGGTTCCCGCTCCTGCGCACTGGCCGGCTGACATTTTCTCTGCAGACCCTCGGTATTGATTTTCGGCTGGGTCTTTGAAAGAACCTCTTTCATCTGTCGTCTTCACAGATAAGACGACCATACTATCCCAGATTTATTTTTGACCAATTTAGGGAGCTGTGCTGAAGCAGCTGCTGGAAGAATTCGAAAGGGGATTTCTTTTGCCCCCCCCCCCCCTCCCCCCCCCCCCCCCCCCCCCCAATCCTTCACAGAGGCCAGTTTAGTTGTTATTTGTCTGAGGTATTTCTGTTGTGGAGTGGTTTTTCAAAATCATTTTTCAAAAAAAAAAAAAAAAAGAGAGAGAGAGAGAAACACACACACACACACACACACACACACACACACACACACACACACACACACACACACACACACACACACAACACAGAGAAGTAGAGACGGAGGCAGAGAGACAGACAACACACACACACACACACACACACACATAGACAGACAGACAGAGGCAGAGACAGAGGCAGTGAGAGAGAGAGAGAGAGAGGAGAGAGAGAGAGGAGAGAGAGAGAGAGAGAGAGAGAGAAACACACACACAGAGGCAGAGACAAAAGGAGAGAGACAGACAGACACACACACACACACACACACACACACACACACACATAGACAGACAGACACAGGCAGAGACAGAGGCAGTGAGAAAGAGACAGACAGACAGACAAACAGACAGACAGACAGAGGCAGAGATGCGGCTAATATCCATCCCATTGTTCACAGCTAGTATCCATCCCATCGTTCACAGCAACTATCCATCCCATCGTTCACAGTTAATATCCATCCCATCGTTCACAGTTAATATCCATCCCATCGTTCACAGCAAATATCCATCCCATCGTTCACAGTTAATATCCATTCCACCGTTCACAGTTAATATCCATCCCATCGTTCACTGTTAATATCCATTCTAATGTCACAGTTAATATCCATCCCACTGTTCACAGCTAATATCCATCCCATCGTTCACAGTTAATATCCATCCCATCGTTCACAGTTAATATCCATCCCATCGTTCACAGCAAATATCCATCCCATCGTTCACAGTTAATATCCATCCCATCGTTCACAGTTAATATCCATCCCATCGTTCACAGTTAATATCCATCCCATTGTTCACAGTTAATATCCATCCCATCGTTCACAGTTAATATCCATCCCACCGTTCACAGTTAATATCCATCCCATCGTTCACAGTTAATATCCATCCCACCGTTCACAGTTAATATCCATCCCACCGTTCACAGTTAATATCCATCCCACCGTTCACAGTTAATATCCATCCCACTGTTCACAGTTAATATCCATCCCAGCGTTTAGAGTTAATATCCATCCCACTGTTCACAGCTAATATCCATCCCACTGTTCACATTTAATATTTATCCCATTGTTCACATTTAATATCCATCCCATTGTTCACAGCTAATATCTATCCCACTGTTCACATTTAATATCCATCCCACCGTTCACAAGTAATATCCATCCCACTGTTCACAGTTAATATCCATCCCATCGTTCACAGTTAATATCCATCCCACTGTCACAGTTAATATCCATTCCACTGTCACAGTTAATATCCATCCCACCGTTCACAGTTAATATCCATCCCACTGTTCACACTGTTCACAGTTAATATCCATTCCACTGTCACAGTTAATATCCATCCCATTCTTCACAGTTAGTATCCATCCCATTGTTCACAACTGATATTTATCGCACTGTTCACAGCTAATATCCGTCCCATTGTTCACATTTAGTATCCATCCCATTGTTCACAATTAATATCCATCCTATAGTTCACAATTAATATCCATGCTATAGTTCACAGGTAATATCCATCTCATTATTCACAGCTAATATCTATGTCATTGTTCACAACTAATATCTAGCTCATTGTTCACAGCGAATATTCGTCTCATTATACACAACTAATATCCTTCCCATTGTTCACAGCTAATATCCATCCCATTATTCACAGCTAATATCCATCCCACTGTTCACAGCTAATATCCATCCCATTATTCACAGCTAATATCCATCCCATTATTCACAGCTAATATCCACCCCACTGTTCAGAGCTAATATCCTTCCCATTGTTCACAGCTAATATCCATCCCATTATTCACAGCTAATATCCATCCCATTATTCACAGCTAATATCCACCCCACTGTTCAGAGCTAATATCCACCCCATTGTTCATAATTTCTCCACCAAGGCGTCTAGAGTAAGACAGATTTACTTACCTAATGACCATTATGTCACTGGCAAGTTGGGCAGCAATGAAGATTATCCACTCCTTTGTGTTCTGGGTTATCTCTAGTACGGAACCCCATGTGTATTTCGGAGTCTCAAGGCCTTCTATTGTCCATTGCCAGGTGTTCTTTAGCCTTCGTTTCTTTCATATTCCTTCTGGTGTCCGGTGAAGGGCAGTCCGGGTTCTGTTATCCTCTTCTCTTTAGACGATGTATCCAACCCATCTACCATCCACTTTTCTTGATAATAGTGCCCATATTCTCTTGATTGCATTTGGCGAGTAATTGTTGCCTAGAAATGGTGTTGGGCCAAAAGATAGTTGTAATACACCCAGTCCATCTCTGTGGTATTTTCGTAATGATAGTGCCCATCATACTCTTTTGATTGCATTGGACAAGTAGTTGATGGTTGGAGATAGTGTTGAATCAGCAGATTAGCATGATGCTTCGGAACGTCTATATGTGGAAGGTTGATAACTTGGTTAAGTCGTTTTTGTCATCTTCCTGCATTCTGAGCAGTGTGGTAAGAGCGGGGGGGAGGGGGGGGAAGAGAGCGAGGAGACAGCTCTGGTACAATCTCAGTTTGGTGTTATGGCTGTGCCAGGACGAAGAGGGGTGGGTATGGGTGGGAGCTCCACAAATTGTTCAGCATTCTGAAGGTGTTTTTGGCTTTGCACTGAGTGGGAAAGTCTAGCAAATATTACTTCAGGGATTGCTCTGACAGACTTTGAGTGCACCGATGTGGGCGCGTGTATTGACGTACGTCAACAAATATGAGGTTGTCGAGCCGTGTGAATACGCTCGTCTTTCTTCACAGCTTTACTATACTGGGCAATATTGCATGGGTGTGAATGATACTAAAACAACACAAATCGTTCGTTTCTGGAGTAAACTAAAAAGCAAGCAAACAAACAAACAGCAACAAAGAAAAAAAAAAGAAGAAGAAGAAGGATATCTGATGATGACGGTGATAACAATGATCATGATGATTATAACAACACTGACGATGACAATGACGATGAGGATGATGATGATGAGGAGGAGGAGGAGGAGGATGTTGATGATTATGAAGACGATGACGACGACGACGACGACGGTGATGATGATTATGATAATGATGATGATGATGACGACGACGACGGCGTCGAATTCTATATTGGTCTTGATAACAATGGTGATGCTTTCGACGATGTTCTTGTTATTATTATAGGTGTGGCTTTTATTCTTGTGAATCCTAATCAACACATGGAGTCATTCAAAAGTATCTTACACATCATAAACATTTTTCGGTTATTTGTGTTTCAAAATAAACCTTCAGTGATGATACAGCTCACTCCCATTACTTGGACAACTAACTTGAATCTTCACCTGTAAAGACAAACTGGACACGAACAATGTACACTTCATAAACGTTAACGAAGCCAGGGGATGATCATAACTTTAACCCTTTGGCTCCTGCATCCTATCCACCAAATGCAAAAAAAATTAACCCCTTGATTACCTCACCCTATCCACCAGCTTCCTGTTGTTTTTGCCTCGCTAGCATGGTTGACAATGCAGGATGCTGGTGGATAGGGTGAGGTAGTCAAATGATTAACTCAGTGTGCAATGTTTATTGTGCCAACCCGCTAGAAAGCTGCACATGAAATCAAACAAGCATCATAGAAAAGAGCATCAGTATAAATAGTATTCCCACCTTCTGGAAATTTTCTCTTTTCTATCACCCTCTTTGTTTCTGCCTTGTTCCGTTGCTTTCTGACATTTCTTCCTATCATTTTCTGCCTTGCTGGCCCATTCACCTGTATGTGTTTGATAATGTCTCACGTACTTTCTCTTAGGATTGATAATTTGGTACATATATTAAGTGCATTTTTGGCTCTAGGGAAATGAGGTAAGCGGAAGCGATTTTCAGATAATTTAGGCCCTATTTTATATATATTTGAGTGTCTTTAGTTATGTTTAAATTTGTATTCACATATGTTTTTTAAATCCTCTGTGCGATAAATTGGACGGAGTAGTCAACGCCAGGGGAATCTCCTTAGATTATGTGCGCGAATGTTCTATTCTTTTCTTCTTTTTTTTTCTTGAAGTATTGTGCATGTTTTGAAATGGATTATAACCCTGATATAGCTCTACGCAGTCGGCTGGGCTTTAAACAAAAAAATAGCACCACAGTAATCCTAGTTGTATAGATCAGACACAGAAAATTAGCAGCGACCAATTGTGGATCATCTGTATCAAGGAATTTGTAAACAAGTAGTACCAGAAGCCTTGTGCAAACATAAGATTAACTGAAAATTTAATTTTGTTTGGTACTTACGAAAATATGCGCACAGATTCAATATTTGACTTAATAATCATCTTTGGGAAAATGTATATTTACAAAACTGTATAAATTAAATGACTTTATATTGTTTAAAAACATACAACAGACTAGTAGATATGACGTATGTATATGAGTTTTGCTCGATCCATTGTACATAAATCTTGTTCAGTTTTGTGAATGATATTGTAATGTTTAGCAGTCATTGTCTTTATGTGTGTTTTGTCCACACAAAAAAAATTAAAAACAAGTTTGAAAAAAGTCCT
>CM060311.1:42032691-42035191 GCA_030674185.1 Monoplex corrugatus
TCTAACCTTATTTCAACAGAAACTTCTTCAAAGTCATAATGATGTCAAGATAAACAAACTCTGGATGTTCTGCAACGATGTTTGTAAAAAAAAGGGAATTTGCTAGAATGACTTGACCATATTTTTCGGGATTGCGGGGAGGATGTCTGCTTTCCTTTCATCGTTTTCCTGTTAGCTTAATTTCTAGCTTCCCATCCATTTGCCGGTCTCCTCTCGATTTTTTTCCGTAATGTCTTCGCCTTTTTTATTTGTTTGTTTGTTTGTTTGTTTCCCGTTTCCGTGCAGGAAATGAGAAGATAAGAAATGCCACATGTCGAAATATTGAAATATTCTTCTTCTTCTTCTTCTTCTTCTTCTTCTTCTTCTTCTTCTTCTTCTTCTTCTTCTTCTTCTTCTTCTTCTTCTTCTTCTTCTTCTTCTTCTTCTTCTTCTTCTTCTTCTTCTTCTTCTTCTTCTTCTTCTTCTTCTTCTTCTTCTCTTTTCTTCTCTTCTTCTTCTTCTTTTTCTTCTTTTTTCTTTTCTTCTTCTTCTTCTTCTTCTTCTTCTTCTTCTTCTTCTTCTTCTTTCTTCTTCTTCTTCTTCTTCTTCTTCTTCTTCTTCTTCTTCTTCTTCTTCTTCTTCTTCTTCTTCTTCTTCTTCTTCTTCTTTCTTCTTCTTCTTTCTTCTTCTTTTCTTCTTCCTCTTCTTCTTCTCTTCTTCTTCTTCTTTTTTTCTTTTTCTCTTCTTCTTCTTCTTCTTCTTCTTCTTCTTCTTCTTCTTCTTCTTCTTCTCTTCTTCTTCTTCTTCTTCTTCTTCTTCTTCTTCTTCTTCTTCTTCTTCTTCTTCTTTTCTTCTTCTTCTTCTTCTTCTTCTTCTTCTTTTCTTCTTCTTCTTCTTCTTCTTCTTCTTCTTCTTCTCCTTCTTCTTCTTCTTCTTCTTCTTCTTCTTCTTCTTCTTCTTCTTCTCTTCTTCTTCTTCTTCTTTCTTCTTCTGCTTCTCTTCTTTTCTTCTTCTTCTTCTTTCCTTTCTCTCTCTTCTTCTCTCTTTCTTCTTGCTCTCTTTTCTTCTTGTTCTTTTCTTCTTGTTCTTTTCTCTGTTCTTGTTCCTTCTCTGTTCTTGTCTTCTTGTTCTTCTGTTCTTCTTGTTCTTCTGTTCTTCTCTTCTCTTCTCTCTGTTTTTTTCTTCTGTTCTGTTCTTCTGTCTTCTTCTGTTCTTCTTGTTTTCTTTTGTTCTTGTTCTTCTTTCTGTTCTTTTCTGTTCTTGTTCTTCTTTCTGTTCGTCTTCTTCTGTTTCTCTTGTTCTTCTTCTGTTCTGTCTTCTTGTTTGTCTTCTAATCCTGTGTCCATCGGGTCCTTGGGAAAAAAAAAGAAAACCTACGAGACGCACCAGTAGACGAGCGTCTTCCCAAAAGATGGTTTTACATAATATACTTGGAATTGTCTCAGATAATCTAATTTCAAGGTTGGTTTCAGATAATGTAATTCCAAGGATGGTCTTAGATAATACAATTCCAAGGATGGTCTCAGATAATGTAATTCCAATAACGGTCTTAGATGATGTAATTCCAGGGATGTTATTAGCTAATGTAATTCCAAGGATGATCTTAGAAAATGTGATTCCAAGGATGGGCTTAGATTATGTATTTCTAAGATGGTCTTAGATAATGTAATTCCAAGGACAGTCTTAGTTAATGTAATTCCAAGGATGGTCTTAGATAATGTAATTCGAAGGATTTACTTAGATATTGTAATACCAAGGATGATCTTAAATAATGTAACTTAAAAGATGGTCTTAGATTATATAATTCTAAAGATGGTCTTAGATAATGTATTTCCAAAGATGGTCTTAGATAATATAATTCCAAAGATGGTCTTAGATAATATAATTCCAAAGATGATCTTAGATAATATAAGTCCAAAGACGGTCTAAGATAATGCATTTCTAAGGATGGTCTTAGCTACTGTAATTGTAAGGATGGTCTTAGATAATGTAATTCAAAGGACTGTCTTAGTTTCAGTTTCAGTTTCAGTTTCTCAAAATAACGTCTCCGAGCTCGGAATGAATTCCATACGCATTAATGTCACAGGTGCTATGTGATGGAGAAGATCCAGAATGATCACGGCACAAGCCTTAAGCCTGCACATAAACCCATGAACTGGCCAGGTCCTGAGGTCCTGCCTAGATAGTTCCATAACTCTGGGATCGTAGGGGAGTGAGGCGGCAGAGATCTCAAGTTTTCCCGAGGCCAGCACCACGAGGGCAGCAGCCATCCCCTCTCCCTCGATTCGACTTTATATTCATATTCACATTTTTTAGCAAGTCTTCACAAAGGCGAGAAGGCTAACTGGTCTTCAAGGGGTGGGATCTGGGAAATCAACCTGTTTCTCCAATGTTTATACCAAGGCAGCTCTTCCTTAAGGATTGTCTTAGATAATTACTCTTGCCGATAACCTCTCCATACCATGCAAGCGTTGCACAGTTACCCAAAAGTATTGTTCCATACTTGTTCATTGGTTTTATG
>CM060311.1:42040191-42045191 GCA_030674185.1 Monoplex corrugatus
TTGTGTTGCCTTGTGTTGTGTTGTGTTGTGTTGCCTTGTGTTTGTTGTGTTGCTTGTGTTGTGTTGTGTTTGCCTTGTGTTGTGTTGCTTGTGTTGTGTTGTGTTGTGTTGCCTTGTGTTATGTTGTGTTGCCTTGTGTTGTGTTGACTTGTGTTGTGTTGTGTTGTGTTGTGTTGTGTTGTGTTGCCTTGTGTTGTGTTGCCTTGTGTTGTGTTGCCTTGTGTTGTGTTGTGTGTGCTTGTGTTGTGTTGCCTTGTGTTGTGTTGCTTGTGTTGTGTTGTGTTGTGTTGTGTTGCCTTGTGCTGTGTTGCCTTGTGTTGCCTTGTGTTGCTTGTGTTGTGTTGTGTTGTGTTGCCTTGTGTTGTGTTGCCTTGTGCTGGTGTTGCCTTGTGTTGTGTTGTGTTGTGTGTGTTGCCTTGTGTTGTGTTGCCTTGTGTTGCTTGTGTTGTGTGTTGTGTTGCCTTGTATTGTGTTGTGTTGTGTTGCCTTGTGTTGGTGTTGCCTTGTGTTGTATTGCCTTGTATTGTATTGTCTTGTGTTGTGTTGCCTTGTATTGTGTTGCCTTGTATTGTGTTGCCTTGTGTTGTGTTGCCTTGTGTTGTGTTGTGCTGTGTTGTGTTGTGGTGTGGTGTGGTGGTGTGGTATGGTATGGTATGGTATATGTTGTGTGATCTTGTGTTCTGTTGTGCTGCGTTGTGTTGTGTTGTGTTGTGTTGTGCCAAGGGGCCTTGTGTTGTGTTTTGTTGTGGTGTTGTATATATGGTGTGGTATGGTGTGATGTTGTGGTGTGGTGTGGTGTGTTGTGTTGTGTTATGGTGTGGTGTGTTGTGGTCTGGTGTGGTGTAATATTTTTTCTTTGGTTGCTTTGTGTTTTGCTTTTTGTTTGTGCTGTTTATTTAGTTGTGTTATGTTGTGTTTTATGTTGTGTTATGTTATGTTCCTTTGCGTTGTATTGTGTTGTGTTGTGTTGTGTTGTGTTGTGGTGCGGTGTGGTGTGGTGTGATGTTTGTGTTGTGTTGTGTGGTGTGGTGTGGTGTGGTGTGGTGTGGTGTGGTGTGGTTTGGGGTTGTATTGTTTTGTGTTGTTCTGTGTTGTGCTGCGCTGTGCTGTGCTGTGTTGTGTTGTGTTGTGTTATGTTGTGTTGTGTTATGTTCTGTGTTGTGCTGTGCTTTGTTTGTACGGTCTTGTTTTTTGTTGTGCTGTGCTGAGCTGTGCTGTGTCTTTTGTGTTGTGTTGTGTGTTGTGTTGTGTTGTGTTGTGTTGTGTTGTGTTGTGTTGTGTTGTGTTGTGTTGTGTTGTGTTTGTGTTGTATTGTGTTGTGTTGTGTTGTGGTTAATGTGATATGTTTAGTTGTGCTGTGATGAATGTGGTGTATGTATTATGTTGCTGTGTTTAGCTGTGCTGTGTTGTGTTGTTAAATGATAAGCTCTGTTGTCATGTGTTGTGTTACGTTACAGTGTGATAAGTCATGATGTGACATTCTGTTACACGTCGTGCTGTGTCTTGGCTGTGTCGTGTTGTGTCGTGTCACGTCGAGTCACGTCATGTCACATCGAGTCACGTCATGTCACGTCCAGGCGTCTTTGTTTGATACCGTTTGATGAACAGTCTGTTGAAGACATCTTGAGGATGTGCCTCAGGAAGTGTGTGTGTATCTAATCTTCATTCTAGTCTGCAGTAAAAAGACTGTGTGTAACTGCCATAGACTGTTGACAACACAAGTCTCTTTACATGTGGACATTGCTATGTAAATCAACATGGTATTAGACCGTAGTCTGTTTGTCAGCCTTGGCAAATGTGGTGGAAGCTTTTCCAATGCGCTTGTTATGCCTCTGCTGTCAACAAAATTAGCCAGGGACTTGTAAACTCACGTAAACTCATGAACAGCTTTGAAATATATTGTCCACACTGTTATCAGAACGTGGGGTTATCCACATCTAACCTATTAAATGAGTTTCAACACCAAATGAATTCTTGAGCTGCTACAGATCTTTCTCCGTGTGGATAAAGCTGCATCGTTGGCGAAAAGAAAGTCATTTGGGTGCCTCATCTGTATTCTTTTTTTGCTGTTAGAGGCCATTTTATGAGGAAATGGGAATTAGAACATTTGGTCACAACAGGAAAAGTGAATGGAAAGAGAGCACCAGGTAGACCCAGGGAGAAAATATTGGACGGACTTGCAGGGTGGCTGAGGATGGAGAGGGTGGAAGATGTGCTTGCGGCAGCAAGGGACAAATACTTATGGAGGGCCATGATCGCCAATGCCGTGCGGCAGGGCACTTGATGATGATGAGATGTCAAAGAGATTTCTTTCTAGTCCTTTGCAAACATAAACACCTTTTCTTGCTGATCCAAAGACTAGCTTTAGTAGAAGAGTTAAGAAGATAAAGAACAGCGTAAAGTCCAGGCACAGCTCTGTTACACTCTGCTGAAATAGACTAACTGTTCTGATGTGGATCTGTCATTCAGCATGGGACATCTTCATAATTTCAAGGAAATCTTCAAAATACCTAGAAGAGTAGGTGAGCATCTATGTCTAAGCAGACTCTGAACAAGGCTGTGCTGTTGTTACTCTCTTTTCGGGTATTTGTGGTTTCTACCTGCCAAGAAAGTTCAGATCTGTCATTGCAACATTGGCAGGAGTCTCGATGCCGATAGAATATGCATTATATTATGTCCCCTTTCCTCTCCTGTCTTCCTCTTGCTTCATACAACAGGAGGTAGCCAAAGTGATATTCAGTGTTAGCATGAACAAAGCTGGCTTTCACGTGTCGTTTTCTTATCCATTCGCATCTTATTCCTAGTCTCCACTTCCATGCCCAACCCCCTTCATTACCCGTGCCTTTCACTAAGAGTAAATCAATAAGAAATTATGATGGCAAAGCCATACTGATTCTTCGCCGTCAGGTTTTTCTTCTCTTCCTCCTCTTCCTCCTCTTTCTTCTTGTTTTTGTTGTTGTTGTTGTTATTGTTATTGTTGTTGTTCTTGTTCTTGTTCTTGTTCTTGTTGTTCTTGTTCTTGTTCTTCTTATCTCTCTATCTCTCTGTCTCTGTCTCTTTCTCTCTTTCTATCTCTCTGTCTCTGTCTCTATCTGTCTCTGTCTCTCTTATTGTTTCTGTCTCCGCACACTTACACACACACACACTCATACACATACACACACACATACATACACACACACATACACACACACACACACACACATACACATGCACATACACACACAGTGCACATACATGCACAACAACACATATTTATGCTGTTTTTGCGGGTTGGTTGGTTCTTTTGGTAAAGCCATGCACTCAGGATCTGATAACTTGAGTTCAGCCCCAGCCCACAGCATTAAACACTGACCTGTTGGCTGCCCCCATCTATATTATGTTTCCATCATTCTTGTAGCGTCAGCGTAGTGTTCCTATATACTGTTGTACGGATGTGAGGCGTGGACAGTCAACAAGCAAAGCCAGAAGAAGATTGAGGCAGCCGAGATGTGGTTTCTCAGAAGAATGTTGAGTTCCATGGACAGCAAAGAAAACAAAGAGACAGTCTTGATGGAGGCAGACACAAGTAGATCACCCATAAGGAAGATTAGGAAAAGACAGGCAACACTTTTAAGCCATTTTATGAGGAAAGGGGATTTGGAGCACCTGGTCACAACGGGAAAGCTGGAGGGAAAGAGAGCACTAGGTAGACCCAGGGAGAAAATGCTGGACAGACTTGCAGAGTGGCTGGGGACGGGGAGGGTGGGGGAGATGCTAGGGGCAACGAGAAACAGAGACAGGTGGAAGTCCATGATCGCCAACGCCATGCGGCAGGGCACCTGATGATGATGATGATGAGTGTTTCATTGGTCTTTATTCCCTCACTTTCTGTTTCACAGTTCAGACCTCGCCAGTGCATAGGGTGTTGCCAAGGCTCGGGGAGTCTGCCAGATAACAGTTGGCGGGATTTGGGTGGAGCGCATATGGAATAGTCCGAGTGTGATGAATCCCTCTGGAACAAACTCAAAAGTCCAAATCTCCATGCTTGTTTTGAGAATGTTTCATTCACGTATTATATTACATATTCTGCATGTCATCTGGGATACGCTCGTGACTGGGCGGGCAGCCATGTCTTATTGTAGGTTTGATTTAACAGGGACAATGAACCATGAACCACAATCTATCCAGACTTCTATGCCACTACAGTGTATACAGACATATATCTGGATCACATTCACAACCTACATTTCGATACCATAAACCTTTATTATATTTAAAGTGATCGTAGCCACAGATTCTCTCCTTTCAGTTAGACGTTTATCCCACTTCAGATAAAAATGGCATGCCATAAATTTTCAAATTAAGAAGAGAAAGATGTAGACAAACGGAGAGAGAGACAGACAGACAGACAGACAGACAGAGACAGAGACAGAGACAGACAGACAGACAGACAAACAGACAGAAGAAAGACAGAGAGAGATAGAGAGACAGAGACACAGAGATACACACAGAAAGAGAGAGAGAGAGGTAGACAGACAGACAGACAGAGAGAACAGAGAGAGAGACAGAAAGAAAGAGAGAGGAAGACAGAGAGAGATAGAAGGGAGAGAGAGAGAGAGAGAGAGAGAGAGAGAAGAGAGAGAGAGAGAGAGAGAGAGAGAGAGAGAGAGAGAGAGAGAGAGAGAGAGAGAGGAGAGATTGCCACACTGAAGTGAGGTCGATCTCAATCATTATCATCTATCTCGAAATGAAAAAAATATCAGATCTAGAACTAAAGAAGCAAGAAAAAGTGGACGAAGGAGAAGAAGAAGAAGACGACAGAGACAGAAATGGATCAACACTAGGGCTACAAATGCTAGCCTGAGGGAAATCACAGAGCACTTTGGAGAAAAAATAAAGAGAAACACAAAGGGAAAACAACCAATCACAATCTGCACCGAGTCCTCGTGACCAGGATGTCATAAATTGGAGCAAAACAGCCAACCCCACTTAACGCAGACGACACGAGCAGAAGACAA
>CM060311.1:42047691-42092691 GCA_030674185.1 Monoplex corrugatus
AGTGCACATTAGATTTGAACTCACAACCATTGGCACGTAAATCTAACGTTCAGCCAACAGGCTTTTGAGGCATGAATGCCTTTCAGAAAGAGATAAAGGTATAAAATGTAACATTTTTAGTTTTCACAGATGCTCTGATCAAAACCAGCTCATGCCTAAGAAGACATTCTGCAAATTTCTATCTCCTGCCTGATAAAGCAGCAAACCTTAAGCTTGTTAGATTCCATCCAAAAATGTACGGGTACCCAAATACAACGTTCTGTGGAACAGTTTCAGTTTCAATTTCAGTTTCAATTTCTCAAGATGGAGTCTCCGCACCCGGAAAGAATTCCAAAAATGCACTAACGTCACATGTACCATGTGATGGAGAAGATCCAGAATGATCACGGCACAAGCGTTAAGCCTGCACACAAACCAACGAACGGGCCAGGTCCTGAGGTCCTACCTTAATAGTTCCATAACCCCTGGAGTCGTAGCGCAGTGAGGAACAACATCACCAGAGTGATGCTTTTAGTGTTCACTTGTAGCTTAATACACATACACGTTGAGTCAGTTGATTCAGTCTCAGTGTGCGTTATAAAATCTGATCAAGACTGCTCTGCCCATCCAGCCGTGCCAATGACTCTGATGCTATCAGTATTGTATGCAGAGTCTCGTGTGTCTTCTTTCCATTTTAAGACAATGACTGGCATGAAAACTTGTCACAGTCTGGAGATATCCTTCCTCTTATGCAGGGCTGTTTGGTTCTTTACAAAGAGCCGTGGACTCAGTATCTAATATCTTGAGTTCAGTCCCAGCCCAACATTAAAAACTGGCCTGTTGGCTGCCCACCTTAAATGTTTCCATCATTGTGGTGGGTTCAGCTGAGTGTTTCATATATCTCTACCCCCCCCCCCCCCACTGTTTTTTGCTCCACAGTTCAAAACCTTGCCAGTGCATTGGGTTTTACGCAGGCTCAGGAAATCTGCCAGATAACTGGTGACAGATCTGGCCGGAGCACATGTGGAATCATACGAGTGTGGTGAATCTCTCTTATTAAACATACTCCAAATTCCAAATCCTTATGATTACCGACGGATTTGGAGTATGAATGTAGTGGATGGGGGTAGGGGTGGGGGACGGGGAGGTTGAGGCATAGGGCAATAGAAGTGTCCCCACGCAGTCACCACCCCCCCTCCCCCATGATCAAACTGCACATCAACTTGTCCGGCGCGTTACGAATGACCGACACATAAAGGTGGAGCAGTGAACAAGCCAATTTTATGTTGCATGCAGGGCTAAGATTAAATTTGATATACTAGACTGTTTAGGACCGTCAATTGAGATAGGTGTCCACAGATAGACAGAAAGAGAGAGAGAGAGGGGGGGGGGGAGGGTGGGAGGGAGGGAGACAGAGAAACAGACAGACAGACAGAAACAGAGAGACAGACAGGCAGACAGAGACAGACAGAGAGAGACAGAGAGAGAGAGACAGAAAGAAAGACAGAGAAAGACACAGAGGGAGAGATAGACAGAGAGAAAGACAGTGAGACAGAGAGAGACAGAGAGAATAAAAAGAGAAAAATAGAGACAGAGACAGAGACAGACAGAGAGAGACAGATAGAGTAGAATCACAAACTGCCAGAACAGTAAAAGATAGCAAAATTTAAAGAAGAAAAAGAAACAAAAACAGAAAAACAAAATGGGGAAATATCCACTCTTAACACTTTGACTCTAGCACTCTGTCCACCAACTGCAAAAACTAAACCCTTTGACTTCATCACCCTATCCTCCAGCTTCCAGCAGGAAGCTGATGGACAGGGTGAGGGAGCCAAAAGGTTAAGCTTTTGTCTATCGGCATGGTTGACAATGCAGGATGCTGGTGGTTAGGGTGCGGGAGTCAAAGGGTTAAAGAAACAAAGAAAGATAAAAACGAAGAAAAAAATGGAGAAATGTAGAGCGGACGAAAAGAAAAAACACACCAAAACACTGATGACGTTACACAACTGTCAGATCACCATTTGCAAACAATCCCAACTAGATACTGATCTGGACTGTACGTTACAAACGACATATACACGTATTTGCCACAATTTCTATGCTAATATGTACAGTCTGATAACTAATGTATGAATCAATCACCCATTTAGTCATTAACGGATCAATAAAGTACGCAAATTAAAAACATAAACAGTTTGAATTTCTCTTCTCTCGTTGTATTATCATAGCAATGGTCTCATTGATGTTTACCAAGCTGACGTACATTCTCAACAATGAATATCTACATGATAAACTTGAGACAAAATCACAACAAACTGCTTGTAGACAGCATGTATCTCGTGTTTTTCTATCTTGACTAGATCAATGAAATATACATCCTTTCGTTGTATCTCCTCGAAAAAAAATACTAAGCCGCGCGTAAATTCTATACTGTTTAGTACTGGGACACACTACAAGAGTACAAAATCCTGTCTGTACATTGCGGCAAGTAAGGTTTACACTTTGGGATGGACGTCAAAGAAAAAAAGGGAATCCATTAACTTTATAGCTAGTCCAGCAGTACAAAGATTGTTTTGTAGAATTATAACCTTTAGTTGTGATTATAATGCTCTCCATCGTATGTTGACGAAATACCTGAAAGATAATCCCAACGGAGTGAGTGCTGGCGAGAGAGAAAATGAACTGTACCCGCCATGAGGTATGCCGTAGTTACAGTATACATCAGTCTCAACATCATTTTTTTGGTCCCATTTTCTTCTCCACCTTAATGGCTGCAGAAGCTGGAACAGTTTTTACAATGCGATGATGATGATGTCGATGAGGATGATAAACATAATGCTATGGACTTCCATCTGGGACTGAGACTGCATGACAGGGTGTACTCTACGCTTACCATCGTAACATATCCTGGCGTCAACCAGGCCCGAAATATACAGACACCTGTGGTGCTGGTCAGAAGATTTGAGCAACAACCTCAACAACGCATCCGTGAAGTGTATGAGACTCGACTGTGTGGTCCTAGTCTTTCCAATGTGCCCATAGCACGCCCAGCTCTGGGTAAGAGCCGGTTAGAGCCGAAAAATCCCACAATGATTTTGGAAGGGACTGATGGGGATTCGAACCCACAACCTTCCAGTGGGTAGTCTGTTGCGCTGACCTCTACACCAGGGCGACTGGTCTCAATATTGTAATTAATTGTACATGAAATTCTACGTTATGTTAAGATATATTTCTACATTTTCTTTACCATGATCTGCCATGGAACCTTTCTCCCCTCGCCCTGTTCCCATGTAAGTAAACACAAAGGCCTGAGGCATTACATCGTATTCTCGTATTTATATTCTCTCTGTCTCTCCTCTCCTCTGTCTCTCCTCTCTGTCTCTCTCTCTCTCTGTCTTCTCCTCTTCTCTCTCTGTCTCTCTCTCTGTCTCTCTCTCCTCTGTCTCTCTCTCTGTCTCTCTTCTCTGTCTCTCTCTCTCTGTCTCTCTCTCTCTGTCTCTCTCTCTCTCTGTCTCTCTCTCTCTGTCTCTCTCTGTCTCTCTCTCTCTCTCTGTCTCTCTCTCTGTGTCTCTGTTCTCTCTCTCTGTTTCTTTCTTTCTTTCTTTCTCTCTGTCTCTCTCTGTGTCTCTCTCTGTTGTCTCTCTCTCTCTCTCTTTCTTTCTTCTTCTTTTCTTTCTTCTCTCTCTCTCTCTCTCTTTCTTTCTTTCTTTTCTTTCTCTCTCTCTCTCTCTCTCTCTCTCTCTCTCTTTCTTTCTTTCTTTCTTTCTTCATTCCTTTTTTTGTTGACAGAAAAGATTTTAAACTCGAAGGCTTCGTGATAATGAAACAAACAGAATGAATTCAGTCAGCGTGCTTGTCCCTCTTTTGTCATTTCAAAAGTTAAAAGAAAACAGTGAGAAAACGAATGTATTCCGATTTTCTGTCCAAAAAAAGAGGACAGATTTTATCAAGACAAAGTTCTTTCATTTTTGGCTCTACACACTGATGATATTTTAGAATCTAATCGCCATAGCCATTGTCAATTCCTTTTAGTGATGGGCCTGGTGATTAAAGTGCGTATAAGGTCATGGTTTGTTCCTTTACAAGACTGGATTGGTTGGCTGCTTGCTTGGTTTTGGCTGGATGATTAGATAACTGGTCACTTGGCTAAGAGTATGAAGATTTGCAAGTTGGTTAAATGGTAGGTTTTATTAATTTGGCTGGCTGGCACGTTGGTTCAATGGTTGGATTGGTATTCGATTGACTGGCTGGTTGATCTGATGGATTATCAGTAAAGTTCGTCTGTCTTCAAACGACTTAGACCGATGTATTGTTGCAACTGCATTTCATTATCAGACCATTTCATTCCACGACTTATCTCATATATGACTATGATCTGTTCTTTTTAATCATGTAGTCTTGGTTTTATCATTAGGATAAGCACACGTTCCATAGTAGTCAAAGATTTACTGAATTAAAAGACAAAGAGAAAAAAGAGAAAACAACAACAAAAGAAACACAGCAAACGGTGAAGAAACGATCACATACTTACAGAACAGAGGCTGTATCACTGCAGAACTGAGCATACCAGTTCAAATATGTGCAATGATAACAACCTTTAAGAACAACAATTTGAAACAGTTTCTTTAAAACATATGACATGAAGGAAAGATTCATCCATAAACAGCTACAAAATTCTCTAGAACATATTTGATCTACACACAAACACATACAAAAACCATAGGCAAATATCAATTAGGATCCATTTTAGTCAGTTGAGTCCTTTTCTCCCCACTGGACGAAGCAGCACGCAAGTTTCAGTCTTTTTCTCCTAATTTTTGTATTTTGGTGTTTGTTTGTTTGTAATCTTACGCTTGACAAAGGCCAGTTGGCCGAACATTTGCGCCTGTCTTGTCTTGTTGTGTTAGATACGCGTTCTGATTCTTTTTTTCATATTTTTTTTTCTGGTTCCCGTTTGTTTGAACGCGGGCAGTCACACTTGTTTTGGACTAGGATCCCTTCGTTTATGTTTTCAGCAGATTGAAAATATTATCCCTATATCCCTACACTCCTGTTAATGACCAAACTCCACATAGCAACAGAGACAACAACAAGCTTGGGGGACCAGCAGAAAGAAAACGAATGAAAGACATGGATGAGATAGTCGTCGGTCTCTTTACATCTCGGGAGATGATAGTCTGCACTAGGAGGCGTTGTGGTCATGACGTGCACTTTCTGCTGTGGCTGTGCAGGCCGATTCCTAAGTGGCAATCTCTGTCACATCTGCCATACACAAATTGAGTCACTGTTGTCTGGTTCTTGGAACGTTGCTTGAGATAGTAGCAATGGGAGAAGGAGGGACGACAAGGAAAGAAAGAGAAAGAGGGAGGATTCACGTCACTCGAAAGAAATCGTCGAGTCGTGAAGAAATAATAAGGCTCCTTCACTCATCTGACAACAAATCACCCCTAGAAACCATGGCGACCGTTAACGATGCAATAACTGTTTATCTTCTCTTTCTCCTTGAACTTTAACATACATCCCTGTTTGGGTCCTGCTGTGAGATTTTCCTGTAGGTCCTTACTGAATGGAAACTTATCGACCAGTCGCCGTGGTGTAGTGGTGAACACAACGGACTACAGACTGGAAGGTTGTGGGTTCGAATCCCAATCAGTCCCTTCAAAAACCATTGTGGGGTTTTTCGGCTCTAACCGGCTCCTACCCAGAGTTGGGTGTGCTATGGGCTTATTGGGAAGACTTGGACCACACAGTCGAGTCTCATCCACTTCACGGATGCGTCATTGAGGTTGTTGCTCAAATCTTCTGACCAGCACCACAGGTGTCTGTATTTCTCGGGCCTGGTTGACGCCAGGATATATTATGATAGTAAGCATAGAGTACAGCCCTGTCACAGTCTCAATTCTAGATGGAACTCCATGGCATCATCATTATCATCCCCATCGACATCATCATCATCGCATTATAAAAACTGTCCCAGCTTCTGTGGCCATTAAGGTGGCATAGAAAATGGGACCAAAAAATAAAGAAAAAGGTGCGCTAAAAGGCAACCTCCCTGAGTGCAATAATCCTTCAAAAAAAGAAAATTATCAGACAAAACAGGGGTCGTTGATGAGACAAAGTACTTCCTTGGTTGAAACAGTGGGATGGAGATTAAAATTAATTTCTTCTCTTAACTTTCTGTCTTTCGAGTTGTTTTTGTCTGTTTCTTTATGTGTTTGTTATCTTCGCTGGTATTCAAGCATACTATGACAATTATATTCAACCCTTTGACTCTCATACCTTGTCACCAGCATCATGCATTGTCAACCATGGTAGCACTATGTAGCAAAGCAAAAGCTACAGGAAGCTGGTGGATAGGGTGAGGAAGTCAAAGGGTTAAGTTTTTGCAGTTTGTGAATAAAGTACAGGAGTCAAAGGGTTAATACATTGTCAAGGCTAAAGCCAATCAATTAAACTGTTTGGGTATTTTTGACTTGCATCTTATTCTGTGTCCGTCTCTGTCTTTCTCTCTGTCTTACTGTCTCTTTTCCACTCTCCCTCATTCACTGAAATGTTAAGAAATTTGAATATCACCATCTAAGACGCATAAATGAATTACTGGACTGAATTTGACTTGCTCTCAGCGATCCCAGTCTCTCCAGTTAAACCCAGCTCAGAGGAGCTCTTTCATTTCTGAGACAGAGTGGAAGTGGTTGTAATATCCTAGAAGAATAAAATACATGTATATTTTGGACTGACAAGGATTTGATACCCACAACTTTCCACTCATCCGTTTGA
This sequence comes from Monoplex corrugatus, assembly GCA_030674185.1. Lineage (NCBI taxonomy): Eukaryota > Metazoa > Mollusca > Gastropoda > Littorinimorpha > Ranellidae > Monoplex > Monoplex corrugatus. The sequence continues at coordinate 42,054,448 of CM060311.1, forward strand.
TGCACCACGTACTGCATCATGTTGATCTAGTTACATATTTAAGAAAGCCTGGATCCTGTTGTCTACTGAATAATATTACAACGACGTTTATATAGAAATATAATATTGGTCACGCAAGTTTCAGTTTCAGTTTCAATTTTTCAAGATGACGTCTCCGCGCTCGGAATGTATTCCATATGCACTAACGTCACAGGGGCCATGTGATGGATAAGATTCAGAATGATCAAGGCACAAGCCTTAAGCCTGCACATAAATCCATGAGCTGGCCAGGTCCTGGGATCTTACCTAGATAGTTCTATAACCCTGGGGTTGTAGGGGAGTGAGGTGGTAGAGACCTCACCTTTTCCCGGGGCCAGCACCACGAAGACGGCGCCCGTCCCCTCTACCTCGCTTCAAATTCATATTCATATTCACTTTTCTTTAACCAAGACTTCAGAAAGGCAAAAAGGCTAACTGGTCTTCAAGGGGTGGGACCTGGGAAATCAACCTATCTCTCCGATGATTTTTACCAAGACAGCTGGGCAATGCTCTACTCTTCACGATTTTCAACTGTCACGAGATCTTTAGCGTGTGCAGCCAGAAAGCACACGGGCCTGACTCGTTTTTCATCCTCTTCCGAAGGACTAGACGTTCAGTTCGATTTTTCGGTCAAACAGAGGAGAAAAGTCGAGACCTGTACGGTTAGCGTACCCTGGAACCTCGAGTTTAGCTACTGGCAGGTGAAAGAATAAATGTGACCTTCCACCACGAAATCAGTCATAACTAACATTTTGGGCATTTTGAGATATACATATCACTGAAATATGTACATTCTGCTGATTATTTTGGTACTTGAATAAAGCTTGTACTTAAAAACATGTAGAAGTTATGTATGTTTGAAGTCATTAAGTTGTAAGACGGCCATTTTGAGAAAACGGCCTCTAAAGTTTTGTGTGCTCTCCTACACATTTTCCTTAAATTTCTTTATTTGGTAGCTTTGACCCAGTTTGTTTCTAATTTTCGCTGTCATTATCTGAAAGGTACACCAAAGAGCTTTCTGTAGAATATTACATGTGCGGGTACTGTACAGGTTTCGGTTCATAATAAGAGACAAAAATAGGTACTTTTGGTAGGAAATTGCTTTCTTTCTGCTGCGATCAGTGCATTAAAATACCATTTTAGATTGATTAATAATATTTTTTCAAGAAAAAACTGTCTGTGGGGGATAGATTATAGTCTACAGAAATCAATTTTGAGAAAAAGTCAAAATACCCCAGATAGACCCTCAGTCACCTTTTCATCTCCTTGTGCTGTTCAACTGACTGCGCGTTAAGACTGATTTCGTGGTGGGGGGTCACAAACACATTTTGGACTGACGAGGATTTGATACCCACAGCTTTCCACTCGACCGTTTGATGCACTACATACTGTATCACGTTGATCTAGTTACATATTTAAGAAATCCTGGGTCCCCTGTTATCTTCTGAATAATGTAACAACGATGTGACTATATCAATATGATACTGGTCACGCAAATTATATTGTATTCCAAAAGCTCAATGTTGCATAACGTGAACGTCGTCAGAGAGACAGAGAGAGAAAGAGAGTGAGAGAGAGAGAGACAGAGACAGAGACAGAGACAGAGAGACAGAGACAGAGACAGAGACAGAGAGCGAAGAGAAGAGAGAAGAGAAGAAAAGAGAGAGAGAGAGAGAGAAGAGAGACAGAGAGAGAGACAGAGAGACAGACAGACAGGAAGAGAGAGAGAGAGAGACAGAGAGAGAGCATTAAATGCTTCATTTTTCCCATTTAAATGATAATAGGCATATGGTGTGATGTTTCAACCAAATGACTTAACCAGGCATCCTAAATCATCTTCGCAAACTTCATACAACAGCATTTTCATAGTAAGGATCAGAAGAAAGGAAAATAAAGGCGGAGGCAATGATTGTGGTTGAGATTAGTCATGTGGGGATGGGAATTTTAGGTTAGAAGGCCACCTCGTCCTCAGTCTGGTAACTATTCAATAATGCTCTTAAAACAAGCTGAACTGTGATAATTCTCAACAGCCGGACTGTGGAAGTTGTAAACTAAGTTTTATTGTAATGTTGAATACCACCTTGGCCATTGAGACAGACACACTCGATAGACTACAGAACCATACTTTAAAGGATCCATAATATTCCACAGAATAGATTAATATACTAGAGAAATGGATTATTATAGTTTGTTGTCGACTTCCAAGACTTGTTTTAAAATCCATAACCTAGACACCTTCTAGATTGGTAATAAACATTAGGTTTGTTCGTTTTCACCCAAATTTATAATGCTTACGAGCTAATGCTGTATTGGTAGACGTTTTGCACAATTTCTCCCTTAGATGGAGCCGCTTAGCAGTCAGCTTTAGCTTAATGTGGACAAAATGTGCTGTCTGGTTGGTTGATTTTGTAGGATTTTCATTACGATTACTGAAATTATCTTTAGTCAGCAGCATAAAACCTGGCCTACACACTCTCGCCAGTGATTCTAATGGCGTCAACAGACAATGTTGTATAGACTCCTTGTCTAGTGTTCCCTTTCATCAGGAGACCCTGTGGCTGGTTGAGATGGGGGTTTTTTTCAGGATTGAGTCTTCCATAGTATTATTGGTAAATTTGAATGAAGCACACACACACACACACACACACACACACACACACACACACACACACACACACACACACACACACGACACACACACACACACACACACACACAAATACACAAACACACATACAACACACTAATAATGATAATAATAATAATAATAATAATGATAATAATGATGACAATGATGATGATGATAATGATAATAACAATAACATCAACAACAGCAACAACAACAATAATAATAGTAATAATAACTAATAATAACAATAATAATAACAAGCGTCCATGTATTGGAAATCTCTCTTTTACAAGAAACACTGTAAATAATCATGTTTGGCATAATATGAAGAATGACTGGCACATAACAATAATAATAAAGATAATTTTAAGAAAATAATGATAATAACGACAACAACAAGAACATCATCAACAACAACAATACTAATACTAATACTAATAATAATACCAATAATAATAACAATTGTAAGCATCCATGCTGGGAAATCTCTCTTACAAGAAACGCTGTAAATAATCATGTTTGTCCTAATATGAAGAATGATTGGCACATAAAAGTAAGGCATAAACAGGACACTGGTCTGGTTGGGATTCAATGTGAAATATTAGACCACGGCTCTTTCAGCTGAGTTGGCAGTCTTGAGGGAAATTACTTGATCATATATGCTAGACAGAAAGCAAGACCAACAGATTGGAAAATGTACGAAAGGAAAAGAAAGCGAAATCATAGAAATGGATGGCAGGAAGGAAATGAAAAACGGCGATTAGTCTCCACAACTATGGGTCGTTATCTGGGATTATAATGCGTGCTAATACCCTTTACTGGTCACAATGGAATGGTTCATCCTTCCGGCTTTTGTTAGGAATATACGCTACAAGTGCAACCGGTTTTCTGCTATTTCTTTGCTGTCATCTGCAATCTGAGAACTGCTGATCATTCACGCACTTACGTAGTCACTCACTCAAACTTATCAAGAAACAATATAAACAAAAAGTGAGTATGTTATGCAGTTTATAATCCTTTAATTATTTCTTTTCTTTTTTATAAGTTTCAGTTTCAGTTTCTCAAGACGACGTCTCTGCGCTCGGAATGAATTGAATTTCATATGCACTAACGTCAAATGTGCCATGTGTATGGTGATAACGGCACACGCCTTAAGCCTGCGCATAAACATATGAGCTGGCCAGGTTCTGAGGCCCTACCTCGCTTTTGTTTAACCTAGTCTATATTTTGTATTGCTGTTGTGTCAGCCTATCGCTCAAATAATCTTGGTTACATGTAAATGACATGTGTATCTGTGCATCTTCCTGTTTTAAAGTGGTCTCAGTACTGTATTCAAACTAAAGTACTATTTTCGGAGTAAATGTAGTATGCTTGATATATCTGAAAGAGGGACACAACAGACTGCAGGCAAACATTGTTTATCTCAGTCATTTTTTCTGGTTGATCAGTGAGATGGATGACCTCGACCTCTTTATCTCGTCTCGCCAGTTTGAAAAGCAGGGTGTCAAGTAGAGAAAGTGTAGTACAAGAACAGACTGCAAAAACGAACATTCCCTTGCACATTATTGCGATCAAAGTTTACCTCGAGATTAAATCAAAGACTGAGGGAGGATGCCTTCGTTCTACGATTAATTCAACACGTTCAACTTGTGTTTTGTTGTTTTCAACTTTTTTTGGTGGCAAAAATTGTGTTTTAATTTTAGCTTGTGTGCTTTGTTGTTTGCTCCTTGTGTTCTGTTGTTTAACATCTTTTAATAGTGTCGCATACTGCACTTCTCTGTTTGTTTACAAAATATATAGCCAACGATCTTTCACATGACTACAGTATTTCATTGTCAGATAACTGCAATCCATTCTATGTCTATCAATGATGATAATTTGCATTGGACAACTCTACACACCATCCACAACATCTATTTGCCACCACTGCCTTGATGTCTGTATGTCTCTTTCAGTATGTCTGTCTATCTATCTGTTTGTCTCTTATTTTACCGACATATGTTTTTTTCTGTATATCTGTCTGTCTGTCTGTCTGTCTGTCTGCTATTTTACCGACATACGTCTTTCTGTACATCTGTCTATCTGTCTGTCTCTCATTTGACCGACATGCGTTTTTCTGTATATCTTTCTATCTGTCTGTCTCACATGTTACCGACAAAAAAGATGTCAAGCCCAAATAACGCCTGCTGATGAGGCAGATGAAACTGACTCAGTCATTTCCTTTTTCCTTCTTCCTCTGCTCAAAGCTTTTTTTCTTCAGAAAACAGCGAGAATGAGATTGCATTTCGATTTCTGTCTAGGAAACAGGATGGGTGTCATCACATCAAATGTCTTTCATTTTTGGCCAAGATGTCGATTATATTTCAGATTTATTCCCCCTAGCCTTCTCAATTCATTTCCATGATGAAGTTTTTGTTAGAGATCTTACTTTGTTTCTATAATAGTCTTTGTTATAGAATCAGATCAGTTAGTTGGGTGATTGGTTAGTTGACTATTCCTTCAGTCCAACGTTAATTGACTATTCCTTCAGTCCAACGTTAATTGACTATCCTTCAGTCCAATGGTTAGTTGACTATTCCTTCAGTCCAACGGTTAGTTGACTATTCCTTCAGTCCAATGGTTAGTTGACTATTCCTTCAGTCCAATAGTTAGTTGACTATTCCTTCAGTCCAATAGTTAGTTGACTATTCCTTCAGTCCAAGGGTTAGTTGACTATTCCTTCAGTCCAATGGTTAGTTGACTATTCCTTCAGTCCAATAGTTATTGACTATTCCTTCAGTCCAATAGTAAGTTGATTATTCCTTCAGTCCAATGGTTAGTTGACTATTCCTTCAGTCCAATGGTTAGTTGATTATTCCTTCAGTCCAATAGTAAGTTGACTATTCCTTCAGTCCAATGGTTAGTTGACTATTCCTTCAGTCCAATAGTAAGTTGACTATTCCTTCAGTCCAATGGTTAGTTGACTATTCCTTCAGTCCAATAGTAAGTTGACTATTCCTTCAGTCCAATAGTAAGTTGACTATTCCTTCAGTCCAATGGTTAGTTGACTATTCCTTCAGTCCAATGGTTAGTTGACTATTCCTTCAGTCCAATAGTAAGTTGATTATTCCTTCAGTCCAAAGTTAATTGACTATTCCTTCAGTCCAACGTTAATTGACTATTCCTTCAGTCCAATAGTTAGTTGACTATTCCTTCAGTCCAATGGTTAGTTGACTATTCCTTCAGTCCAATGGTTAGTTGACTATTCCTTCAGTCCAATAGTTAGTTGACTATTCCTTCAGTCCAATGGTTAGTTGACTATTCCTTCAGTCCAATGGTTAGTTGACTATTCCTTCAGTCCAACGTTAGTTGACTATTCCTTCAGTCCAATAGTAAGTTGACTATTCCTTCAGTCCAATAGTAAGTTGACTCTTCCTTCAGTCCAATAGTAAGTTGACTCTTCCTTCAGTCCAATAGTAAGTTGACTATTCCTTCAGTCCAATAGTAAGTTGACTATTCCTTCAGTCCAATGGTTAGTTGACTATTCCTTCAGTCAAATGGTTAGTTGACTATTCCTTCAGTCCAATAGTAAGTTGACTATTCCTTCAGTCCAATGGTTAGTTGACTATTCCTTCAGTCCAATAGTAAGTTGACTATTCCGTCAGTCCAATGGTTAGTTGACTATTCCTTCAGTCCAATAGTAAGTTGACTATTCCTTCAGTCCAATAGTAAGTTGACTATTCCTTCAGTCCAATGGTTAGTTGACTATTCCTTCAGTCCAATGGTTAGTTGACTATTCCTTCAGTCCAATGGTTAGTTGACTATTCCTTCAGTCCAATAGTTAGTTGACTATTCCTTCAGTCCAATGGTTAGTTGACTATTCCCTCAGTCCAACAGTTAGTTGACTATTCCTTCAGTCCAACGGTTAGTTGACTATTCCTTCAGTCCAACGGTTAGTTGACTATTCCTTCAGTCCATGATGGCTGACCCAGTGGGTAATTTGTTGGTTAATTGGTTAGTTGTTGGTTGACTTTCTAGCTAGTTGATTGCTTAACAGTCAGTTTAGTTATTGAGTCACTTACTCAGTCAGAAAGAAACAAGAAATCAAGAAAAACTAAGAATGAAAACAACAGTGAAGACATCTTTACTGATAGGAATTTTGAACGACTGTAGCTAAACATGTGGACCATGCCAGTTCGCATGCATGCATTTGCAGTAAGACTATTCACCAGACATGACCTTTTATTCAAACCTAGTTAAAGAAATGTTAATCATACACGCCAGTATCAACGCATTCGTCGTCGAAGGACTGAAATGCATGACAATGCACAGATACACCACGGCAACTTGGTTAAAGTGCAATTAATATTCCATTTTAATTTTTACTGCATCTTATTTTTATTTATTCATTTATTTATCTATTCATCTATTATTTATTTATTTCATTTATTTATTTATTTATCTATTTATTTATTCATTTTTTTATTTGTTTGTTTGTATATTTTATTTATGTATTCATCTAGTTAAGTTAGTTAGTTAGTTAGCTAGCTAGTTAGTTATTCATTTATTTAGTTAGTTATGTATCATTTGTTTATTTATTTGTTTATTTGTTCATTTATTTATTTATTATTATTATTTGTTATTTATTTGTTTTATTCACTTATTCATTTATTCATTTTTCTTTCTTTCTTTCTATATTACTATTTATTTGATTATCTATTTATTTATTTATCTATTTATTCATTCATTCATTGATTTACTGTCATTGTGAGAACATTGAAAAACACCTGAACTCTCCTTCGATTTAATGTTTTTCCTACAGAGAAAAGAATGAGAGCAATGCCTTTGGTTGGGGGAAAAGAAAAAGGGAACAGGGGATAAAGGATAATGCAGCAACAGAAGAAGGGGAATAGAAAGGCAGGGGAAGGAGGGAGGAAGAATTCATGTCGATGAAAGAAATCGTTGATTCAGGATAAAAAAAAAAAAAGAGACTCCTTCAGTCACTTGACAACAAATCAACCACGAGAAACCATAGCAACTGTTAATGATGTGAACACGTTTCTCTTCTGCCATCTGGGGCCGTAAGGCGCTTCTTTGTTTTCTTTGTTTGGGTCACGCCAGGATCTAAGCTGTGTAGAGCTGTAAACGCAGGAAGGATTGCCATTTAGGAAAGTCACTTGATAAGACAAAGTACTTCTTTGGGACAGATGTTACGAAAAAATGAACGCACATGCTGGCGCGCGCACGCGCGCGCACACACACACACACACACACACACACACGCACGCACATACACACACACACACATGCACACACTCATTCTCTTTCTGTCACTCACTCTCTCTCTCTCTCTCTCTCTCTCTCCCTTCTCCATCTGTCTCTGTGTCTCTGTGTCTCTGTCTCTGTCTCCCTCTCTCTCTCTCTCTGTCTCTCTCTCTCTCTCTCGGTCTTTCTCCCATCTCCCCATCTGTCTCCCTCTTTCTCTCTCTCTCCCTCTTTCTCTCTCTCTCTTTCACTCATTCTCTCACAAACATACTCACACAACACACACACACACACACACACACACACACACACACACACACACACACACACACACACACACACACACCAGAAACCCACACACATACATACCTACAAAATAAAACATATTTGTATTTACATTCTCAATATTTTCGCCACACGTAAGCGACCTGTTGTATTGAAATCTAACTACTTATGCATAATCCATGGCTTTGTTGATACTGGTGTAAATTAAAGACCCTTTCACTATTGAGCAATTTCAGTTTCAGTGTCAGTTTCTCAAGATGACGTCTCCCGCTCAGAACGAATTCCATATGCACTAATGTCACAAGTGCCATGTGTATGGTGATCATGGCACAAGCCTTAATCCTGCATATATACCCATGAGCTGGCTAGGTCCTGAGGCTGTATGCTTTACCTAGCCTACATTTGTTTTACTATATTGCATCAGTAGAGGACAAATGGATAAATGGATAACCACACGATTGAGTTCATTGAACATAAGAGCACTCTACACATTGAGGCAATTACATCACATAATGAGTGTCATTCTTTCTCTTTCTCCTGTCCATAATGAGTGTCATTTCGGCCAAGCCAAAACAGCATTCAAGAAGATGACAAGCATTCTTACCAACAAATGCCTATCAATTAACATCAGAAAGAGAGTCCTTGAATGTTATATAGAACCACTACTGTTGTACGAATGCGAGGCGTGGACAGTCAGCAAGCAAAGCCAGAGCAGGATCGAGGCAGCCGGGATGTGGTTTCTCAGAAGAATGTTGAGAGTTCCATGGACAGCAAAGTAAACAAATGAGACGGTCTTGATGGAGGCAGACACAAGTAGATCACTCATAAGGAAGATTAGGAAAAGACAAGCAACATCTATAGGCCATTTTATGAGGAGGGGGGATTTGGAGCACCTGGTCACAACGGGAAAGCTGGAGGGAAAGAGAGCACAAGGTAGACCCAGGGAGAGAATGCTGGATGGACTTGCAGAGTGGCTGGGATGAGGAGGGTGGGGGAGATGCTGGGGGCAACGAGAGATAGAGATGGTTGGAAGTCCATGATCGCCAACGCCATGCGGCAGGGCACCTGATGATGATGATGATGATGAATGAGTGTCATTAGGCCAGTCACACCCAACCCCAGGTCCTGAGGCCCTGCCTAGCTTATGTTTTACCTAGTCTATAATCTATACTGGTAGTCTATCAACCTATCACTGGAATAATCTTGATTACACGTAAATGACATATGTATCTCTGTGTATAATGAGCAAATGAGCTTTAGCGTGTCTACAATTCTGTGTGGGTATAACCAAAATATGAACAGATGTGCAGCGTTAAAGATGACTAGCACTCTCTGACAATTCATAATGTACACATTGTTTGAGACAGTGCCTTGATCTTATTCAGTGGTGATAGATCATATCAAATGTTCGTGTCTATTTAATCTCATTCACTTGCTGTCAGCGATTCAAAGTACGGGTATGCATTTCAGATTTAGTGAAGATAAACACAGAAGTGAATAGACAATCGTATAAACTCAGTTTTTACTCTCTCTCTCTCTCTGTCTGTCTCTCTCTCTCTCTCTCTCTCTTTCTTTCTTTCTCTCTCTCTCTTTCTCTCTCTCTCTCTCTCTCTCTCTCTCTTTCTCTCTCTCCCCCTCTCTTTCTCTCTCTCTCATTCTGTCTCTCTTTCTCTTTCATTTTCTCTTTCCCCCTCTCTCTCTTTCTCGCTTTCTCTCTCTAACACACACACACACACACACACACACACACACCAACCCACAGACCCACAGCTATAGACCTTACCTTAATCTCACCATCGCTAGCACCAAATGCCACATGGCAAATAGAGGATGACTTGTTGGGATCAGATCACATCCCCATACTTCTTACCCTTAACCTCATCACTGAGTTTGATGCAATACCACAAGATAGTTTACCCAAGTTTAACTATAAATACGCAGATTGGGCCAGTTTTAAAGCTTTCCTACGAAATACAAGAACAGATCTATCTGAAACAACGACCTTAAACGATATGTACGCAGATTTCTGTAAGTCACTCTTAAGGGCTGCAAAAATTTCAATCCCACAACTTAAAGCGTCAAAAACAGGAAAACATCATGGAAAAGTCTGGTGGAATAAAGATTGTGAAAAGGCAGTCAACGAAAAGAAAGAAAAATACAAACAATATATAGCTAATAGGTCACCTGAAAATCATACGGCAATGAAAAGTGCGAACATAAACTGTAACAGAGTCATAGAACAAGCTAAAGAACAATATTGGACATCTTTTTGTACATGTGAAGTAAGTGACCATAAAGATATGCAAAAGATTTGGGAAAAACTGAAAACAATGAAAAATGGGATCATGTTGCCATCAATTCCAGTAAAGCTAGAAAACAACCCTTTACCTAGCTCACAGGAGAAAGCAGAAGCTTTTGCAGACATGTTTGCTGAGGTCTGTCGAGTAGAAGGACTTCCTGCCTCTAGTAGAAATTATAGGGTACAGGAAGAAAAGACCGACGCATACAAGGATCATGTCCCAGATAATACGCACTACGTAAATGCACCAATCACGCTCCAAGAATTAAAAGATGCCATTAAATCAATTCCAAATAAAAAGACATCAGTAGGATTTGATGCAATTTCCAATGAGATGTTGAAAAATTTACCAGAAAATTTTTTAATCTTGCTACATAATATGTTTAAAAAATGCTGGAATAGCGGCAAACTGCCCGACTATTGGAAACAATCAATAGTGGTTCCTGTACTAAAAGCAGGTAAATGCAATATTGACTTGAAAAACTATAGGCCAATTGCATTAACATCACACGTATGTAAACTTATGGAGAAAATAATTTTAAAGAGATTGATGTACTACTGTGAAAAGAACAACATATTACCAGTGAATCAGGCAGGGTTTAGAAAAGGCAGGTCACCAGTGGAACTCCTAACAAAGCTAACCACTAATATCAAACAACAATTTGCCAGACGCCAATGTGTTTTAGCTACATTCTTTGATATAACTAAAGCATACGACCAAGTATGGCACTCCCGATTATTATTCAAATTGAAAAGTATTGGGCTAACAGGTCACATTTTTGATTATGTCAAATGCTTCTTAGAAGACCGCGTAATTCAAACGAGGATCGAAAATGTGTATTCTTCAAAACGATTTCTTCAAATGGGTATCCCTCAGGGATCCGTTATTGCTCCCCTTCTCTTCATGATATTATTGCATGACTTACCCAGTAAAATTTCTAAACATGTAACTTTAGCTCAATATGCTGATGATTTATGCATGTGGATGCAGGTCAATATGAAAAGAAAAACTCCTTTGCGCTGTCTTAATTATACGCGTAAATGTTATCAATTAGAACTCGATAAAATAGCACGATATATGGTAGAAAATGGACTACATCTATCCGTGGAAAAAACAAAGATAGTTTTGTTTAACAGTGGAGCTAACCCAGCAAATGTTCCCACGTTCAAACTGGGAGATACTCTTCTTCAGTATAATGAGTCGATTAAATTCTTAGGAGTTTTCCTTACAGCCAAATTATCTTGGAATCAGCATATTGAATACTTATTAACAAAAGCTCAAAAAAGTTTAAATTTCTTGAAAATAGTTCGCAAACAGATATGGGGACAAGATGCATCATCACTTGTTCATCTCTGTAAATCGCTTATTAGATCTAAATTAACCTATGCCCAAGAAATATTCTTCAGCGCACCAAAACGCTTACTCACAAAACTGCAGAGCATAGATTGTAAAGGTTTCAAACTTGCGCTGGGTCTTCCAATGCATGCCTGTTGCCATCGTACATACAATGCAATCAAATTGTTGCCACTTGATGAACAAAGGAAAGTCGCTTCTACTAAATTTCTGTTAAGAAACACTACCATAGAAAACAGCATCAAAACAGAGACAAAAGTAAGATCAGACACCGACTTTCCAAAAAGAGCTAAATCAATATCCTCACAGGTCACGCTTGCAACATTTACAGCTGATGTTATGAAAGGCTCTGGAATTGATTTAGACACAGGTCCTGTAACTTTAAGACCTTCGTTTTCACCAGTACCCAGTTGGGAACTTCAAAGAGCACGATTTGACATACACCACACTGACTTAAAAAAAGAAGATAATATCAATTTACTGGCATGTCACGTTAAATGTCATATAGAAGACTTTTATTCCGATCACTTGAAAGTTTACACTGATGGTTCAATAATTGAAAGACAAGCAGGTTCAGCGTTTTTAATACCTGCTCTCAAAATTGAGAAATCTTTCTATATAGGACTTTATAAATCTATCTTTACTGCAGAACTCTTTGCAATCTTAATGGCTTTGAATTGTATGATAAATCTTCCTAGGACAATTCCCCAGATACTTTTTTGCGTTGATTCAAAATCTGTACTTCAAGCTCTTGAATTATCAAAATTACAAACAAGATCTGAAATGATATTGGAAATTACTCACTTGATTAATAGTTTATCCTTAAGAGGCACTGATATTACTTTCTGCTGGATACCATCTCATAGTTCTTTTCATTACAATGATATGGTTGATAGGGCTGCCAAACGGGGGGCAAAGAGCTCACCAGATTCAAATCATATACAACTTTCCCTCTCATTGCATGAGTGTTATACCTTAGTGGACGCCTACGTATGGAAGCAGTTTCAAGATAAACAGAAAAAGTATGAAAAATGTTACATGAATTTTGAAATTAGCAAAACACCTAAGCGGTTCCTTGCCAGCAGAAGTATACAATCCCTTATGTATAGGTGGAAACTTGATGCATTCAAAACAAAATACACCAGGAATGTAGTGTGCCTGTGTGGAAAGAAGATAACACATAGTCATATTCTTTCATGCGTTCGGGTAAAACAACATATACCTACATTATCAACGAAGACAGTTTCTGACATATTTGCCTCACCATCCTTTAACATATGAATTTTTTGTTAGCCTGTCAAAAAGTCCGATAGCGAAATATATTTAACGTGCCGTTACTTCTCATGTTCAGTGTTATGGTTACCGGTAGCTAATTTTACTGTTTCAATCGTTAATTATGATAACGTCATTTGTGAATTTTTCTTTCTTGTCTTGTTTTTCTGGTTCTTTTTTTTTTTTTTTTTTTTTTTTTCCTGAAGATTAACCTTTTGCAAGTTTGTTTGTTGTTGGTTTTTTTGTTTTTTTGTTTTTTGTTTTTTGGTCTAAAATCACTTTAGTGAATAGACATTAAATCAAAGACCACCACCACCACCACACACACACACACACACACATGCACACATGCACACATGCACACATGCACAAACATGACAAAAGCATAGACAGACAGAGCTACTGGAGTGATGTCAATCCCGATCGTTATCATTTTTCCACAACAAGAAAATGAACTATACCCAAATCTAAAAAAGCAACAACAGAAAAAGATAAGAGCAGAAATGAATCAATGACAAAACAAGGAACGCAACTTGAAAGAAATCACTGACTTCTCTGAAGAAAGAGAAAGGTAACAAAGGGAAGCAACGAGTAACAATCTGCGCCAAGTTCTCGTGGCCGGAAAGTCATAAATTGGAGAAAAACAGCTAATACCACCTAATGCAAACGACACGAGCAGACGATAAATAAAAAAAAAAAAGAAAAAGAAAATCTGGCATGGGAAGAACTGGAAATGAATCATTCTACAGTGAATACCCCTAGCTTTCACAACTCGTTCCTTTGCTTACCATTTCAGGTGACTGTGCGTGGCTGACGTCATGTTCAGTTCAAGGAGCTGTGCAGCTGGCTCGAAATATGTCCGTTTTTATGTATTGATTTACCCATTTGTTTGCTTGTTTGTTTGCCTGTCGGTCTGTCTGTCTGTATGTCTGGCTGGCTGGCTGGCTGCTTGCTTGCTTGCTTTCTTTTTGTGTTTGTTTTGTTTGTTTGTCTGTCTCTCTGTCTGTCTGTCTGTCTGTCTGTTTGTTTGTTTGTTTGTTTGTTTGTGGGTTTGTGTTTGGTTGGTTGGTTGGTTGGTTGGTTGGTTGGTTGGCTGGTTGGTTTGTTGTTCTTTGTGTTTTTTTCCCACTTATCCAATTGTTATTTTTATGTAGAATGCTTGCACATAATCCATTGTCCTCTGTCCAGTATTTTCATATAAAAGAGTAATATGGCGAACATACATTTTTCTGCCTGTCGATCTATCTATGAAGAAAAGAGTAACGTGACCCCAAACATTTCTTCTTGTTAACAAAAGCTGTTTTGCACACTTTTTAAAAAATTTCTTGTTAAAACCATTTCTGCTTGTACACTTTTGAAACGTAGACGCAATTGTGTAAGTTGGTAAAGGCACGCCCTATTTCCAAGGTCAATCAATTATCTCCAATTTATTTAACTGGATGCAAGGAAAGGCCAACATGAACAAGAAGATAAAATGGCAAATGAAAAGCAAATCACACACTTTATACATTGTCTAAAAAACTCATGTCTAATAACTCATGATAGCCTCCTCTCCTTTGCTTTAAACCTTCTCAATGATTAAAATGATCTTTGGTCCCCAGAAATAAATCAGTGTTGTTTAACTAAACGCGCTGATATCCACCAAATGTTACAATGCTAATCTTGACAGATTTTAATCAGATTTCTGACTTGCCAACCAACTAATGCTTTATCAGACGTCTTAACAAATATAGATTTTTTTACAAACCATCTGAGGTGTATGACATTTGAGAGCTATTGACATATTTCAATAAAAGAAAAAGCTTCAGCTCCACACTCTCTGGCCATCCAATTATGCTAACGATTCTGATGGATCAGCTCGGTGTGTATTGTCCCATTCGTCCTCTTTCTACTTGAAGACATTGCTGACATTCAGAATTTGCAGGAGGCATGAACTTTTTTCCACATCATTATTGACAGATTAGGGGGAAAGTGGTGTGCAAAGTAATAGAAATGTCCACACGTGATGAACCTTCTTGGATAAATTGCACATCAAGATGTCTGGCTCACAAAGAATGATTGACACATAAATGTGGGCAGTAAACAGTCTGATTTTGTGCTCGACGCTGGGCGGCTGGGATTGAATTTGAGGATTTAAACCTCAAGGCTATGGCTCTATTAAGACAGCTACTTGTCCAGGGATGGAAAAATTGATCACTCATACGCCAAGGAGACAGAAGTGGTTGAGTGCCAGGTTCACATGGCAATGAGTGTGAGTTCAAACTTGAAGAATTGGTCTACGTAAAACTGTCTAACTTTGTCCAAAAGCGCTTGTGTTCTTAATGCCCATCTTAACATGTTGTTCTGATGATGTCAGTCGGCCATATTATCTGAACTGTGTACTGACACAATCAGATCAATCATGCTGACATAGCACTGGATAAGAACAATCAATGAGGAAGAAAAGAAAGTAAGAATTCAAATAGAGAGACAATAAAGGACTGAAGGAAGAAGAAGAAAACAAGCAGTAATCAGCTCACGGAAGTCTGAGGTCTAATTTGGGACAGTCAGCATCTGAAAACAGAATCTCAGCTACCTACCGATCAGTGCTGTGTCTTCCAAACACTACACATTTGCTGCCAGTTTAAACTGACATGTACGATTTGATGACTGCTGATGATTCTTTACCTTTTTAGTCACTCAAAGATCAAGAATGGACGTAGAGAAGAATAAGATTAGCAAATACATTTGACTATGTTTTGAATCCATCCTCCTTTGTTGTGTCACTCCAATTGTTTCATTACTGTACATCATCTGATGTATTATTCTCACAGTAAATACAATGTACATGGCAAATTTGAGACCAAGTCGAAGAAAATGGTAATAGACAGTATTCTAAATGTTTAACTTGGAAAAAGTCAATGAAATAAATTCGTCATCATCATCATGATCCCTGCCGCATGGCGTTGGCGATTATGGCCCTCCATACGGATCTATCCCTTATCGCTGCAATTACATCTCCCACCCTCTCTGTCCTCAACCACCCTGCAAGTCCGCCCAAAATTTTCTCTCTGTGTCTACCTGGTGCTCTCTTTCCCCTGCAGCTTTCCTGTTGTGACTAGATGCTTTAATTTCTCTTGCCTCATAAAATGTCCTAAAAATGCTGTTTGTCTTTTCCTAATCTACTTCATTAATGTTCTTCATGTGTCTGCCTCCTTCAAGACTGTCTCGTTTGTTTTCTTTGCTGTCAACGGGACTCTCAACATTCTTCTTAGAAATCGATTATCTTTTGTTATCTCTCCTTATCAGGATCAGTCGCACTAAAATTATGTAACAACACGAACACATAACAAACGAAAGAAATTTGAAATTTTGTTTGCATCTTACAGCAAGCACGCTTCACTTTGGGATCAAGATCAAAGACTGAAAAAAATACATTCAGTCTTCAGCTAGTCAGGCAGTTCAAATAATGTTTTGTTGAATGGTTCATTTTAGCTTTTTTTTTATTTATAATTCTCTTACTTGTATGCTGACAAAACATGTTTTCAAACATCTTCTAACGTCATGGAAGCATTTCGATGTCAGATAAGCGCATTTGTTTTCTTAAAATGATGGCAATTTAATGATAATAATAATAATGACATTTATAAGGCTCCAAAACGGGATTCAAGAATCAAACCAAGGCGTGCACTCTCATCATTCACCGAAGCTAATCACATAACAACGACCAAAACTCCAGGGCACACACACAAAAAGACGCAAACTGGAAACGGAAAGACAGGGGGATAATGGGGCGGGGCGTGTAACCCTTGACCCGAGCCGTCATCCTCCATCTGTCTCTCTCTCTCTCTCACACACCACGCACACACAGAAACACACACACAGAAACACACACGCACACACACACACACGCACACACACACATACCACACACACACACACACACACACAACACACACACACACACACACACACACACACACACATACACATACACATACACATACACACAATGCTGAGCTAGGGTATACTCAAGCCTGTTAGACGAGTGACCCTTGACCCAAGACTTCAGAAAGGCAAGAATGTTAATTGGGCTTCGAAGGTAGGGACATGATAAATAAACCTATAACCTATCTCTCCAATATTTTTATTCCAAGGCAGCTGGGTGAGTGCCCTGCTCTTCTTGACACGATATAGCATCCACACATCCATCCACCACCCATCTCTGTCTGTCTCTCTGTCTCTGTCTGTCTGTCTGTCTGTCACTCTCTCTCTCTTTCCCTCTCTCTCTGTTGCGCTATGTCTTCTGTTTCTCTCTCTCTCTCTCTCTCTCTCTCTCTCTCTCTCTCTCTCTCTCTCTATCTATCTATCTATCTAGCATGCTGGGTAATGGTGTCGAATAGCAGCTGTTTTGAATTGCTGTGTATACTTTTCTCCATGACAGTGTTTTGATGAGCTGTATCAAACAGCTATCCTGTGCAGTGCTTCAGTGATAGTCCCATGTGAGAGACAGTGCAGGAAAATGGTGGGCATTGAAGTGTGGAGAGCTTCTATCGGCATTTTCTGTGGACATTTCAAATCTGGGTCAAGAAGGTGTGCTCGAAAAAGTTTGAGGTGCGTACAGGTGAGCAAGGCCAGTGACAATAACACAGTCTGGTCATCTTTGGATATTCTTGTCGCCTTTGTGGTATTTATTGCATTTGTGACATTCATTGACAGTTTATTTTGTAATGCACATGAAATGTTGTCATTTAAAATGGCAAGACAAGCTGAACAAGAAAAAATAAAAGGAACAAGATTGGGGGTAGGAGAGGAGATAGCAAAAAGACAAGTCACTAACATAGTGTTAAAAGCCAAATCAGACTTCTATCACAACGAGATTGCCAACGCAAAGTCATCTAGGCATCTTTTCTCAGTTTGTAACAAACTACTGGGCTGTGATGGAGGCTCTCCATTACCAACAACCCTGCCTCCTACCAAACTCCCACATATTTTCAATGACTTTTTTGTTCAAAAAATAAAAACTATTCGTGATGATCTGGATCAAGCCTCATCTGTAGCAACACCATATGATTACCCTGACCAGATCACTACCTCCAGATTCACAGCATTTGAACCAATAAATGAGTCAGAATTGAAGAACATCATTTTGAAATCAAAACCCACTTCTTGTGCACTTGACCCTCTCCCCACACCATTATTTTGCGAGTTTTTGGATGATTTACTTCCAACTCTAACTAGCATTATCAACACTTCCTTGATCTCTGGGTCTTTTCCATCAGCCTTCAAAAGATCTGTTGTCAAACCCCTTCTAAAGAAAGCCACACTTGACCCCAACACGCTAAAAAATTATCGCCCAGTTTCAAATCTCTCATTCTTGTCAAAAGTCATGGAAAAGATCGTACTTAAACAGCTTCTCGCTTATCTAAATGAACATAAACTCATCAGTCCATCTCAGTCGGCATATCGACCCCATCACAGCACTGAAACTGCTCTTCTTAAAGTGACAAATGATATACTTCTTAGCCTTGACTCTCGAAACGTTTCTGTCTTGACACTGCTAGATCTCTCAGCTGCTTTTGATACCATTGACCATCATGTCCTCCTAAAGAGACTCCAGTTTGCTTTTGGCATCTCTGGTACAGTGCTAAAATGGTTCACATCCTATCTGTCTCACCGAACACAATCTGTTTCCATCAAAGACTGCTGTTCTGGATACAAAGATTTAACTTGTGGTGTTCCACAAGGATCTGTGCTTGGACCTGTTCTTTTCATCCTCTATACAAAACCTCTTGCAGACCTGATTAAGTCTCACTCAATCAATTCCCAATCATTTGCTGACGACACTCAGCTGTATGTCTCTGCTCCTCCAACCAACATGTCACCATCAGTATCTTCCTTAGAAAAATGTATTCTTGACATCAAATCCTGGATGCTTCAAAATAAACTCAAACTCAATGATGACAAAACTGAAGCATTATTTCTTCATTCATCATCAAAACATCCTTCTCATCAGCAGCCTAAGTCCATATCAGTTTGTGGCAATGATGTCACCTTTTCTCCATCTGCTCGTAATCTTGGCTTTCAAATGACAGAGAACATGAGTGTCGACTTACACATTAAACATGTGTGCCGTTCAGCCTATCTTGAACTACGTCGCATTAGTTCAATTCGTCATCTCACCTCAGCTAATACCAAAAAACTCTGGTATCTGCCCTTGTCTTGTCAAAATTAGATTACTGTAATTCAATTCTATCAGGCTGCTCCAAACATTATCTTCATAAGCTTCAGAAAGTTCAGAATTCTGCTGCAAGAATGGTACTGAAGGCATCCAAATATGATCATGTACAACCTCTCCTCAAAAATCTGCATTGGCTTCCTATCCAAGCAAGGATTGATTACAAACTTTCAACTCTCTGCCATTCCTTTTTCTCTGGAACTGCACCTCTCTACCTCTCAAACCTTCTCTCTGTATTCACACCATCACGTCAACTTCGTTCCTCTTCTGATTCAAAAATACTTAACGTTCCTCATGTCAGAACTGCTACCTTTGGACAACGTTCTTTCTCCTTTGCAGCCCCCAAAACATGGAATTCCCTTCCACGTGAAATTAGAGAAATCTCATCAACTCCGTCTTTCAAAAAAGCTCTGAAAACTCACCTTTTCAAGAAATACTATAACCTTTAAATTCTTCTGGCCTACCCTTTAATGTCTAGCTTATTTGGCTGTCTCGTGTGCTGCTTCGTGTTGTTTATTAAGTGACATGTTATTTAGTAATGATTGTATAATTAATCTCTTGTGTATGTATATCTGTGTTCAGGTTTGTATGTGTGTATGTGAGTGAGTGAGTGATTGAATCAGTGCGTGTGTATGTGTGTCTGTGTCTATGCGCGCGCGCGCGCGCGCGCGCGCGCGTGTGTGTGTGTGTGTGTGTGTGTGTGTGTGTGTGTGTGTGTGTGTGTGTGTGTATGTATGTGTGTGTGTGTGATCCTTTATCCTTAACTTAATGTTGCTTAGGTTTTTTATAACAAGTTACCAATGTGTTATCTATCACTATTTTTAATTTTGACTTGATTTGTACATCACTGTTGCTTGTCTATCATGGATTGCTGCTTATGATAACGTCTGTTAAGTGCACAGAGCTCTGGCATCTTGTTGGAGGAGTGCGCTATACAAATGCTTCATTATTATTATTATTATTATTATTATATGTGTCACCGACGGTGTATGTCAGGTAGCCATGCACGTGTCATTGCTTTTCTCGGCCGTGTGTGTGCAGCACATCGTGTTTTGCGTGAGAAGGCTGCTCCTCTGCGGTGACATAGAGACAAATCCCGGCCCTATCACTGACAGTACCACACACACAGAGGACGGAAATGATAACATGGTTGACAGACTCATGCAAGTGATGCAGCAACAGTTCTCTGAGCAAACCAAATTGATAAGGAATGATCTTGGTGAGATCAAAGACGAGCTACGTCAAGTGAAAGAACGATGTGAGGAAATCAACAACAGGTGTAACAGACTGGAGAAAGATCACAGAAACCTGACGGAGACAGTGACAGATATGAATGGTGACATAAAACAACTGTTTTAGGAATCTAATGATGAGAAAGAGGAAATACAACAACTCACAGAGACAATCAGGGATATGAGACACGATTTTGCCCAATTAAAGTCAGACACAGACAGGTTAGAAGATTTCTCACGAAGAGATAATTTACGTTTTTTCGGGATTTCTCAGCAAGAATCTAGGGAAACGTTTGACTCATGTGCTACTGCAGTCATTGACGTTCTCAATAGTATTGACGACCCTAAAGTCTGGACTACTGATGACATCGTACGAGCACATCGAACTGGACAGACAAGACAAGGGCAACCCAAACCAATGATAGTCAAATTCACCAGGTGGAGAGACAAAATGCTGATTATTACAAACAGAGACATACGACGAAAACTACATGTGAAAGGTATCAGGGTCGCAAACGACCTAACAAGAACACAGGCACAAATTGTTGCAAGAGCACGTAGTGAAGGCAAAAGAGCATACTTCCAAAAGGGGCAATTGGTGATTGGACCAAGACCACCAGAACAGCGATCTTATGCTCAGATTGTGAGTGGTGCCACAGTTTCAGACTTACAACCTAAACACACCTCCTCTTCCGACGTGAGAGACACGTCCACCTTCGCCAATCGGTGGGATGAAGTCGCTGGTGGGGAACCCCTCAAGATGGGGAGATGACGAGGGGAGTTGTCACCTCTAACGGGGGCAGAGTCGCGAGTGGTGGTTCCCCTTCCTCCTCCTCCTCCTCTTCCCCCGCCTGTCATCCCACGTGCAAACCGGGCCGAGCTTCAGCGTGACGCCAACAGGAATTCCCAGGGGCATGACACCGGGCGTATTACAGACACGGACGCACGTGCATCACGCGGCAGTCCTGCGGCAGACCGACAGACGGGTGGGAGGGTGAGCATGGGCAGCCAACCGCGACGGACGTCAACAAGCACGGCCCGCGGCAGAGGAGCAGGCGGTAACCTTGGCAACAGGAGCTTGCGTTCCGGTACTTCCAGAAAGCCATAGGACAGGCATGGCCATCCAAACCAGTGGTCCTTTTTGAATTACAACGTTGAAAATTTGTACAGTAAATTGAAGAACGTTTCCTTCATAAATTATGTAACAAAATTTGATTTTGTTTGTCTCACTGAATGTTTTCTTGATACTTCGTTTGATTTCAGCTGTTTGTTCACTGATTATTTGAAGTTTTACGCTCCAGCTAAGAAATTGTCACACCATGGCAGGAATTCGGGTGGAGTTTCATTGTTGGTGAAAAAAAATTTAGAAAATTGTGTGAAAGAAATAATGTTAGATTATGATAACACCATTGCCATCAGAGTAAACAAAAATGTATTTGATTTAGACAAAGATTTGATTTTGATTGCATGTTATGTTGTACCAGAAGGAAGCCCTAGATATAACGAAACATTAATTAAAGATGGGATCTTGATGCTGAAGAATTAATGCTACAACAGTTTGAAAAGAAAAAACACATTTTATAATTATGGGAGATCTCAATGCTAGAACAGGTCACGAACAGTTTGCGCCTGAAGACATGACTACCTATTTGGAAGACATTGAGTATGACAGGATGTATAATGAATGTGATGCACGTTGTTCTAAAGATGAAACTGAGAATAGTTTTGGCAAAACATTGTTGAACTTATGTTTCATGTTGGATATGGTTATTTTGAATGGTTTTTGTGATGGAGATACAGAGGGTGAATACACTTTTGTGTCTCCAAATGGGTGTAGTGTGATTGACTATTTTCTTGTTCCCTATAATCTGGTATCATGCTTTGATTTACGGGTAGGTAACTGTGTTGATTCATGGCATCTACCTGTTGAGGTAATATGGAAAAGGGGAAATAATCATACAGATGTAGAAAGTGCAAGACAACAAGGGGAAGAAAAAATTGTATGGTCTGAAGAATTAGCAAGTTTATTTGTACACGAGCTTGATGGTTCTGAGTTCAACAATTGTCTACAGACAGCTTTCGGTTTGTTAGATTATAATGTGAATGACAGTTCGGAGCAGTTTACTAAGGCTTTATGCGGGGCAGCTGCGTATATGGTACGAACAGTGAGACAAGGACAAAAGAAACAGAATGATTGGTTTGATAAGGAATGTGAAAGAAAGAAACAAGAAGTTAAGAGGCTACTGAAAAGATTCCAGAGATGCAAAACAGAAAAAGAAAAAAGAGAAGCATATGTCATATCACGAAAAGAGTATGTTAAACTAAGGAAAACGAAAGAAAGGGAATACGAAGATAAGAAAATAAGAACACTCAAAAATTCCATCAATGACTCCAGGACATTCTGGTCAATAATAGGATCTGTTAATAGAAAGGCCTTTGTGTACAATGAAATCTCTATTGAACAATGGTACAATCATTTCTGCAGTGTTTTCAATGATATCGGGGGAAATACTGCACAAGAGAGTAATATAGTAGAGGAAGAAAATAATTTTGAGCCACTTTTCAATGAGCCTATAACTAAAGAAGAAGTGACTGCGAGTATCAGACATTTGAAAGCAGGAAAGAGCGCAGGACCAGATCAAATAATCAGCGAAATGTTAAACCATGCAAATGCTAATGTAATTGATTTCTTGTCCATTTATGTAACAAGCTTTTTGATAATGGCATTTTCCCGTCAGAATGGGCAAAGTCCATAATAATCCCAATTCATAAAAATGGAGATGTGAATAATCCAGATAATTATAGAGGAGTCGCTCTAACAAGTATAGTGAGTAAAGTTTATACATATATTTTGAATAAGAGATTAACAAAGTGGGCAGAAAAAGAAGAGAAAATAGTTGAAGAACAAGCTGGATTTAGAGCAAAATACAGTACAATTGATCATATTTTCACACTTTACTCCCTTGTGCAGAAGCATTTACTTTTAAATAAGAAACTTTATGTTGCATTTGTGGATTTTAGGAAGGCATTCGATTTTGTGAATCATAATAATCTTTGGAATGTATTACGTAAAAGTGGTGTGAATGGAAAATTATATATGGCCCTAAGAGGAGTTTACAACTCAGTGCTTGCATGCGTGCGTGAGAAGTGTGTATATTCAGATTATTTTGAATGCCCTAAAGGAGTGAAACAGGGGTGTCAATTGTCCTCAATTGTTTTCATTTTTCATTAATGAATTAGCAGTGGAACTGTCAAGAAAAGGCAGGCATGGCATTCAAATTATCCCTGGGGTTATTGAGATATTCCTATTGCTGTTTGCAGACGATGTTATTCTTCTCTCTGGTACAGTCAAAGGCTTACAAAACCAGTTAAATGTCTTAAAGGAAGAATCGGATCGACTAGCTTTAACAGTTAACATGGATAAAACTAATATTATGATTTTCAGGAAGGGTGGACATTTATCAAAATACGAAAAATGGTTCTATGGAATTAACGAGGTTAAATTTGTTAATTCTTATAAATACTTAGGAATGATATTTTCGACAAAATTAAGTTTAAATTATGCATGGGAAGAATCTTGTAATAAAGGGAAAAAGGGTGTTATTGAAATTCTAAAATCCTTACGGAAGCTCAATTCTATTGATTGTAATTTATATTGGAAAATGTTTGATACACAGATAGAACCTTTACTTACATATGCAGCTGAAGTATGGGGTCTTACTGTAAATCCACATATGGAAAAAATGCATACATATGCTATAAAACGTTTTTTGGCTGTACCAATTCACTCTTCTAACACTGTTTTATATGGAGAAACTGGAAGATATCCTTTATACATTAGAACCTTTGTGAAGAGTATTAAATACTGGTTGAAATTGTTAAGGCTTCCACAATCTCGATTATGTAAACAGGCATATGAAATGATGGTTACTCAAATGGAAATAGGAAAACAGAACTGGGCCTATCAGGTAAAAAAGGCTTTATCAGAACTTGGGTTTGGAATCGTGTGGTTGTCCCAGGGAGTAGGAAATGAGTGTCAGTTTATTAATGAATTTAAAGACAGGCTTATTTGTTCGTTTAAACAAAATTGGCACTCAGATATGGAAAACAAAGAAAAATATAGTTGGTTCTTCTCATTTAAAGATGTTTTTCAAACCGAAAAATATCTCAGTGTTGTTACGGATAAATGGCAAAGATCTAATTACGCAAGATTTAGATTAAGAACACTTGGTTTCAATGCAAATAAAAATTGGTTTCAACCTGGGACGTCCACAGTATATCCTTGCTCCTTATGTGGAAACAATGTCGATAATGAAAAACACTTTTTATTCCAATGCCAAATTTTTGACACAATACGTGGAAAATGCAAAGTTTTTGAATCCGACATGGCCAAAAGACAAGATGTTGTATCTATTTTGTCGTCTGATGACGAAGTCATAATCAAATCAGTGGCACTATACATTGCGGAAGCACAAAAAATAAGACATAAACACTTACAAGCCCGACAATAGTGCTAGACAATATCATACTGGGATTAATTTAATCTCCTTTGACTGATATGGGCTATATCACGTTAACTCCAAAAGAAGCCGCTTTATTATAGACTGTTTTGTAAAGAGCTGTTTTCATTTGCTTTATTTTGCTTTGTTTGCCGATAATTTAAGAGTAGCTAATAATATGAAAATAATGGTATATTTGTAGAATATGTTAGAAGTGGATATTGAAAAGGTATATAGACACTTAAGGGTCTATTATACATGTTAACAAAAAAAACAAAAAAAACAAAACAAACCAAAAACAAATAAATAAAAGGCATAGTACTGTCCCTTGTTAACAGAGTATTATGGGGCAGTTATGTGAAGATTATATTATTATCACTAAATGTAAGGTTTGGGTGGTCTAGCCCAGATGTTTTATCATATTACAGTTTTGATGTGTGTGTGTGTGTGCGCACGAGCGCGCGCCCGCGCGTGAGTGTATATGGGTGCGTGTGTGTGTGTGTGTGGGTGTGTGAAAAAGATTTTGGTTTGCCTAAACCTAGACAAATTATTGGCCTGAATGTAGGAACACTGTTCTGATATTTTGTTTGTTTGCATTATGTAATACTGATAAAATGGATGATTGTGCATTATATATGATTTGAATATGTTCGACTATTCAAGGAATGGATGTTCGATATTTTTTTGATTATGCGTGAAGAATTTGCGCACATACAAAGAGTGGATTATGTGTCGCACTACTGGAAAATTGTTATCCCCCTTGTCAAAAGACCTTTTCGGGTAATGACAATAAACAGTTTCAGTTTCAGTTTTCAGTATCTGTCTATTTATCTATCTATCATTCTTTCTTTCTTTCTCTGTTTCTCTCTCTTTCTCTCTCTCTCTCTCTCTCTCTATCTATCTATCTTTCTTTCTTTCTTTCTTTCTCTCTCTCTCTCTCTCCCTTTTTCTCTCTCTCTCTCTTTCTCTCTCTCTCTCTTTTTGTCTCTATGTATGTATGTATGTATGTATGTATGTATGTATGTATGTATCTGTCTATCTATTTATCTATCTATCTATCTATCTATCTTTCTTTCTTTCTTTCTTTCTTTCTCTCTCTCTCTTCTCTCTCTCTCTCTATCTTTCTATCTTTCTTTCTTTCTCTCTCTCTTTGTCTCTGTCTGTCTATCTATCTATCTATCTACTTATTTATCTTTCTTTCTTTCTATCTACCTACTTATCTATCTATCTATGGATCTATTTAACTATCTATCTATCTACTTATCTATCTATCTTTCTTTCTATCTCTCTTTCTATCTATCTATCTATGTATCTATCTATCTCTCTCTCTATGTCTCTCTCTCTCTCTCTCTGTCTGTCTGTCTGTCTCTCTCTCTCTCTCTCTCTCTCTCTCTCTCTCTCTCTCTCTCTCTCTCTCTTTCAACACCCGACCTATCGAGAATGGGAAACCTTGTCTGGACAAACTGGCAAAACCACCGACAGAGTCACCATTTGATTGTGACCGGTAGATTATATCTCTACTGATGGTGACTACATTGTTCTGTGATCTGGTTCGCCTTGCTGTGAAGACGTTTGTACTAATATCGGTCATGTTTGAACGTCAGTGTCAATGATTCATTGACCACCGCACCCTGTCCCCCATGTCCTTCTGTGTGTATGGGCAGACAAAGACTGTAAACAGTAAACACTTGTAGTTGTACTTTTTCTGTCTCTGTCTATGTCTCTCTCTTTGCCTCTGTTTCTTTCTGTCTGAATGTGTGTATGTGTGTGTGTGTGTGTGTGTGTGTGTGTGTGTGTGTGTGTGTGTGTGTCTGTGAGTGTGTGTGTGTGTGTGTGTGTGTGTGTGTGTGTGTGTGTGTGTGTGCGTGTGTGTGTGTGTGTGTGTTTGTGTGTGTGTGTGTGTGTGTGTGTGTGTTGGTTGGTCTTCGATTTAATGTCTATTCACTAAAGTGATTTTAGACACACAAAAAAAAAAAAGAAAAAAAAAGGGGGTGGGGGGATATAGGAGGAGTGAAGAGGGTATTTGAAATTTGTCAATTTTGATCGTAAAAAAAATGATCCAGAAAAGAATTATTTTTGAGGAGGGGAAGGTAAAGCTAACAAATAATGTTATCACAATTAAAGATTTAAACAATCTAATAAACAAAAATTAATAAACATCTAGAATAAATGAATAAAAGTGAAAACTAAGAATCGACTAACCACAACGGTGAACAAGTGAAATAACATGTTAAAGGTAATTCGCTATAGGACTATATATATATATATATATATGTGTGTGTGTGTGTGTGTGTTGTGTGTGTGTGTGTGTGTGTGTGTGTGTGTGTGTGTGTGTGTGTGTGTGTGTGTGTGTGAGTGTGTGTGTGTGTGTGTGTGTGTGTGTGTGTCTCTCTCTCTCTCTGTGTCTTTCTCTGTATCTGTCTTTCTGTCTGTCTGTCTGTCTGTCTCTCTCTCTCTCTCTCTCTCTCTCTCTCTCTCTCTCTCTCTCTCATTTCCTTCCTTATTGACACAAAATTTGTTAAACTCGAGAACTCCCTGCTAAAGAAGCAAATTGAATTAATTCAACCAATATATTTGTTCTTATTCTTTCAGCTTTGATGTTCGGAGCAAATAGCAAAAAGAAAAATGTACTTCAATTTTCTAACTAGAAAAAGGATGAAAATCATCATGTCAAAGTTCTGCCATGTATGGCCCGACGCTGACAATATGTCAGAGTTTATTCCCCATAGCCCTTCCAGATTCTTTTGTGTGGTGGGCTTAGTGTTGGAGATAATGATTTGGTTTTCACACGGCAAGGCTGCTTAGGCAGGAGACAAATTGGCTGATTGGATAGTTGGTCGGTTTGTTGAGAGTTTCATGGTTTATTGGTTGGTTGCTCAAATACTATGTGCTTGGCTAATTAGTTAGTTTGTTCCTTGGATTGTTAAATGTTTACTTTGGTCATTTATTGACTGGCTGGGTGGTCTGATGATTAGTTAGTGGGGACGTATGTCATCAAATGACAGACCATTGTATTGCATTTATTGCATTGTATTGCAATGCATTGCATTGTATTGTATTGTATTGAATTGTATTGAATTGCATTGTATTGCATTGTGTTGTAGTGTATTGTATTGTATGTATTGTATTGTGTTGTATTGTATTGTGTTGTGTTGTGTTGTGTTGTGTTGTTGTGTTGTGTTGTGTTGTGTTGTATTGTATTGTATTACTGCAAACACATGTCATTTTCAGTACTATTCTATTCCACAATGTCCTTCATGAATGATCCGTATGTATTCTTTTGATTCATGCAACCTTGCTTCCCTCTTTAAATTGAAACTGTGACCTACACTGTTACAAGTTATACATCATTCTTATATAGCACTATTTTCTGCACTGTGCACATGAATTCACTGAACACAACACATGATCAGACATTTTAGTGCAACGCGAAGAACTCCAAACTCTTAGGCAAGTTGACCACACTACACCGTTGTTGCACAATCTGCGTGTTTAGAGGACATGCATGGAGAGTGTTTTCATGTGTCCACTGACATGTTGTACAAGATTTGTAGCCTACATATTTGATGTTCTGCAATGTGTACACGTATGAAGGGGTCTTAGACACTTTATCATTAGAAAAGAAAAAAAAACGAATTACAAAAAGTCAGAGAATAATGAAAGCGCCACTCCTTGCTGGCACAAAATGGAACAGAAAAACCAAGTCCCCGCAGGACTGATGCATGCCAGATCAAATTTATGCATTCATAACAATCTGCTAGAAGGAAAATAAAGAAACAAAACAAATAAAGAAACAAATGATGAATACTTCCAAAAGAACTACAAAATTATTGACGACACATTTCATCTGCACATTAACACTCACATAAGTCATGGGAAAGTATAAATTAAAGTCCCTCGTTTTTCCGTTTTTCCTTTTCAGTAGACAGAGAATGTCATCTGTACATGCTTTTTTATGTCCAAACTTTACAAAACAGGAGAGAAAAGAATGAGCTTGATGTCTGTCTTTGAAGGATAGCTAGCAGAGAGAAAAAAATCGAAGACACTATTGGGACAGAGGCAAGTGGACAAGGAAGGATGATGGAGGAAGGAAAGAGAGGGATGGAGGATTCACGTCACTGGAAGAAAGTCGTTGACTTGTGAAAAATGAGGTTTCTTCAATCACCTGCCAAACAGTTCCACTACTGGGAACCATAGCAACCATTAATGATGCAAAACATGTTTCTCTCCTCTCTCCTGGAACTGTAAGATACGTCTTATTCGAGTCCTCTCCTGATCTTTTCCTGTAGGTTCTCACTAAAGTGAAGGTTCCCAGGAGAAAAGACAACCGCTGATGAGACAAAGTACTTTTTTGTCTCAGACAGTGGAATCGAGATTAGAACTGCCTCTCTCTGTCTCTGTCTATCTATCTGTCTCTCTGTCTCTCTGTCTCTCTCTCTGTCTCTCTCTGTCTGCCTCTGTTTCTCTCTCTGTCACTCTGTCCCTGTCTTTCTTTCTTTGTATGTCTCTCTCTCTCTCTTTTAAACACATGCACACACACACACACACTCACACACACTCACACGCGCGCGCTGATACAGAAATCACACAAACACACAACCCAAATACACAAAGCCAGAGAAAGAGAGGTAGAAAGAAAGACAGAGACAGATGCAGCCATGCCATAAAAAAGGCTAATCTCATCCATAATCCTTCTTTTCTCCCTGATAAGAAAATGATGAGAGCAGATCCAGTAACAGGAAAAGCACACGCATACGCACGAAGAAAAAGAAAAAGAAAACAAAAACTAGGGACATAAATGAATTGACAAACAATGAATGTGGATTGGAGCTGTCTGGAGAAATTGAAATGTGTAAGAGGGAAAACAACCAATAACAAACTGTAAAATTGAAATGTGTAAGAGGGAAAACAACCAATAACAGTTTGTAAGATTGAAATGTGTAAGAGGGAAAACAGCCAATAACAATCTACTGAGTCCTTCTGACCAAAGTTCAAACTAGAACAAAGCAATCAATTCTACTTAACGCAGACAACACGAGTCAGGCATGGGAAAAAATGGAGAAGAATTATTCAGCACTGAATGACTGCTCTCAGTTTTCTCACTCATTTTTTCACTTTCCTTTTTAAGTGCCTACAGACAGCTGGCGTCATGTCCATTTAATTTTAATGAAATTGCAGCAGTTGTGACAAATAATTAATTTTTCGTTTGTGTTAAAAAAATTATGTGTTAAAAAAAGTATGCACTATCATTTTTCATTCGTTTTGCATCATTCTCTTTTAATATTTGCACATGATACATATTGACAATCGATTTGTTGGGCTGTGAACGAAATGTGCCTACAAGACTTTCACAATTATTTAGAAAGACATTTTGTCACGTGTGTAATGCAGATTACAGTGAACAGTAATAAACTGGAACGGGTACATTGAAATATCAAAACCAAAACATCAGTTATCACAGTAAATGCAAGAGGCCACCGACATAAAAGAGATTAATTTGGTGATGACTAAAAGGAAGTAAATTATGTATTTTACTGATCATCACCCATAATGCAAGATGAAGTTAGAGTTGCATTGAAAAAGATGAAACCAGGAAAAGCTTCAGGATCAGACAACATTACTACAGAGATGATTGAAGCCCTGGAGGAATTTGGTATAGAAAAAATAACAGTCCTCCTAAATGAAATTTACGATACTGGAAAAATCCCCAAAGATATGTCAAAATCAATTTTCATTGCACTTCCAAAGAAGACAGGAGCTATAGAATGCGAACTCCATCACACAATCAGTTTGATGAGTCATGTAACCAAGATCCTATTAAGAATAATCATAATGAGGACAAGGAATAGAATCAAAGGATAAATAGCAGATGAACAATGTGGATTTGTGGAAGGGAAAGGAACAATTAATGCCATGTACATCCTAAGAACTGTCATAGAGAGGTCAATCGAGATCAACAAGGATTTATGTCTATGCTTTGTTGATTATACCAAGCCTTTCGATTGGGTAAGACATAAAGAATTGATCAACCAACTAGAGAGACTCAATATTGATGGAAAAGATCTACGAATAATCGGAACTATGTATTGGGAACAAACAGCTGCAATGAGAATAAAAAACGATATAAGCTCTTTCCAAAACATTAAAAGAGGAGTCTGAGAGGGTTGTGTTTTGTCACCAGATCTGTTTTCAATTTTCAGCGAAAACATCATGAGAAACCTAGAGGAAGACCCTGGATTAAAGGTTGGAGGAAAAATGATAAACAACATTCGATACGCAGATGACATCGTGCTAATTGCAGAAAATGAAAGGGACCTACAAAGCCTTGTGAATATACTAGAAATAGAAAGCAAAGGTAAGGGGTTGGAACTAAACAGCAGGAAGACTGATGTCATGTGATCATTAAAAAACATGAAATCCCCTCATGCAAAATAACAGCAAATGGCACAACCTTGAGACAGGTTGATAAGTTTAAATACCTGGGAACGATCATTTCACCAGACGGCAGATGCACATCAGAAATAGCCGGCAGAATCGGCCAAGCCAAAACAGCATTCAAGAAGATGACAAGCATTCTTACCAACAAATGTCTATCAATTAACATCAGGAAGAGAATTCTTGAATGTTATATAGAACCAATACTGTTGTATGGTTGCGAGGCTTGGACAGTCAACAAGCAAAGCCAAAACAAGATTGAGGCAGCCGGGATGTGGTTTCTAAAAAGAATGTTGAGAGTTCCATGGACAGCAAAGAAAACAAACGAGACAGTCTTGATGGAGGCAGACACAAGTAAATCATTCATAAGGAAGATTAGGAAAAGACAGGCAACATTTATAGGCCATTTTATGGGAAAGGGGAATTGGAGAACCTGGTCACAACGGGAAAGCTGGAGGGAAAGAGAGCACTGGATAGACCCAGGGAGAAGATACTAGACGGACTTGCAGAGTGGCTGGGGACAAGGAGGGTGGAAGAGATGCTTGAGGCAACAAGTGATAGAGACAGATGGAAGTCCATAATCGCCAACGCCATGCGGCAAGGCACCTGATGATGATGATGATGACTAATCATCACAATAACAACATATCCTCCACCCTTTGTTTTAATATCTTCAAAATATTCAAAATAATCGTTGGTCTCTATGAAGAAGAAGACAAAGGAAAAACACTAACATGATTAGTGTTTTAGATGCTGAGTCATAGCTTTTCAGTATATCTGCGTGAGTTTGTGTGGGTTTGATTTATACCCAAGAAATACTTTGCGTGTGTGAGGACTACAGTCCATCCAGCTGTGAATGGGGACCTAACCTAGGTATGGGGACGATAATGCAGTGAGCCAAAACAGCGTTTAAGAAGATGAAAAGCATTCTTACCAACAAATGCCTATCAATTAACATCAGGAAGAGAGTTCTTGAATTTTATATAGAACTGATAATGTTATACAGTTGTGAGGTGTGGACAGTCCACAAGCAAAGCCAAAACAAGATTGAGGCAGCTGAGATGTGGTTTCTAAGAAGAATGTTGAGAGTTCCATGGACAGCAAAGAAAACAAACGAGATCGTCTTGATGAAGGCAGACACAAGATCATTCGTATTGAAGACTAGGAAAAGACAGGCTATATTTATAGGCCATTTTATTAGGAAAGGGGAATTGGAGTACCTGGTCACAACAGGAAAGCTGGAGGGAAATAGAGCACCAGGTAGACCGGGAGAAAAAATATTGGACGGACTTGCAGAGTGGCTGAGGACAAAGAGGGAGGAAGATGTGCTTGCGGCAACTAGGGACAGATGCATATGGAGGGCCATAATTGCCAACACCATGTGGCAAGGCACTTGATGATGATGAATGCAGTGACAAAGAGGAAAACAGCACTGCCTCACAATGATGTCTCCCCTTATAAAGTTAGGTCTCTATCAGTTTATTCCAACACCACAGTAGGGTTATGGTACAATTTTTACTTTTGCCAATTTATACTAAAGCACACATTCTGCAAAGTTACATTTCATGACTGACAAGGCAGTAATACATACCTTTGTTAGAATCTCCAAAATTTAGATGTTGCTCTAACTGTTTGGTTGATGTTTGTTGTTGTTGTTGTTGTTGTTATGGATATTCCAAAATCATTGTCAGTTTAATTTTCATGCAATTATTTCGATGTTGTGGAACTTGGAAATTGCACAGAAAAGAAACAATATGAGTTTTCATACAATTCTTTCCATATTATGGAATTTGCAAATTTCAAGAAAAGAACCAATCTTTGCAAGGGTGAAAAATAGTTTGAAGCTTCACATAAAATTTCACCTGTAACAAATTCTGTTTTAGCAGTCGTACTATTAAACCACAATACCAGACTGATGCTTTTAGCATTCATTTCTAGCTTAATACGTACACATTGCGCAGATTAGGCACCACTTTGCAGCCATGATTCATTTGAGTTACTAAATTCAATCCAGGCCTACATTATAAAAGCTAACCTGGGCTTTCTGGCCATTCAACTCCGTCAGTGAGTATTATATTATCCGTTTGGTATTTATTGTCTTATGTATATTCTTTCCATTTCAAGACATTGCTGACTTTGCGGATTCTATGCAGACACATGAAATCGTCCATATTTTCATAAGCATTTCATTTTTGGGGATGGGGGTGGGGTGACGGTGGAGGTGGGAGTGGGAGATTAAAAGACGGAAGATGCACAAAGTCATAGAAGTGTTTGCATGTTGAACCATCTTGAATGAATTACATATAAAGAGGTCCAGAGCAATAAAAGTCTGATAAAGAAAGGTGGGCTGTGAACAGGCAATTTTACGCTGAAGTCTGTACAGAGATTTAATTCAAGATATTAGACCTTAAGCTCCTGGCTTCCTGGCTTCGTCAACT
This sequence comes from Monoplex corrugatus, assembly GCA_030674185.1. Classification (NCBI taxonomy): domain Eukaryota; kingdom Metazoa; phylum Mollusca; class Gastropoda; order Littorinimorpha; family Ranellidae; genus Monoplex; species Monoplex corrugatus. The sequence goes on from CM060311.1 coordinate 42,088,370, forward strand.
AAGCCAGCTGTTCAGAGAGATATAAATAAATCACACATATGCCAGAAATAAAGAAAAGGGGGAAAAGAAAAGAAAAAAATAGGATGGAATAAGAAATTGTTAAAGAAGGAAAGTAAGAAAGAATAGGGGAAAAGGACGGAGAAAGGCGGAAATGAAAAATGGAAAGGAGAAGTTATAACATTATACAATGATCAGGTCACATAATGTCAGGTCATTTAGATGTTATCATTTGTAAACATTCCTGACGAGCCATCAGTCAGGGGGCTGTATATCAGACACGTATATTTGATGCAAAATCTTTGTTGACATATGCGATCATATATTTGCTGATCACCCGTTCATCCAATATAATCACTTGGACATCAAGGAAAACACACAGGAAAGAAAAAAAAATGACATGCAGTGAACAATACACTGAATTCATTTTTCTTACCATTACAACGTTCTCATCACTGTTTGCCAACTGATGCATTATTCTCACAAATACGTAAAGCATACATGTGGCAAATTTGAGGCCACGTCAAACTTATTGCTTGCAGACAGTTTGCATCTTAATTGTCATCTTGGTTAGATCAATAAGACAGATCACCTTGTGTTATCGGTTGTCATCAGATGGACAGGCAGCACGCCAATCAAACTGTTTAGCAAGAACAAACAACCACAACAACAACAAAAATTACATTGCATTTTGTTGCAGGCAAGGTTTATTTCGAGATGAAGACCAAAGACTTAAAAAAGAAAAACGAATGCATATATTCTGCAGCTGATGAAAGTTCAGCTTCTGTTTTTCTTGCCTGATATCTTTGAGTTGATTCATGCATGACGATCTGTATGGTATTCTTGCAAAATGCGCCTCCAGTGACTCTCTTAACGTCGCCAAAGAAAGTCATTGTAGATTAAAAGAAAAAAGCATTTCATTGTTTGTCTGCAGATGATGACAATTTGTATTTAATGACTGATATGTACACCACAACATCCATCCATTCCCCATTTCACCTCCCGTCCTTCTCTGTCTCTCGGTCTGTCTGTCTGTCTGCCTGTCTGTCTGTCTGTTATCTATCTATCTATCTACTATCTATCTATCTATCTATCTATCTAATTTCTCTCTCTCTCTATCTATCTATCTGTTTATCTATCTATGTATCTTCTGTCATTATCTATCTATCTATCTATCTGTCTATCTATCTATCTATCTATCTATTTATCTATCTATCTATCTATCTATTTATCTCCTTACTAACAAACAGAGCTTCTGCTCATGAGACAAAATCGGTCAAGTCAATTTGTTTGCTCGTATTCCTTCAGCTCCTTTTCTTAATATTTTTTTTTTAGAAAACTGCGAGAAGCAGGCTGCATTTGGATTTTCTATCTAGAAAACAGGATGAAATCATCATGTCATGTTTCTTCTATTTTTAACCAGATGTTCGTGACATGTTAAAGTTTATTCCCCATAACTCTTCCCAGTGCCTTCGCACGATACTCCTAGTGGTGCAATTTGCGTTCGGAGTAATGGCGTATTTGTTGCAGGGCTGAATTGATAGGACTTTTCAGTTGGCTGATTGTTTGGTTGATTGTTATTTAACTGGTAATTTCAGGGCAAGACAGATGGCTTTGCTCATTGGTCGTTTGGTCACTACCTGGAGGACATCTGAAGCTTTTTGACTGATTAATAGCCCTTTTGTGTTTTATTGTGTTTACAGAAAAAGAAAGAAAGAAAGAAAGGCAAAGAGATAAAATTATAAAAATAACATATACTGATGCAGGTCGGGAACCACAGTGATTCGAGAAATACACCATGGCAGTCCAAACTAGTGCATTTGCAGTAAACTGTACACAGAAATGGACCATCTAAATTTTAGGAATCGATCAGTTCTTTTCCAATCAAAATCAGTGTTGGTACATTTCATCTAGAGACACAACTCACAGATAACCATAAAAGCAGTATGGAGAACTCAGAGTGAAAATCCTATATTTACCATTTTGAGACAAACAGACAGACAGACAGACAGATAGATAGATAGATAGATAGATAGATAGATAGATAGATAGATAGATAGAGAGAGAGATAGACAGACAGACAGACAGACGGACGGAGGATGGATGGATGCATGGATGGATAGATAGATAGACAGACAGACAGAGATAGATAGACAGATAGATCAATAGACAGATAGACAAACAGACAAATAGATAGACAAATAGACAGACAGACAGACAGACAGATAGATATATAGATAGGTAGATAGATAGATACATAGATACATAGATAGATAGATAGATAGATAGATAGATGGATAGATAGATAGATAGGTAGTAGATAGATAGATAGATAGATAGACAGATAGACAGACAGATAGACAGACAGATTGACAAACAGACAGACAGATAGACTGACAGATAGATAGATAGATAGATAGATAGATAGATAGATAGATATACATATAGATAGATATACATATAGATAGATAGATAGCTGCACACTCCAGCGCACCACTGACCAGTTTGCTGCAACCTTACAATTAGTGCACAATCCTTTTTATTCAAATGTACACATACATACATATAATTATACATACATACATACATACATACATTTCATACATACATACATACATGCATACATATCATACATACATACATATACATACATACATATATACAAATGTCATACATAAATACACACACAGACACACACACATCTCTCTCTCTCTCTCTCTCTCTCTATATATATATATATATATATATATATATATATATATATATATATCAGGTCAGGTCAGGTCCCGTAGCCGGTAGGTGGCTGTAGGGGCACCACAGACGACTTGACAACCTCCCTCCATGCCTTTCGGTCTTCCGCTTTCCTCAGGGTGGTAGTGAGGGGGAGGCTGGTCCATTCTTTGATGTTATCTTCCCATCTTTTCTTCTGTCTGCCTCGTCTCCGCTGTCCTGGTACGGTGCCCTGCATGATGGTCTTTGCCAGGCCATGGGTTCTTGTTATGTGGCCGTACCACTTCAGCTTCCGTTTCTTAACGATGGTAAGGAGGTCGTCGTGACGTCCTATGGCTACGTGGACACGGTTCCGGACTTCCTCATTTGTTATGTGGTCTTTGTAGGAGATGCCGAAGATCTTTCGGCAGCATCTCATCTCGAAGGCTTGGATTTTCCTCTGGAGGTCAGCTGTGAGAGTCCATGACTCGCAGGCATACATGAATGTGGAGATCACGAGTGTCCGCATCAATCTGATCTTGTGTTTGCTGGTGATGTCTTTTTGCCTCCATATGTTCTTCAGCTTCGTCAGTGCTGATGTTGCTTGCGCTATTCTTGCAAGGACTTCTTTTCTTGAACCTTCATCTGTAACTATGGACCCCAGATATTTGAAGTTGGTGACTGGTTCAATTATTTTGTTGTTGATTTTGATTTCCGCATTGAAGCCATCTGCATTGTTTGTCATTATCTTTGTGTCAGGTGGGGGGCGCTTTGGTACCAGGTGATCCTTGTTAGCGGGGGGCATCATGCTGGGCATGCAACTGCATGCCTGGCTGGCTCGTCCTGGGATTCCCTGGGGACCTGGCGCCTACCTCTACTGGTAAAATGTAGCCCAGTACTACCTGTCGCATAGACTGGCTCCGGCAGACTGGGCGGATGAGACCAACTAGGTCCAACGGCTAGGAAGGCGGTTTCAGCCCCCAGCTATGGGTAAATAGCCCCACTGCCTTGTGGGCATCCAAGCGCCACACCCCGGGACCTCGCCTCAGCTGGCGTGCCAAACCATGTGAGGGGGTGATGTTGACATGGCATCACTGGGCGAACGACTTCCCTGATGAAGCCACCGGCCTGGGCGGATGTGCACCATGATGTGTTCAACGGCCTCATGTCCGAGACCAAGGCGAGCCGCCGTGTGGGTGGAGATTGGCTGTGGTCTAAACTTGGAGAGGGATGGGCTCCGCCAAGTTTTAATAGCCCTAGACACACCACATGAATGACGACAACTGTCCATACCATACCGCATCGGTCGTCACGCGGGTTACCAAGGACCGCGCCTACTGTTGTACATCAGGGCAGAGGTGAAAAGTACACTACTGATAAACCGAAGGGGAGAGACAACATCAGAGGAAGAGACAACCTAACAGTGGGGACGTGGAATGTAAGAACACTAAACACTGAAGGAAAAGTAGAAGAGTTAACCCATGAAATGGCGAGATACACCTGGCACGTCATAGGCCTCTGTGAGGTCAGATGGAAGAACTTTGGGGAAACCACTACAGAAGAAGGCCACAAGATATACTACAGTGGTAGAGAAGATAAACATCTGCATGGAGTCG
>CM060311.1:42097691-42117691 GCA_030674185.1 Monoplex corrugatus
GGTGCTGTTAGTGTACAGAAGCCACAGACCTTTCACTCGGATGTTGTTGATTGAGTGGTCCGACTGGTTGAAATGATTTGAGATAGTTTTATCTCTTTGATGTCGGATGCCAGCCAAGTGTTCCTTGAAACGTTTCTGTTTGTAATCTTACGCTTGACAAAGTCCAGTTGGCCGAAAATTTGCGCCGGTTGCAGAGACAAGTTAGTTCTGCACATGCGCGTGGGTTAATCTCGTGTCATCGTCAGCTCTGTGTTTCTGCTTGTTAAAATATTTTGGCCTCCGTTCTTAAACTAAATCGTATGAACCATGCATGCTGTTAAGTAAAAATGGTTGGTTTTGTTTACTTGCCAAAGAGAATTACAGGGTTGAAAGGTATTGCACTCTTATGCATCATCATCATCATCATGTGCCTTGCTGTATGACAATGGCCATCATGGCCCTCCATACGAATCTATCTTTTGTCGCCGCAAGTATGTCTCCTACCCTTGTTGTCTCCATCCACTCTACAAGACTTTCTAGCATTTTCTTCGTGGGTCTACTTGGTGCACGTTTTCCCTCTAGCTTTCCTGTTGTGACTAGGTGCTCAAATTTCTCTTGCCTCATAAAATGTCCTAAAAATATTGCTTGTCTTTTCCTAATTTTCTTCATTGACGTTCTTTTTGTTTCATGACTGTCTCGTTTGTTTTCTTTGCTGTCCATGAAACACAACATTCTTCCTAGAAACCATATTTCAACTGCCTCAGTCATGCTTAACACGATTTTCTCTACTGGACGAAGGTGCCCTATTCACGTCGTTCACTTTTCTTCTAATTATATCTTGGATCACAACGTTCTTGGGAGAACACAATGGTGGTTATCCGTTTTCTTCCATCGGTTTTTGTGCGGATTCTCCACTAGCCTTTGACGTTCCCATGACTACCCACAAGACAGTGGAAGCTGTAGGCAGGTTTTATCTTTCTTTTGATTTTTGTTTGGTTTTGTTTGCGTTTTTGTTTTTGGCTTGTTTTTGTTTTTTTATTTTGTTTGTTTATTTTGGTTTTTTGTTTTGTTTTGTTTGTTTGTTTATTTGTTTGTTTGTATATTTGTTTTTGCCTCCCTTTGCCGAGACGATCCCTTCTTCGAGCATATGAAGCTTATAATGAAACATCTGTGCCACCAGATGTACTCCTCGCTCTCTATGATCGCCACCATTTGGTTCGCGACTGCTAAACAGCTAACTTCTATGTTTGGACGTTCTTCCGATATCCATCACCTGTGCACACATTGGATAGGGTAGGGTAGCCCACACCATAACTATAGTCATCATCATCATGTGCCCTGCTGCATGGCGTTGGCGATCATGGGCCGCCATTTGCATCTATCCTTTATCGCCGCAATGACATCTTCCACTCTATCTGTCCTCAGCCAACCCGCAAGTCCGTCCAATATTTTCTCTCTGGGTCTACCTAGTACCTGGTACTCTCTTTCCCTTCAGCTTTCCTGTTGTGACCAGGTGCTCTAATTCCCCTTTCCTCTTAATTGTAGTATCGCGTTATATCTTTTAATAATTATGTTTATTCTTCTCGTATTGTGCTTACTGCAGTACGATACATTTTTTTAACATGTAAACTGTCCCATGGAAAATATAATAATAATAATAATAATAATAATAATTACAATATTTATATAGCGCAAAATCTCGATAAAAATCAAATCTAAGCGCTGAACATACACTTACGCACGCGCGCACACACACGCACACACACACGCACACATGGCTATAAATGGGGAAAAAGAATAAAGCAATGGAAAATATAAACAATACCGATATCAGAGACAATGTACACAAAATTGTGGTGTAACCAACTTTGACTGTAAATATTGAATGAACTATGTACATGGTGAAACAAGAACAGGGTTGTACTTTCTACTTACACTCATAATATGTCCAGTCGTCAATAAGGCCCGAGAGATACATGTACACACATCTGCGGTGCTGATCAAGAAATTTTGAGCAACATACTCAATGACGCATCCTAGGAGTGAATCAGACTCGACTGCATGGTTCATGTCTTCCCAATTACTCAAAGAAGACACACCTCTCGATGCGAAGCGGTTGGGACCACTAAATCCCACAATGGTTTTGACAGAACCGATGGGGTTCGACTCCACAATCCTCCAGTCGTTGGTCCACTGCAATAACCACCGCTCCACGGGTGACTGGTTTTTGTACGGATATTGATGAGAATGTTCTTTATCGCTTCTCTCAATTCAAAATGTGATGTTCTAAAGATGTTTCTTTCCTGAAATGAATGTCATCACAGAGATGACACTGAAGAATGTCCACCATTTACGTACATCCCATCCCATATCTCGTTTAAGAGAACTAACCAAATATAAGCACTGTGTACTCAGACAGTCCTTTTACTTCTACAGAATCTGCAAAAGAGCGTTATTAGTGTAAAATAGAGGAGAAGGGAATGAGAGGGATAGAAGACGAAGAGGGAGAGAGAGAGAGAGAGGGGAGAGAGAGGGAGAGAGAGAGAGAGAGGGAGAGAGAGGGAGAGAGAGCAGAGAAAGTGTGTATCATGTTTATGTGTGTGAGAGAGAAAGAGAGAGAGGTTTATCATGTATATGCGTGTGAAAGAGAAAGAGAGTGTGAGAGAGAGAGAGGGGGGGGAGAGAGAGAGATTATCATGTATATGTGTGTGAGAGAGAAAGAGAGAGAGAGAGAGAGAGAAAGAGAGATGATCATGTATATGTGTGAGAGAGAAAGAGAGGGAGAGAGAAAGAGAGAGAGGGAGAGAGAAAGAGAGAGAGGGAGGGAGAGAGAGGCAGAGAAAGTGTGTATCATGTATATGTGTGTGAGAGAGAGAAAGAGAGAGAGATGTTATCATGTATATGTGTGTGAGAGAGAAAGAGAGAGAGAGAGAGAATCATGTATATGTGCGTCAGAGAGAAAGAGAGAGAGATTATCATGTATATGTTTGTGAGAGAGAAAGAGAGGGAGTGAGATATATATATATATATATATATATAATATATATATATTATTACATATATAATGTCATGTATATGTGTGAGAGAAAGAGAGAGAGAGAGAGATTATCATGTATATGTGTATGAGAGAGAAAGAGACAGACAGGCAGACAGAGAAAGAGAGAGAGTGTAAGAGAGAGAGAGATAGAGAGACAGAGATAGAGAGACAGACAGACAGACAGACGGAGACACAGAAAGAGAGAGAGACGACGACGATTGTGGCAGCGGAAGCATTGGACGTGATAGCGGTGGCAACGGGAATGATGTCAACTTAGAGGGCCACTGGGTGCTCAGCTCGATAGCTTGCTTACCATCTGTGTGGTGAAGACCACAGATCAGCGTATTGCAGAGCAATACTAGACAAACTGAAGTTTGGCAGAACACAGTAGACAGACTGGAAAAACACCACAAAACTGCACTATATGACTATTGTAGAAAACAACAACACTAACGATACTAGACAGTGACCACGATTTTGTTTTGTCTGTCCGTTCATCGGCTTGTTTGCTTGTAGAATGGGGCGAGTTAGGGGAGAAATTGGTGGATTTGAATGGTGGCGGTGCGTCTGGGGGGGGGGGTGAACTAAAGGGTATTGGCGGGTGGGGGGGGGGGGGTCGGGCAATAGATTGCTTATGGGAGAGGGTGAGTTATGTTGATGGAATTCTGTGACGTCTTTGCAGAGCGTTTCAGTGCTCGTCCATTCGAGTTAGTCGACATGAAATACTTCGTTTATTATTCTCTATTGTTAAGTAGTGTTTGTTTGTGTTTTTGTTTTTGGTTTTTCTTTTTTTTTTTTTTTTTCGCTTGTTTAGTTGTTTGGTTGGTTGGTTGGTTGGTTGGTTGGTTGGTTGGTTTGGTTGGTTGGTTGGTTGTGGTTGTTGGTTGGTTGGTTCGTTGGCTGGTTGGTTGGTTGACTGGTTGGTTGGTTGGTTGGTTTGTTGGTTGGTTGGTTGGTTTGCTGGTTGGTTGGTTGGTTGGTTGATTGGTTTGCTGGTTGGTTGGTGGGATGGTTGGTTGGTTGGCTGGTTGGTTGGTTGATTGGCTGGTTGGTTGGTTGATTGGTTGGTTGGTTGGTCGGTCGGTCGGTCGGTCGGTTGATTGGTTGCTTGCTTGCTTGCTTGCTTGCTTGCTTTCTTGCTTGCTTGGTTTGGTCTAAGTAGTAGTTTTTAAATACGAATAAGAAGGATAACGGAGTCTTACCAATCTGAAGAAGAAATACAAAGACATCACACAGAAACGTCTGAACGCTTTGCTCTTTGGCAATCAAGAAAACGAAATGAATAAAAACGAAAATCAAGATGCTTGGCTTGGACAAAACACTGGGCTTAAACACTGCATTGTTTTCAGGAATATATGGGATTGACCTGGTGTACATGTTGCAGAAACCACTAGAATATATAAATAGCCAGTGGCACCCGATGCTAAAGCAAGCAAGAAAGTGCAGAAATCTGACTTGTTAACGCTACCGACTAAGATTTTGAGATCTCCCACCATATTACAATATATATGTCTAATACATATTATGTATATATTATAATATATATATATATATATATATAATATATATACATACATATATATGCCATTTTATGAGGATAGGAGAATTGGAGCACCTGGTCGCAACAGGAAAGCTGGAGGGAAAGAGAGCACCAGGTAGACCTAGGGAAAAAATATCGGAGGGACTTGCAGAGTGGCTGAGGACAGAGAGGCGTGGAAGATGTGCTTGCGGCAACAAGGGACAGATGCATATGGAGGGCCATGATCGCCAAGCATGACTGAGGGTACACAAATAAATAAAGTGCTAGGTTGGACTTTGTCGACCACGATAGTCGACCAGATATTTTTGGTCCTTGAACATTATGATCATAGTGACGTTGCTTCATATAATACTGTAACAAGTGTTTAGATAAACACTTTATCAATGTACAGAAAAGAAACAAGCAAGCAAACGAAAGTACGAGAGAGAGAATGAGAGAGAGAGAGAGAGAGAGCAGAGACAGAGACAGAGAGACAGAGAGACAGAGAGACAGAGAGACAAAGAGACAGAGAGAGACAGAGACAGAGAGACAAAGAGACAGAGAGACAGAGACAGAGAGACAGAGAGACAGAGAGACAAAGAGACAGAGAGAGACACAGAGAGAGATACACACACAGACAGACAGTATGTCTGTTCACTCTACATTCAACATTGTACCTCCTCAAGCCCATCGAGTATATACACTTCATCTTTCGTGTGATCTCTATATCATCAGTGCAGAGCAAGATGTACAAAGAATGAAAATGATAGAGAAACAGAAAGAGAGATAGAAAAGACAGACAGACAGACAGACAGAAACAGAGGGGACAGCAGAGACAGAAAGATTTCTCTTTAATCTCCATTCTACTGGCTCAGACGAAAGAGTACTTTATCTTATCAACGTCCTTCTCTCCGTCTGGGAACTTTCAATTCAGCGAGAATGTAGAGGGAAAGATCTCAGCAGGACCCAAACAGAGATATATCTTACAACCTCAGGAGACGAGAACAGAAACATTTTCGCGTCATTAACGGTTACCATGGTTTCCAAGAGGGTGACATGTCGTCAGCTAACTGAAGGAGCCTTATTTTTCACGAGTCAGCGATTTCTCTCAGCGGCATGAATTCTCCTTCTCCTTGTCCTTGTCTACTGCATCACCATTCCACCTCCTCCCGTCGCTGCTTCATTTTATGTCTTCTACTTCTTTTGTCTCACCCCTTTCCCCAAGGACGGGCAGAAAAGCTTCTTTTCTATCACTAACGCACAGTGTGGACACGAAAGGGAGGGATTCCGATATACAAATGGCATCGCTGTGTGTCTTTATGTCTACAGCAATATACATATCAGCAAAGTGTTCTTTGTTCTTTTGTGAATGAATAATTCTTTCTGTTTCCAGTTTCTGTTGTTTATTTGTTTGTCTGGATCTTTCTGTAAACATAAATTGGGCGAACAATGTATTCCAGTGTGTACAATTTGAAATGGCATGTCCACCACTGGAATCAGTGACATAAAAGAATGTGTCAAAAACAATACATGTTCCTGTTTTTGGTTCTTTTTCTTTCCTTCCTTCTTTTTGTGATGGATAGATCCTTGTCTAGTGCAGGTCTTATTTCCATCTCCAAAGTGAGATAAAATACCGCAAGGGTATGATAAAACACACAGGTCTCATTTGCAAGACAAATTTCAAGAGGAACACATTCTAATGATGATTTACAAATACAATGACATGTTTGCTTACTGCTGCGTCATTTCTCAAACATCAAAATGACTTTCGCTGGTGAACCAATCATTTTTGCAGCCAATCAATCAACCAACCAACTGGTCAACCAAATAAGCAAACAAGCAAACAACCAACTGATCATCCAATTAATCAACCAACGAACAAATAAAACACTAATTAAGCAACAACGAATTTAGCCCTTCAACAGACAATTATCATCATCACCACTATCATCACCATCCCCTTAAGCTGAAGGATTTGGAATAAAGATGCAGGGAAAAATCTTTGAAATATCATCAACATCAGGGCAAACATGGAAGAAATTTGACATGATGTGATATTTATCCTGTTTTCTAGACAGAAAATCGAAATGCAATTTCCTTCACACTGTTTTGTCTTAAACTTTGTGCTTGGGAAAGAGGAATATGCAGACTGTCTGAATTCCATATACAACATCAGGGAGTATGCAGCTCTGTGTGTGTGTGTTGCGTGTGTGGTGTGTGTGTGTGTTGTGTGTGTGTGTGTGTGTGTGTGTGTGTGTGTGTGTGTGTGTGTGTGTGTGTGTGTGTGTGTGTGTGTGTGTGTGTGTTTTCGTTCGTTCTTTGATTTAACGTCTTTTCACTATAAGTGATATTAGACGGGGGAGGGGGGAATAAAAAAAATGAACAAAATAAAATGTAGAACGATAGTTGGACGGGTTGGATTTGGGCAGAGGGAAGACAGAGGAAAAAGCCATTAGTAGGTGTGGGAACAGTAAAATGGAACGAGAACTAACACTAACAATTAACTTCAACAATGTGAAGGGAAATTGTAGCACTAAAACACAAACCGAATAAAGTTAAAGTAATGCATTAACACGACTGTGAACTAATGATTCTGAAATTCTGACTAACAAAGATTGATCTAATGTGATTTTTTGGAAATGATTTTCAGAATACTTTTCTTGAGTAAATATTTTCGGTAAAAAAGAGCGCAGCATTTTGTAGTAGAATAAACAGTGAAACAGTGTGAACTGTTCGCCACAAATACACTTGACATTTTTACAATATATTATTGTGTGTGTGTGTTTGTGTGTGTGTGTGTATGTGTGTATGTGTGTACGTGCATGTGGATTTTTTTTTTTTTTTTTTTTTTTTGCTGCTTGTGTTTGTTTTTCCTCTGTCAAAAAGAGACAGAGAGGGGCAGGCACGGTGGTGTTTGTGTCATTCTCTGAAGATTGTCGTTTACCCTCAGGTAAACTGTCATCATCTGACAATAGAACTTTGCTGACATTTAGTTGACCCTTGGAAATGTATTTTGTAAGCACGCCATTCAAAATGGAAACACATTAAGCCAAAAGAAAAGTTATTCAACAACGTTTTGCTGGACCAGTTATGGGAAAAAATACATATTTTTCTGACTTTGACCTCGATGGCAACGCAACAAACGAAAGCGTAACTGTCTTGTTTGTAGTGTTTTTGTGTTTTATCTTATATTCAGTTTGTATGTTTTATACGCTATTTACTCATCTAATAAGCGGAGAGAGACAGAGACAGAGAGAGACAGACAGACAGACAGGTAGACAGGCAGACAGGCAGAGAGACAGACAGACAGACAGACAGAGGCAGAGAGAGACAGAGGCAAAGACAGACAGAGAGAGAGAAAGGAGGGAGAGACAGAGAGAGAGAGAGAGAGAGAGAGAGGAAGGAAGGAGAGAGAGGGGAAGAAGGAGAGATAAGAGACAGACAGACAGACAAACAGACAGAGGGGGAAGGAGAGAGACGGGGGAGAAGGAGAGACAAGAGACAGACAGACAGATAGACACAGAGAGATTCAAAGTATTGTCAGCAGCATCTTATGTCGATTTATCTTTTCTCTATCATTACAGTGAGAAATCTTCAGAGAGCAGACGTCAATACAAAAAAGTAGAAAGTCAACAGCTCGTAATATACAAATGTGCCTATTACCATTGGTACAGTACGCTTAGTTTCGTTAACTGAAAGCATAATCACATTAAGAGGACATAGTCTGACAAACAAAACGAGATAAATACATATTTTGAAATTGTCCATTTCAAACACGCGAACCAGGAATGAAAATAATAAAAACAGTATACACATCATTTTGAATCCGTGTTATGTGCAAAATTAAATTTATTGGAATTAGTATGGAAACAAAATTCGACATCCCTTGTCAGTGTAGACATTACTTATTTCGTGCAGGTAACTAGACTTTTTTCCCAAATGAAGACAGTCTCAAATTACGAACTGACGGTTGTTTGGGCTGATAGATCATATTCGAAATTGAGATACGTTTCTCTGTTCTGTGTTTTGATCATAAAATAGCATACACACTTATCTGTATATTTGGATTGTCGTGTATGATATCCATTTAAGTGTGTGTTCTACTAACATGCAGTCTATATTTACACTGTATGAATTCTTGCCTAAACGTCAATAAAAAATATATAAAAAAATGTTTCTCTTTCGTTCTGTCTTTCTTTCTTATGTAACATTTTTCGTGCATTTCTTTCCCTCTTTTTTTATCCTTCTGCTTTTTCTCTTTCTATTTTACCCTCAGGGTCTTCTTTTCTTGTTTTGTTTTATTTTATTTCATGTTTTATTCTTTCACTGTGTTTTGTGAGAGAATGTGGAGGCAGAATGGAATTATCCAAACAAGGTACCCACGTTACTTCTACGACTGATACTTTGGCATAATGACAATGATTAAGAGATCAGCAAACTCATTGACAAACTTCTCGCTACTTACGAAAAAAACACGTCGGAGACAAGACTTGTGAGACGAGGAAGCAAAAATATCAGCAAACAAAGCAGCATATCCAACAAAAAACTGTAGTTGATGAAGAACCGATGGTGGGAAATAAAAGCTACAGTACTCCAGGCTGCGGCTGATGCCAACGACATAGTCTTCACTGCATGATGACCTACACGCAGTATACGGACCAAAGGCTTGTGGCTTAGAGGTGATCCGTGAGTCTGATCATTCCATTCTGCTGACAGAGAAAGCTGATGTCTTGTCATGCTGGATATAGCACTTTAACACACTGCTGAACATCATCATCACCATCGTCGTAGTCATCATATACCCTGCTGCATGGCGTTGACGATCATGGCCGTCCATACGAATCTACCCTTGTCGTGACAAGTACATCTTCCACCCTCTCTGTCTTCATCCACTCTGCATGTCTGTCCAATATTTTCTCTCTGGGTTTACATGGTGCTCTCTTTCAATCCAACTATCCTGTTGTGGCCAGGTGCTCTAATTTCTCTTACCTCATAAATGTCGTATAAATTTTGCTTGTCATTCAGTAATCTTCTTCATTAATGTTTTTCGTGTGTCTGCTTCCCTCACGACTGTTTCGTTTCTTTTCTTTCTTGTCCATGGAACTCTCAAGAAATCATATTTCAGTTGCTTCAATCTTATTCCGACTTTGCGTGTTGACTGTCCACGCCTCACAACGGCACAACAGTATCGATTCTACATAACACTCAAGAACTCTCTTCCTGACGTTAACTGATAGGCATATGTTGGTAAGAACGCTTTTCATCTTCTTGAATGCTGTTTTGGCTTGGCCGATTCTGCTGGCTATTTCTGTTATGAATCTGCCGTCTGGTGAGATGATCGTTCCCAGATATTGAAACTTATCAACCTGTCTCAGTGTTGCTGTTAGGGGATTTCTTGTGTTTTACTAATTGCCATGACTTCAGTTTTCTTGTTTATAGCTCCAGTCCTTTGTTTTTGCTTTCTGTTTCAATTGTATTCACAAGATTTTGTAGGTATTTTTCATTTTCTGCAATTAGAACGGTGACTGCTGAACAGGGAATCGGGAATATCTGAACAGCCATTGCTGCACCCCCCTAATCGCCAGTAAAGGAATATCTGGCAGACCCACCTTTCAATGCAAAGATTTTTACAGGCAAACGACATCTAGAAAGGCGCCAGGAGCTGATGGTATTCCTGCATGTATGCACAGGAATGGGGGCGAGATGCTCATGGAGAAGCTGACAGTCCTGCACGGTCTATATGACAGAAGGAAGAGATTCCTCAAGACTTTAAAGATGTATGATAATCACATCTACAAGAAGAAGGGCTATAGGACTGTATGCGATAATCGTGAGAAATCCGTCCTGTGCATTTCGGGGAACGTCTTTGCCAAACTCATCCTTAACAGAACAATCATTCACTTGGTCAAACCCATCATTCCTGAGTCTTAGTGTGACTTTCTTGGTAGAAGAGGCACAAGGGACATAATTATTGTTTGTGTTACACCGGCTTCAAGACAAGAGTCGTGAAGAAAATCATGACTTCCACGTGGTGTTTGAAGATCTGATAGCAGAGTCTTGTTAACATTGTTAACTTTGACACGACTGACCAGATGAGCCTGTGATAGATACACAGATACTACAAAAATTGGGTTGCCATCAAAAGCTGATCTTGTTAATAGCTTCCTTTTACAACACCATGCCGGCCAGGATACAAAAGAAAGGGAAGGCATCCGAACCCTTCCCAGTGCCGAGGACAATGATACAGGATGCGTTCTGCTGTCCTCCCCCGTCTCCATCGCCTTTGTGACAATGCTGATTGATGTATTCATAGATTCTGACAGGGGTATGTATATCAGTTCCGCTCATATAGAGTTTTTGTTTTCAATCTGGGGAGGCTCCAAGATAAAACTACAGTGCTCATAGCTGCCCTCTGATAATTTCTCTAAATAAACTGTGCATTGGCTGCACACTCACATGAGGACATCCACAGCATCTTTGACCTTTTTGTTATGGCCAGCAAATGCGTCGGCCTTACAATTAGTCCTAGCAAAACAGAGGCTATATTTCGGCCAAACCATCGCAGGCTTTTGGCGCTTTACGATCTCTGATTGTCACGAACGACCAGGAAATCAGGAATGTAGACAAGTTTTTTTACTTGGGCAATTCAGTGAGCAGTAATTGATCTCTTGGTGCTGATGTGAGTATTTCCAAGGCCAGCTCTGTCTTTGGAACGTTGACCAAGAGATTGTGGCAAGACCATGGCGGCAGGTTTGCCCCAAAAGGATCCTTGCACAAGTAGACCTGAATTTCTGGAATATTACCACAGAACTTGGATTGCTTACAGATGGCACATCCAACAGCGGGAACGGTTCCACCACAGAAATATGTCCGCAAAAAAATCAGTCTGCAACATCAGATGGCAAGACTGAATTTCCCAGTCTTCACGTTCTGAAGAATATAGTTTGTCCAGTATGGAGTTTCTGCTCATCAAATACCAGTTTCGTTGGACAGGACACATTTTTCTGCATGAAGGACAACCGCATTGCAAAGATGCTTCTGTATGGGAAGCTGAAATACGAGTACCCAGAATAGAGAAGACCACTAGAGGGGTACAAGGAAAATGGGATGGTCAGCTCCATGAGCTGTGCCACCAATCACCAACTAGGAAGACATTTCCCGTAGTAGAAGGATACAAGGATACAGTGAAGGTTACCCCCATGAGCTGTGGCATGAAATCACCAGCTAGGAAGACATTGCCCGCAGCAGAGCACACAGGGCACACACAGCCCACACAGGACACAATCACATTTGAACAGTACAGAACAGTTGCTATTTAACAAAATGAGGGACTGACAGAAGCAGAATCCCAGGCTGTAGGACTCCCTTGTCATGCAGCGTGTTCGGAAGAACATTTTTCTTCTAGAATCGATCTTGCATCCCACATGAAGACCTATACCGGGCGATAAAAGACCAGTGACTCCATTAGATCTATTCATAGTACATACGTACATACATACATACATACATACATACATACATATATACATATAATTATACATACATAACATACATACGCACATACGTTCATACATACATACATACATACATACATACATACATACATACATACATATATACATATGTACATACATAACATACATACGCACATACGTTCATACATACATACATACATACATACATACATATAATTATACCTACATACATACATAACATACGCACATACGTACATATGTACATGCATACACACATACATACACACATACACACATACATACTTACATGCATACATACATACATACAAACACACACATACATACATACATACATACATAATACATGCATACACATACACATATACATACATAACATTTGTCTAATATCACTCATAGTGAAAAGACGTTAAATCAAAGAACGAATACATAACATACGCATATACATACATATATGCATGCATACACACGTATGTACACACATACACACATACACACATACATACTTACATGCATACATACATACAAACACACACATACATACATACATACATACATACATACATACATACATACATGCATACATACATATATACTTACATACATACATACATACATACAAACGCACATACATACATACATGCATACATAATGCATACATACACACAAATACACACACATGCATACAAATGGTCTCTGTGTGTTTATGTGTTTGTGTGTGTGTGCGTGCGCGCGCGGGTGTGTGTATGTATGTATGTGCGTGTGTGTGAGTGTATGTATGTATGTGTGTGTGCGTGCGTGTGTGTGTGTATGTATGTACGCGCGCGCAAGAGTGAGTGTGTGTTTATGTATGTGTTTGTGTGTGTGTGTGTATAATCTGTTAATTTCTATCTGGCCCACAATAGTATTTGTAGATGATTTGATAGAAAGTTTCACATATAGACAGTTCTATATTTCCACTTATCGTTTTCGTGTGGACCCATCTATTTCTTTGTAATGCTCCCAAATGTATCGATAACAGTCTAGAAGAGTCCTTAAGCCTACACAAAATCTTAAACACCTATAATGACTTTAGTGGGAAGAGGTATTGCTACAGGACTTATGGCCTATCCCACATTATGTTGATACCATCCATCATTCAACCAGACAGTGAGAGACTAACATTTACAATGCAGACAGATTGAGACTGTACTTAGTAACCTGAATGACTCCATGAATCTGCAAAGCGAAGCCACAACTCTGCAAAGTCTGCATGGTATTAAGCTGACATTATAGTACGAAAAGCATCAGTCTGGCGCTGTAAAAAGCGACATTTGGCCAGAATTCCAGATCTGGGGAAAAAAAACCCTAGCAAGAAGAAAAAAGAGTACCACCTTATCAGTCTGGAGTTATAATTCAGTTTGGTTCGTGCGGTCTGCATTGAGTGGAATTGGCTGTTGTGCTCCGATTTATGACTTTCGGGCAGAAGGACTTACTGGCTGGTCTGTTCTATCTGTCTGTCTGTCTGTCTGTCTGTCTTCTCTCTCTCTCTCTCTCTCTCTCTCTCTCTCTCTCTTTATCTATCTCTATTTCTCTAACATGTCTTCCTCTCTCTCTCTCTCTCTCTCTCTCTCTCTCTCTCTCTCTTTCTCTCACTCTTTGTCTGCCTCTCTTCCCCTTCTCTCTTCCTCTCTCTTCGTCTCTGTCTGTCTGTCTGTCTCTCTCTCTTTGTCTCTGTCTCTGTCTCTCTGTCTCTGTCTTTCTGTTTGTCTCTCTCTGTCTCTCTCTCTCTTTGTCTGCCTCTCTCCCCCTCTCTCTTTTTTTCTTCTCTCTCTCTCTCTCTGTCCCCGTCTCTCTCTTTGTCTGCCTCTCTCCTTCCTTCTTTCTTCCTCTCTTTCTCTCTCTCTCTCTTCCTCTCTCTCTCTGTCTGTCTCTGTCTGTCTGTCAGTCAGTCTGTCTGTCTGTCTGTCTCTCTTTGTCTGCCTCTCCCCCCCCCCTCTCTCTCTCTCTTCCTCTCTCTCTCTTCCTCTCTCTCTCCCTGTCTGTCTCTGTCTGTGTCAGTCTGTCTGTCTGTCTGTCTGTCTCTGTCTCTCTCTTTCTCTCTCTCTTTGCCTCTCCCCCCTCTCTCTCTCTCTCTTCCTCTCTCTCTTTCCATCTCTCTCTTTCACCTCTCTTTCTTTCACTCCCTCTCTCTGTCTCTCTCTCTGTCTGTCTGTCTCTCTTTCTCTCTCTCTTTCAATCTTTCTCTCTCTTTTTCACCTCTCTCTCTTTCACCTCTCTCTCTCTCCTCTCTCTCTCTCTCTCTTTGTTTGCCTCTCTACCCCTGTCTCTCTTCTCCGCCAGTTCATTGATTTCCCTCACACTTGCATTCATTGGTTTATTGTCCATCCATTTCTCTCCCTAGCTTCTTTTTGTTGTTTTTTTAAGTTCTGGATCTGCTTTCTTTATTTTCATTTTAGGGTAAAACGAAAACGATTCAGATCGACATTCTTCCACTTTATCACTTAATTAATGTGTGTTCTGGTGTGTGTGAGCGCACTCACGCACGCGTTTGTGTTTCTGTGTGTGTTTGTGTATGTGTGTGCGTGTGTATGTGCGTGTGTTCGCGTGTGTGTGCTTGTGTATGTGTGTGAGTGAGAGAGAGACACACACACACACAAGAAAGAAGAAAAGAAAGAGAAGGAGAGAGAGAAAAGGAGAGAGAGAGAAGAAGAAAGAAGAGAGATGAAAATGACGAAGAGATAAGAAAAGGAACATTTAAGTTACAAGAGAGGGAGAGAGAGAGAAGAGAGAGAGACAGACAGACAGACAGACAATAGACGAGAAAGGAGACAAATGAATGAACGAACATATCACAAAATGAGGATAACAGTATGTGATGTATTAATGTACAACATATTTTTCAAACCTAATTTTGCAAGAGGGAGGAGGTGGGAAAGAGGGAGAAGGGAAAATGAGGAGAAGGGACTGAAGAAGCGAACTGTATCATGAAATGAATCAATGACACTCCGACGAGGACGAGAGCAATAAGACATTTATTACAGTAGCGCGAGGTCAGAGATAACAGAGTTACGAGTACAGTAGTCTAACGAAACGCTGTATCACAACAAAAAACGTATGATAACATCTTTCCACACATCGCTTTCGGTGTTATTTTAAGCAATAGTCAAGGGAGCGGCTCATACTCAGTCGTTTGAGCGTCGAATCACATCTAATCTTGTGTTAAGACCCGATGGCGGTCTGGATGGTGTCAAGTAGATAGCCCCCTACTGTCTGGGAGGAACACCGGGCCATATCCTGAGGTGGAGCGACGGTAAAACAACAGCGACAACTGTTACATTGCCCTTCACTCAAATCCTGAGTTCATTCGCAGACACTCCTCCTTGGTGGGTGGTTTTTGGTTCATTCATCGGCGTTTGGAGTTTAGTCTCGAAGATGAAACATGTCGTCTTCTGTAACACATTCACAGGACTGTAGAACTTCTCCAGCAGGCTTGGGGGTATCGGCACGATCTCCTCAATCAGCGACTGTTACCTCCCACTGTACTGAATCATCCTCTCAAGGCTATCGTAGCAGTACAGCACCCTCCTGTCAGGGCTATAATCTTTTGAGATATTGACCTCCCCTCTCCCCCCCCGCGCGCTTTTTTTAAAGCACAACGGTTTATAAATGAAATAATGAATTATGAATATGATGATGATGATGATGATGACCATTATCATCATCATCATAATCAACATCATTTTTATTACGTGTATCACTATTATAATCATCATTATCATTACCATTATCATTATTATTATTGCTGTTGTAAGTAGTAGTAGTATTAGTAGTAGTAGTATCATTATTATTATTATCATTGTTGTTGTTGTTGTTGTTCTTGTTCTTGTTATCGTTATTTTTGTTATTATTACTAATATTATTATCATTTTTATTAGGATATGATAACTGTCGTGTACCTTGTCAGGGTTATATTAGCAATGCTGGTCCTTCCTGTCATTGCCATAATACCAGACGTGGTCTCCCCCTGCCAGGGCTGTGATAACACTGCTGGACCCAAGATCTACGGTAAGAGTGGAGAACGTCTCACTGGAGCAGTAATAACAATGGTGGACCCTCTCTCCCCAACCACAGTAATGATGATGATGGACGCTCCCATCAGGACTGTACCAACACGGCTGGCATCTGTTTTGGCATCTCTGCTACAGAGTGTCAGTGCCAGACTCTTCATCGGCGGGTTGGCCGGCTCTGTTGACAATGCAGTGGCCCCAACGTCCGACGTCTCGAGTTCAATCCCAGCCTGCAATATAAACGCTGGTCTGTTCGCTGTCCATCTTAATGTTCGAATCATTCTAAGTGGTGTACGTTTCATATGTCTGGCTCTAACCCCCCCCCCCCCCCATTCCTACCCCTACCCCTCCATTTCAAGACTTTGCTAGCGCGTGGGAGTTTGCTCAGGTTCTGGGAGTATGTCAGATAATTGCACAGAATTGAGTTGAACGTCTTTTTTTTCAAGATCTTTTCAGCGCCTAGGGTTTATGCACAAGTATAGGGCTCATGTCATGATCTTTTGAGTCTTATCCATCACATGGCATCTGAAGCATCAGTGCATGTGGAGTTTATTCAGAACTTGGAGAAGCCATCTTGAGAAACTTAAACTGCATGTAGGATTGTCTCTGATTGCGATAGATCCATCTTTAATAGCGCTGCACTCCAAACTCCTTCATGAGACCTGTAATAGTAGTGATGGACTGCCCCATTTGCGCTATAATAGTAGTGATGCTAGACATCTCTCTGGTTGCACACTGCCACTGTGTCTGTGCTAGACCCTCCATTAAGGCTACAATAACATTGCTGAAACCTCTCATAAGCCTGTACTAACCCTGATGAATCTTCCCATCGGAGTTGGCAATCAATACATTTACTTTTTGTTTGCTTCTCTGATGCTGTCGTTTTGGAGAGAATGGTGTATAGCCAATGTTATTTCAATTTCAATTTCTCAAGATGACGTCTCCGCGCTCAAAATGAATTCCATATGCACTAACATCATAGGTGATGTCATGTGATGGAGAAGATCCAGAATGATGACGGCACAAGCCTTAAGCCTGCACATAAACCATGAGCTGGCCAGGTCCTGAGGACCTATCTAGATAGTTTCATAACCCTGGGGTCGAAGGGGAGTGAGGTGGCAGATACCTCAACTTTTGCCTGGGCCAGCACCACGAGGGCGGCGCCCATCCCCTGTTTCTCGCTTCAAATTCATATTCATGTTCACATTGTTTTACCAAGATTTCACAAAGGCAAGAAGGCTAATTGGTCTTCAAGGGCTGGAACCTGGGAAATCAACCTATCTCTCCAATGTTTTTTACAAGGCAGCGGGGCAATGCCCTGCTCTTCACGATTTTCAACTGCCGTGGGATCTTTAGCGTGCGCGGCCTGAAAGCACACGGGTCCAATTCGATTTTCGTCTCCTTCGGGAGGACTAGACGTTCAGTTCAATTTTCCAGTCAAACTGAGGAGAAAAATCGAGGCCTCTACGGGGAGCAAACCCTGGAACCTCGAGTTTAGTTACATTCAGGCGCATCTCTCTGGTAGCACACTACCATTGTGGCTGTGCTAAACCCTCCTTTAGGGCTGCAATAACAATGCTGAAACATGTCACAAGTCCATACTACCCTTGATGAATCTTTCCATCAGAGTTGGCAGTCAATACGTCTATTTTTTGTTCACTTCTGTAGTGCTGTCGTTTTGGATAGAATGGTGTATAACCAATGCAGAGATGATATTAGGTAAAACATAGTCTAGGTAGGGCCTCAGGACCTGGCCAGTTCATGTGTTTATGTGCAGGCTTAAGGCTTGTGCCATGATCACCATACACATCGCACCTGTGACATTAGTGCATATGGAATTCGTGTTCCTAGTGCAGAGACGTCATCTTGACAAACTGAAACTGAAACTGAAACAGAGATGATATAGAAGAAAAGGAAAGTGCAAGAACATGGCATCTATGTTTCCTCCGCACACTTAAGTAGGCATAGTTGGCTCCAGGCCGAACACTGGGTACGAGCTGATGGAAGCTGAAAAAATGTCCATGATTTGTACATTATGGGGTTTAAACACTCTGTCACAGCTGCCGGTACAAACCCACTTCTTCAATTTTCCACGATCTGTGTAGAGCAATGTGGCGCCATTAAATTTGCTGCACGCTATGGCCTATTGCCTGAAGCTGCCTGCTTCATAATCTGTGTAGTGAGTGTTCTCTCACCTCTTAGTTTTCTGCAAACTGGTCTGTCTTAATTACACTGGCGCTGATCATACGTCATCTAACGAAGTTTACAACAATCTGTGCAGAACGATCTTTCAAAATCTGTTGACTGGTATCTTACATAAGCTGCACAGTATTTCAATAATAGAAATGGACTACTACTACTACTACTACTACTATTAGTAATGATAATAATAATAACAAGAATAATAATAACGATAATAATAACAATGATGATAATAATGATAATAATGTAATAACAATAATCAGGCTGGGGAACAGGTGATCCCAAAAATCTCTGAAAAATAGGCCGGGGTTCAGGGGCCGCCTAGGCCCCGGTGGGGTCCGAAATTGAATTCGAGCATTTTTGAAGACCCTTTCGTGGCCTCTCGTGATAGGCAAATTACCATGTGGCATGCAAAGAAACCAAACTAAAAACATCTTATTTACCATGCAGCATGCAAAGAAATCATACCAAAAAAAAAAAGAAAAAAAAAAAACCCAACTTATTTTTCTACATTTTCTTGATGTACAGTAGTGCCTTGCTTCAAAAGTTCAATAATTCAGTTTTCACGAACTGAGTCCTACTAAATGATGCATCACCCACAGATTTATTCAAAGTCAAATACTGGCATAAGTCTACTGAGTCTAGTATTGCATATAGTCAACACTCACTCCACTTTCTTGTATGTGTACTGCAGAGCCTTGGTCAACTGTTCAGTCTTCACAAACTGAGCCCCATAAACAGGTAGTTCCTCTACTAATGATGCATCACCCTCAAACTTATTCAAAGTCAAATTAACGGAAACAGTTTATAGGCCTACTTATCATAGTCAACATGATCTCTTCACACAGCATGGTAAGACAACAGGGGACAAAGAAGGTTATAAGTACACTATTTAAAAAAACTGGCAAGAGAAGCCTGTTTTGTCTTGGTAGGGGGGGGGGGGGTGGCAGCCACAGATCCACTTGCACATCTTGGCCTCTCTTGTGGTCCTTTGCTGATTGTTTCCATACTGACTGATTGCCTCTCCAGCCTTGTTCACTTTGCGAATGCAAGTTGAAACTCGCTGATCGTAACCTGCCACTTTTGTTGACTTTTCAGTCCAGTCCCATCTCCATTTGCTGCTAATTGATCCTTCGTCAAACGTCTCGCCACGATTTACGATGCGTGATACGCACGACATTTTGCTGATCGAAGACTCTAATGAAGCGTTAGACTCTTGTGAAACATGCAGAAAATTGCTGCGAAAATCGTGTTCACAAATTGATGCGCCCGCCTCGGCAACAGTTTCATAAAACACGCGGAAATACCCTCACAACCGCGGGCGGCACTGCCTTGAAAAATGGTCTGATGAAAATCTGGACTGGAAATACTGGATACGGAACGGTAATACTAATAGACTCGGGGGTGATCAAGTCCTTCACGATTTTTTTTATTCCTCGGTTGTTGTTTTTTTCTTCCTCGGACCCGTTTTCTTTTTCTCGGAAGTTGCTTTGAAAAATCTCGGAAATCCTCGGATCCGAGGAGAGTTCCCCAGCCTGAATAATACAATGATGATGATAATAATAATACTAATGGTGATGATGATTATGATGATGATGATGATGATGATGATGATGATGACGACGACGACGACGATGATGATGATGATGATGATGATGATGTAATTTGCATGGTGCGCAGAGTCCATGTCAGCAGAATGCTCGTTACACAGTACAGAAAAC
>CM060311.1:42122691-42130191 GCA_030674185.1 Monoplex corrugatus
ACAAACAAAACAAGACAGCGAATGTTGGTTCTGTTCTGTCGATGGAGTCTGTGTGTCTGCATGCTTGTAGTAAATTGAAATGTGAAAATGTATCAGGTAAGCCATGAAAATTATGATTTTATGTTCCTTTTCTTTTTGTTTCCATTTTGTTCTAAAGGCCAGTAGTCCATTCTGACAATAGGTTCGGATGATGCCCAGTTCTGAAGTCATATTGGCCATCATAGTGCATCATCAAGAGTTTGTTGTTGTCTGTCTTTTCCATTCATTAGTTTCTTTTTTTTTCCTTTTAATGAAAGGACATTTACAGAATTCAAATCATGAATTAATGATCTCACATGCTCAGCGTTAGCAAACGTACATGGTTCATTCGCACATGAACAGTAAACTGGAACAGCCTTGAATGATGCTGCATATGTGATCATAACAACATCTAGATACCAGTCCTACAATCACCGCACCATCACTTCTACCATCACCTGAAGGATTGAGACAGGGTTGTGGAGAATAAACTATGAAGCATCATCAACTCCACGCTAAATATGGAAGAACTTTGACATTCTGATGTTCATCCTGATTCGCAGACAGAAAATCGAATTACAATTACCTTTTCACTATTTTCTCTAAAACTGAACTGCAAGAAATGGGGGAAAAACAAACTGACTGTATTGATGCCATTTGCCTCATCACTGAGTCTTAAGGTTTAAAATGTTTGTTTTTTCCAACAGAGAAAGAAGGAAAGAAAGAGAGGAGAGAGAGAGAGAGAGTGAGACAGACAGACAGACAGACAGAGACAGACAGACAGAAACAGAGAGACAGAGACAACAGACAGAGAGAGAAAGAAGAGATAAAGAGAGAGAGAGAGAGAAGAGAGAGACAGAGAGAGACAGAAGAGAGAGAGACAGAGAGAGACAGAGAGAGAGACAGAGAGAGAGGGACAGAGAGAGAGACAGAGAGAGGCAATACCGAATACCGAGATCATTCCAATTGCAATGACAGAGAAACAAAAAGAGAGAAATATAGAGCGGCAGAGCAAGTGGGAGACAGAGAAAGAGAGAGAGAGAGAGAGAGAGAGAAGAAGAGAGAGAGAGAGAGAGAGAGAGAGAGAGAAAGAGAAATATAGATTGTCATTTTCGATACAAAAGTGTAATTATCCGGCCAAAAGACTTCGTTGACATTTAGAGAATCATTAGAGACAAATTTTGAGAACACGCAATCAGTTGCAGTAAAACAATAAATGTAAGGAACAGTGAAACAAACATGAAGGAAAAAAAACAAACTGCTGAAGTTGTTTTGAACGTGCGCACTTTTCTTCAGGTTGTTTTATACTTCCTTTCTAATGGTAAACGCAAGCAAACAGAAAATGGAACATAATCTTTCTTTTTTTTTGTATACTTCATTTCAAATGTATTGCTGTTTGCGTCATCTGCAGATTGTTTAGTTTAACTGTGTTTGTGTTCTTTTATCCAACATGGACGGATGGGAAAAGGTGATCAATGCTACTCATTTGCAAGAGATAAGAGCTATAAGCACAAGCACAGTCTGCAAGCAATTAGTTGTGATCCAGCCTTTAATTTATCACGTATGCTGTGTTGACTGTGGAAGCAGAACGTCAGTCCACAGACAGTACCGAGAAAGAAACAAAAAGGAGAGAAAAGACAGAGGCAGAGACAGACAGAAAGACGCATAGAGAAAGGGAGAGACAGGAGAGACAGAGAGAGGTAGAGAAAGAGAGAGAGAGAGAGAGGAGAAGAGAGAGAGAGAAAGAGAGAGAGAGAGAAACAAAGAGAGACAGAGAGAGAGAGAAAGAGAGAGAGAGAAAGGAGAGAAAGAGAAACAAAGAGAGACAGTGAAGAGAGAGACAGAGAGAGAGACAGAGAGAGAGACAGAGAGAGAGACAGAGACAGACAGAGACAGACAGACAGACAGAGAGACAAAGAGAGACAGACAGAGAGACAGAAATAGAGAGAGAGAAATACAAAGAGAGAGAGAAAGTGAGACAGAGCATCCCTGTATGCATCTGTCGAACAGCAGTGCCATTAAATCAGCGATATTTTAGCTCCAACCAGTGTCCTTATATCCTCTGCATGCCATCAGATATACACAGTTCTTTAAAGTCTTTGAAAATAAAACTTAAACCAATGTCTCAATGTTCGTTTTTGGAACGCATAAACTTCGCCCTCCCTAATGCCAAGAGAGAGCTGATTAATTCACGTATGCGGTAGGGTAGCATAACCATGTCTTAGTTAAATTAATGGAACAATTAAACCAGAAGATCAGGAAGTATCTTTCTGTCGAACAACTGCAAAACTCGTTCTCTCCTTCATAATGTCTCGTATTGACTATTGCAATTCACTCCTGTCTGGTCTTCCCGCCTCCACCATTCACATCCTACAGCACTTTCAAAACAATGCTGCACGCTTTGTACTCAAAAAGAAAAAAAGCTGACCACATCTCCCATCTCCTGGCACAACTTCACTGGCTCCCTGTATCAAAGCGCATACAGTACAAACTAGACATGTGCTACAAAAGCCTCAATAACGCAGCCTCCGATTATCTGTCAAGCCTACTTGAGATCTATGTTCCCTCACGTACCCTCCGCTCTGCCTCCGATCCTCTGACTTTTCGCTTTCCACGCACTAAGCTCAATACCTATGGTCCACGAGCCTTCTCTGTTTCTGGTCCACTCTCCTGGAACAAACTTCCTCTCTCAGTCCGTCAGCAACC
This sequence comes from Monoplex corrugatus, assembly GCA_030674185.1. Classification (NCBI taxonomy): domain Eukaryota; kingdom Metazoa; phylum Mollusca; class Gastropoda; order Littorinimorpha; family Ranellidae; genus Monoplex; species Monoplex corrugatus. The sequence goes on from CM060311.1 coordinate 42,125,416, forward strand.
TACTTTTGTCTCCTTCATGTCCGCTCTCAAAACTCACCTTTTCTCCTCTGCATAAAATCCTGACCTCACTGCAGCCTGTCTTCACTCGCTGTGGAATCACATTGTAATACATATTTGTATATAATATGTTTTCTGTTGAAGTCTTTTTTTTTCTACTTTGAGTACACTTATATATAATTTTCCATTGCTTTTCTTCTTTTTCCCCATTTATTGCCATGTGTATGTGTGTGTGTGCATGCGTGCGTATGTGTACATGTATGTTCAGCGCTTAGATTTGATTTTTATCAAGATTTTGCGTAATATAAATATTTTAATTATTATTATTATTATCATTAGAATCGCTAACGGATCAATAAGCACTCTGACGTCTCGGTGAACACTAAAAAAACAGTGTCATTACTGAGTGTCGGCAGAAAAGGGGAAGGGAAGATGAAGGAAAGATGGACGGTGATTGTGGTGGTGATGATAGTGGTAAGAATGCCAAATCAGAGGATTGCCTGGTGCTGACAGCTTAGCCATTGATATGGTGAAAACAGAGGGATGTGAGGCAGACTAAAAACTAGATCATTATCATAGATTCTCACACGTCATCTTAGACTGAACTACCAGTCGCCGTGGTGTAGTGGTTAACGCAACTGACTACCGACTGGAAGATTGTGGTTTCGAATCCCCATCAATCCCTTCAAAACTATATCATAGCGGGATTTTTCGGCTCTAACCGGCTCCTACCCAGAGTTGGGCGTGCTATGGGCTCATTGGGAAGACAGGGACCACACAGTCGAGTCTCGTCTCATCCACTTCACGGATGCGTCATTGAGAGTGTTGCTCAAATCTTCTGACCAGTACCGCAGGTGTGTGTATCTCTCGGGCCTGGTTGACGCCAGGATATATTATGATAGTAAGCGTACAGTACAGCCCTGTCACGCAGTCTCAATCCTCGATGGAACTTCATAGAATCATGATTATCATCCTCTTCGACATCATCAGCATCGATTGTAAAAAAAATTTTAAAAATACAACAACAAAAAACAGTGACAGCTTCTGTGGCCGTTAAAGATGGCGTAGAAAATGGGACCAAAACAAAGTGAGCACAAAAGTAACCTCCTTGAGTGCGATGATCCTAAAAAAAATCTTAGACTGAACTATGAACAAACTGTCAATAAAGAGATCACCGAAGAATGATTTCAAATACTTTGATGATCTCTCAATAGACAAATTGTTCCAGACCAGTGCCTGAACATTGTTGCAGACTTGCAGACTACAGTTTACACATATTGCTACATGTGAGCTACAGTGGACATGACGCTGCACTGAACAGACTGTCTTAGATCAGAGCAGACAACAGACCTCATTGGACATTGTAACATACCATTCCAGACAACGTCACCGTCACTTATCATAATGATAAACATGTCATTAATCGCTTCTGATAAAAACATGCCATAAATCACATCAAATAAACATGTCTTTAATCACATCTGATAACAGGGTATTAATCACGTCTGATAGACATGGTATTAATCACAGCTGAAAAACATGGCATTAATCACATCTGATAAACATGTCATTAATCACAGCTGAAAAACATGGCATTAATCACAACTGATAAACATGTCATTAATCGCATCTGATAAACACGTCATTAATCACATTTGATAAACATGTCATTAATCTCGTCTGATAAACATGTCATTAATCACATTTGATAAACATGTCATTCATCACAACTGATAGATATGTCATTCATCACAACTGATAAACATGTCATTCATCACAACTGATAAACATGTCATTCATCACATTTGATAAACATGTCATTAATCTCGTCTGATAAACATGTCATTAATCACATTTGATAAACATGTCATTCATCACAACTGATAGATATGTCATTCATCACAACTGATAAACATGTCATTCATCACAACTGATAAACATGTCATTCATCACATCTGATAAACATGTCATTCATCACATCTGATAAACATGGCATTAATCACATCTGATAAACATGGCATTAATCACATCTGATAGACATGGCATTAATCACATCTGATAAACATGGCATTAATCACATCTGATAAACATGTCATTCATCACATCTGATAGACATGGCATTAATCACATCTGATAAACATGTCATTCATCACATCTGATAAACATGTCATTAACCACATCTGATAAACATGTCATTAATCACATCTGATAGACATGGCATTAATCACATCTGATAAACATGTCATTAATCACATCTGATAAACATGTCATTAATCACATCTGATAAACATGGCATTAATCACATCTGATAAACATGTCATTAATCACATCTGATAAACATGGCATTAATCACATCTGATAAACATGTCATTAATCACATTTGATAAACATGTCAATAATCACATCTGATAAACATGTCATTAATCACATCTGATAACAGGGTATTAATCACATCTGATAGACATGTCATTAATCACATCTGATAACAGGGTATTAATCACATCTGATAAACATGTCATTAATCACATCTGATAACAGGGTATTAATCACATCTGGTAAACATGGCATTAAATTAGTCACAACTGATAAACTTGTCATCAATCACATCTGATAAACATGTCATTAATCACATCTAATAAACATATCATTAATCACATCTGATAAGTAATCAAGTGAGAAGACAGTTAAACAGGACCAGTCGCCATAGTGGAATAGTTAAAGCAACAGACTACTTACTGGAAGGTTGTGGATTCGAATCCCGGTCAGTCTTGTTGCTGAAACGTATTGTGGAATTTTTCGGCCTCATTTGGTTCCTGTCCAGAGTTCAGTGTGATATGGACGTGTTAAGAAGATTGGGACTAAACAGTCGAATCTCATCCACTTCACAGATGTGTTATCGAGGGTGTTGCTCAAATCTCCTGAGCAACGTGGCAAGGAGTCTGTATCTTGTGCGCCTGGTTAATGACCGGATATATTACGATAATAAGCGCACAGCAAGTCCTGTCTCGCAGTCTCAATCCTATCATGGAGCTCTGTAGTATCATGATTACCATCATCTTCATCTTCATCATCATCATCATCATCACCATCACCATCCAATGTCATCATCATCATCACGTCATCACTATCACCATCATCATCGTCGTCGTCGTCATCATCATCATCATCATCACCATCACCATCATCCCCATCCTCCTCCTCCTCGTCCTCCTCCTCCTCCTCATCATCATCATCATCATCATCATAACATTGTAAAAATCGTCCAAGATTTTGTGGCCATAAGTGTGGCGTAGAAAACAGTACAGACAAAAAGGTAAGTGCAAATGAAACACACACACGCACAGCAACACGCACAACAACAACAGCAATAACGAAAACAACAACAACAACAGCGACAACAACAACAGTGACAGCGACAACAACAACAACAGCGACAACAAAAACAACAGCAACGACAACAAAAACAACAGCAGCAACAACAACAACAACAGCGACAACAACAACAACAGCGACAACGACAACAACAGCAACAACAGCGACAAAACAAACGAGAAACTCTTCAGATAGGTCTGTGTCATTAAGTTCTTGACACAGACGCTTCTGTGAAAAGAACATTGGAGTGACTATTGCGGACAGCACTACACAAATCATAACTGATTGAACACGACAGACTGCTGCTAAATACATGAGATAGTTTATGTAAAGTGCATTAGACAAATTACGGAATACAGCACAGTTGAGATGATAAGCTAAGACAGACTGCTTCAAGACAAATTGAAACAAATCACTCTCAACATTCTGTACATTATTTTCGTTAACTGATCAGTACTAAAGCGATAGTTGTTTGGAAACTTATGAATGGAAACATCAATTACATAAACAGTTTGGGCGATGAAGGCACTAGTATTAGTTTAAAGAAAGTCTTACTGTCAGAATATTAAAATTAAGATATCAGAATATTCTGTCAGAATATTCAAATGAAAATACATACATTTACAAAATTAATCAACTGATTCTTGCACTGAAAATAAAATACTGGAAATGTGTCTTATTCATGAAATTGGTTATAAAAACGGGGTAACAATTCAAAACGTTTTCACTAGATGACAGTAATTTACAGGAGTTGAGCATTGTCTTCTTATTACCATGTGAATGATAAGAACACGCTTTCGTTTTGATATCAAATGATTTTGAAATGCCAGTAACGTTTATCAAACATACCACATGACGTTATGCCAACCCAATGATGCTGTTATCAAACCTGTTACTGCTATTTTTGTTTGAAGCGCAGCCGTCTGCGTAGAGCCATATCAGAGTTATAACCATTTTACAACATACACAGTACTTCAAAAGAAAAAAAAGGAAAAGAAAATGAAGTAAACATGTCAATGCATTCGAGCACGTAATCTAAGGAGATGCCCCTGGCGTTGACCACTCCGTCCAATTAATCACACAGGGGATTTAAAAAAACATACCCTGATACAAATTTAAGGACACTAAAACATACACAAAAACGAGCCTGAATTATCTAAAATTGTTTCCGCATATCCCATTTCCCTGGAGCCAAAAAATGCACTCAAACAGTGTACCCAATTATCAATCTAAGAGAAAGTACTTAAGACTATCGAAAGACTATCGAACACATACAGGTGAATGGACCAGCAAGGCAGAAAATGATAGGAAGAAATGACAGAAAACAAAGGAGGACGAAAGAAACAAATAGAATAACAGAAAAGAGGAAATTTCTAGGACAGAATTTCTAGAGGGTGGGGATATTTT
>CM060311.1:42137691-42152691 GCA_030674185.1 Monoplex corrugatus
CTTTCTAGTTCTCCCTTTCTCTCTGTCTGCCTCTCTCTCTCTCTCTCTCTCTTCTGTCTGTCTGTCTGTCTGTCTGTCTCTCACTCTCTCTCTCTGTCTGGTCTGTCTGTCTCTCACTCTCTCTCTCTCGCTCTCTCACTCACTCTCTCTCTCTCTCTTTCTGTCTGTCTGTGTGTCTCTCTGTCTCTGTCTGTCTGTCTGTCTTTCTGTCTCTGCTCTCTCTCTCTCTCTCTCTCTCTCTCTCTCTCTCTCTCTCTCTCTGACTTTCTTTCTTTTTAGTGGATTGTGGCGGGGTTTTCTTTACAAAATTCATGTGAGATGTTGGTTGGACAATCTTGGAATCAAACATTGGTATTTGCATAGAGATGCATGTCTTCATTTGCATAGAATAACAGTCTGTTTGTATTGTGCTAATCAATAAGACGTTCCATGTTTTACGTTCCTGGGTTTTGAAGACAACTTACCATTGTTATATGAAGACGACTTACCATTGTTTATATGAAGACAACTTACCATTGTTATATGAAGACGACTTACCATTGTTATATGAAGACGACTTACCATTGTTACATGAAGACAACTTACCATTGTTTATATGAAGACGACTTACCACTGTCAATCATCCATTTACCATGCAGGAAATCCACAAATCAACCAATAGTTAATACTACTATCTAACCAACGAATAAATCAACCCACTAACTAATGAAACATTTAACTGACTAACCAAACAACAAAACAATCATCCAAAACAACCAACGGATCCTCTAACCACCATCACCTGAAAGAAATGGAAAGAGAACGTTCGCCAATAAAAACTGAAACAGCGTTACCTTTAAGCCAAACAATAGAAGAAAACATTAACATGTTTTCTAAAAAAAATCGGAATGTTATCTCCTTCTCGCAGTTTTCTGTAAAACGATGAGTTGTGACAAAACAGAAAGAAACACACTGATTGACTGACTGACTAATTCCATTTGACTCAACGAGAAATCTTCAAATTTAAAATCTGTTCCAGGAAATTAAGGTAGGAGGGAGAGGGGGCGAGAGACAGAGAGAGAGAGTTAGGGGAGAGAGATTGAGAGAGAGAGATTGAGAAAGAGAGAGAGAGAGAGAGAGAGAGAGAGAGAGAGAGAGAGAGAGAGAGAGAGAGAGAGAGAGAGAGAGGATGGTCTGTTTAGATTTTATATTGTCATTATCCTCATACAGACTCTAATTATCCGACAAAAGACCTCACTGACATTTAGAAAATCCTTTGAAATATGTTTTGTAAGATTACAGCAAAAAACAATATAAGGAATCATAAAAGAGTTTATTTAACAAAGAAACATTTGACTGCTTTTAAATGAGTCTGTCTCTTTTAATTTGGATTGTCGTTGATGTTTTGTTGTTGTTGTCGTTGGTAGGTTGTTTGCTTTTGTTTTTTGTTGTCATTGTTTTTTGTTTTGTTTTGTATTTTGTTTTTTGTTTGTTTCTTTCTTTCTTTTTTTTTTTGTTTTGTTTGTTGTTGTTTTTTTTGCTTTTTGTTTTTGTTTTTTTGCTTGGATCCTGAAATAAAGACAAGCACTCAGCGAAGATACGACTAGTCTTCCCTTTTTTCCAGTGTCTTCATGTTTTATTATCTGATGGAGTGTTAGTTCAACAAGCTGCATTTCATCTGATAGGGGAGGGATTATAGAAGATAATCAATGTTACTGACCTGTTGACATTAGAAAAATCAAAAAGAGAAAATCGCATCATTTGTACCTCAGAATAGAGCATCACTGAAGACAGTGATCAGACCTTTCAATGAAACGCTTTTAAAAAATGGCAAACTATGACCCTCTGCCATTTTTCTAAGCTCAGTGCCACCTCAGAGAAGTTGTCTATTTTTTTTCCGCTAAGAAGTGTGCGGATATTCTTTAATTGTCTTTTGTATACATTTGATAAAGGTCAGTAGGCCGAAAAGTTTGCGTCTTTCTTGTTTCTGTATATTTGATACTCGTTCAGATTGTATTTTTGTGTTTTCTGGTGAAAAGACAGCTATAACGTATCCTCACACATGCGGCTACATCTCAAACCAAACCAGCCAATGATTGGTTGATATTTTCGATTATACGGCAGACATCTTACATATGCATATGTATAAGACCTATGACCTGAGAGAACGGAGTCACATGATCGAAAAGCTAAAGCTAATATCTACCACGTGCGTGGCATCATATCTCGAATGTGTACATATTTTGTCTTATATCCTGGTAAGTCTGGAAGCGCATCATTCCCGCGTGATTGCGTCTGGTTGTTCTGACGGCTAGATCTATCCCGCATTTTTACGTATTATTTCCTGAGCAGTTTTGCCCAGAGTGACGGTAAAGAAGTGTTCAACATGCCTCTTTCGATCATGCGACTCTGTTCCTTCAGGTCACGGTTGATACATATGCATAAGCAAGATGTCTGCTGCATCAACCAAAATATCAACCAATCACTGGCCGGTTCCGTTTGAGATTTAGTCACATGTTATCATCACTGCATATGCCTGGAACCAAAAATAAATAAATTAAAAAAAATATTTAAAAAAATAAAATAAAAAAAACGTAAAAGAATAACGCGTGTTTAATACAACAAGACAAGACACTGGATGGAGCAGCAGGGAAGGTTCAGTCTTTTTCTCCTGATTTTTGTACCAGGTGTTTGTTTGTGGTCTTACGCTTGACAAAGGCCAGTTTGCCATAAATATGCGCCTGTCTTGTCTTGTATTAAATACACGTTCCTATTCTTTTTCGCGGTTTTTTTTTTTTCTGGTTCCTGGTTACTTGGACGTGGGCAGTCACACTTGTTTTGGATACAGTGTATACCTGTTTATCATTTGGTCATGACGTCAGCAATACTTCATATCAAACCGATGTCGTGACGTTAACTGCACGATACTAGAACTGTACAGACCTTTGACATTGAAAGTTAGCCCAGAACAATGTCCCAATGTTCGTTTTTTGTTGTTGTTGTTGTTGTTGTTGTTGTTGTTGTTGTTGTTGTTGTTTTTCAGCACACGGCCACAGCAAAGAAACAATCCAAAGGAAAACAAAACAAAAACAAACAAAAACAAAACAAAACAAAAAACAAACAAAAAGAACGAGAAAACACACTTGTCGTGTAAATAGAAGGGAGAACGATTTTCTTCACTTGATGTCAATGGCACATCTGGATCAATGGAGCCATTACACCAGTAATCGCCAATGAATCGATAAACACGGATGTTCACTCCTCTCCGCAAACACTGAAACGTAACGGTCATTGTGCGCGATGGCAGAAGAAAAAAAAGGAACGAGAAGATGAAGGAAAGAGGGACGATGATTATGGTCACGTGGTGGTGAATAAAGGTGGTGGGGAGGGTGGGATGTCAACTTGGACGGTTGCTGGTGTTTAGACTGACAGCTTAGCTTATCGATGTGGTGAACGCAGAGGGACGTGTGTGGCGGAACACACTAGACGTTAATCTTAAGATTTCTGTTTGACAGATTGTGACAGTCTTGCGCTACAGTAGTAGTAGGCCTCAGCTCCGTCAGTAAGCATCGACTATAGATGATGCGCCTTAGTGTCGCATTGAGTCGAGTTGACGCCTCTGGACCAGCGTCGGCTGTGGCTGGTAAGGCCGATACGGGAAAGGCAGTCTGTGTGACACTGGATGTATGTATGGATGTTGGCCATGGGGTTGCTTTCACGGGAGCTTGCTCTCCACCTGACTCTCACAGATTTCAAAGACACTGGAAATCTCTCAGAATCTGTCTTTCGAATCTTTTCGTGCAGTCTGCCGGCAACAATCTGTATGATGTGGTCCATTAGAATAATGATGCAGGATCTGTAATCATCTAATTAACAATGTGCACGTTCCATCTAGTGTGAGCCTGCTTCAATACCACTTTTGTTTCTCTCCTACAGGGGACAGGCTAGCTGTCAGGCTGAGCACAGATGGAGTGTTCTGATTTGACCTCCACCACCACCCCTCCCAGCACCATCAACATCATCACCACCACCATCGCCTCGCCACAACCGGCCTCCCTCCACCCCCACCCCCACCCCGGCCATCACTACTATCACCACAGCCCATGTCTTCCCAGCCCACTCCTTTCCCCACCTTTCCATCAACAGTCGCTAATGACGCTACTTTGTGGAGTTTGCAGAGATGAAAGGAAAAGTCTAAGTGTTTGGTGATGACTCATTCCTCACGCCTGGTTTAACCCTTTCGCTCACGCAGCCTGTCCATAAGCTGCCAAAAAAAACCTTAACCCTTTCACTACCCTCACCCTGTCCACCAGCTTCCTGCAGGAAGCTGGTGGACATGGTGAGGGGAGTGAAAGGGTTAAGTTTTTGCTTTGCCAGCACGGTTGACAATACAATGCAGAATGCTGGTGCACAAGGTGCAAGAGTTAAAGGGTTAAGGTGATGATCGAGGCATGGCTGTGTCGTGCAAGTGAAGGGAAATCATTACCGTTGTCCGTGCAATGATTTTCGCGTCGTAGGGGAAAAAAAAAAGCAAATGAAGACAAAAGTTTGATTTTCCTTGAGAACAATGATATCGTTTTACACTATGAATGCCAGAGATGATGCAACGATGGGCTAGTGTTCATAAGCCTTTACTTAGAATGTAAATGGTCTTTTTCTTGTTTTGTGTTTTGTTTTATTATATTTTGTTTTGTTTTGTTTGTTTGTTTTCTTTTGTTGTGTTTTCACAGACTGAAATAGTTTAGCTTTGGATCATGTTCGTACTCACACATCAGCCAATGTTGTGAATACACACACACGCACACACACACACACACGCACACAACACACACACACGCACACACACACACACACGACACACACACACACACACACGCAACACACACACACGCGCACACACCACACACACACACACGCACCACGCACACACACACACGCACGACACGCACGCACGCACGCACGCACGCACCACGCACGCACGCACGCACACACACACGCACACACTTGATACTGTACAATGGTTAGGTTTCCTGGGACCTGGTGTGTGTGTGTGTGTGTGTGTGTGTGTGTGTGTGTGGTGTGTGTGTGTGTGTGTGTGTGTGTGTGTGTGTGCCTGCCTGCCTGCCTGCCTGCCTGCCTGCCTGTCTGTCTGTACGCGCGTGTGTGTATTACTGATTACAACGAAGACGACGACAACAATTACTACACAATGACAACAGAAAGAACAACATACAGAGAGTGAAGTATCGCATTCACACGGTTCAAGTTTTTAACAGCGGGGATATGTTATCCTGATGACAGTGGGAGATTTTGAACGCGCACACAATACTCGGTCACTGTCACGTTACACAACTGCACAACACAACCAGATGATAATGTTTAACAACAATGGACGTCAGCGTGTGGTCACTACGCTTTCGGTTATTCTGCTTGTAGAAATTACCAGCGCGTATGACTTTCTCTGCATGTATGTATGTATGTATGTATGTATGTCTGTATGTATGTGTCAGGCTCGCTAAGACCTGATATTGCTAAGAGGGATAGACAGAATTTACAGACCTAATTATTTATCTTCCCAACACACAGTAATGGTCAACAAACAACTATTTTTCATTCACCCATATTTAATAGCTGTGATCCAACAATACAGAGTTCACAAATTACACATTAACATATATCTTAATCGCAATTGTTCACTGCACACACACACACACACACACACACACACACACACACACACACACACACACACACACATACAAAACTAGCTGCTTCACTCACACATTTCAAACATCTACATCCAAACACCCTACAGCACCAGGACTCTAACAGCGAGAGCACGAAGTTAATCGACTGCGCAGTCAACCTGATGCTGGCCTTTGCTATCAGCAGTCTTAACCCAAACGCTGTCTAAACCAGCTTGGCGGTCCCAGGCTGGTTAAAATCCCACGAAAACGGTTCTCAACACAAGTCCAACATCACAAATTCCATCGAATAACCACACAACGTACTAACATTGTATAACCCACAGCGCTTCATAGTTAAAGGCTCAATCGAATTATGATAAGCTTAGTACCACAAAAGAAAACATAAACCCTTGAAATTTAGTTGAACTGTTACCTGAAATGAACTTGAGGTTAGGTATAAGTAATCATCACGTTGCACCAGGCAAAGTAAATGATTAAACTTAGCCCGTGAATCGCACAAAACCACCACCACCACTCCTTGGCAAATTCTTCCGACAGCACACTGACGACTAGGAACTGTAGCATGTAGCAACGAGCGAGGAAGAAAAAAGATCCCTGATCCGCCAGTACTTGTACGGAGTTCCGGTGAAGGGTGGTCGATTGTGGATTTAGTGATGTGCTGGTTAGACAGCACCGGTCCGCAAATAAGGCAACCGGAACAACAGGATGCAAATATTTAATTTTTATAGACTGTTTTCCCAAGGACTGGTCCCGGATGCTGGTCAAAACGGGGCTTGTATACCAAGGGGGGGACCGCCTGTAGAAAATATAATTAATCGGTGGTTGACTACATATCACAGGAAAAAAAATAATCCCTCTCCTACATCATATTTTAACGATACGAGCGAACACACAAATCATCAGGCACACCAAGACAAACTGATATTATGAGCGCGACTGCAAAGACTCATTTACAATTTACCAACAAAGCTTCCAGGACAAACTCCACATGAATGCGACCCTAGAATGTAGCCATGACAATGGGCCCAGAACATGAAAAACATCGACCGGCCCCTTTAATGATAGCCACACTTACATTCTGGCACTGAATAATAGAGTTACGTGCCATTTCATCCTTAACTTCCTCTGTCAAATTGTCTGCAAGTCTGTCACACAACACGCATTAATCTTATCTCCAAACGGTAACCTCCTCTAGGTTTATCCTCAAACAGTAAACACAACAAATACTTATTGTTATCAAAATAAATTGGTTATCCTAACGTCACGGGTCGGATTCCCAATGCAAGGTCCATCCAGCCACCAAAGGCGAAGAGAATTAAAGTATTCGTGAATTTACATCTCAACGACGACGAATAAAACCTAATCCAAAACGTACGTTACGGCACCCCACAAACCGGTTGGGCAAACCTCTCAAACAAGTTTATAATTGAAGGAAACCAGAAATTTGAACCCATAAACGTAAACACACCATCATAACACAACCAATAGCGTAACTAACACGCCCACACAAAATCAATAACAACCAACCCGAATTAAGCTGACCCAATAACGACCCAATTTAGGTTCATTAAACCATTTAAGATACAATTCCTCACAATTTACGACAATTCACAAAACGCAGTTAAAGCTGCAGCCAGCGCACCAGAACAACCCAAAACGCAACTGACCTGCAAAATAACTAACTATACACGAATACACAATATAAACAGGACTGCTTCCCCTCATCTGCAATTGAAAGGCACACTTTACAATTTACACCAAGGTCCCACCTATCTACTCACCTCTTCAACAGAGTCGCAGAAACTGCACTGGTCTTCACCAGAATTCTTGTCTGCTCCTCACGACGACATAGAGATTTTAACAGCGGAAACAGCACAAACGGGTACAAACGCCACATCACCCTTGCCAAGTACCCTCGACTGGACTACAGGGTGAACAAAGAAGATATAGAAAATTCTCGAAAGTGAACCAGAACTACATCTTAGATTCACACATAACTGTTACAAGTAACACGGTTATCTCGAAGAAGAGAGACCAGCACCCTCTCAGTCACTCCAATGCTGCTCTGTCAGTTACCTTAAACAACAATGTTGCACTATCTATTCTCCGTGACGTCACGGGAACGTTGACGTCATCTGGATGACGTATGACGCCGCGTGCTTACAGTCCACAATTTGTACATACATTATCATCAACACAGATATTCGACAACTGCCTAGAAATGTCTAAGTCAGTATAACGAGAACTCAAAAATCAGACCTGGACTCAGGGTGGCCCCACAATCCACCGAATCCGCATGTAAAGAGTGATTCACAGGTCCAACAGAAACAGAGAGTGATTCGCTCCTTAGAACACAGACCTACAGATTAACCTTCACACACATGAGGCAAACAGCAAAGGAAAGAAACCCTACCGAGAAAATATTTCCCAAACAGAAATTAGACTCCCTTGACCACCAAGAGAGCATCAATGAAATCTCCACCTGTCACCAAGGCAACCATGTGGACCACGAAACCGACCTTGGTTCGGAATACGATAACTTAATCGAGGCCTAGCAAGAACTGGACCAGCACCCAGACGACTGCAACCTGACAGTATGTATGTATGTGTGTATGTATGTATGTATGTATGTATGTATGTATGTATGTATGTATGTATGTATGTATGTATGTATGTATCTGATTATCTATCTATCTATCTTATCTATCTATCTATCTGTCTATCTGTCTGTCTACTCTGTCTGTCTTCCTCTGTCTTCTATCTGTCTGTCTGTCTCATTATCTCTATCTGTCTGTCTTCTATCTATCTATCTGTCTGTCTGCCTGTCTACATGTATATGTCTGTCTATTCTATTTGTCTATCTGTTTGCCTGCCTGTCTATCTATCTATCTATGTGTGTGTATGTGTCTGTGTGTCTGTGTGTGTGGTGTGTCTGTCTGTCTGTTTGTCTGTATGTGTGTGTATGTGTGTGCGTGTATGTGTGTGTGTGCGTGCGTGTGTGTGAGTATCCAGTGGAGTTACTTCACTTACCTGGATTTAACCCTCACACACGTCGCCATTAAGTGAACGGCTTTAATAGACGATATAGCTTATGAAACAGTCAGTACCAAACTTGAATCATGAATTCGACCATAATTATTTTTCTCCCTTTTCCACCACCACATACTGAATGATAGCCGAGACACTAGCCTTTTGGATGAGACGATGAACCAAGAAAGCAGAAGTAAAGGGCTGGAGCTAAATAGCAAAAAGATTGAAGTCATGATAAACGGCACAAAAAAAAAAGAACAAAAAAAATAAATCCCTTCATGCAAAATAACAGCAAATGGTACAACACTGATAAAGTTGATTAGTTAAAATACTTGGGAACAGTCATCTCAGCAGACAACAGATACACATTAGAAATAGACAGCAGAATCGGCCAAGCCAAAACAGCATTTTTAAGAAAATGAAAAACTTTCTTACCGACAAATGCCTATTAATTAATATCAGGAAGAGAATTCTTCAATGTTGTATAGAACTGATACTGTTGTACGGATGTGAATCGTGGACAGTCAACACGCAAAGTCAAAACAAGACTGAGGCAGCTGAAATGTGCTTTCTAAGAAGAATGTTGAATTAAGGGTTCCGTGGACAGCAAAAAAACAAAAAACAAACAAACGAGAAAGAGGCAGTCACAGAAAAAACATTAATGAAGAAGATTAGGAAAAGAAAAGCAACAGTTGTAGGACTTTATATGAGGCAAGAGCTAGAGGGAAAAAGAGCACCACGTAGACCCAGGAAGAAAATATTGGACGGACTTGTGGAGTGGCTGAAGACAGAGAGGGTGGGAGACGTACTTGCAGCGACAAAAGATAGATACGTATGGAGGGCCATGATCGCCAACGCCATGCGGCAGGGCACATGATGATGATGGCAAACCAAGGCTTTTTGTGCAGCAGGCAATCAGTGCACGTATGAGAACCAGTGGCCGCAATGGTGTGGTTGCTGACAAAATTCTGCAGAATAATGCAATCAAAGACCGATATTGAGAGTGATACTTTATTTTCCGACGGCAGAAGTTATTAGCTAAAAGCCATTTTTCAAACTTGCTGTTTCTAATCTACACATCTGCTTAAAAATGAAAATTCTGAAAAATAAATACGTCAATAAATCAATAAACAAGACATAATACAGAAGGAGATCAGAATAAACAGCGTTTGCTGTTGTATGAAAGAGGCAGAAAAGGAGATATAGACCAAACAAACAAACAAACAAACAAAACGTGAGCTGTGTGTGCGTATGTGCGTGCGTGCGTGCGTGTGTGGAGGGGGAGTAGAGGGGTCGGTGTGTGGGTGAGAGAGACAGTGTGTGTGTGGGGTGGGGGGAGCACGCTATAGTCATATATACCCAGGACTCTTGACAACACAGATGTGGTCTCTAGACTAGGAAGCACCGCCATTTCCATGAGATCACCTCGTCCAAAGCCACTGCCAGCAGTTTTCTCCTGTCCTTTAACAGACGGAAAAACATAAACTGAAAACCAGGCTGTGGGGGAGGGGATCACATGTCAGCTCAGCATGATACCAAGCTGTATCAACCCTTTGACTCCCGCACCCTATCCACCAACTGCAAAAACTTAACCCTTTGACTTCCTCACCCTATTCATCAGCTTCATGATAACTTATTTACTTGCTTGCTTGCTTGTCTGTTTGCTTGCTTGCTTGCTTGCTTGCTTTCTCGCTGGCTAGCTAGCTAGCCTGCCTGCCTGCTTGTTTGTTTGTTTGCTTTCTTGTTTGCTTGCTTGCTTGCCTGCCTGCTTGCTTGCCTGTTTGTCCGCTTGCTTGCCTGTTTGTCTGCTTGCCTGCCTGGCTGGTTGCTTGCCTGCTTGCTTACCTGTTTGCCTGCTTGCTTGCTTGCTTGTCTGCTTGCTTGCTTGCTCACACTCGCTAGCTAGCTAGCCTGCCTGCCTGCTTGCTAGTTTGCTTGCTTGCTTGCCTGGCTGCTTGCTTGCCTGCTTGCTTACCTGTTTGCCTGATTGCCTGCCTGCCTGCCTGCCTGCCTGCCTGCTGCATGCATGCTTGCTTGTTTGATTGCTTGCTTGTTTGCTTGCTTGCCTGTCTGCCTGCCTGCTTGCTTGCTTGCTAGCTTACCTGCCTGCCTGTCTGCATGCTTGTTTGTCTGCTTGTCTGCTTGCCTGCCTGCTTGCTTGCCTGCTTGCTTGCTTGCTTGCTTCCTTCCTTCCTTCCTTCCTTGCTCGCTTGCCTGCCTGCCTGCCTGCCTGCTTACTTGCTTGCTTGCTTGCTTGCTTATTTGTTTGTTTCCTCCTTCTTTCTTGATATTTTTTTTTGACTTTGTCTTATTTTGTCCTGTTTCTGTTTCTTTTGTTTTAGATCTGACTGGGAATACAAGTCACTGTGTACAGCCTCTTCATGTTTCTTTCAGCTTGTGTTGTGTCAAGACGTTTCCTGTTTAATTAGTGTCATGGCCTTTCATGTTGTTTGTTTACGGCCTGCCTTTTCTTTTCTAGTCCTTCACTTTGAAACCTCTCGTGCTCCGAGCCAATGAAAGCCTCCAAGCCCTTGTGCGAAATGAATAGAAGTATCTTGAATTGTCATTACAGATTTGCCTTTGTGGTTGGTCTCTGACCTTACAGACATGCACGCGCATACAACACAGACGCGTGCACGCGCCTGCACGCACACAGAGAAACACAACACACACACACACACACACATGAACGCACAGAGGCGCCACGCAACGCCTGCATATACACAGAAAAAATAATACACACATGAACTCACAAAGGCACGCACGAGCGGTCGTCGTCGTCGTGTTGTTGTTGTTGTTGTGTGTGTTGTTGTTGTCATTGTTCTTATAATTATCGTCGTCATCATCATCATCATAAATTGTAAAAGAAAAGACTGCTACGTTGAAGATATGGTGAACATCTTACATACAACGCAGTAGCCGCCAACGAAACAAAACAAGAAGGAATATAGATGAGTTATAGTTTCGGGTTCACTAAAAACTATGTCAGATTCTCGTTTTAACGTTTTTTCTGTTTGGAATGTATTCTCTGTCTACGGAGATACGTCATACTGCCGTTTGAATTTCGCATGCCCCTAAATGCTCGCAAACGCTATCGTGTGTTCGTGCGTTCTTTGATTTAACGTCTTTTCACTAAGAGTGATATTAGACGATGCGCGCGTGTGTGTATGTGAGTATGTGTGTGTGTGTGTGTGTGTGTGTGTGTGTGTGTCTGTGTGTGTGTGTCTGTGTGTGTGTGTGTGTGTGTGTGTGTGTGTGTGTGTGTGTGTGTGTGTGTGTGTGTATTATGTGTGAGTGTGTGTGTGTGTCTGTGATTGTGTCTGTGTATGTGTGTATGTCTCTGTGTGTGTGAGTATACATTCATGTGTGTGTGTGGATGTGTTTGCGTGTGTGTGTGTGTGTGTGCGTGTGTGTGTGTTATGTGTCTGTGTGTCTGTGTGTCTGTGTGTGTATATGTGTGAGTGAGCAAGTTCCTATGTGTCTGTCCATCTGTCCGTCTATGCATCATATTTCCACAAAAGCTGCATTCACTATTCAAGGAAACAAACAATGCAATACACATCACCAAACTTTTTTCCTTTAAAAAGTCGATATTAAATGAAAACTGACGCAGAAAGTTTTCCCTTTTCGTGACTGGAACCCTAGATTCCAGACTCTCCCATAACCATTCCATCAGTCAGGAGCCATTACCCGTTCTCACTTATTCTAGCTCTCCACCACTCCTTCCTCTCTTTCTCGTCTTCTCTCAACGAAGATGTCTACGACAAAAATGCTAAGGCGAGATGGCGTATGTCTATGAGGAATTTCTGTATCATAATTGTTACCCTTACTGTTACATTTGCTTAAAGCCCAGCCTTCCGCCATATCAATGCTATAACCGTTTGAAAACATGCACAATACAACAGGGGAAAAAAACGTAAAAGAAAATGAAGTACACATATCAATATATTCGCCCACATAATCTTAGGAGATGCCCCTAGCATTGACCACTCCGTCCAATTTATCGCACAGGGGATTAACAAAACATACCTGAATACAAATTCAAGCGTAACTAAGGACACTAAAACGTATATAAAAACGGGCCTAAATTACCTGAAATCGCTTCCGCATATCACATTCTCCTACAGCCAAAAATGCACTCAATATATGTACCCAATTATCAATCGGAAGAGCAAAATACGTAAGACTTTATCATATCAAACACATACAGATGAATGGACCAGCAAGGCACAAAATGATAGGAAGAAATGACAGAAAGTAAAGGAGGAAGAAAGAAACAAAGAGAGTGACAGAAAAGAGGAAATTTCTGACACATGGTTTCCAGAAGGTGAGGATACTATTTATACTGAGAGAGCCCCTGGCATCCCCATGGGGGGATCCTAGTTCAAGTTATTGTCAGTGTCCACATCTTGAATGAAAGTAAGCTGGCTTTGTTGCATGAAGAGAACAGGACATGTTTGTTAAAGTGAAACATGATACGATATGTATGCTGTCCTCTTTCTGGAAATGGTGGCCATTTGGGGATGAGGATGTATGGAGTGAAGAGACAAGGTTGTGATGCTGATAGTAGGTGGTGTGTATTTTCATTAGAGAGAAGGGTTCTGACGTTGAAAATATGTGGTGTGTATTTTTATTTGAGAGACAAGGTTGTGGTGCTGAAAGTAGGTGGTGTCTATTTTCGTGACTGGAACCATAGATTTGAACTCTCCCATAACCATTCCATCAGTCAGGGGCCATTACCCGTTCTCACTCACTCTGGCTCTCCACCCCTCCTTCCTCTCTTTCTCGTCTTCTCTCTACGGAGATGTCTACGACAAAATGCCAACGCGAAATGGCGTATATATGTCTATGAGGAATTTCTGCATCCTAGTTCTTACTGTTTTTATATTTTTGCTTAACGCCCAGCCCACTGTGTAGAGCCATATCAGTGCTATAACCGTTTGAAAGCATACACAATACTTTAACAGGAAAAAGAGGAAAAGAAAATTGAGTACACATGTCAATATATTCGCACACATAATCTAAGGAGTTGCCCTGGCGTTGACCACCCCATCCAACTTGTCACACAAGGGATCAAAAACATACCTAAATACAAATTTAAACATAACTAAGGACACTAACATATATAAAACGAGCCTAGCTTACCTAAAATTGCTTCTGCACATCACATTTCCCTGGCACCAAAAATACACTTAATAGATGCATTCAATTATCAATCCTAGGAGAATATCATAAGACTTTATCGAACGCATACAGGTGAGTGGACCAGCAAGGCAGAAAATGATAGCAAGAAATGACAGAAAACAAAGGAGGATGAAAGAAACAAAGAGAGTTACAGAAAAGATTAGATTCTTGCACAGAATTTCCAGAAGGTAGGGACACTATTTATGATAATAGTAATAATGATTACAATATTTGCATAGCACAAAATCTTGATAAAAATCAAATCTAAGCGCTGAACATACACCTACGCACGCACACACGCACGACACACACACGTACACACACACACGTATACAATTCTATAAATGGGGGAAAAGAACAAAAGCAATAGAAAATTATGTATAAGTGTACTCAAAGTAGAAAAAAAAAGAAATCAATAGAAAACATATTATATACAAATATATATTACAATGTGATTCCACACCTAGTGGAAACAGGCTGCAATGGGGGTTTGAGTGGGGTCAGGATTTCATAGGATGACGAGAAAAGGTGAGATTTGAGAGCGGACTTGGAGACAAAAGTAGGTTGCTGACGGACTGAGAGAGGAAGTTTGTTCCAGGAGAGTGAACCAGAAATAGAGAAGTCACGTGGACCATAGGTATTGAGCTTAGTGCTTGGAAAGTGAAAAGTGAGAGGATCGGAGGCAGAGCGGAGGGTACGTGAGGGAACATAGATCTCAAGTAGGCTTGACAGGTAATCGGGGGCTGCGTTATTGAGGCTTTTGTAGCAGGTGGTGTTTATTTGATACAGGGAGCCAGTGAAGTTGTGCCAGGAGAGGGGAGATGTGGTCAGCTTTTTTTCTTCTTGAGTACAAGGCGTGCAGCATTGTTTTGAAAGCGCTGTAGGATGTGAATGGTGGAGGCGGGAAGACCAGACAGGAGTGAATTGCAATAGTCAGTACGAGACATTATGAAAGAGAGAATGAGTTTTGCAGTTGTTTCAACAGAAAGATACTTCCTGATCATGCTTATACGATGGAGGTGATAGTAGCAAGATCTGGCAGTTTGAGAAACAAAGTTAATCATGGAGAGGGTAGAGTCAAGGTAGACACCAAGGTTCA
>CM060311.1:42170191-42185191 GCA_030674185.1 Monoplex corrugatus
ATCTGTCACTTGTGTGAATGCAATCATTCCAGTGTTTTTGTCAACAACAATCCAGCAATCTTTGCTTGAAACAACGTAAGAACGAGTTCATTGATTGTACACTTTGCTTTCGTCAGACAATGACAAATCCTAATTCAAACAAAACAAACTGAACTTTACTTGCCCAGTTACGTTTATTTTGTCCATCTAAATGTAACAACATAAAATGGGATCGTAGTTTAAGCGTTTCGTATCCATACGAGTAATCGTAATGCAATTCTACGTGTTTTGATATGGGCTTTGACAGATAATGGAAATCGACTAGTATGTTACAAATGATTGTATTTGGTGTTCTTTCTGAAACGTCATAAAACATTTTCAGGGCAAATGTATTAATTTTCTCCACGTAGAAACGGTCATCCGAGCCCCAGATCCCTGCAGCATAATACAACATTGGCTGCACTTTAAAGTCAATTAATTTTTCAAATGATTCTGTAAATCCCTGTAACAACTGGTTTGCCTTCGGCGGCTAGTTCATTGCAAGTAAAGGAAGGATCAAGCTTTAACGACCATTTTCATTCTATAATCATATAACGCCATATTTTCTTACATTCCTTCTTGCTCATATTTACTTAAACATTAGCTTTGTGGATGACCTAAGTACAAAGTTAAGCTGGGTTTGCAATCCCACGTTGTTTCTGATAAATGTATAATGTCATCAGCTAACAACAGAATGAAACCTTTTGTCAAATATAATATTGCCCCGAGCTTGCCATCATCGGTATTATCTCGAGCGAGTTCATTCATGAATAAGGAAAATAAAACAGAACTACAAACATCTCCTTGTTTTACACCACGGAAACATTCAATAGTAGTATGATAATATAACTTCTCCTCGGACACGTGCTTTGGCTTTACTATACATGTTGTTACACAATGAAACGGTTTACCAGTAACATTATTTTTTCTTCAGAATTGGCCAGTGTGTTTTATTTTCAAGACACAGAGGCAAAAGCCTTTTGAAAATCAATAAACGCAATATGTAACTCACGACTGAAGGATACCTGTTTCTTAAACATGGCATTTATAATAAAATATGATCTACACTTGAATAATCCTTTTCGAAGCCTGCTTGATGTTTACCAACAGTATAACATTCTACAACACATAACTGATTAGTAACAGAACTCTTCCATAAATATCCGACAAATAAATGCCTCTATGGTGGATTTCCTTGGATATATACCTTTGCTGAATAGTTCAATTAACAATTTGACGTGACATTGAGCAAACATTTTGTTAAAATTTGCCTATACACAGCAAAAAAATCACTTCTAGAAAGATGCACACGAGCGCGGGCAAACACACGTGATTATCAGTATTGTCAACATTTAAAGTCCAGCCAACTGCTCAGAGCCATATAAGGGTTAATGCACGTGTTTAGTCCAGGAAAAAAACATAAAGAGAGGAACAAACTGCAAACAGTTGGAGGAATGAAGGGAAAAAATGTACATGTCATCATTATTTTCTCTCCTTTCTTAAATGGCAGAAAATGAAAGGAAACTTGACAACCTGAACAACAACTGAACCCAAACTTCGCCTGGAATTGCGCAGCTTCAACATGACAATCACTTTCTCTAGTTTCTTTAATAAATTCCATGAAATAACATGGTCCTTATGCCACACTGTTTGCATTCTTTCGTCGTTTTTAGACAAAGAAACAGAGATAAACACGCGCGCGCGCGAGAGCGCACGCACAACACCATACACACACACAAACACACACACACACACACACACACACAACAGCACGCACGCACGCACGCACGCACGCATGCACTCTTCTTTCTGCCTTTCTTTTTGTTTATCTGTCCTTCATTCCATCTTTCTTTGTGTCCGTTTTTCCAGCCCTCCTTCCTTCATTGTTTTCTTCCTTCATTTCTTCTTATTTCTTCTTTTCTTTCTGCCAGCCTTCTCTCTTTTCTGTCTTCTTTTTATTCCTTGTTTCCTTTCTTATTTCTTTACTTTTTCCCTCTTTGTACTTTCTCCATTTCGTTTGTTCTTTCTTTCTTTTTTTCTGTGTTTCCTTCCTTCCTTTCTTCCTCCCGTTTTCTTTCTTTCCTTTCTTTCCTTCCCTTTTCCCTTCTTTTTTCCTTCATTTGTTCTTTCCGTCGGCCCTTCCTTCTTTCCATCATTCCTTTCTTCCTTCTTTTCTTCCTTCGTTTCTACCTCCTTTCTTTCCTTCCTTCCTTCCTTCTTTCCTTTCTTCTTCTTCTCTTTTCTGCCTTTTTGTTTCCTTTCCTACTTGTTTCCTTCGGTCCTTTTTTTTCCCTTCTTTCCTTCCTTCTTTCCTTCCTGTTTTCTTCTTTCTTTTCCTTTTTCATTCTTTCAGTCTTTTTTTCTTCCTTTTTTTCCTTCTTTCTTTCTTTCTTTTCTTCTTTTTTCTTTCCCTTCTTTTTTCTTCTTTCTGTTCTTCTCTTCTTTTCTTCTTTCTTTTTTCTTCTTTTTCTTCCTTCTTTTCTTCCTTCTTTTCTTCCTTCTTTCTCTTCCTTCTTTCCTTCCTTCTTTCTTCCTTCTTTCTTCCTTCTTTTCTTCTCTCCTTCCTTTATTTTCTTTTCTGCCTTCTTTCCTTCCTTTTTTCTCTTCCTGTTTCTTCTTTCTTTCCTTCCCATCTTCCTATCTTGTTTCCTTTATCAGTTGTGTATTCTGCTTTTTCGCTTTTGTTTTGTTTTGTTTTGTTTTTGTTTTCTTAGATTGTACTCCTAGAACTTTTTATCAAAAGAAAAGTAACAGAAAACAAAGAAAAAGAAAATGAAAACGAAGAAGAAGAAGGAAGAGAAGGAGGAGGAGGAGGAGAAAAAGAAGAAATCGTAATGATAGTAAAAATAATAATAATATAATAATAATAACAATAACAATGATAATAGTAATAATAATTACAGCATTTCTATAGCGCCAAATGTTGACAATTCAAGTCAAGGCGCACCCACGCACCAGACGTAAACATGCGATCAACGAAAAAAAAAAAAAAAGGAAAAGAAAAAAACAACACCGACAAATTTCAAGTTTCTTGCACTTGTGGACAAGATGAAATAGCTGTTTGTGTGGCCTTGAAATTGCGCAATGCCAAATACAGCTTCTTGTGTTCAGGCGATGTTCATGTTGTCAGGTTTCTTTCCATTTCCTGCAATATTGGAATTCAGGGGTAACAACAGAAACAAAAGGGGAAAATCACCGTTTTGTTCAGCATTTTACGCTTTCGTTTTTTTGTTTTGTTTTTGTTTTCTTTTGTCTTTCTTTCTTTCTTTCTTTGTCTTTGTGTCTGTCATTCTATCTCTCTCTCTCTCTCTCTCTCTCTCTCTCTCTCTCGCCCCCTGTCAATGTTCCCGCTCTCTATTTGCTTCTGTCTGTCTGTCTTTCTGTCTGTCTCTTTCCGTTTGTCTGTCTGACTGTCTGTCTGCTTCTCTCTCTCTCTCTGTCTCTGTCTGTCTCTCTCTATCGCCACCTGTCTCTTACCCTCCCCCCCTTCTCCTTTTGCTTCTGTCTGTTTCTTTCTTTCTGTCTGTCTGTCTGTCTGCTTCTCTCTCTCTCTCTCTCTCTTTCTGCCTCTCTCTCTCTCTCTCTTTTTCTATCTGTCAAGCTCTGTCTCTTCCTCTCTCTGTCTCTGTCTCTCTCTCTCTCTCTCCTCTCTCTCTCTCTCTCTCTTCTTGTCGATTCAGCACACTGGCGTGACTGACAAGTACCTCACAACACATCACCAATGTCCCCCTCCTCCAAGCTAAAACTCATCGCTAGTCCCCTCCCTCTTCTTTGTAAGGAAAAGAACAGAAAGAAAAGGACATTTTACGATCAGTGCTACAAGTTACCCTGTTTTACAAGTTACCCTGTTTTGCTTGACCAACTTTTTTTCTCACAATTTATTGAAAATCGATTCCCCTATTCTTTTTTTTTTTTCGAACAAAAACTTCTCGCGTTCGGAACTTCATTCAGACTTGCTGACTCCTTCTGTTTTTGAGTCTTTGGTTTATATATCCATAAATTTGTGATACCACTAAATCCAGTTCAGCCAATGGCCTGATGGGTGCAATGTTCAAGTGGGTAAAACTTTGAATTTCCAATTGGAAGGTTTGGGTACGATCCTGCCAAATTACTTCCCCTGTCTGCTGAATGTGGGGTGGAGATTTAACCAATCAGTACGCACGGTCCGACGTAGAAATTATGTCAGAACAGTGTGTGTATGTGTGTGTGTGTGTGTGTGTGTGTGTGTGCGTGTGCGTGTGTGTGTGTCTATCTCTCTCTCTCTATTCTGTCTGTGTTTCTGTTTTTCTCTCTCTCTTTCTCTCTCTCTCTTTCATTCTCTCTGTCGCTCTGTCTCTCCTCTTTCTTTTTTTTCTCTTTCTTTCTGTCTCTCCTCTCTGTCTCTCCTCTCTCTGTCTCTCTCTCTTTCTTCTCTCTCTCTCTCTTTCTCTCTTTCTCTCTCTCTCTCTCTCTCTCTCTTTCTTGTCGATTCAGCACACTGGCGTGACTGGCAAGTACCTCACAACACATCACCTTTGTCCCCCTTCTCCAAACTAACACTCATCGCTAGTCTCCTCGCTCTTCTCTGTAAGGAAAAGAACAGAAAGAAAAGGACATTTTACGATCAGTGCTACAAGTTACCCTGTTTTGCTCCACCAACTTTTCTTCTCACAATTTATTGAAAATCGATTCCCGTATTTTCTTTTTCCTTTCTTTTTTTTTTTCGAACAAAAACTTGTCGCGTTTGGAACTTCATTCAGACTTGCTGACTCCTTCAGTTTTATGAGTCTTTGGTTTATATATCCATAAATTTGTGATACCACTATTCAAAGTTGCTGACTCCTTTAGTTTTTAAGTCAACGCTTTATACATCCTTAAATGTATTATACCAGTACATCCAATTCAGTCCATGGCCTAACAGGCACGATGTTCAAGTGGGTAAAATGTTGGATTTCAGGTGGAAGGTTTGGGTTTGATCCTGACTAAATCTTTCCTGCTGGATAAAGGGTGGAGATTTATCCAGTTTACCTGGTCAGCGTGTGCACAGACCAGTGCCTAATATTTTCATGTGTATACAGAGGCAGAACATCAAATATGCACGTTAAAGATCCTTGAAGTCATCTTAATGGCTGGCTTATGGAAACGTGAAAACAATCAGTTTACAAGTCTGACGAAGACATTTATGTTGGAACAATGTGTGTGTGTGTGTGTGTGGGGGGGGGGGTCTGTGTGTCTGTGTGCCTGTGTCTGTCTGTCTGTCTGTCTCTCTCTCTCTCTGTCTTTCTCTCTCTCTTTCTTTCTTTCTCTCTCAGTCTGTCTTTCTCTCTCTCTTTCTCTCTCTCTCCTCTCTCTCTCTCTCTCTCTCTCTCTCCCCTCTGCGTCTCTCTGTGTGTGACTTGTCTGTGTATGTGTGTGTGTGTGTGTGTGTGTGTGTGTGTGTGTGTGTGTGTGTGTGTGTGTGTGTGGTGTGGGGGTGTGTGAATGAATGCGTGTGTGCGTGAGTGTGTGTGTGTTTGTGTGAGAGGGATAGAGAGCCAGAGACAAAGAGAGACAGAGAATATGAGAACTTGGGTCAAGGATAATTTGCCGAACAGGTTTGAGTGTACCCTAGCTCAGCATATTGTGTGTGTGTGGTGGTGGTGGGGGTTCGTGTGAGACAGAGGGAGGATGACGGCTTGGGTAACTGATCAAACGTCTTACTTCCCTCCTGTCTCCCCCCTCCCCACCCCCACCCCCACTTTCCCTCAGTTTGTGTGTGCTTTGTGCCCTGCAGATTTTCGTCGTTGTTCGCGATTGCTTTGATGAATGATGAGAATGCGCGACTCGATCTGATCCTTCAATCAAGATTTGGCGTATTATCCTCCTCCTCCTCCTCCTCCTTCTTATTGTTATTGTTATTATTGTTATTATTGTTATTATCATTGTTATTATTATTGTTGTTATTATTGTTGTTATTATTATTATCGTTATTATTATTATTGTTGATGTTATTGTTGTTGATGTTATTGTTGTTGTTATGATGATTGTGGTGGTGGTGGTGGTGGTGGTGGTGTGGTGGTGGTGGTGGTAGTGGTAGTGGTGGTGATGATGATGATTCACTGTCTACAAGCAATCTCTAGATGTTAGTGATATAATCGCTTAACTGCCTATGCTGTTAAAAACAGCGTACGCTGTTAAAATTTCAAAAACAACAACAAAAAAAGGAAAAAAAAACGTATCTACGAGTTTTCTTCACTATTATTTCCAAACCTATCAAAGTATATATAGAATAGATAAGAAATGAACAAATGTTCTTTTTATAACGATAGAATTTTCAATTATTGCGTAACGTTGTTACTCAATCTTCCTGAAATGTCACTCTCCTTTCACTTCACATAATCTGCCTTTGTCGCTGTCTCTGTCTCTGTCTCTCTGTCACTGTCTCTCTCTGTCTCTGTCTCTCTGTCCCCGTCTCTCTCTGTCTCTGTCTCTCTCTCTCTTTCTCTTTCTCTCTTTCTCTCTTTCTTTCTTTCTTTATTTGATCTCTTTCTCAACCATACAAGACACATTCACACTCACAGACACACACACAGACACAAAGGCACACACACACACACACAAACAGACAGACAGACAGACACACACACACACACACACACACACACACACGCACACATACACACACACGCACACACACACACACATGGAGGAAGAGGATACATGGAGGGGGATATAACTGGGTGAGAATGTTGTCTGCCTCTTTAACGCACGCCTACCTCCATCCCCTTTTGCAATCCCCCCTCTCTACTCCCCCCCCCCCCCCCCCATCCTTACGTTCACCCAAACATTAACACACCATATCACTTAGATCGACGTACTCTAAAAAAATCTGTCGAGACAGTTAAATCCTGTAAGTTGGCGGTCGACGTCTCTGTAATGCTGAACGGAATAGATTCACACTACATTATCTGATGTAAATAGCACGTCAACACCACATTGGCAATGGTGAAATATCAACACCACATTGGTAATGGTGAAACACGATGGTGAAACGTCAACACCACATTGGCAATGGTGAAACACAATGGTGAAACGTCAACACCACATTGGCAATGATGAAACACAATGGTGAAATGTCAACACCACATTGGCAATGGTTAAACACAATGGTGAAACGTCAACAACACATTGGCAATGGTGAAACACAATGGCGAAACGTCAACAACACATTGGCAATGGTGAAACACAAACAACACATTGGCAATGGTGAAACACCAACAACACATTGGCAATGGTGAAATATCAACACCACATTGGTAATGGTGAAACACAATGGTGAAACGTCAACAACACATTGGCAATGGTGAAACACAAACAATACATTGGCAATGGTGAAACACCAACAACACATTGGCAATGGTGAAACATCAACAACACATTGGCAATAGTGAAACATCAACAACACATTGGCAATGGTGAAACGTCAACAACACATTGGCAATGGTGAAACACCAACAACACATTGGCAATGGTGAAACATCAACAACACATTGGCAATGGTGAAACACCAACAACACATTGGCAATGGTGAAACACCAACAACACATTGGCAATGGTGAAAGATCAACACCACATTCGTAATGGTGAAGCAATGGTGAAACGTCAACAACACATTGGCAATGGTGAAACATCAACAACACATTGGCAATGGTGAAACATCAACAGCACATTGGCAATGGTGAAACACCAACAACACATTGGCAATGGTGAAACATCAATACCACATTGGCAATGGTGAAACACCAACAACACATTGGTAATGGTGAAACACCAACAATACACTGGCAATGGTGAAACACCAACAACACATTGGCAATGGTGAAACGTCAACAACACATTGGCAATGGTGAAACACAACAGTGAAACGTCAACAACACATTGGCAATGGTGAAACACAAACAACACATTGGCAATGGTGAAATGTCAACGCATTGGCAATGGTGAAACACAAACAAACATTGGCAATGGTGAAACACAATGGTGAAACACAAACAACACATTGGCAATTGTGAAATGTCAACACCACATTGGCAATGGTGAAACACAATGGTGAAACACAAGCAACATATTGGTAATGGTGAAACACAAACAACACACTGGCAATGGTGAAACATCAACAACACACTGGCAATCGTGAAACACCAACAACACATTGGCAATGGTGAAACACAAACAACACATTGGCAATGGTGAAACACCACAACACATTGGCAATGATGAAACATCAACAACACATTGGCAATGATGAAACATCAACAACACATTGGCAATGATGAAACATCAACAACACATTGGCAATGATGAAACATCAACAACGCATTGGCAATAGTGAAACAACAACGCATTGGCAATGGTGAAACATCAACACATTGGCAATGGTGAAACATCAACAACACATTGGCAATGGTGAAACACCAACAACACATTGGCAATGATGAAACATCAACAACACATTGGCAATGATGAAACATCAACAACACATTGGCAATAGTGAAACAACAACACATTGGCAATGGTGAAACATCAACAACACATTGGCAATGATGAAACATCAACAACACATTGGCAATGATGAAACATCAACAACACATTGGCAATGATGAAACATCAACAACGCATTGGCAATAGTGAAACAACAACGCATTGGCAATGGTGAAACATCAACAACACATTGGCAATGGTGAAACATCAACACCACATTGGCAATGGTGAAACAACACCACATTGGCAATGGTGAAACATCAACAACACATTGGCAATGGTGAAACATCAACACCACATTGGCAATGGTGAAACATCAACACCACATTGGCAATGGTGAAACATCAACACCACATTGGCAATGGTGAAACATCAACACCACATTGCAAATGGTGAAACGTCAACACATTGGCAATGGTGAAACGTCAACAACATATTGGCAATGGTGAAAACATCAACACCACATTGGCAATGGTGAAACATCAACACCACATTGGAAATGGTGAAACGTCAACAACACATTGGCAATGGTGAAACGATGACGTGAGTCCTGCGTCAACAGAACAACCAGGAGGCTGAGAGGTTTACGATTAAATGTAAGATTTCCAATCCAGGCCCTGTCTGCCTTCGATCCCGACGTGTTCTACCTTATGGGACTTCAGCGTGTACTTGGGCTTGTCTTTTAGATCGTTGCGGTAGATTAAGGTAGAACGTTTATCGAACTTTGGGAAGGTTCTTTCCCGCTGCTACCGTTGCTGCTGCTACTATTCCTATAGTAGTCATAGTCATCATCATCGTCGTCGTCGTCGTCATCATTGTCATCATTATCGTCATCATCATCATTGTCGTCGTCGTCATCATCATCATCATTATCATCATCAGCGTCGTCGTCGTCGTTTTTGTTGTTATTTTATTTTATTATTATTATTATTATTATCATCATTATTATCATTATTATTATTATTATCATATCATTATTGTTATTATTGTTATCATTATTGTTATTGTTATTATTATTATTATTATCTTTATTATTATTGGAACCAGAAAAAAACACGAAAAAAGAATAAGAACGCGTATTTAATACAACAAGACAAGACAGGCGCAAATTTTCGGCCAACTGGCCTTTGTCAAGCGTAAGATCACAAACAAACAAACACCAGATACAAAAATAAGGAGAGAAAGACCGATTATTTATTATTATTGTTATTATCATATTATTACTATCATTATTGTTGCTGTTGTTTTTATTAGTAGTTGTCACAAACCGCTAGCTTAATACGGTCTAGGGATTGCTAGCAGCTGGACATACTATACAAACTTAGTATGAGCACTTCACATTTAGGTTTTGCATACAGGGTTGAAATCATTCACACACACTAATACCAACACCATACTACCATTACACAACCAAACCACCTTCCATTCATCCCATACACCATTAACCAACCTACCAAAACAGATCCATCAACCCACCCTATAACTAAACTGTACAAAAAGACCAGTCTAAATGTTCAAGTCCCAACATTTATTTCTAAACAAAAACTAAGGCAAAAAATCCAACATTTCCCTTTCTCTCACTCTTCCTCACTCACGCACAAAGTCCACTTAAATTCACAAAACCGGCTTCCCTACAACACATTACACATGGCCCTACAAATCATCATTGCCAGCTTCAACAACGTAATGGCCCTATAATGTCAGTCAGCTTCACTTAGCTCAGTTGCTGCGGGAAGCCCCGGTGATCGCCACCGCTACACTGCCTCCCCTGGTGCCCCCCGGTCATACGCCTCAGCTCTTGTCCACTGAAGACTGGTACTGGACCCTGGGGAATACTGGACACCACTGGTCCGCCCCTGTGGAATACTGGACACTGCTGGATATTGCTGGATCTGGGAAAGAGCACTCCAGTTACTCTCCCCAGTCACTCAACACTCCCCCATACTTTGAATCACCAGTTGGTGGCTCAGACAAAGTCGTTGGAAAGGGAACTCCCGGTTTCCCCCATCAACAACATTACACTAACAATCAATATTCAACATCACAAAATAATTTATCAACTCATAACAAGCTTACATAAACAAAAGTATTCCCTCTATGTGTGCATTAACCACCCAAACTCAACTCAGCCTACACCACACCTATAAGGGAAAAAAGAAATTAAACCTTAATATTTATTATAACGCAACCAAAACATCCACACACCAACATCAATAATAACAAAGAAAATTTAAATTTCCTTACCAATCTCTCCTGTGGATTAACACAGACCCCTTACTCCAGGGAATAATTATCCACGACAGTTATATCCACCATCACCAAAAGAAAAATATAGTTCCTCCAGCAGCACTGCCCAGCTGGTTCACTCCCATCCACACCTGTTGAACGAACCCGTTCCTTGGCAGAACCCTGCCCCTAGCCGAATCTACCGGCTTCACACAGTACCAAATGTACTAAACAATTAAACCAAATGCGGCCTATCCCCACGCTGGCTGTGGCGAGACTCCCGCCACCGGAACAATTCCCCAAAACCAATCTCCCCGGCCAGTCCAAAGCGCTAGATCAAAAGGGGAAAATCTTAACTTTCTGCATAAGAACGATCGACCTCGACCGTCGTTCCATACCTATGCAAATTAGGTAGATGGGCCGCTCCATCTAACATTTTGACGTCACAGGCGTCACCCTCCTTCCCCTTTTCACCTTATGGCTAGCTACTCTCTAACCCATAAAAGGAAACCCGTAAACAAAACGGGAAGTAATTAACTCCTAACGGTCCCTGCTGTACAAGAGTTGCAACCCTTAAATACCATTGTCACAGTCTGCTCGTGACAATCTCCCCCCAACTCAGGATGAAACTACAGTTTCACTCAGAAACCAACAATTGACTGGTTCTCAGACTAATTCACCCGACTCAAAAAGTCGGCTCCCACATTCTCTTTCCCAGGAATCACCTGGACTGTGAAGGAATATGGCTGCAACAACAATGCCCACCTCATCAACCGACTATTGGTGTGCTTGGCTTTCTGCAGAAACGCCAAGGGTTGGTGGTCAGTTTGAAGGTAGAAATGCCTCCCATACAGGTAAGGTTCAAACTTTCCCAATGCCCACACCACAGCTAGACACTCCAACTCCACTGTGGCATAATTCCTTTCTGCCGTGGACAACTTCCGACTGGCGTAATGTACGGGTCGCCACAACCCTTCTCCTTCTTGGAGCAGAACGGCTCCAAGGCCTTCAGTCGATGCGTCTGTCCGTAACACGAAAGGTGCCTCTGGATCCGGCAGTTGGACCACTGGTTCACAGCTGAGCCGGTCTTTCAGAGTCCGGAAGGCTTTCTCGCAGCTTTCACTCCATGTGACTTGATTGGGACAACCCTTCTTAGTGAGGTCAGTCAGGGGAGCAGCCAGGGTAGAAAAGTTCGGAACGAACCTTCTGTAGTACCCAGCCAAACCCAGAAAGGACCGTACTTCTTTCTTCGTAGAAGACCTAGGGGCCTCACGAATCCTCTCTATCTTGTCCTCTGTAGGTTGCATTTTACCTCCACCCACCCGGTGACCCAGGAATTCCAACTCACTGAAGCCAATGAAGCACTTTGAAGGCCGGGCCGACAAGTTTACCTCATCCAGCCTTCCAAACAAAGCTTCAAGTGCCTCCAAATGTTGGGTCCACGTTTCCGTGGCAATGATCACATCGTCCATGTAGTTTTGGATGTCCTCCCGTTCCAATGGCCGCAACAATTGCCTCATCATGCGGCTAAAGACGGCCACAGCATTTTGTAGGCCAAAAGGCATCACCGTCCATTGGAATTGTCCAAGAGGGGAAGAAAAAGCAGTCTTTGGTCTGTCTTCCTCTCTGATCGGCACCTGCCAATACCCTTTTGACAGATCTATCTTGGACAGATATTTTGCTTTGCCAAGCTGACTGAATAGATATTCAGTGTCAGGTAAAGGCTCTGCATCGAATTCGGTCACTAGGTTCAGTTTCCGGTAATCAACACAGAATCGAACTGACCCGTCTTTCTTTGCCACCAACACAATGGGAGAATTGTAGGGTGAGCTTGCTGGTTCAATGACACCCAACCCAATCATGTCCTCCACCTCTTTCCGCACTATGGCCTGCTTTGCATGTGGGAGAGGGTATTGCTTGACCCTTACTGGAGTGGCTTCGCGCAAAGTCAACTCGAATTCTGCCAACTCCGTACGCAAAGGGAGATCGGTCACTACCCGTGACTTGCGTTTCAGGATCTGTGAAACCTGCTCATGCTGTTCTTTTGACAGAGCAGGCCCAAGATGCACATCCGCAGCAGACTCTTCCTTTCGCAGTGGGCACAATGGAATCTCCTTGTCTCCCTGGGAAGTCCCTTCTCCCATCACCACAGCCACATGAGCGGTAGGACATCGACTAAGGCCCTCTTCACCCCTCTCGTGGTACAGTTTTAACAAGTTGGCATGATACAGCCTCAGTTTACCACCCACATTCACCCGGTAGTCAGCTTCACCAACCCTTTCAACCACTTCAAACGGCCCTTGCCAACTCACTTGAAGCTTGTTGTGTCTGGCGGACAGCAGCAACAAAACCTTGCTCCCTGGTTGGAATGTGCGAGACCGCGCCTTTTGATTGAAGTATTTGGCATAGCGGCAGGAAGCCTTTTCCAGATTTTGCCGTGCCACAGCACAAGTCTCCTCCAGCCGGTTCCGGAGATCAATCACATACTGCGCTGTGGTCTTAACCTCCTCTGAAGCCTCCTCATCAGTCCACGCCTGTCTCAGAACAGTGAGAGGTCCCCGAACCGTTCGCCCGTACAGGAGTTCAAAGGGCGAAAACCCTAAACTCTCTTGGGGTGCCTCACGATAGGCGAACAGAAGGGCCGGCAGATACCGGTCCCAATGTCGAGGCTGTTCCTGACACAACTTCTTCAGCATAGACTTGAGGGTGCCGTTGAAGCGTTCTACCAGCCCATTGCATTGAGCGTGGTAGGGAGTGGTGGTCAGGCCCTTGACCGACAACAGTCGGTTTACCTGGCCCATGACGTCACTGGTAAATTGGGTTCCCCTATCGGTCAACACCTCGGAAGGAATACCGACCCGTGACCAGATCCCAAACAACGCCTCCGCCACCCTCTCTGCTTCAATGGTTTTCAGAGGCACTGCTTCAGGGTACCGCGTGGCATAATCCACCACGGTCAATACATATCGATTTCCACTTTGCGCCGCTGGTAGGATTGGACCCACCAAATCTATCGCAACTCGATGGAACGGAGTGTCAATAAGTGGCATCCTCACCAGCGGAACCTTCTTGGTACGACCCCTCGCGGTCGTTTTCTGGCACAGATCGCAAGACAGGCAAAAGCGTCGCACATCTGCACAAATCCCTGGCCAGAAAAAATGTTGCCATATTCTTTCCAGGGTCTTCCGGGTCCCCAGGTGGCTTCCCATCAAGGATTCATGTGACAGCCTTAAAAGCTCCCGCCTGAACCTTACCGGAACTACCACCTGCCTGTAAGTTCCCTCCTTGCCAACATACTGACGGTACAAAATGCCCTTCTGCTCTTGGAAACTCACGCAGCCAGACTTCCCTGCCTGTCGAGATTCCCCCTTCTTGGCTAACAAGCGAAATCTATCCAGGGTTGCATCCCCCACCTGAGCGGCTTTGAGTTCACTTGGGGTGACTCCACCTATCTCTTCCATGGTAGGCTTGAGAGGCCTGAACTTCTCCCTTGCGTGTTGAGCCCTCGTCACAACAGACACCCCACTGTACGCTGCAACTTTGTAGACCGGGACGTCACTACATGAACCATCCTTCCCTACCGCCGTATTCCCTATCAGCAAGTCAACAATAGGGTCTCTCATTAGAATGGCCTTTGTAGTACCGGTGTAGAAGGGAGACTGGATTTCCACCCAAGCTAGGGGTAACGCCTCATTCCCACTGGAATCTGCCAGGGTAACCTTGGAGTACTCTCCAGTTCTCTGGGTCGGAGCCACCAGGCTTTCACGGACAACAAAGAGCTCAGCACCTGTATCCCGTAACGCTTGCACAGAGTGTGTTCCCACTGTGGCCACACAGTGCCCTATAAACTTCTTCTGTGAACATTTGCCACATAGTTCTCCCACCTGTCCTGAAGCTGGTTCGTGATGAATAGAGGTCACCACCGCCCTAATATTCTTCCCCTTTTCTTTTTTCCACTGTAAACAATCAGACTTCTTGTGGCCCTTCTTTTGACAGAAAAAGCACACTAACTCAGTCACCCGAGTTGGAATTGACCCCTTGGGCTCACTCCTCTGAACCACCCCTTGCTTAGACATCTGTCCCTTCCGTGCCTCGTCATACACTTGGGCTAAGTCAGCCGCCTCCAGGACCGAGGTGGGTCGCCTCTCCCTGATAAAAGTAGCTAACTCTACAGACATTCCAGCTAGCAGCTGCTCCATCAGAAGCAAATCCCGAAGCTGCTCAAATGTAGCCCTCCTGCCTGACAACTCTAGCCAA
>CM060311.1:42192691-42197691 GCA_030674185.1 Monoplex corrugatus
TTAGTTAATATTTAAAATTCTCCCTGCTTCCCTCTTATTTCCTTAGGTTTAGTTTGTTTTGCAATGTTGATGCTTTTGACCTGTTTGCTTTGCATTGTTTTGTAATACTCCTGCTGTTTGATGTTGTAGCTTTGTATTGTTTAAAATATTGACGTTATAGCTTTCCACTTTTGTGAAATATTGATGCTATTGATGTTTGACCTTTGTTTTGTTTTGTAATGTTGATGTTCTAGACGTGTTAGCTTTGCAGTGTTGTGTAATATTCCTGCTATTGATGTTATAGCTTTGTATTGTTTAAAATGTTGATGTTTTATCTTTGCATTGTTTTGCAATGTTGATGCTATTGATGTTTTATTAAGGTCAAAATGGACTCTTCTTGGGCGAGGGCTGGACCTCAAAAAGCCTTTGTTTGCTTTATCTTTCACACTTGTATAAACAAAATAAAGTGTTAGCTACCCCACATCCATCTCTCTCTCTCTCTCTCTCTCTCTCTCTCTCTTCTTCTCTCTCTTTCTTTCTGTCTTTCTCGTCTCTCTCTTTCTCCCTCTTCTCTCTTTCTCTCTCTCTCTTTCTCTCTCTCTCTCTCTCTCTCTCTCTCTCTCTCTCTCTCTCTCTTCTCTCTCTCTCTCTTTGTCTCTCTGTCTTTGAGTGAGTAAGTGGCTGAGTGAGCGTTGACTGAGTGTGTGAGTGTGTGTGTGTGTGTTGTACGTGGTGGTCTTTGATTTAATGTCTATTCACTAAAGTGATTTTAGACAACAACAACAAAACAAAAAAGGGGGGGTGATAGAGGAGGAGTGAAGAGAATATTTGAAAATTGTCAATTTTGAACTTGAGAAAAGATGATCCAGAAAACAACTGTTTTGAAGAGGGAAGGTAAAACTAACAAATAATGTTACCATAATTAACGATTTAAACAAACAAACTAACAAACAAAATTGATAAATATCTGGAAGAAATGAAGAAAAAAATAAAACTAATAATTGACTAACCATAACAGTGAACAAGTGAAATAACATTTTAAAGGTAATTCGCTATAGGACTTTTTGACAGACTAACAAAAAATTCATACAGTAATGATGATGAGACAAATATATCAGAAACTGTACTCATACTTATAGTGTTGGAATATGTCGTTTTACCTTAACGCAAGAAAGAATATGACTCTCTCTTTCTTTCTTTCTTTGTTGTACGTGTATGTATGTGTGTGTGTGTGTGTGTGTGGTATGTGTGTGTGCGTGCGCCCGCGTGTGTATGCGTGCGTGAGTGTACTGTGTGTGTGTTTGTGTGTGTGTGTGTGGACGCGCGCGCGCGCGCGCGCGTGTGTGTGTGTATGTTGTCTGTGTCTTTGTCTGTGTGAGTGTGTACACAAGACAGACGATCAAGAGAACCGATCCTCATATAACAGTCAACTTGCCAACATGGTGAATGAACAAGCGTAGCATAGGCAATACGTGTTTGCTGAAATCAGAAGAAGAAAATATCCAGCGGAATCCAGCCCAGCTCAGACATATCTGACGTCACATGCATTTTCCTCAGCTCCTTCAGTCCCAGACCTTCCAGCCCGCCATTAACCCCTTCACCCATCACCTCATCCACCAGTTTCCAACACTATCAGCTATGATACGAAAGCAAAACTTAACCCTTTAATGTCCTCACCCTATCCACCAGTTTCCTACACTATCAGCTATGATACGAAAGCAAAACTTAACCCTTTAATGTCCTCACCCTATCCACCAGTTTCCTACACTATCAGCTATGATACGAAAGCAAAACTTAACCCTGTAATGTCCTCACCCTATCCACCAGTTTCCTACACTATCAGCTATAACATCAAAGGGAATAAAAGGAATGTTCCGAGCTTGCAGTTCTGTGCCTTGTGGCTGCGTCTATGCTAGCTGAATGGGTCGCGCAAACTGTGTTTGATTTTAGAAATTCTACATGGGAGATAACTCCGTGACTCTCAAGCGTTATGTTGCTTAGTTAACCCTTTAATGTCCTCATCCTATCCACCAGTTTCCTGCACTATCAGCTATGACATCAAAGCAAAACTCAACTCTTTAGTGTCCTCACCCTATCCACCAGTTTCCTTCCTACAGCATCAGCTATAAAACTAAAACAAAACTTAACCCTTTAATGCCCTCACCGTATCCACCAGCTTCCTTCCTACACTATCACCCATGATATCAAGGCAGAAACGTGACTTTTTAGCGCCCTCTCTCTACCCAAAGTTTTTTTTTTATATCATATGATAACGCATCTGAAGTCCCAGCCTGCTTAGAGGATGAACTGTTCAATTTGCTAGTAGGATTTTTCAGTAAATCTCCGAGAAATCCCTTGTCAAATGCGTCCACATTTACTGTCCGTATGCCTTTTTTCAGTAAGTCAACGAGAACTCCCTAGACAAATGAATATGTCCACATTTCCTCATATGATGAGTCATATGCAATTAAACCCAGAAACTGATACATCAATGACTTCCTCCCTCCTGAGTCCAAGTTTAGAATAAAATCCGGCCGTTTTTAACCAAGATGTCCTGGCTTATATATTTTAATGTCTAAACACTGTCCGTCTGCCAGTATGGTCAAATGCACTCAAGCTTACACACACTCTCTCCCTCTCTCTCTCTCTCTTTCTCTCTCTCTCACTCTCTCTCTCTTTGTCTCTCTCTCTCTCTCACTGTCTCTTCTCTCTCTTCTCTTCTCTTCTCTCTCTCTCTCTCTCTCTCTCTGTTTGTCTCTCTCTCTCTCTCTCTCTCTCTGTTTGTCTCTCTCTCTCTCTCTCTCTCTCTCTCTCTCTCGCACACATGTACTTAGGTTCACACACATACACACACATATACACACACACACACGCGCACGCGCGCGCACACACAACATACATACATACATACACACACACTCACACACACATTAAAGCTTAGAGACACAGACACACACACACACACCACAACACAACACACACACACACACACACACACACACACACACAACACAACACAACACAACACAACACACACACAACACAACACACACACACACAACACAACACAACACACACATACACACACACACACACACACACACACACACACACACACACACACACACACACACACACACACACACACAACACACACACTCACACACACTCGTCGTCGGCCTCTTTACATCTCAGGAGATGATAGTCTGCACCAGGAGGCGTTGTGGTCATGACGTGCACTTTCTGCTGTGGCTGTGCAGGCCGATTTTTGAGTGGCAATCTCTGTCACATCTGCCATATACAAATTGAGTCGCTATTGTCTGGTTTCTGGAACGTTGCTTGCGAAGAGCCCTTTTCTCATCTGCGTTTTGTGCTCTCCTCCTCTCCGCATTCACAACGCCTTGCTGAACGGCTGTCCGCCACGCTGCCCTGTCTTCCGCCAGAGTCTCCCAAGAGCCTGGATCAATCCCTGAGCTTCTAAGGTCCCTTTTGCATGCGTCTACAAAGCGTAGCTGTGGGCGTCCTGGAGTTCGCTTCCGATTTGCCAGTTCGCCGTAGAGAACGTCTTTAGGTATGCGTCCATCCACACTCACACACACACACACAAACAAACAAACAAACAACACACACATACTAACAAGTTAAAGCTAGTGGTAGCTGATACTCATCCTAACATTCAGCTAATCCTTTCTTCAACACATTAATGTGCCCAAGGAAGAACGCACTTCACTGAAGAAACAGTCTAGTAGTTGTAGTAATAGGGGTAACAAAAAGTACTGGACCAACGATCATTATACACCCACTCCCTTCTCTTATTGCTACTGTTTGTTAAGTTGGTATGTGGATTTGATATCGTTAACATGGTAAATGTATAACACAGGACTCATCAAAACTAAATTTTGACTATACTGTCCGTATACCTTTTTTTCAGTAAGTCAACGAGAACTCCCTAGACAAATAAATATGTCCACATTTCCTCATATGATTAGTGTTCTGAGCTTACGTTTTTTTGTGCTTTGTATCTGCTTCTATGCTTACGTTTTTTTTGTGCTTTGTATCTGCTTCTATGCTAGCTGAATGGGTAGCCCAAACTATGTTAGATTTGAGAAGTTCCACAACATGGGAGATAATTCCTACGTGACTCTCAAGAGTTATGTCCTTTGGTTGATATAAATTTTGACTAGTCACTGAATGTGAATCAAGAAGACTTTTGAAAGAGTTTAGTTGAGTGCATTTCAATACAATAACTACGTAAAGCATTTCAGTTCTGTAAAAGTACATGTAAATTTACATAATTATGTTTATTTCGCTGTATTTTCCATGTACAGCTTCTTTTCGTTGTTTCTATTTATGTCTAATGCAATCATATCAAACAGCTTAGTAACGTTGCTATCATTCGTCTGATATTCATTTTTTTAAAGCTTAAATGTACTGCCAAGATGAACACGGGCGTTGAACCGGAATGATCTACATTACACGCACACAAATTAGATTAGCGCTGATATGTTCCAAAGAAAGACAAAGACTCAGAGACGGATGGACGAATTACCCGTATATGCCTGCAAATTAATGGTCTTAAAACAGTACAAAAATAACACAAATGGTCGAGGTTTAATGGTGGGTCTTGATCGACGAACGAGCTGCTTGGTGTGTGGTATGTTCTCCCATGACGGTGGAGGTGGCAGTGCCAACAGACAGTATGTCATCATCGCACTGACAGTATCAATGGATCTTCTGATGAAGGTTCTTCATCAGCAACTTCCTACATGTACCTCCACAGGACTGAAGCAGTACAAATACATTGCGTATATCCGGGTACACCAGTGTGTTTACGTGCCTTTATATGTATGTACTTGAGTGCTTGTGTGCATGCCTGTGTGTATGCATGCGTGTGTGTGTTTGAGTGTATAGGTATTAAGTCATTAGTCCATGCTTGTATTGTTTATGATTTTTTGTAGTTTGGATATGCATGCATATGTGCATTCATGCGTGCGTTTGTGTGTGTGTGTGTGTGTGGTGTG
>CM060311.1:42200191-42225191 GCA_030674185.1 Monoplex corrugatus
GAAAGACAGTAATGGGACCAGTAATGGGACTGGTTGATTTTAACCAGAACTTCTTCAAGGTCACGGTGACACTGAGAAGTACAAAGCCTGGATTTTCTGTAAATATTGTTCCGTAAAATAAGAGTTTGTTAGAATCCTTGACCGCTTTTAATCTCCCTTTAAAAAGACAAGGCTATTTCATATTGACTGGAGAGAAAAGGGTGGGGTGTACATGTGTGTGTGTGTGTGTGTGTGTGTGTGTGTGTGTGTGTGTGTGTGTGTGTGTGTGTGTGTGTGAGTGTGAGTGTGCGTGTGAGTGTGAGTGTGAGCGTGAGTGTGTATGTATGTCTGAGTGAGTGTGTGTGTGTGTGCGTGTGTGTGTGTGTGTGTGTGTGTGTGTGTGTGTGTGTGTGTGTGTGTGTGTGTGTGTGTTTGTGTGTGTGTCTGTCAGTGTCTGTGTCTGTGTCTGTGTTTGTGTTTGTGTCTGTGTTTGTCTATCTGTGACCCCCCTAAAAAAAGTGTCAGCAAAATTTGTTCAGCTGTTTATGAACGGATCTTCGCCAAACTCGGCTCAAAAGTGCTAACTGCTGGAGGAATCGCGAATGCAGAAGTTAGTTGAAAGCAATGGTGCAAACGTCAGGATCGTGTGGGCTATACCAAAAAATAAGGTCTGAAAATGTGCACTTTGTTAGGGAGGTGGGTCAACAATACTTCCTCACTAGTCGCCGTGGTGTAGTGGCTAACGCAACAGACTACTGACTGGAAGGTTGAGGGGTCGAATCCCCTTCATTTTTTTCAAATCACTGTGGGATTTTTCAGCTCTTACCCAGAGTTGGGCGTGCTGTGGGCACAATGGGAAGACTGGTACCACACAGTCGAGTCTCACACACTTCACGGATGCATCATTGAGGGTGTTGCTTAAATCTTTTGACCAGCACCACAGGTGTCTGTATCTCTCGAGCCTGGTTGACGCCAGGATACATTATGATATAAGCGTGGACTAAAGCCCTGTCACGCAATGTCATTCCTAGATGCAACTCCATAGCATCATGATAATCGTCCTCATCGACATCATCACCGTCATCGCATTGTAAGAAAAAACTGCTCGAGCTTCTGTGGCTATTAATGTGGCGTAGAAAATGGGGCCAAAAAATACTTCTTTGTGAGCTTCTGAGATTATCAACGTTGGGTTTTCATTGTTGTGACAACCTTCCATTTTCCTCGTTTCAAGTCAAGTTCTAGATTCTTTGATGTTTCTCCAAGTTGACTGTGACCTTGAGACGTACAAATCTGGATCGTCCCCTGGGCAGCCAGAACTGCAAATTAAATTGTCGCAGCCGACTCCGAGTTGACTGTGACCTTGAGATGTACAAATCTGGATCGTTCCCTGGGCAGCCAGAACTTCAAATTAAATATTCGCAGCCGTTTTATAATTTGATCATTTGGATCCTTGGCAGAGTCAATGCACGAACAATGGCAACTTTAACCGTTATTACGGAAACAGTCGCGTTTTTCATGAGGGTTATTGTGCCATTTGTGCAAACGGCAATGCCGCCGTCACAGATTAAAGCGAGTCTTATTGTTTTCATAGCTTTAGCATTAACATGAGTCAAACTAGTGAAAGCCCAGGTTTCGATATCATCATCACCATGTGCCCTGCCGCAAGGCGTTGGCGATCATGGCCGTCCATATGCATCTATCCCTTGTCGCTGCAAGTACATCTTTCACCCTCTCTGTCCTCAGCCATTCTGCAAGACCGTCCAATATTTTCTCCCTGGGTCTACCTGCTGTTCTCTTTCCTTCCAGCTTTCCTGTTGTAACCGGGTGCTCTAATTCCCTTTTGCTCATAAAACGGCATACAAATGTTGCTTGTCATTTCCTAATCTTCTTGTGTCTGCCTCCATAAAGACTGTCTCGTTTGTTTTCTTTGTTGTCCATGGAACTCTCAACATTCTTCTTAGAAGGTTTTGATAACGCTGGTATAATTCCAAGGTCATAGCGACAATGTTGTTGAACTGTACATATCTCGTCATAACACCAAGATTTAAGAGCCAAATGTAATCATATGTGGTGTCTATAGCTAGCTAGCTAGCTAGCTAGCTAGATAGATAGATAAATAGATGGATAGATAGACAGGTACATACATAGATACATAGATACATATATACATAGATAGGTAGATAAATAGATAGATAGATAGGACATATAGATAGGACATATAGATAGATAGATAGATGGATAGACAGATAGAAACATAAATAGATACATAAATACATAGGTAGATAGACAGATAGATAGATAGATAGATAGATAGATGGATATATGGATGGATGAATAGATGGATGGATAGATAGACAGTCAGACGGACAGACAGACAGACAGATAGAGATAGATATAGATATAGTCAATGAATGCTATCAGAACGAAAATAGCAAAGCCGCATGATTAAAATTTTATTTTAATTCTGCATCAGGAAAACAAAAGTGACTGCAGCTCTTTATATATATATATATATATATGTGTGTGTGTGTGTGTGTGTGTGTGTGTGTGTGTGTGTGTGTGTGTGTGTGTGTGTGTGTGTGTGTGTGTGTGTGTGTGTGTGTGTCTGAGTGTCTGTGTGTCAGTGTGTCTGATTCTGTGTGTCTGTGTCTGTGTGTGTAACCTGCTGAAGACTCATAGGTGAAAATCGGTAGGCTGTATAGTGGTCCAGTCTTAAAGAGTTTACAATATACTTCCTTTTAATTCTGTTGCGATCACATTTGTGTGAACGAAACCATCGTGAACGAAAGACGTGAACATAATTGCGTTGATCATGTTTGCAGTGCATTCAATCAGAGTCGTGAAGAGCAATGCTTTAATGACCTTGGCCCGATCTCAAGGTCATAACCGCATGGCTGTTGAAATATGCGTTTTATGTGTTACAACTATCATATTTTTGAACATTAGATTGACTGGAATCATGTTTGGGATTTTATATCAGATAAGAAATACCTGTCAAACGGCTTTTTTTGGTTGACCTTGACTAGTTTTTGAAGGTGATCTGAATCTTTGTAATTACATTGTTTGACACGGAAACCGTTGAATAGGAAGATTGTTCGAATGGCTTGATCGTTTTGTTTCTCTTTCTGTCTGTTGATCTTGATGCATTTTTAAGGTAATCTGCATCTTTGTGAATATTTTGTATGAAACAGAAACAGTTAAATAGGGAAAAGGTTAGCAAGGCTTGACTGTCTCGTTGCTCTTTCCTTCTTTTTTTTTTCTTCTTTTCTTTGCTCTGCCTTCTCTCTTTCTTTCTTTCTTTCTTTTACCCTTTAGGTTTACCTGGTTTCGCACTTGTGAATAGACAGCGTGACCTCTCTGTCCGTTTACGTTTTACCTGAGATGAGGATGAGACACTTTCATCGGTGATAAACAGAGCTTTCATTGTTTTTGCTGGTGGTGGTGGTGATCAAAATGGTGGTGCTAGTGGTGGTGGTGGTGGTGGTGGTGGTGGTGATGATCAAAATAATGGTGGTAGTGGTGGTGGTGGTGGTGGTGGTGGTGGGATTTTGTTCGTTTTCTCTGTTTGTTGTTTGCTTGTTTGTTTGTTTGTTTGTTGTTTTGTTTGTTTGTTTGTTTGTTCGTTCGTTTGTTTTTTGTTTGTTTGTTTGTTTGTTTGTTTGCTTCTTTGTTTGTTTGTCTTTACAGGTTAGTTTGTAGATTTGGTAAGTTTGTTGAATGGTTGAATGGTTGGTCGGTCGGTCGGTCAGTCGGTTTTTGCTTGCTTGCCTGCCTGCCTGCCTGCCTGCCTGCCTGTTTGCTTACTGGCTTGGATGGTTGCTTTATTCTTGTTTAATTAGTTGCTTGGTTGGTTGTTTGGTCGTCCCATCTTCCAGCCGCTTATTTGATGTGTTATATACACCATCTTTCTTTTTCCTCTTTAGCTGGCAACTCTACTGCATCGTCCCTCTCTTCTCAGTGTACCTTTTCAACTTTGCGTACGAGTTAATTAGGGCCGAGAATCCCACAATGATTGAAATTGATGTGATTCGAATCCACAGCTTTCTTTTCACTGATCTGTTTCGCTAATCACTTGATCGAGGTGACTGGTCATTGTTGTTGTCGTGTGTGTGTGTGTGTGTGTGTGTGTGTGTGTGTGTGTGTGTGTGTGTGTGTGTGTGTGTGTGTGTGTATGTGTGTGTGTGTGTGTGTGTGTGTGTGTGTGTGTGTGTGTGTGTGTGTGTGTGTGTGTGTGTGTGTGTGTGTGTGTGTGTGTGTGTGTGAAAATGGGCGATATCATTGCTGTTGTCGAGATCAAAGAAGCGTTCTCCGTGCCAGATTCACCGCCTTCACGGGATACTTGGTGAGGCACTCCAGCCTCCCGCTGTCCTCCCCGAATGTACTCGGTTGCGGGGCATCTTTGGATCCAATATGCCAGACCTTGTTCCTCCTCGTTGCACAGGGGACACATTGGATCCGTTGTTCAGTCGATCCTATGTTTATAGGCCCGCAGTAAAGGGTGTTGACCCGACCTCAGCTTTGCAAATAGGGTCTGATCTCTGCGTTAATTTATTTTCGCCTCTCTGTTGTCGTTGTTGATGTTGTCGTTTTAATCATTATTGGCAGTTGTCATTTACATCGTCGACGTTATTACTGTTGTTGGTGTTATTTAAATAAAATTCTGAATGCTCCTGTTGTACAAAAAACGAAGACAAAACTGAATGCTCGGACACGAAGCTTCTGAATGATTATTATCTTTAATCGTTTATGAGGGTTTTAACATTTGTGTGCAGATTTATCCTCCAGTTTCATCATCATCT
This sequence comes from Monoplex corrugatus, assembly GCA_030674185.1. Classification (NCBI taxonomy): domain Eukaryota; kingdom Metazoa; phylum Mollusca; class Gastropoda; order Littorinimorpha; family Ranellidae; genus Monoplex; species Monoplex corrugatus. Next base: position 42,204,970 of record CM060311.1, read on the forward strand.
TCTTCTTCTTCTTCTTCTTCTTTTTTTTTTTTTTTTTTTTTGGTTCTGCTTTTCTTACAGGCTTTCAGAACAGTTCCTGACTCAATTTACTTGTTTTACCAGGATGCATTTCGTTTCCATATGGCTGGAGTTCCCTGAAACCTTTGTCATGATTACACATGATATCAGTCTGCTAGAATCTCTTTTGGCTTCATGTATGAAATCATCTTTGAGCGAACTTTGCAGCGTAGTTTATCAGGCATTAAGTAGGCAATTGTCTGGGAGTTGTCATATCATATACACTATACAATATTTTTTCATGAAGATCTCTTAAAATATTTTACTAACAATGTTTTTGTTTCCTTGTCTTGGGAAGATTTTTTTAAACAAAAAGTTAACAATACTAGGAAATAATACAGATGTGTGACGTCAAGTCTGACCATTTAGTAATTCAATTTCATTCATTTCATATATCAAAGGAAACTCCATTCTGAAACAATTGAAAAAGATTACATTATGCATATATTGACAATAGAACGATCGTTTGTTTTGTTGTAACGTTTCTTTCCTGATCCCTTCTTCTTCTTCTTCTTCTTCTTCTTCTTTTTCTTCTTCTTCTTCTTCTTCTTCTTCTTCTTCTTCTTCTTCTTCTTCTTCTTCTTCTTCTTCTTCTTCTTTCGTCTTCGTCCTCTTCCTCTTCCTCTTCTTCTTCTTCTTCTTCTTCTTCTTCTTCTTCTTCTTCTTCTTCTTCTTCTTCTTCTTCTTCTTCGCAATTCTTCTTCTTCGCAATTCTTCTTCTTCGCAATTCTTCTTCTTCGCAATTCTTCTTCTTCTTCTTCTTCTTCGCAATTCTTCTTCTTCTTCTTCGCAATTCTTCTTCTTCGCAATTCTTCTACTTCTTCATTTACAAGTGCTTCTACTTTTATTATTGCTATTTCTTTTTTCCATTACTACTTCTTATATTTCTACTACTACTACTATTTCTTTTTTTCTACTACTACGATTTCTCCTGCTTTTTCTTTTCCTGCTTTTGTTTTCGTCGTCGTAGTCGTCGTAGTCGTCGTCGTCGTTACTTTTTGTTCATCTATTTCATCTTCTTCGTCTTCTTTTTTTCTTCTTCTATGTATTGCAACTACAGTTACATTTTCGTCCTCCTCCTTCTCCTCCACCTCCTCCTCCTCTTCCTTTTCCTTCTCTTCCTCATCCTCTTCTGCGTCTTCTTCTTCTCCTTCTTTTCCTTCTTGTTCTGTTTCTTATTCATCTACCTTTTCTACGTCTACTTGTGTTTTGGGGCGTTTTTTTTTTTTTTTTTCGTTTTTCTTCTTTTCCTTTTTCTTCTCCTCTCTCTTTCTTCTTGTTTCTTTTTCTTCTTTTTCTTCTTCTCCTTCTTCGTCTTCCTCTACTTCCATTTCTTCCCTTTCTTTCGCTACAAGCTCTTTTCATTTTTGTTCGTCTCTTGCTTTTTTACTTTTTCTACTTTTTTATTATCATTATTTGTTTATATTCTTAAACACATCTTCACCATATTGTCTTGTTTTTGTTGGTGTTGTTGTTGTTGTTTTTTACTATCATCAAATTAAATAGCCATTAGTATGTATTCTAAAAAAAAAGTGGAATATTTCACTTATTGCTATTGGAAAAGATGGTATTATTATTATTATTATTAAGGGCATTTAGAGCGCCTAATCTTTCTGGAAAGCCCTAAGCGCTTACAAACTGTACAATACACATTACATCGAACATAGACACATAGGCCTAATATAATTTTCATCATACATGGCGGACCTCTGTCACTCCATCCCACAAGCACATACACACCGTTAATAATATCAAATATTAGTACCTACTCTCTGGCACACACACACATATCCTCCTCCCACCCCGAGACATATCTATAGGCGCACAGCAATAACATACACAGAAGCACGCTAGCGCGCAGACAGCATAGCTCTTTTAGGTTAATAAATTTCAGAGAGGAAAGAGATGCGTTTTCAAGCCAGATTTAAATGACTGAAGACTTGTTTTGTGCCTCAGCGGGTAGGGAAGTGAATTCCATGAGGAAGGGGCTTGAAAAGAAAAGGATCGCTCACCATATGATTTTGTTCGAAAAGTTGGGATTCGAAATAAGCGGGTATCGGCTGAGGTACGAAGATGACGAGATGGAACGTATAGTTGAAGATATTCAGACAGGTAAGAGGGAATAGAATTGTCGAAGTATCTGAAGCACTGAACAGCAATTTTATGTTGGATCCTTTTCAACACAGGTAACCAATGCAAGTCTTGGAGAAGAGGAGAGACATGCTGAAATTTGGAAGACCGAAATACTAGCCGAGCGGCATGGTTCTGTACTTTCTGAAGTTTGTCAAGGAGCTGTTTTGGGGAACCAGACAGAAGGGAATTACAATAGTCAAGACGAGAAAGAACGAAAGCACAAACTAATATTTTAGTAGCTTCGAGAGTAAGGAGATGACGGATGGAACCTATTCTACGAAGTTCAAGGTAACAGACACGACAGATGTTTGAGACATGCTGCTGAAAGTTAAGAGTGTTGTCGATGGTGACACCTAGATTCTTAACTTTTTGGGAGAGGGTGATGTCTGTCCCATTCAGTGATATGGAAGATGGAATTAAGTCACAGTTGAGAAGTTTTTTAGGAGTAATGAAAATCATTTCAGTTTTGTCTTGGTTTAGTTGTAATTTGTTGCAAGTCATCCAGTCTTTCACGTCGGAAATGCAGGCTTTAGTGGTTTGTACGATGTTGTTTACATTAGAGATGGGACCAGAATTGTAAATTTGATTGTCATCTGAGAAGCTATGATGTGATACAGAATGGCGGAGAATAATATTTGCGAGAGGCTGCGTGTACAAAACAAAGAGAACTGGACCCAGGACGGATCCTTGAGGAACGCCATATCTGAGGGCTGAGGGAGGTGAGGGCAAGCCATTTACAGATACAGTCTGTGTGCGGTCAGAGAGATATGACTGAAACCAGGAGAGAGCGGAGCCAGAAATTCCGTAGCAGTTGTGGAGGCGCCAAAGCAGTATCTCATGGTCTATAGTGTCGAAGGCAGCAGACAAATCTAAGAGAGAGAGAAGAGAAATGTCACCATCATCAAGGGATGTCAGAAGATCGTTCACAATTTTCAATAAAGCAGTTTCAGTGCTATGTCCTGATCTATATGCTGACTGATTGGGATATAATAAATGGTTTGATTCAAGATGTTCTAGAAGTTGGTGTAAAATAATTTTTTCAGTTACCTTGGAAAGAAAGGGGAGATTGGAGACAGGCCGGTAGTTTTTGAGAATATCTGGATCAAGAGAAGGTTTCTTTAGGAGAGGTTTGACAATAGCTGATTTGAATGAGCTTGGGAAGATGCCTGACACCAGTGAATGATTGATGACAGATGTAAAGAATGGGAGTAGAGTATCCAAACATTGTGTCAAAACAGAAGCCGGGAGGGGGTCTAATTCACTGGTTTTGATAGCAGAGTCCTTGATAGTTTTCTTCACAAAAGACTCAGAGACAGGCTGAAAGGATGTCAGTGGACAGCCAGAGAAGGTTGGTTCAGGCATTGAAAGAGGAGGGGTATTTTGCGAATCGAGACTATCACGAATGTCAAAAAGTTTCCCATTAAAGAAGTTAGAGAATGCTAGAGGAAGGTCAGCAGGTGGAACATGAGAAGGTATAGGGCTGTTTTTAGTTTTACAGAGAAGAGTGTTAGTAATGTTGAAGAGCTGTTTAAAAGTTGTGGCAGACGTAATTTTAGCATTATAGAATGAAACCTTTGCACTATGGACAAGTTTATCAAATGCTTTCTTTGCAGACTGGAAGGATTGTTTATGCACAGTTGATTTGTGTTTGATCATCCGTCTCTCAGCACGTCTTCTCTCACGCCTGGCAGCCTGGAGCTGAGGTCCAGCGGCAGCATACCAGGGTGAAGGGGGACGATGAGAGACCTTCCTTTGGTTACTCAAAAGTACAGCTAATAGCTTCCCATACAATCGCAAACAAAATAGATGGGGCACAACGACAACAAGAAGAAGAACAACAACAACAACAAAAACAAAGATAACAAAAGCAGTCACGTTCACATAAGTGTGTGAGCATGATTGATCAACGTATTTAAAACGTCAATCTCACAATGCACCCAAATAAACCCGCGCTAAATTTTATTTGAAACGAAAAGGAAAACATTCAATTTAAAAGAAATAGATTTTGGATGTGTTAGGTTTTCTTTTTTTTTTTTAAAAAGCGATCACATTTCCTGTGTATGATAAAAGTACATTCTTTGCGTGTATTATATTCATATCATAAGACTTTTCTCTTGTCATATCCATAGGATACTGAACATTATTTTTCTTTTCCTGTTCTATGCCATACCATGCGTGTGTCATTGATTTTCGTTTATTTACATCTCTATGTATAGATTTTCCGTGCAAGTGCAAACCGTTCGGGATCTTCATTCCGGGATATTGTACTATTGTTATTACCATTATCATCAGTATTATTCTTACCATTATCATCATGATCATCTTCATTATTATTGTTATCATTATTAATCTCAGATTTGGCTCTGCCCGGTTAGTTGCATTCGTGTTTGTGTGTGTGTGTGTGTGTGTATGTATGTGAACGTTCGTGCGCATGCGTGTGTGTGTGTCTGTGTATGTGCGTGCATGCGTGCGCGTGCGTGTGTATGTGTATATATGTGTGTGTGTATGTGTGTGTGTGTGTGTGCGCGCGCGCGCGCGCACGCGTTATGTAGTAACTGAACGGCATTGTGCCTCTGCAAATGATAAAGTAAGTTACTTAATGTATTCTGTGGATGTAGTGGTTGAGTATGAATAATTCTTATCTAACTGCATTTTTTTTTTTTTTTTTTTTTTTTTGATAACTCAAATCTTGGTCTTTCTATGATCAAATGCAAGTTTAAGCTAAACCTACACCTGTTCTGTATTTTGTTGAACACTGGGCCTTGTTCATATAATTGAAGTGGAATACAAATATGACATATTGTTCGATTCGTGACCAGTAACTAGAGGGAACTGCATAAGCGCTCATACACTAATACACACTCTCACACGCACGTGCGCACGCGCACGCGCATGCGCACGCGCGCTCACACAGTCACGAAAAACAAACAAACAGGTAGACAAGATGACAGACAGACAAACAAAAGGAGAGTCTGTTTTGATCACTCCATGGTGCAAACTGTCCACAGCCGTCACACGTTTCCAATGTGTCCACTTTTCACAATCGTTCAGTCGTGATCCACAACCTAATGCCAGTGACATACAGTTGTAGGAAGAAGACAGTCATCACCGCTCTTGATTGATCGGAAAAGAACACGTGTATGTATGTATGCATAGATAAATAGATAGATAGATAGATAGATAGATAGATAGATAGATATACAGATAGATATACAGATAGATAGATATATAGATAGATGTACAGATAGATAGATATACAGATAGATATACAGATAGATGTACAGATATATAGATAGATAGATATACAGATAGATAGATAGATATACAGATAGATGTACAGATAGATAGATATACAGATAGATGTACAGATATATAGATAGATAGATTGATTGATTGATTGATTGATTGATTGAAAGATTGATAGATTAATAGACAGACAGACAGACAGATAAATAGATAGATAGATAGATGGATAGATAGATAGATAGATAGATAGATAGACATATAGACAGACAGACAGATAGATAGATCGATAGATAGATAGACAGACCAGAAACCTGCAGGGAATAAAAACACCAGGTAGACTCAGTGAGAACATATCAGACGGACTTGCTCAGTGAATGAACACAGACAAGGTGGGAGATGTACTTGCAGCGACTAGGGATAGATTCGTTTGGAGAGCAATGATCGCCAACGCCATGCGGCAGGGCACATGATGATGATGATCAGGGCACATGATGATGATGATCAGGGCACATGATGATGATGATCAGGAGGCTTGGTTGGCAGTGTCCTTAGTAAGCTGGATCACAACAAACATTGTTGAACTCACTGAAGTGACCCAGCAATAGCCCAGGTCTCCACCGGTGGGTGGCCCCTGGCGGTTTGACATTGCTGGCTCCCTTGGGGCTTCCTGGCAATGGGACCTACAGAATTATCTTAGGGAGATGATGCGTTGTATAACCGGACTGAGCGGTGGAGATAAAGAAGAAGAAGAGGTAGAAAGAAACTCTAGGGAGAGCTAGACAACAGAAGGTCTTCAGAGAAGTAACCCCCTTTAGACAAGTGTTTCGGCCCTGAATTCCTTACACTCTCGGGGGGCCGGGCCACATCCAGGTCATGACTCCTGGATGCCCTTCTGCTGTTGTCTATTTTTTTTCCCACGCCGGGGATCGAACCTGGGCGATTCTGCGCTTCAGAACTGCGGTACGCGGTTTTACCAATGTGCTAACGGGGCACACATCATCTGTAGGGAATTTAATCCTTATGAAGTTCACTTTTTTCGTTCCTCCTTGCCCAGATCCAGCTTGAGCTCCTTTCTGCTGCCTCTGCCATCGCTTTAAGGGCTCTAGTCCTCTTCTTCCCAGAAATGGAGAGTTGTTTCATGAGATCATAAGCGGAGGTGCCCACAAACCCTCTTGCCCCGACCTCTATGGCGAAGATTTTGACCCGCAGACCTGCTTTCTTCAGGGTGCTGGCAAGACCGGCGTATTTTTCGGTCTTGTAGATATGTGCTTCTTCCATTCTGCTTTCGTATGGCACAGTGAGTTCTATCAGAATCACTTGTTTCGAGGAGTCAGAGTGGAGAGCGATGTCTGGTCTCATGCCTGTCTTGCTGATGACATCTGGGTAATTTCTCCACTCTGGGAGGTCTGCTGTACACTCCCAGTCGACTGCTCCATCCAGAAGACCCTTTGGCAATGTGCTGGTTGTCATAGCACTTTCGGGCCAGACCTGTTTCCCTCCTGCTTTGTAGAACGTTGTCATAGCAATTGGTGCGTTTGGGGTCATGGTTTTTTCGCTAACCACATCTGTGATCACTTTCAGAACTTGGTTGTGCCTCCATGTATACCTTCCTTGGGCTAGCGCTACTTTGCAAGAGCTTAGGACATGTTCCACTGTTTGTTTCTTCTGACAGAGCGGACATGCTGGGTCGTCTGCTTTCCCCCATTTCACTAAGTTTGCATTCGAGGGGAGCAGGTCATATACAGATCTGAGGAGGAAGCTTATCCTTAGAGGAGCCATGTGCCACATATCGTTCCAGCTGAGACTTCTTTGGAGTGCACTGTCCCATGTTGTCCATTGCCCCTGTTGACCTTGCTGGACTGCCTTCTGCACTCTTTTGACATCTTCTTCTTCCTTCAACTCCTGTATGATCATGTCTCTTTTTTCCTTCCCTTTGGCTTTGGACCACCACTGCATTTTTGTTGCTCCCAGTCCCTGTCTGTTGGTTTGCGTGTGTCCAATTATTTCTTTGATGCTGAGGTTTCTCTTGGCATTGTTTACAGCCTCTTGGACTTTCCACTTTCTGCCAGTTCTCAGCTTTGGATGAACTGATCTCACGATATTGTCTTCCGATTCCTCCAGCATGCTCAACAGTCTTGCTTTTCCAACTTTGTATTCCTCCACTATGGATTTCAGAGGTAGCTTCAGCATTGCTTGACGACAGTAGAATGCAACATCAGTGAGACCAGGTGGGACACCGAGCCATTTTCTTGTGTATTTGTTGATTTTGGCTTCCATTGCTTCGACTGTGCTGGTGCAAATGTCATAGATTAGCAGTGGCCACAGCAGCTTTGGTATCAGCATGAACTGTAGACACCAGACTTTGTATTTGCCTGGCAGTCCGCAGTTATCTATTTTCTTCAGGCCTTCTTCTGCTGTTTGCTTGGTTTCACATCCCCTTTGTGTGTCTTTCAGGGAGTCATCATACCATCTTCCGAGACTTTTTACTGGCTCTTCTGTGACAGTGGGGATGGCTTGGTTGGCTACCATGAATTTGACTGAATCTGCCACTTTTCCTTTTCGCAGTGAGAGACTTCTGGATTTCTTAGGTTTGAACCTCATTCTTGAAGAGGCCACCAGCTCATCCAGCTGCTTTAAGATTTGGTGTGTCTCTTCCTCATCCGTGGACAAGACTGTTGTGTCATCCATGAAAGCTTTCAGAGGAGGCATCTGGTATCCATCTCCCAGATTCACTGGACCTGAACTCTTCATTGCAGCTTTCAAGATGACTTCCATTGCCAACACGAACAGTATGGGAGAGATTGCACAGCCCATTGCAATGCCCACCTCTAGGTCTATCCAGTCCGTGGTGTATTCTTTGGTAGAGAACCGCATTGAGAACCCTTGGAAATACTTCCTCAGCATTGTTCGGATGTTTTCTGGGATGTGATACATTTCAAGAGCCAGCTGGATCATATCGTGTGGAACTGATCCATATGCATTCGCCAGATCAAGCCAAACTACGTCAATGTCTCTCTTGTCTGTTCTTGCTTTTTGGATGGCATCCCAAATCAACGTGGCATGTTCCAAGCATCCAGGCATTCCTGGTATGCCTCCCTTTTGGACTGACATATCCAGATACTTGTTTTCAGTCAGGTATTTTGTCAATCTTGCTGCCATAACAGAGAAGAAGATTTTCCCCTCGACGTTCAGAAGTGATATTGGCCTGAACTGATTGATGCTGCTGGAGTTCTGCTCCTTCGGAATGTACACTCCTTCAGCTCTCATCCATTGGTCGCTGATCTTCTGGTTCCTCCATGCTGATCGAATCATCTTGTGGAGCCACTCGAGCACTTTTGGGCATTTCTTGTAGAGCAGGTATGGTATTCCGTTTGGTCCAGGTGCTGACTTGGCTCTGGCTTTCTTTACTACGTTCTTCACTTCATCCAGTGTTGGTGGTTTGTTATTGAATTTTCCTTCTGGCGCTGCAGGCCAAACCAGATTTTGGATTTCAAGTGGTGCCTCGCGCTGAGAATCGGAATATGTTTCCCTGAGATGCTGCTCTAGGGTTTCCTTGCCCACTGTGAGAGTCCCTGATTTGGGTTGTTCAAACAGCTTTCTTGAAAAGTCAAAGGGATCTTTGAAGAAACGATCTTGAGTCTTCTTCTTTTTGCTCTTTCTTCGCCTTGCTGATTCCACTTTGCTGAGAGCATTGTGTTTGGCCTTCAGATCTTTCCAGAGTTCCAGGAGCCCTTGCTTCTCGAATTCTGAGGCAGTTTTCATTCGCTTTTTAAGCTTCCTTTTCTCCCTCCGGATGCTCTCCATCTGTTGCTGTCTTCTGGATTTCTGGGGAGGCGTTTTTTGTCTTTGGCTGCTTCACTCCATAAGTGTCCCTGCAGATAGAGTATATAATGTCTCCGTATGTGTCAAGTTTGTGTTCCAGCGTACTGTTCCCTATTAGCGCATTCAGCTTAAGGACAAGTTCCTCATCTAATTTCTCCCATTGTTCTTTTGCACCGGCAGGCGGCAAATTGAGTTTTCCACGTTTGGCGTTAAGAGCTTGTGCAAAATCCGCATCAGAACCGTCAGCGTGGATGTCCTTGGCACTATGGTTTAATTCCTGGCCTTGGTCATCCAACGTCTCACCTGCTATCGCAGTGCGCTGCTGCTGGTTCGTATGTGTCTTCAAACAGCCCATTTTTGTCCTGTGGATCTTCATGCCGCGTTTGGTGGTGAATCTCCTTCCACACGCACACGGAAATTCCAACTGGTCATTAATCATGGTCCGTTGTGCGTTTCCAGTCGTGATGGAGTCAGTGCCGATGGATTCATCATTCTCTCCCCCTTTCGGTGAATCCTGGGAGCATCTTTCATTTGAAAAACTCGTGGCATGTTATCAAAGGCAAGGTGGGAAGCCAACCCACAAAGCCCGCAGATCTAGTCTTTCCCAGTGTCCTTCGGTCTTTCCCGAATGTCCTCCGAACTATTCCCGGAAGTCAATGGACTGACCATGTGCAGGTAGAAAGAAACTCTAGGGAGAGCTAGACAACAGAAGGTCTTCAGAGAAGTAACCCCCTTTAGACAAGTGTTTCGGCCCTGAATTCCTTACACTCTCGGGGGGCCGGGCCACATCCAGGTCATGACTCCTGGATGCCCTTCTGCTGTTGTCTATTTTTTTTCCCACGCCGGGGATCGAACCTGGGCGATTCTGCGCTTCAGAACTGCGGTACGCGGTTTTACCAATGTGCTAACGGGGCACACATCATCTGTAGGGAATTTAATCCTTATGAAGTTCACTTTTTTCGTTCCTCCTTGCCCAGATCCAGCTTGAGCTCCTTTCTGCTGCCTCTGCCATCGCTTTAAGGGCTCTAGTCCTCTTCTTCCCAGAAATGGAGAGTTGTTTCATGAGATCATAAGCGGAGGTGCCCACAAACCCTCTTGCCCCGACCTCTATGGCGAAGATTTTGACCCGCAGACCTGCTTTCTTCAGGGTGCTGGCAAGACCGGCGTATTTTTCGGTCTTGTAGATATGTGCTTCTTCCATTCTGCTTTCGTATGGCACAGTGAGTTCTATCAGAATCACTTGTTTCGAGGAGTCAGAGTGGAGAGCGATGTCTGGTCTCATGCCTGTCTTGCTGATGACATCTGGGTAATTTCTCCACTCTGGGAGGTCTGCTGTACACTCCCAGTCGACTGCTCCATCCAGAAGACCCTTTGGCAATGTGCTGGTTGTCATAGCACTTTCGGGCCAGACCTGTTTCCCTCCTGCTTTGTAGAACGTTGTCATAGCAATTGGTGCGTTTGGGGTCATGGTTTTTTCGCTAACCACATCTGTGATCACTTTCAGAACTTGGTTGTGCCTCCATGTATACCTTCCTTGGGCTAGCGCTACTTTGCAAGAGCTTAGGACATGTTCCACTGTTTGTTTCTTCTGACAGAGCGGACATGCTGGGTCGTCTGCTTTCCCCCATTTCACTAAGTTTGCATTCGAGGGGAGCAGGTCATATACAGATCTGAGGAGGAAGCTTATCCTTAGAGGAGCCATGTGCCACATATCGTTCCAGCTGAGACTTCTTTGGAGTGCACTGTCCCATGTTGTCCATTGCCCCTGTTGACCTTGCTGGACTGCCTTCTGCACTCTTTTGACATCTTCTTCTTCCTTCAACTCCTGTATGATCATGTCTCTTTTTTCCTTCCCTTTGGCTTTGGACCACCACTGCATTTTTGTTGCTCCCAGTCCCTGTCTGTTGGTTTGCGTGTGTCCAATTATTTCTTTGATGCTGAGGTTTCTCTTGGCATTGTTTACAGCCTCTTGGACTTTCCACTTTCTGCCAGTTCTCAGCTTTGGATGAACTGATCTCACGATATTGTCTTCCGATTCCTCCAGCATGCTCAACAGTCTTGCTTTTCCAACTTTGTATTCCTCCACTATGGATTTCAGAGGTAGCTTCAGCATTGCTTGACGACAGTAGAATGCAACATCAGTGAGACCAGGTGGGACACCGAGCCATTTTCTTGTGTATTTGTTGATTTTGGCTTCCATTGCTTCGACTGTGCTGGTGCAAATGTCATAGATTAGCAGTGGCCACAGCAGCTTTGGTATCAGCATGAACTGTAGACACCAGACTTTGTATTTGCCTGGCAGTCCGCAGTTATCTATTTTCTTCAGGCCTTCTTCTGCTGTTTGCTTGGTTTCACATCCCCTTTGTGTGTCTTTCAGGGAGTCATCATACCATCTTCCGAGACTTTTTACTGGCTCTTCTGTGACAGTGGGGATGGCTTGGTTGGCTACCATGAATTTGACTGAATCTGCCACTTTTCCTTTTCGCAGTGAGAGACTTCTGGATTTCTTAGGTTTGAACCTCATTCTTGAAGAGGCCACCAGCTCATCCAGCTGCTTTAAGATTTGGTGTGTCTCTTCCTCATCCGTGGACAAGACTGTTGTGTCATCCATGAAAGCTTTCAGAGGAGGCATCTGGTATCCATCTCCCAGATTCACTGGACCTGAACTCTTCATTGCAGCTTTCAAGATGACTTCCATTGCCAACACGAACAGTATGGGAGAGATTGCACAGCCCATTGCAATGCCCACCTCTAGGTCTATCCAGTCCGTGGTGTATTCTTTGGTAGAGAACCGCATTGAGAACCCTTGGAAATACTTCCTCAGCATTGTTCGGATGTTTTCTGGGATGTGATACATTTCAAGAGCCAGCTGGATCATATCGTGTGGAACTGATCCATATGCATTCGCCAGATCAAGCCAAACTACGTCAATGTCTCTCTTGTCTGTTCTTGCTTTTTGGATGGCATCCCAAATCAACGTGGCATGTTCCAAGCATCCAGGCATTCCTGGTATGCCTCCCTTTTGGACTGACATATCCAGATACTTGTTTTCAGTCAGGTATTTTGTCAATCTTGCTGCCATAACAGAGAAGAAGATTTTCCCCTCGACGTTCAGAAGTGATATTGGCCTGAACTGATTGATGCTGCTGGAGTTCTGCTCCTTCGGAATGTACACTCCTTCAGCTCTCATCCATTGGTCGCTGATCTTCTGGTTCCTCCATGCTGATCGAATCATCTTGTGGAGCCACTCGAGCACTTTTGGGCATTTCTTGTAGAGCAGGTATGGTATTCCGTTTGGTCCAGGTGCTGACTTGGCTCTGGCTTTCTTTACTACGTTCTTCACTTCATCCAGTGTTGGTGGTTTGTTATTGAATTTTCCTTCTGGCGCTGCAGGCCAAACCAGATTTTGGATTTCAAGTGGTGCCTCGCGCTGAGAATCGGAATATGTTTCCCTGAGATGCTGCTCTAGGGTTTCCTTGCCCACTGTGAGAGTCCCTGATTTGGGTTGTTCAAACAGCTTTCTTGAAAAGTCAAAGGGATCTTTGAAGAAACGATCTTGAGTCTTCTTCTTTTTGCTCTTTCTTCGCCTTGCTGATTCCACTTTGCTGAGAGCATTGTGTTTGGCCTTCAGATCTTTCCAGAGTTCCAGGAGCCCTTGCTTCTCGAATTCTGAGGCAGTTTTCATTCGCTTTTTAAGCTTCCTTTTCTCCCTCCGGATGCTCTCCATCTGTTGCTGTCTTCTGGATTTCTGGGGAGGCGTTTTTGTCTTTGGCTGCTTCACTCCATAAGTGTCCCTGCAGATAGAGTATATAATGTCTCCGTATGTGTCAAGTTTGTGTTCCAGCGTACTGTTCCCTATTAGCGCATTCAGCTTAAGGACAAGTTCCTCATCTAATTTCTCCCATTGTTCTTTTGCACCGGCAGGCGGCAAATTGAGTTTTCCACGTTTGGCGTTAAGAGCTTGTGCAAAATCCGCATCAGAACCGTCAGCGTGGATGTCCTTGGCACTATGGTTTAATTCCTGGCCTTGGTCATCCAACGTCTCACCTGCTATCGCAGTGCGCTGCTGCTGGTTCGTATGTGTCTTCAAACAGCCCATTTTTGTCCTGTGGATCTTCATGCCGCGTTTGGTGGTGAATCTCCTTCCACACGCACACGGAAATTCCAACTGGTCATTAATCATGGTCCGTTGTGCGTTTCCAGTCGTGATGGAGTCAGTGCCGATGGATTCATCATTCTCTCCCCCTTTCGGTGAATCCTGGGAGCATCTTTCATTTGAAAAACTCGTGGCATGTTATCAAAGGCAAGGTGGGAAGCCAACCCACAAAGCCCGCAGATCTAGTCTTTCCCAGTGTCCTTCGGTCTTTCCCGAATGTCCTCCGAACTATTCCCGGAAGTCAATGGACTGACCATGTGCAGGTAGAAAGAAACTCTAGGGAGAGCTAGACAACAGAAGGTCTTCAGAGAAGTAACCCCCTTTAGACAAGTGTTTCGGCCCTGAATTCCTTACACTCTCGGGGGGCCGGGCCACATCCAGGTCATGACTCCTGGATGCCCTTCTGCTGTTGTCTATTTTTTTTTCCCACGCCGGGGATCGAACCTGGGCGATTCTGCGCTTCAGAACTGCGGTACGCGGTTTTACCAATGTGCTAACGGGGCACACATCATCTGTAGGGAATTTAATCCTTATGAAGTTCACTTTTTTCGTTCCTCCTTGCCCAGATCCAGCTTGAGCTCCTTTCTGCTGCCTCTGCCATCGCTTTAAGGGCTCTAGTCCTCTTCTTCCCAGAAATGGAGAGTTGTTTCATGAGATCATAAGCGGAGGTGCCCACAAACCCTCTTGCCCCGACCTCTATGGCGAAGATTTTGACCCGCAGACCTGCTTTCTTCAGGGTGCTGGCAAGACCGGCGTATTTTTCGGTCTTGTAGATATGTGCTTCTTCCATTCTGCTTTCGTATGGCACAGTGAGTTCTATCAGAATCACTTGTTTCGAGGAGTCAGAGTGGAGAGCGATGTCTGGTCTCATGCCTGTCTTGCTGATGACATCTGGGTAATTTCTCCACTCTGGGAGGTCTGCTGTACACTCCCAGTCGACTGCTCCATCCAGAAGACCCTTTGGCAATGTGCTGGTTGTCATAGCACTTTCGGGCCAGACCTGTTTCCCTCCTGCTTTGTAGAACGTTGTCATAGCAATTGGTGCGTTTGGGGTCATGGTTTTTTCGCTAACCACATCTGTGATCACTTTCAGAACTTGGTTGTGCCTCCATGTATACCTTCCTTGGGCTAGCGCTACTTTGCAAGAGCTTAGGACATGTTCCACTGTTTGTTTCTTCTGACAGAGCGGACATGCTGGGTCGTCTGCTTTCCCCCATTTCACTAAGTTTGCATTCGAGGGGAGCAGGTCATATACAGATCTGAGGAGGAAGCTTATCCTTAGAGGAGCCATGTGCCACATATCGTTCCAGCTGAGACTTCTTTGGAGTGCACTGTCCCATGTTGTCCATTGCCCCTGTTGACCTTGCTGGACTGCCTTCTGCACTCTTTTGACATCTTCTTCTTCCTTCAACTCCTGTATGATCATGTCTCTTTTTTCCTTCCCTTTGGCTTTGGACCACCACTGCATTTTTGTTGCTCCCAGTCCCTGTCTGTTGGTTTGCGTGTGTCCAATTATTTCTTTGATGCTGAGGTTTCTCTTGGCATTGTTTACAGCCTCTTGGACTTTCCACTTTCTGCCAGTTCTCAGCTTTGGATGAACTGATCTCACGATATTGTCTTCCGATTCCTCCAGCATGCTCAACAGTCTTGCTTTTCCAACTTTGTATTCCTCCACTATGGATTTCAGAGGTAGCTTCAGCATTGCTTGACGACAGTAGAATGCAACATCAGTGAGACCAGGTGGGACACCGAGCCATTTTCTTGTGTATTTGTTGATTTTGGCTTCCATTGCTTCGACTGTGCTGGTGCAAATGTCATAGATTAGCAGTGGCCACAGCAGCTTTGGTATCAGCATGAACTGTAGACACCAGACTTTGTATTTGCCTGGCAGTCCGCAGTTATCTATTTTCTTCAGGCCTTCTTCTGCTGTTTGCTTGGTTTCACATCCCCTTTGTGTGTCTTTCAGGGAGTCATCATACCATCTTCCGAGACTTTTTACTGGCTCTTCTGTGACAGTGGGGATGGCTTGGTTGGCTACCATGAATTTGACTGAATCTGCCACTTTTCCTTTTCGCAGTGAGAGACTTCTGGATTTCTTAGGTTTGAACCTCATTCTTGAAGAGGCCACCAGCTCATCCAGCTGCTTTAAGATTTGGTGTGTCTCTTCCTCATCCGTGGACAAGACTGTTGTGTCATCCATGAAAGCTTTCAGAGGAGGCATCTGGTATCCATCTCCCAGATTCACTGGACCTGAACTCTTCATTGCAGCTTTCAAGATGACTTCCATTGCCAACACGAACAGTATGGGAGAGATTGCACAGCCCATTGCAATGCCCACCTCTAGGTCTATCCAGTCCGTGGTGTATTCTTTGGTAGAGAACCGCATTGAGAACCCTTGGAAATACTTCCTCAGCATTGTTCGGATGTTTTCTGGGATGTGATACATTTCAAGAGCCAGCTGGATCATATCGTGTGGAACTGATCCATATGCATTCGCCAGATCAAGCCAAACTACGTCAATGTCTCTCTTGTCTGTTCTTGCTTTTTGGATGGCATCCCAAATCAACGTGGCATGTTCCAAGCATCCAGGCATTCCTGGTATGCCTCCCTTTTGGACTGACATATCCAGATACTTGTTTTCAGTCAGGTATTTTGTCAATCTTGCTGCCATAACAGAGAAGAAGATTTTCCCCTCGACGTTCAGAAGTGATATTGGCCTGAACTGATTGATGCTGCTGGAGTTCTGCTCCTTCGGAATGTACACTCCTTCAGCTCTCATCCATTGGTCGCTGATCTTCTGGTTCCTCCATGCTGATCGAATCATCTTGTGGAGCCACTCGAGCACTTTTGGGCATTTCTTGTAGAGCAGGTATGGTATTCCGTTTGGTCCAGGTGCTGACTTGGCTCTGGCTTTCTTTACTACGTTCTTCACTTCATCCAGTGTTGGTGGTTTGTTATTGAATTTTCCTTCTGGCGCTGCAGGCCAAACCAGATTTTGGATTTCAAGTGGTGCCTCGCGCTGAGAATCGGAATATGTTTCCCTGAGATGCTGCTCTAGGGTTTCCTTGCCCACTGTGAGAGTCCCTGATTTGGGTTGTTCAAACAGCTTTCTTGAAAAGTCAAAGGGATCTTTGAAGAAACGATCTTGAGTCTTCTTCTTTTTGCTCTTTCTTCGCCTTGCTGATTCCACTTTGCTGAGAGCATTGTGTTTGGCCTTCAGATCTTTCCAGAGTTCCAGGAGCCCTTGCTTCTCGAATTCTGAGGCAGTTTTCATTCGCTTTTTAAGCTTCCTTTTCTCCCTCCGGATGCTCTCCATCTGTTGCTGTCTTCTGGATTTCTGGGGAGGCGTTTTTGTCTTTGGCTGCTTCACTCCATAAGTGTCCCTGCAGATAGAGTATATAATGTCTCCGTATGTGTCAAGTTTGTGTTCCAGCGTACTGTTCCCTATTAGCGCATTCAGCTTAAGGACAAGTTCCTCATCTAATTTCTCCCATTGTTCTTTTGCACCGGCAGGCGGCAAATTGAGTTTTCCACGTTTGGCGTTAAGAGCTTGTGCAAAATCCGCATCAGAACCGTCAGCGTGGATGTCCTTGGCACTATGGTTTAATTCCTGGCCTTGGTCATCCAACGTCTCACCTGCTATCGCAGTGCGCTGCTGCTGGTTCGTATGTGTCTTCAAACAGCCCATTTTTGTCCTGTGGATCTTCATGCCGCGTTTGGTGGTGAATCTCCTTCCACACGCACACGGAAATTCCAACTGGTCATTAATCATGGTCCGTTGTGCGTTTCCAGTCGTGATGGAGTCAGTGCCGATGGATTCATCATTCTCTCCCCCTTTCGGTGAATCCTGGGAGCATCTTTCATTTGAAAAACTCGTGGCATGTTATCAAAGGCAAGGTGGGAAGCCAACCCACAAAGCCCGCAGATCTAGTCTTTCCCAGTGTCCTTCGGTCTTTCCCGAATGTCCTCCGAACTATTCCCGGAAGTCAATGGACTGACCATGTGCAGGTAGAAAGAAACTCTAGGGAGAGCTAGACAACAGAAGGTCTTCAGAGAAGTAACCCCCTTTAGACAAGTGTTTCGGCCCTGAATTCCTTACACTCTCGGGGGGCCGGGCCACATCCAGGTCATGACTCCTGGATGCCCTTCTGCTGTTGTCTATTTTTTTTCCCACGCCGGGGATCGAACCTGGGCGATTCTGCGCTTCAGAACTGCGGTACGCGGTTTTACCAATGTGCTAACGGGGCACACATCATCTGTAGGGAATTTAATCCTTATGAAGTTCACTTTTTTCGTTCCTCCTTGCCCAGATCCAGCTTGAGCTCCTTTCTGCTGCCTCTGCCATCGCTTTAAGGGCTCTAGTCCTCTTCTTCCCAGAAATGGAGAGTTGTTTCATGAGATCATAAGCGGAGGTGCCCACAAACCCTCTTGCCCCGACCTCTATGGCGAAGATTTTGACCCGCAGACCTGCTTTCTTCAGGTGCTGGCAAGACCGGCGTATTTTTCGGTCTTGTAGATATGTGCTTCTTCCATTCTGCTTTCGTATGGCACAGTGAGTTCTATCAGAATCACTTGTTTCGAGGAGTCAGAGTGGAGAGCGATGTCTGGTCTCATGCCTGTCTTGCTGATGACATCTGGGTAATTTCTCCACTCTGGGAGGTCTGCTGTACACTCCCAGTCGACTGCTCCATCCAGAAGACCCTTTGGCAATGTGCTGGTTGTCATAGCACTTTCGGGCCAGACCTGTTTCCCTCCTGCTTTGTAGAACGTTGTCATAGCAATTGGTGCGTTTGGGGTCATGGTTTTTTCGCTAACCACATCTGTGATCACTTTCAGAACTTGGTTGTGCCTCCATGTATACCTTCCTTGGGCTAGCGCTACTTTGCAAGAGCTTAGGACATGTTCCACTGTTTGTTTCTTCTGACAGAGCGGACATGCTGGGTCGTCTGCTTTCCCCCATTTCACTAAGTTTGCATTCGAGGGGAGCAGGTCATATACAGATCTGAGGAGGAAGCTTATCCTTAGAGGAGCCATGTGCCACATATCGTTCCAGCTGAGACTTCTTTGGAGTGCACTGTCCCATGTTGTCCATTGCCCCTGTTGACCTTGCTGGACTGCCTTCTGCACTCTTTTGACATCTTCTTCTTCCTTCAACTCCTGTATGATCATGTCTCTTTTTTCCTTCCCTTTGGCTTTGGACCACCACTGCATTTTTGTTGCTCCCAGTCCCTGTCTGTTGGTTTGCGTGTGTCCAATTATTTCTTTGATGCTGAGGTTTCTCTTGGCATTGTTTACAGCCTCTTGGACTTTCCACTTTCTGCCAGTTCTCAGCTTTGGATGAACTGATCTCACGATATTGTCTTCCGATTCCTCCAGCATGCTCAACAGTCTTGCTTTTCCAACTTTGTATTCCTCCACTATGGATTTCAGAGGTAGCTTCAGCATTGCTTGACGACAGTAGAATGCAACATCAGTGAGACCAGGTGGGACACCGAGCCATTTTCTTGTGTATTTGTTGATTTTGGCTTCCATTGCTTCGACTGTGCTGGTGCAAATGTCATAGATTAGCAGTGGCCACAGCAGCTTTGGTATCAGCATGAACTGTAGACACCAGACTTTGTATTTGCCTGGCAGTCCGCAGTTATCTATTTTCTTCAGGCCTTCTTCTGCTGTTTGCTTGGTTTCACATCCCCTTTGTGTGTCTTTCAGGGAGTCATCATACCATCTTCCGAGACTTTTTACTGGCTCTTCTGTGACAGTGGGGATGGCTTGGTTGGCTACCATGAATTTGACTGAATCTGCCACTTTTCCTTTTCGCAGTGAGAGACTTCTGGATTTCTTAGGTTTGAACCTCATTCTTGAAGAGGCCACCAGCTCATCCAGAGTAATTATGTACAAGCAGAGAAAGAGAGAAAGAGAGAGAGAAAGAGAGAGAGAGAGAGAAAGAAAGAGAGAGAGAGACATAGAGAAGCAGACAGACAGACAGACAGACAGAGAGACACACACAGAGACAGACAGACAGACACACAGAAAGAAAGACAAAAACAGAGAGAGATATCAGACATCAGATGATTTCTTCATTTGTCATCCCCCCCCCCACCCCGTCCATAAAGAGGTCTGAAAAACAAAGGAGAGACATAGACAGACAGAAAGAGATGAGAGATAGAGACAGCAGACAGACAGACAGAAAGAGAGAATGGACAGACAGAAAAAGAGAGAGAGCGATGGGTAGGGAAAGAGAGATTCCTGGCTGTTCTTTGCTATTGTTCCTTCTTTCTTTCTGCTCTTGCATATAGTCTTAGTTTAAAATTAATGCAAACGCTTCATCAGAAATACTTGGTAATCGTGTACAAGATAACTCCCTTTTTTTTCAGATTGTTTCTTTAATACTAGAAATCAACATTTTCTAAAAGACTTAAACGATTTCGTCGAAAATGGTGTCATAATTGGTTCAGCTATATTTAGAAAAGTATCCAGACTTTCACCAAGACCAGACGCTTCACCAGATTTCATTCTAAAGTTCTTACTGTTATCAAGCTGAAGAACATTCATCAGTTTCTTTTGTAATTTATCTGATGAATCAATGTTTCTTTTGTATTCTGTTCACACCAATTTGGGGATGAGATAACCCTTCGCGAAATGCGTTTCCACCTGCGTACCAGAATATAACAACAAAGCAGGAATTGTTCTAGCACTGCCAAAACAATATAATAATGACTACCGTACTAAACACGTCTCTCAGTAAAATGGCTACTCACTTGCGTAGCTTTCATCGGCGATCCGGCCGACTTCTTCAGCGCAACTGCTG
>CM060311.1:42230191-42237691 GCA_030674185.1 Monoplex corrugatus
GGCATTGTTTACAGCCTCTTGGACTTTCCACTTTCTGCCAGTTCTCAGCTTTGGATGAACTGCTCTCACGATATTGTCCTCCGATTCCTCCAGCATGCTCAACAGTCTTGCTTTTCCAACTTTGTATTCCTCCACTATGGATTTCAGAGGTAGCTTCAGCATTGCTTGACGACAGTAGAATGCAACATCAGTGAGACCAGGTGGGACACCGAGCCATTTTCTTGTGTATTTGTTGATTTTGGCTTCCATTGCTTCGACTGTGCTGGTGCAAATGTCATAGATTAGCAGTGGCCACAGCAGCTTTGGTATCAGCATGAACTGTAGACACCAGACTTTGTATTTGCCTGGCAGTCTGCAGTTATCTATTTTCTTCAGGCCTTCTTCTGCTGTTTGCTTGGTTTCACATCCCCTTTGTGTGTCTTTCAGGGAGTCATCATACCATCTTCCGAGACTTTTTACTGGCTCTTCTGTGACAGTGGGGATGGCTTGGTTGGCTACCATGAATTTGACTATCACTGTATATCACTGTATATTCCCCTGATGTTGTCATGCCTGCCCCCTTCCATCTCACTTCCCCCAGTCCTATAATACTAATGCTAAGCCTTTCCATCTCCATTTTGATGTTGTCTAATTTACCTTTCTGCAGCATTGTTTTTATATTCCATGTTGCTATTTTGGAGATACAAACATTAAAGCGGTTTATATTCTGACGGGAGTTGGTTTCCACGGACATCTGCACTAACGTATGTGCGCATTACAAATCACGTATCGATTTTAAAAATCCTAAAATGTAGAAACCAAGCTAAAAATAAAACTACAGTGATCATCAAATCATGAAAATGTGTGGTCAACTCGAACGTTGATCATAATTTTTAAAACAATGACAAAAACGAATAGGGAAACGAACGGAAATAGCAAAGTTTGCAATGTCAGCAGAATTTATTTGTAAACGTTCTTCAAATAGAACAGCGTAGTCATTGTGACTGACATAAAAAAATCACACCAGATGATAAAAGTTCAAATTATCAGGGTTAATTTCTATAAATACTGAGCTTCGAACTATTATACCTCCACGGAAATCCTGTTCACATTCCCATTTTGTAGGATGTATCGTTCTGATTGACATAAGTACCATTCTTTTTATTTCTGCGTCGTCCTAAATTCTTTTTTTTTTTTTTTTTTTTTTAAAACGTACACGTATTTATTGACTACAATCAATTTACAAACAACATAAAGATGAACATACACGGGTAAATTACATAAACAACACACAATTAAATGTTGCAGATATGTAAAAAATCAACATGCGTCTCTGTTTGTATTAAGGGTAACTGCGAAAGCTAATCTGTAAGTGTGCATGCTGCTTGTCAGTTTTGCATTATATTCATCTGTGTGGTATTTTGTGGTAGGATATTTTGGGGGGTTTTGTAATAAAGAGTTGTTTTTTTCAAACTTGTTTTTATTTATTTTCAAATATATAGCTCTTACAAACATCTTGAAATGTACACAATGCATAATCAACAGATCTAACAAAATGTAGAAAGAACAAGCATTCATTGCAGTATGTAGACATATAAATATATATATACATACACACACCTACACATACGCACACATATATGCAAACATATATATACACACGTATACACACATCTACATATACATGTACATCCATACATATACATACATATATATATATATATATATATATATACATATATATACACGTACATACACACACACACACACACACATACACACACATATATATACACACACACATTACATATATATATACATATAATCACATGCATATATATAATAATAATAATAATGTTTATTTGTATAGCGCATATTCCATATAAAAACATGCTCACCAGCGCTTTACATTTCGCAAGAAAGGCAAAAGGTGATAAGAAATGTTCACAATTACATACACAATAAGATAACAACAAACATTAAAGCTATACAAGTAAGAAGACACATAAGAAACCACAGAATATTAAAATTTAAACACTGACTTATGTAATGAAGAAAGATTAACAGATTTTTCATATGAATAAAGAGGCATACTGTGTTTATATATTGCTGCGTGTGTGTGCTTGCGTACGTGTGTGTGTACATGTGTGTGTGCGTGCGTGTGCGTTGCTGTGCGCGTGTGTTTGTAAGAATGTGTGTGTGTGAGAGAGAGAGAGAGAGAGTGTGTGTGTGTGTGTTGCGTGTGCTATGTTTGCATGCGTGTGTGTGTGTTTATGCATGCAATAGTTGTACATAAAATTATAATCAATATTTTGAATGAAGATAAAAACAGAAAAATTCTAATCCATATACAGGAAAAACATTACAACTTCAGTATTACAGCATTAATACCTTGACAATCAAAATTCCTCACAAATTATGAACTATTCGCATATCATACATCACAATTTACATACAAACAAAGATTTGAAAAAGTTTCTTAAAGTATTTCAGTCTCTTTCCCACTCAATTTCTCCCCTATCCCTTCCTCAGCTGTACACATACAGTGATACACACACATGCTCACTCAAGCACACACACACACACACACACACACACACACACACACACACCACACACACACACACACACACACACATACATACACACATGCACGCACACACACACCTTGCTCTATAGGCCCTTATACAAAATACTGTTATACAGGCAGGAGAGATTAGTCTGATGACAGACTTGCAAACTAAGGCTCTTCAGGTTAGATGAGTTTGAAAGAGGTGGGTTTTCAGGTGCCGTTTGAAGGTTGAGAAACACTTAGTGTTTCTGAGAGACAGTGGTAGAGAGTTCCATACATTTGGGCCAAAGACAGAGAAAGATTTTTTACCAAAGGTGTCTAGAGAGAAGCGAGGAACAGTCAACAGTGAGGTGTCAGAAGAGCGGAGCGTTCGAGAAGGTTTGTAACCCTGCAGGAGGTTGGCAAGATAGGATGGCATGTTCTCGTGATAGATACACTGAAAGCAGAGACAGACAACTTTATATTGAATCCTAGCCTTTACCGGGAGCCAATGAAGTGTTCTAAGCAGAGATTTTGCACTCTCACGCCTGGGCTTGCGGAGAACAAGGCGAGCCGCGTGGTTCTGTATGCGCTGAAGTTTAGATAGTTGATTGTCATGGAGACCTGCGAATAGAGAGTTACAATAGTCCAGTCTAGATAGTATGAAAGAGACAGCAAGCTTGTTGGTAGCATCAGTGGAAAGGAAGGAGCGAATCTTACCAATTCTGCGTAGCTGATAGTACAGAGTACGGCACAACTGTTTGACATGGGCTTCCATAGACAGTGTTTCATCCAGATAGAAGCCAAGGTTTCTAACAGTTTGTGAGAAAGATACATCACAACCAGAGATAGACATGGGGGCATGAGTAACCTGATTGACCTTTGACTTAGTACCAGTAACAATAAGCTCAGTTTTATCATCATTCATCTTCAGCTTGTTTTCACTCATCCACTTGGAGACATCCTCTATACAATCTCTCAGACTGCACGCAAGAGCGTCAAAATCTGATGGGGCAGAGGAGCTATGCAGCTGTGAGTCATCCGCAAAGAAGTGGTATGAGTGACCTGACTGATGAATGATAGCGCTGAGAGGTTGTGTATACATAGTGAACAGGACAGGTCCCAAGACAGAACCTTTTGGGACACCACATTTCAGCACAGATGGATTTGATTTGTGGCCAATGACAACCGACTGGGTACGGCCAGTCAAATAGGAGGTAAACCAGTCCAGAACCGTTCCAGAACAGCCAAAAGTGGTACGCAACCGCGTTATGATGATGCTATGGTCTATGGTGTCAAATGCTGCTGACAAGTCAAGCAGTGACAAGATAGACACACTCCCATTGTCTGAAGCCTGAAGGAGGTCATTGACCACACGCAATAGAGCGGTTTCTGTGCTATGGCACTTACGGTAGGCTGACTGGAATGGCTCTAGCAGGTTGTGAGATTCCAGATGCTGCAGAATCTGTTCTAGTACAATACGTTCCAACACCTTTGATAGGAATGGTAGATTGGAAACTGGACGATAATTCTTCAAGCAGTCTGGGTCGAGATTTGCCTTCTTCAGAAGGGGCTTGACAAGAGCGTGCTTAAAACACTGAGGCACAACACCAGATGACAAGGACTTATTCATAATATACGTGACAATTGGAGTAATTTCATCTAGACAATCAAATAGGATAGAGGCAGGGATAGGGTCAAGGTCACATGACTTCTTTGGCATTTTCTTCAGTATCTCTCTCACACAACCCTCAGACATAAGCTCAAAATTTTCTAGCTGTGTACCAGAGAACACAACAGCATCAGTGGGGCATGGTGTATCAGGGTCAAAGCTGCTTCTGATCCGTTCAATCTTTCCAACAAAAAATTCATTGAATTTATCAGGAAGAGACTCTGGGGGGATGTTAGAAGGAAGCACAGTATCTCCAGCTTTTCCCAGCAACTGATCACTGAGGTGGAAGAGTTCTCTGGAACTATCAGCGCCTGCTATCTTACCACATGTGTACTTTTTCTTTGCTTCACGTATCATATTTGTAACTATGTTACGCTGCTCTGCATATATTTCTCTATGAACGGTCAGACCGGACTCTCGCCACGCACGCTCAGCGGTACGTCGTAGCACTTTAGCATGAATGACTTCAAGTGTCATCCAAGGGGCGGATATACGGTCTGACACAGTACGCATAACAAGAGGGGCGTGTTGGTCAAGCAGCTGACGCAAGCATGTGTTGTAAGTACATATAGGATCAGATGAATTGGACTGACAGGCTGACTCAAGTGCTGTATGAACATCACTCTTGAAAACATGCTTCTCAATAGCCTTAAGATTGCGTGAAGCGATTTTCTTTGTTGCTTTGCCTGGTTTTCTAAGAGACAGTTCAAAGGAGATGACAAAATGATCAGATAACAGCATGTCACGAACAGATAAATCAACTACATCAGAAACACAGTTTGTGATTAGCCAATCTAAAGTATGGCCTTTGCGTTGAGTAGGTACATTGATCATTTGTTGCAGACTAAAATTTTCAAAAACGGCATTTAAAGCAACAGTACAACGATCAGAGGGATTATCAAAATGGACATTTATATCACCAACAACAAACAGCCTTTCGTAGGTATTGTACGATTCGAGCAGGTCAGGGAACTGGTCCAAGAACATTGATATCTTGAGTTTGTTTTTGACACTAGGCGGGGGACGGTACACACAAAGAAACACAGAGGTCTGACCATCAAAGTCCAGGTGGACCTCACACACCTCAAAAGCTGTAAAAGGAAAGTCTTTGGATGGAGAAGAAATGTGTTTTTTAAGACTGTTTCTGTATATCACAGCAATGCCACCTCCAGCTCTGTCCTGCCGTGGATAAGAAATCAAAGTGAAGCCGGGTGGTGTAACAGCCGCAATGTCTGCTTCATTCCCCTGTGGCCGAAACCATGTTTCAGTCAGAAAAACCAAATATACATATACACATACAGAGAGACAAACACGCAAACACACAGACACATACATATACATACACAAACATATATACACATGTATACACACATATACATATTATACACATACACATGTACGCATGTACATCTATATGTTTAACTGAAACATATAAAGAGATATAGATACATTGGCATTTTAAGAAGAAAATTAAGTGAAGCGTCGTCCTAAATTCTGTTTCAGTATTCATATCTGTGTTTGCAGCATATTACCGGTAATAATGTAATCTGTTACGTGGGGTTTAGGTTATTTCAGTTCGTCGACCGTTCTGGTTTATCTATCTACCTATCTATCTATGTAATCTATCTGTCTGTCTATCTATATGTATCTCTATCTATATATATGTGTGTATATATATATATATATATGTACATATGTGTGTATATACATACACACACACACACACACATATATATATATATATATATACATATATATATACATATATATATATACATGTATATCATTCATTCATTCATTTTGACAAAAGTGCAAATACAAACGTATCAACAAATGTATGACATTAACAACAAAGCGTTGCTGCAATTACCACGAATTGTTTGAAATTTTACTTATCTGAAAAACAAATTCTATATTTACATAAAAATATGTGCATTTGAATCACAGATTCCCCCGTTGATCGATGATGGTAGGATATTTAGGACACTGGTCTCATGTCGCCTGTTATGTCTTCATAAGGGATACAACACAGATCCTGTAGGCACATATTCTTGTATTGGTGTTGCTTCCGCCAGTCCTTCTGCTGTTCTACAGCACCTGTTGTGCGTTTTTCAAATGTGAACTGTGCTCTGTGTGAGCTTCTGTCGGCCTCTTACTCTGTTGATGGCAATGTCTTCCCATTTGGTGGTGTTCATGCCACAGCTGATGAGGCTGACCTTCAGCGCATCGTTTTAGTGGTCTTCCCTGGTCACGGTATCCTTGCTTCAGCTCGTCATACATAAGTGTCTCTGGGATGTGGCTGTGCTCTAAACAGACGACGTATCCTGTCCACTGAAACTGGCGTTTGATCAGTAGAAAGTCTTTGCGAGCCATACTTCTTGAGAACTTAAAAGTTGGACACTCGATTTTGCCACGTGATATCGCAGATCTTGCACAGAAGCCGTGGTGGAACTGTTTTAGTTGTTGAATTTGCTGTCGGTACGTAGACACGGTCTCGCACCATGTACAACAGAGCGTACAAGACTATGGCTCTGTACGCAGCAATCTTTGTCGTGAGCCTACTGCCATGGTCTTGCTGCATTCCCTTGGTCAACCTTCCAAATGCAGAACTAGCCTTGAAGATACACAGCTCTACCTCAGCATCAAAATGTCCATACCTCAGCATCAAAATGTCCATGGCTGCTCACTATACTGCACAAGTAGCAGACTTTGTCTACTGTCTTGATCTACTAAATGTTCATGACAATCGGAGATTCTGATGCACCAGACGCCTCAGATGATATTGACTGAAACTTGGTCTCTGTCTTGCTGAGATACTTGTAAGACTGCAGCGTTTTCAGACCGCAGCAAATTGGTAAGTGAGGCGCTGGATGTCTGCCTGCAAGTGTGCAGATAGTGTGCAGTCAGAGCAACTACTGTATGATGGCGTTGATCACTTTAGTTTTGGCTTGGAGTTTCCACAGACTGATTATTTTTCCATCGGATCGGAATTTGATGTAACATCTCTGCTCTGATATATCAAATGATGTAACATCTCTGCTCTGATATATCAATCAGCATTGCTAAAACGCTGATGGAGAAGAGCATGAGTGATAGAATACATCCCTGTTTCACTCCGTTCTGCAACGTGAAGGACTCGAATACCTCTCCATTCTCTTGCACCCTGGTCAGTATGCCATTATGGAAGGATGCGATTAGCGACACAAGCTTCTGAGGGTAACCAAACTTTCTTAGAATCTCCCACGAGTCCTTTCAGTTTATGGTGTCACATGCTTTTTTCAACTCTGCAAACATTATG
>CM060311.1:42242691-42257691 GCA_030674185.1 Monoplex corrugatus
GTGTGGGTGAAACAAGCTGCAGACATGCATCGAAGAAAAAAAAAGGAACGCAGTAAAAAAAAAAAAAGGAAAAAAAAAAACTAAAACGGAAACAGAGATACCTAGACAGACACCAATTGCTTGTACACAGCTGTTTCACTGGATACACTTTGCCTACCTTGTAACTGTCCACGACTTATCATCATATAATTTGCAGTGAGACCTAAAGATATCCAACCTTGACTATTCAAATATGTATGCTTTTCCATAAAAAGGTTAATGATGGCGGATTCCATAATTCTATCAACAAACCCAGCGCTCTGGTTAGGTCTAGAGATTTTGGTTGCGTACAGACTCTGGGCTGTACCTTTCAAAACAAATCTTACTCATCCTACAGTCGAAATGTCACTAAAACCATCCATGTATGTACATACGTTTCCCTACCCAAGGCAGCAGGACAGAAAATCATTACTAATTACTGTAGCTTCTTCTGCTTTTCTTGCTGGCTTACGTATTCATTAGCGCTGCTTGCAGTTGGTTTCTGGAGAGCAAAATTAATTGGAAGGGAATTTTCGTTAGAGAAGAGAGTATTCCATGTGTTGACTCTTTCACTTCTCTTCCCTACCTACTAGCTTTCTGCAGGAAGCTGGTGGATATAGTGAGGGAGTGGAGTGGTTAAACAGCACTGTGCTTCGATCGAGTCACCATGCTCTTGCATTCTGCGTCATTGATGAAATACCATTGCGTCACAGGGGTAAAAAAAACAGTAGTCAAGCCATTCTAAAAAAAAGTCTTTCTTTTTATACAAAACTTCATGACAAAACATCCAGATTTCTGGAGCCCATTGTGACCTTTGAAAATCACAATGCTTAAGTTGAAGTCGATGGCAACTGCAGACTGTCGAAACAATGATAACTGTGCAAATTTTCAGAAGCTCTTGAGAAAATGTTCTCTGTACATCTTCCTTGAAACTATTGATATTAAGCGGGGTTTTTTGTTTTGTTTGTTTGTTTGTTTGTTTGTTTGTTTGTTTGTTTTTGGTTTGTTTTGTTTGTTTGTTTGTTTGTTTTGTGTTTGGTTTTGTTTTTTGTTTTTGTTTTTGTTTTTTGTCCGTGTGACTGACCTTGACACCTTGTTCTGCAAACTTACACAGTCGCCATTCCTGAAAGCTGTACACTTTTAACCAAACTTTGATTAAGATCCAGTCAAAGATAAATGAGAAATTTGATTTTTTTAAAACATTTTAGTCACACGAACATGCACACACACACACACACACACACACACACACAACGCACCACACACACACA
Organism: Monoplex corrugatus; assembly: GCA_030674185.1. Classification (NCBI taxonomy): domain Eukaryota; kingdom Metazoa; phylum Mollusca; class Gastropoda; order Littorinimorpha; family Ranellidae; genus Monoplex; species Monoplex corrugatus. The sequence continues at coordinate 42,243,981 of CM060311.1, forward strand.
ACACGCTCACCCACCATACACACACACACACACACAACCACACACCTCACACACACAACACACACACACACACACACACACACCACACCACACAACACACAACCCCACATTCATCTCAGGTAATATGAAAATAATCTTCTTTTTCTGAGAAACCACAAAAAACAAGAAGGTTGAAAAATCAGATACTCTGGGGTCGTAATTAGTATAATCATTGTCAAGCTTAATCACTCGCTGTAAATGGTAGCATTTCAATCTTACCTCATGTGAAATATTGTCACACAGCCGAACATCAAACTGTCGTATCATGTCAAAAAAGGTACGCTAATGTCCATGAGAAATGATACTGCTGTAGACAACTCCACAATAATACTGTCCTGTGTGAGGTCAAAACGAATGATATGTGGTTAGAGAATGCTAAACCAGAGATTCAAAATTGAACAATGTAATGCCAAAATAAACTTTCACTCGTCCATTTTAATGCTCAGTGGAACAACTCTATGCCAATGTTCTCCACGTAGAAAACAGATTTTCTTCATGACATTTTTGAATATTGATGTACATAATAAAACTATTATTGATTGGAATATTGTCTTATATGTTTTATAAGTTATAGGTTGTTTTTACGTGAACAGTATTTGTCATATATGTATTAATTGGTATCAGTTCTGTTAACACATTGTTCGTTGATGCTTGATTATCGTTCAGCAAGATGTGGTTTGTGAAATGGGTTCATAGGGGAAATGTTAACATGTACTTAAATCATATGTTTATTTTTAAACTTCCATTGTATAGAGTATCATTACGTATATTCTGTATGCTATGCGGAGTTCATGTGTCAACATTGTCTTTTCACATGTGTAAAAAATTTTGTTGTATTTTTCGTTGCCACATTGTGTGTTAGATGTCCGTTTGCTGTGAAACAAAAGATGACCAAAAAATAAATCAAAAAAAGGTCTTGAATCCCACATAAGAAGACCTACTCGAGACGGTGAGGACCAGTTGACCTACTTATCCGTCAAATTGACTGGAGAGTCTATCATCATCACCATGCTGAAAATGTGACTGGCTTTTCAAGACAGAGACACTGATAAGTGTGTCGAACAATTGATAACCTGTCGGATAGAGCGTCTTTTCAAAGGTTGTTTTTTTTTTCCAATCTGATGTCGTATAGAGCGTCTTTTCAAAGTTTTTTTTTCAAATCTGATGTCGTATAGAGCGTCTTTTATAATAAATTTTTCAAATCTGAAATCGGATAGAGCGTCTTTTCAATTTTTTTATTCAGATCTAATGTCGTATAGAGCGTCTTTTCAAAGTTTGTTGGTGGTTTTTTTTTTCAAATCTAATGTCGAATAGAGCGTCTTTTCAAAGTTTATTTTTTCAAATATAATGTCGGATACAGCGTCTTTTCAAAGTTTATTTTTTCAAATCTAGCTTTATTTCGTTGACTGAAAACTTACAAAAGGACAGAGGGGGGAGGGAGGTGGGGAAAAGAGGGAGAGAAGAGTAGGAAGAGAAGGACTCTGTCTTAAGGGAATGAATACTGTTTCGATATTCGTGCAATAATAGATTCTGTCTGATTTCTAAAAAGAAGACTATGATGAAACACGTTTTGCACCATAAAGACAAAACGAATTTGTTTTATGGGAGGAAAAGGAACAAGAAAGAAGGCTGTTCGAAATTGAAAAAAAAACTTTATCAGATTCTGTCTGATTGACAAACCGAAGTTCGTTTCGAGATTTTTTTGTCAATCAAGAATTGATTTCTAAAATGGAAGGCTTTAATGAAAGGAAGAAACCGGAATGGGGAGAGAAAGAAAGAGTAAGAGAGAGACAGACAGACAGACAGACAGAGACATAGACAGACAGCAGACAGACAGGATAGACAGACAGGCAGACAGGCAGACAGGAGACAGGCAGACAGACAGGCAGACAGACAGGCAGACAGAAGAAGACAGGCAGGCAGACAGGCAGACAGGCACAGGCAACAGATAGACAGGCAGACAGGCAGACAGACACAGACAGAGAGACAGAGGGGAGAGACAGACAGACAAAGAGAGAAAGGATGGGTCAGACAGAGAGAAAGAATGTGACTTGACAGACACATATCGTTTTGTAGTTGGATACATTAAATTAGTCTGAGCAGCAACTTCAAGGCGATTTTCAAAGACATTTTTACACCATCAAGCATCTATTTATTAATTACACTGTGAAGTACGGGAAGCTATTTTTGTTGATAGTGTGAAGGCCATATCGACCACTAGACACCAATTCAAGCCCCGTAAAGTTTGTTTGAATGACAAATTGAAGGTTATGCCAAAGGCTTTCTTTTTTCTTAATAGAAACACGCACTGATTTAGTAACTGAAAAACCAAAGAGACATTTTGACGTTTTATTGGCAATGAAATCAATAACATGTTGTGGCTCTTATGTCAAGGGGTACAAATGCTCTTATGTCAAGGGGTACAAAAGCTCTTATGCCAAAGTGTACAAATGCTCTTAAGTCAAGGGTACAAATGCTCTTATGTCAAGGTGTACAAAGCTTTTATGCCAAGGGGTACAAATGCTCTTATGTCAAGGAGTACAAATGCTCTCATACCAAGGGCTACAAATGCTCTTATGTCAACGGGTATAAATGCTCTTATGTCAAGGGTACAAATGTTCTTATGCCAAGGAGTACAAATGCTCTTATCTCAAAGGTACAAATGCTCTTATGCCTAAGGGTACAAATGCTCTTATGCCTAAGGGTACAAATGCTCTTATGTCAAGGAGTACAAATGTTCTTATGTCAAGGAATACAAATGCTCTTATGTCAACGGGTACAAATGCTCTTATGTCAAGGAGTACAAATGCTCTTATGCCAAGGGGTACAATGCTCTTATGTCAAGGGGTATAAATGATCTTATGTCAAAGAGTACAAATGCTCTTATGTCAAAGGGTACAAATGCTCTTATGCCTAAGGGTACAAATGCTCTTATGTCAATGGTACAAACCCTCTTATGTCAAGGGGTACAAATGCTCTTATGTCAAGGGTACAAATGCTCTTATGTCAAGGAGTATAAATGCTCTTATGCCAAGGGGTACAATGCTCTTATGTCAAGGGGTATAAATGATGTTATGTCAAAGAGTACAAATGCTCTTATGTCAAAGGGTACAAATGCTCTTATGCCTAAGGGTACAAATGCTCTTATGTCAATGGTACAAACCCTCTTATGTCAAGGGGTACAAATGCTCTTTTGTCAATGGGTACAAATGCTCTATGCCAAAGGGTACAAATGCTCTATGTCAAAGTGTACAAATGCTCTATGCCAAAGGGTACAAATGCTCTATGTCAAAGGGTACAAATGCTCTTTTGTCAAGGGTACAAATGCTCTTATGTCATCAGGTACAAATGCTCTTATGTCATCAGGTACAAATGCTCTTATGTCAAGGGTACAAATGCTCTTATGTCAAGGGTACAAATGCTCTTATGTTATCAGGTACAAATGCCTCTTATGTCAAGGGTACAAATGCTCTTATGTCATCAGGTACAAATGCTCTTATGTCAAGGGTACAAATGCTCTTATGTCAAGGAGTATAAATGCTCTTATGCCAAGGGTACAATGCTCTTATGTCAGGGGTATAAATGATGTTATGTCAAAGAGTACAAATGCTCTTATGTCAAAGGGTACAAATGCTCTTATGCCTAAGGGTACAAATGCTCTTATGTCAATGGTACAAACCCTCTTATGTCAAGGGGTACAAATGCTCTTTTGTCAATGGGTACAAATGCTCTATGCCAAAGGGTACAAATGCTCTATGTCAAAGTGTACAAATGCTCTATGCCAAAGGGTACAAATGCTCTATGTCAAAGGGTACAAATGCTCTTTTGTCAAGGGTACAAATGCTCTTATGTCATCAGGTACAAATGCTCTTATGTCATCAGGTACAAATGCTCTTATGTCAAGGGTACAAATGCTCTTATGTCAAGGGTACAAATGCTCTTATGTTATCAGGTACAAATGCCTCTTATGTCAAGGGTACAAATGCTCTTATGTCATCAGGTACAAATGCTCTTATGTCAAGGGTACAAATGTTCTTATGTCAGGGGTACACACGCTCTTATGTCAAGGGGTACAAATGCTCTTATGTCAAGGGGTACAAACTATTGTATAAGAGTGTTGCAAGAAACTCTGGGGAGAGCCTGACGGCAGAAGGTCCTCAGAGGAAAACCCCAGTTTAACAAGTGTATTGACCCTTAATTTCTCACACAGGGCCCTAAAATTTCTATTTTATAACGTCTTAGGCCGGGCCTCATCTAGATCTGCTGTCGCCTTTTTTTCAACAGATTCGAACCTATGCATCCAAGGTGGTAAGGTGTCTCAAGACCAAGCCACCGATGTGATAAATATCTTACCACTAAGCTTCTGGGCACCAGCAACATATAGGGGAATTTTTTATACCTTCTGAAGTTCACTTTTGTTCCTCCTTGACCAGTTTCAGCTGGAACTCTTTTCACCTCCTTCAGCCATTGCCAGTAAGGCTCTAGTCCCATCTTTCCCAGAAAATGTGAGCTGTCTCATGAGGTCATGGGTCTATATGCCTGTCAACACCCCTCGCTCCAATTTCTATAGCGAGGACTTTGGCTTACAAGCCGGATTTCCTCAACTTGCTGGCTACACTGGCATAACAATGACACAGCAAGCGGAAAAAATCAGCTCAGTGCAACATAAAACAATACAAACAATACACTCCATCTTATACTGTGTATTTTCGTTGACGCCCATTATATTGTACTTTCATAAATACATTAATGTCGAGAGTAGTTGGAAGGAAACTTTAAAGTTTTAAAAGGGATAATACAATGAAGTGACCATCTAACGACTGATCCACACAATATTATTTGTGTCAAATTTTCAGTACGTTACTTCTATATTTACTACACGGTCTTGACCAACATGTGCGATATATTCACGTGGAATCCTGCTGGGAGTTTGGAATTTTTGTTTTCGTAGATTATTTGTCACAGCAACATGTTCTGCAAGAAACACAGTAACCTCTGCATTGTCTATTGAAAGAATGCTTAAGATATCGTAGCGACTTCCTGTGATCTAAGAGGTATTTTCTCTTCGTTGTTTTTAGTAACAGGAAGCGAGAGTTATGTCCCTTTAATGACTTTTTGGTCACCGTGTGTTTTTGAAATACATGGTAGAAATTGTTAAAAAGAAAATCCCAGACGCTGCGTTTCAGTTTGTGTTTTTCTTTAGAGTTGTGTGCAGCTAATTTTTGCAACTCTGCAATATCATGTCTTGTTTCTAAGGGGAGTTTGGACAGTTTGCATTTGTTTCAAACTGATTCGCATTTTGTACAGTGGAAAAGAAAATGATCTTCGTCTTCTAAGACATATGGCCAATTGGAAAAGCGTTACAGAAGAAACAGAAAAGAGGACAAGGAAGGGAAGGAGGGTAGATGTCTTGAAAGATTCAACGCCTTTCCGAGATTTCGACCCTCATAAATTTTGCGTCAGTAAATGAAGACGTTTTACACCCACAAACTCAGGTTTATGGATTGGAAAATCAGTAAGAATGGATTGGACAGGAAACGGCTAAAGGTCATTTCGTAATGTGGGCAAATAATTTCTTCTTGATTGACAATCTGAGAGCCATTTCAGAAGTCATTTAGACAATCCAGCATCATCTCCCGGATAAAATGAAAGTCGTTTTGAGAGATTTATACAGTCAAACCTTCACAAACTGACTGCAGAATTGGGGGAGGGGGATGTTAAGATTTAGGGGGATAGGAGAGGTAAAGCTAAGAAGGTCTTCGACCAAGTGTGCGCTGAAAAACTGAAGTTTGCTTCCAACTTCTTTGGTAATTAGCTCTGACTCATCGATTGAGAAACTAAGGAACATTTTGAAAGGTTTACCAGGAGGTGTTTTTTTTCAAAACTATTTTAAGGCTATAATGCGCTTCCTAAAGGAACGTAATTTTACTTTGTATGGGCATGATTCATTTTCAATATCTCGAGTATTCTGCAGGGTTACCACAGCAGCGGACAGGGGGCAAGAAACATTGAAAAAGCAACAACTTTTGCGGATATCCAAACACCATAATCAACAACACCATCTGGAAAAAAGCAAAAGATGCAGTTTTCTTGTGAGGATATTTATTTTTAGTGGAATCTACAAAAAGCAGCAGATTTTGTCGGCGAAGGTAAAGTAACTGAGGGAGAGGAGTGGTAACTGTCCTCAAAACGACCAAAGAGCAGTGAGGCCAAATGCTTTATACATGGGGTTTTAGGGAGGGTTTAACAACCTTATTCCCCCATTTAACCTACATTCGACAACCCCCTCGCCCTCCACTCCTCATCTCGAAAACAAAAATAAAAACAAAAAATATTGGCAGAGATATAAAACGAGGAAAGTGCAAAACACAGCAGATGACGCAACTCTAACAATTCCAAATATAAAGAAACAAAAGGGAAGCAAAACAAAAAGTTCAATAAAAAGAAAGATTTAAAGGAGAATAAAAGAAGATGAAAGAAAAAAGGAATAAAAGAATCTGGATCACTGATTCAAAGAAATGGGAAAGGAGAGAAACTAAAGTAAAGCAACAACAAAAAAAGAAGAAAAAGAAGAAATTCAAAAGAAAGAAAGAAGAAGGGGAAAACACAGAGAAACGAGGTCAAAGAAAATGACAAGCTAACAGAAAGAGGAACACAGAGGACAGAAAAAAGAGATAAAGAAACTAACAGAAAGCACAAGGACCAGTTCAAAACAAAGAAATAAAACAGCAAATAAAGAAACTAAAACAATGCAAGATTCTTAAGAGCACATGAGCGAGTACAGCGTCCAAGCGCCACTTTCTATCAAAAAAGCGTAATGTGATGTTTGTTCTGGAAAAGAAGCAAACACAGAAAACAAACAAACAAATACAGATATATATATACATATATATATATATATATATATATATATATATATATATATATGTTGTGTGTGTGTGTGTGTGTGTGTGTGTGTGTGTGTGTGTGTGTGTGTGTGTGTGTGTGTGTGTGTGTGTGTGTGTGTGTGTGTGTGTGTGTATCATAACCATGGTCAGCTTTTATTTTATGTTTGTTCTGGAAAAGAGGCAAACACAGAAAACAAAACAAATACAAATACATGTGTATATATGTGTGTGTGTGTGTGTGTATATATATATATATATATATAATATATATATATAATATATGTATGTATATATATATACATATATATATATAGATAGATATATATATATATATAATTATGGTCAGCTAAGTGTTTTGTTTTTGTTTTATTTATTTGTTTGTTTGTTTGTTTACTTGTTCTTCCTGTTCAGCAAGTAAAAAAGTTCGATATCAGACGCTATTTAAACGTCAAAGAGAAAGGTAGTGTTTATTTGGCTGCTTGCTTGGTTTTTGCTTCTTTCTTTCTTTCTTTCTTTCTTTCTTTCTTTTTTTCTTTCTTTCTTTCTTTCTTTGTGTGTTTGTTTGCTTGCTTGTGCTTGTTTGTCTGGCTTTGGTTTTCCTCTTTCTATTGCATTAGGGTTTCTTCTTCTTTTCGTTTTCTTCTTCTCCTCCTCGTCCTCTTCCATTTCCTCCTCCTCTTCCCTCTTCTTCTTCTTCTGTTGCCTCTCCTTTTATCCCCTTCTCTCTCGTCTCCTTCTCTTCTATCTCCTTCTCTTCCATCTTCTTCTCTTTCATCTCCTTCTCTTTCATCTCCTTCTCTTCCATCTCCTTCTCTTTCATCTCCTTCTCTTCCATCTTCTTCTCTTTCATCTCCTTCTCTTTCCCATCTCTTTCTCTTCCATCTCCTTCTCTTCCATCTCTTCATTCTCCATCCTCTTCTCTCATCTTCCTTCTTTCCATCTCCTTCTCTTCCATCTCCTTCTCTTCCATTTCCTTCTCTTTCAGCTCCTTCTCTCCCATCTTCTCTTCATCTCCTTTTCTCCCATCTCCTTCTCTTCCATCTCCTTCTCTTCCATCTCCTTCTTTATCAGCTCCTTGTCTCCCATCTCCTTCTCTTCCATCTCCTTCTCTTCCATCTCCTTCTCTCTCCATCTCCTTCTCTTCCATCTCCTTCTCTTCCATCTCCTTCTCTTCATCTCTTCTCTTCCATCTCCTTCTCTTCATCTCCTTCTATTCCATCTCTTCTCTTCCCACTCCTTCTCTTTCAGCTCCTCTCTCTCCTCTATCTCTTTCTCTTCATCTCCTCTTCCATCTCCTTCTCTTCCATCTCCTTCTCTTCCATCTCCTTCCTTCATCCCTCTCTTCCATCTCTTCTCTTATCTCTTCTCTTCCATCTCCTTCTCTTCCATCTCCTTCTCTTCCCACTCTCTTTCTCCTTCCTTCATCCTCCTTCCTTCTCTTCATCTCCTCTTCCATCTCCTTCTCTTCCATCTCCTTCTCTTCCATCTCCTTCTCTTCCATCTCCTTCTCATTCCTTCCTCTCCTTCTTCTTCCTCTCCTTTTCTCTTCCACCTCCTTCTTCCCCTCTTATCTCCTCTCTTCCATCTCCTTCTCTTCCATCTCCTTCTCTTCCATCTCCTTCTCTTTTCCCATCTTCCTTCTTCATCTCCGTTCTCATTTTCTTCCATCTCCTTCTCTTCCATCTCCTTTCTCTCTCCATCTTCCTTCTTCCATCTCCTATCTCCTCTTCCTTCTTTCCATCTCCTTCTCTCCCATCTCTTTCTCTTTCCACCTCCTTCTTCTCTATCTCCTTTCTATCTCCTTCTCTTCCATCTCCTTCTCTTCCATCTCTTTCTCTTCCATCTCCTTATCTTTCAACTCCTCTTCTATCTCCTTCTCTTCCATCTCCTTCTTTTTTCAGCTCCTCTTCCTTCTCATTCTCTTCCATCTCCTTTACCTCCATCTCCTTCTCTTCCATCTCGTTCTCTTCCATCTCCTTTCTCTTCCATCTCTTTCTCTTCCATCTCCTTCTCTTCTGTCTCCTTCTCTTCTATCTCCTTCTCTTCCATCTCCTTTTCTCCCATCTCCTTCTCTTCCATCTCCTTCTGTTCCATCTCCTTCTGTTCCATCTCCTTTTATTCGATCTACTTCTCTTCCATCTCATTCTCTTCCATCTCCTTTACTTCCATCTCCTTCTCTTCCATCTCGTTCTCTTCCATCTCCTTTCTCTTCCATCTCTTTCTCTTCCATCTCCTTTTATTCTGTCTCCTTCTCTTCTATCTCCTTCTCTTCTGTCTCCTTCTCTTCTATCTCCTTCTCTTTCATCTCCTTCTCTTCCATCTCCTACTATTCCATCTCCGTCTCTTCCATCTCCTTCTCTTCCATCTCATTCTCTTCCATCTCCTTCTCTTCCGTCTCTTTGTCTTCCATATCCTTCTCTCCCATCTCCTTCTCTCCCATCTCCTTCTCTCCCATCTCTTTCTCTTCCATCTCCTTCTCTCCCATCTCCTTCTCTTCCATTTCTTTCTATTCCATCTCCTTCTCTTCCATCTCCTTCTATTCCATCTCCTACTATTCCATCTCCTTCTCTTTCATCTCCTCTTCCATCTCCTTCTCTTCCTTCTCCTTCTCTTCCATCTCCTTCTCTCCCATCTCCTTCTCTTCCATCTCCTTCTCTTCCATCTCCTTCTATTCCATCTCCTTCTATTCCATCTCCTTCTCTTCCATCTCCTTCTCTTTCATCTCCTTCTCTTCCACCTCCTTCTTCATCCGCCTCCTCTTCGTCTGCCTCCTCCTCTTTCAACTTCTTCTCTTTCGTTTCCTTTCTTTTCCTTCTCCTCCTCTTGTGTCTCCTACCCTTCCACCTTCCCTTCTCCCAACGTTTAACCTCTTTCATTTCATGCTCTTGTACCTCCTTTTCTTCCATCTCCTCCTCTTCCATCCCGCTCCCTTTCGTTTCCTCATCTTTTACCTCATTCTCTTCCACCGTACCTCTCTTCCATCCCCTTATGTTCGACCTCCTCGTCCACCTTACCTTCTTCTTCCACCTTCACCTCTTCCACTTCCACCTCTTCCACCTTCCCCTCGTTCACTTCCTCCTTCCTCCTTTCCCCACCAGTTTCTCTTCCTTCTCTTCCACCTCCTCTTTTCCCATCTTCTTCATCTGCCACATCTTCCTTCGGCCATCTCTTCCATCTTTCGCCTCCTGCTTCCAACCTCCTCTTCGTCTGTCTCCTACGTCTACCACCTCCTCTGTTCACCTCTTTTTCATCCAGTTCCTCTTGGCCCACCTCATCCTCCATCTCTTCTTCTTCCTACTCTTCCTTACATTTCGTTTTCCGTCTCTTTATAAACGACGTGTGCATTTCATCGCCTACTTGTCGCTACGTAACAGTTTGGACGCATCTCTGTGAATGTGTGTACTTGTGCGTGTGTGTCCCTGCGTAATGAGTTGTTGCTGCTGTTGCTACTGCTGTTGCTGTTGCTGCTGCTGCTGCTGCTAATGCTGCTGATGCTGCTGATGCTGCTTTTGTTGTGATTCTCATTATTGTTGTTGTACTCCATTATCCCCTTTTAAACTATCAGTGACAAAACACCTTGAACGATGAGTCCATTTTTGTATACAAGATACAAGATACAAGAATTTTATTTAGCCCAAAGCATCACAATGGGAAATTGTTTTGGCATTCGCATTAAAATACATATAGGCACAAGAACGCATAAACAAATGTACACACATACTCTTACTCTCTCTCACTCTCTCTTTCACCCCTCTCTCACCCTCTTCCTTCCCTCATCTCTCTCCCCCTCCCTCTTTGTCGAAACAATATCAAAGATAATGACTAAATCTAAATATGTACGGTTAAAAAAGCACATCATAAGAGTCAGATGCCTTGGTCAGGACTTTTAACAAAAGGGCAATACTCATTGAAAAACAACTTTGGTAGGTATAGAAAAAATTTGATTAAAGATGCAACGCGATATGCACATTAAAATCAAAATGAGTTAAATACAATAAAATGAGTATGTAGACTAAGAGGACAAGGTTAAACAACGCTTTTCAATTTCTCTCTCTCTCTCTTCTCTCTCTCTCTCTCTCTCTCTCTCTCTCTCTCTCTCTCTCTCTCTCTCTTCCCACCCTATCCTCCTCCTGTTCCACCTCCCAAGCTAAACAGACATTAGAATGGACCATAAACCACTGTCTTCCGCTACTGAAGGCGACAAGGTGGCGATAACTCTGGTGTGTGTAACACATGGAGATGACAGTTTTGTACCGGTCGACAGGTTGACCCGACAGAGGACAGTTCAGCCTCAACAAACCCGATAGTAGCCGCTGACGGACTTCTGTGTTGACCATGCATAATGCAACATTGATAGAATCTTCCTCACTGCAGGTGAAGGTACAGGGAGAAGAGTGGCAGAATGGTTCAGACGTTCGCCTGCCCTTAGCTAAATTCGAGGTTCCAGGGTTCGCTCCCGGTAGAGGCTTTGACTTTTCTCCTCAATTTGACCGGAAAATTGAACTGAAGTTGTAGTCCTTCCGAAGGGGACGCAAAAACGAGTCGGACCCGTGCGCCTTTCGGCTGCCCAAGCTAAAAATCGTGAAGAGCAGGATATTGCCCTGCTGCCTTGGTAAAAAACATTGGAGAGATAGGTTGGTTTCCCAGGTCCCACCCCTTGAACACCAGTTAGCCTTCTTGCCTTACTGAAGTCTTGGTTAAAAAAATGTGAATATAAATATGAAATTGAAAGGAGGGAGAGGGGATAGGCGCCGCCCTTGTGATGCTGGCCCCGAGAAAAGTTGAGGTCTCTGCCACTTCACTCCCCTACAACCCCAGGATTGTGGAACTATCTAGGTACGACCTCAGGACCTGGCCAGCTCATGGATTTGTGTGCAGGCTTAATGCTTGTGCCGTGATCATTCTGGGTCTTCTCCATCACATGGCACCTGTGACGTTAGTGCATATGAAATTTATTCCGAGCGCGGAGACATCATCTTAAGAAACTAAAACTGAAACTGAAACTCTGAGCCGGACAACAGGTTTTCACGACAGAGGAAAGTTTGAAATGATACAGCCAGGTACGAATGATCGAGGGACTTTTCTGCTGGCCATGTATTATGCTGCATTGATTTGAAGCTAGGTTCCTTACTGCTGTTTTGTGGTGGACGACAACAGTTTTACAGGAGGTACAAGCACTTGATAATAGAGGTTTTTTTTAGGATCATTGCACTCAGGGAGGTTACCTTTGTGCTCATTTTTTTGTTTTCGTCCCATTTTCTACGCTACAGTAATGGCCACAGAAGCTGAAACAGTTTTATTATGCGATGATGATGATGTCGATGTAGATGATAATCACAATGCTATGGAGTTCCATCTAGGATTGAGACTGCGTGACAGGGTTGTACTCTACACTTACTATCATAATGTATCCTGGTGTCAACTAGGCCCGAGAGATACAGACACCTGCGGTGTTAGTCAGAAAATTTGAGCAACACCCTCAATGACGCATCCGCGAAATGGATGAGACTCGACTGTGTGGTTCCAGTCTTCCCAATGAGCCCATAGCACACCCAACTCTGGGTAGGAGCCAGTTAGAGCCGAAAAATCCCACAATGAATTTCTGAAGATACTGATGGGGATTCGAACCCACAACCTTCCAGTCGGATGTCCGTTGCGTTAAACACTACACCATGACGACTGGTAGATGATAATGTAATAGAGATTTGTTTTGGTCATATATCACGCAGCGCTGATAAGCAGAGAGCAATTCTGTGCTGGACAAGAGCTTTACGCGACAGAGGAAAGTTTAGTCTGAATAATCAGGAACACCATTGATAAAGAAGATTAGGAAAAGATAAGCATCAATTTACAAGCCATTTTATGAGGAAAGGGGAATTATAGCACTTGGTCACAAAAGGAAAGCTGAAGGGAAAGAGAGCACCAGGTAGACCCAGGGAGAAAATATTGGACAGACGTGCAGAGTGGCTAAAGACAGAGAGGGTGGAAGATGTACTTGCAGCGACAAGGGATAGATTCGTATGGAGGGCCATGACAGCCAACGTCATGCAGTAAGTCACATGATTATGATGACACGTGACAATAAGTGTAAGTGATCCTACCTACGAGTAGATGTATAGTACCACCAGTGACCTTAAAGATAATTGATCAAAGGACGCAAGTACAAATAGGGTATGTATGATGCTTCAGTTTCAGTTTCAGTTTCTCAAGTTGACGTCTATGCGCTAGGATCGAATTCCATGTGCACAAACGTCACAGGTGCCACGTGCATGGTGACTGTGGCACATGCTTTAAGCCTGCACCTAAACCCATGAGCTGGCCAGGTCCTGAGGCCCTACCTAGACTGTGTTTTATCTAGTCTGTATTTTATACTCGTATTTCATCAACCTAACTAAAAATTGTATGATGTCCTCTATGCCAATAGTATAACGGGCATTGAGAACATAACTATAGATAGGGGATGTATGGTGTCCTCTATGTCAATACCATGACGGTCTGTAAGAACGTAAGTATAGATAGGGGATGTATGGTGTCCTCTATGTCAATACCATGACGGTCTGTAAGAACGTAAGTATAGATAGGGGATGTATGGTGTCCTCTATGTCAATACCATGACGGTCTGTAAGAACGTAAGTATAGATAGGGGATGTATGGTGTCCTCTATGCCAATACCATGACGGTCTGTAAGAACGTAAGTATAGATAGTGGATGTATGGTGTCCTCTATGCCAATACCATGACGGTCTGTAAGAACGTAAGTATAGATAGGGGATGTATGGTGTCCTC
>CM060311.1:42272691-42275191 GCA_030674185.1 Monoplex corrugatus
ACGCACCTATCTTGTGTTTAACTCTCGAAATGGCCTTTGTTCTCTCACTCAGCAAACTCTTTCTCTCCAACCTCCCGTTCCCCTCGTATTATTTTCCCAATCTTTAATGTATGAACAAAGTTTTAAAGGCCTTGAGTTCAAGAAGGCCATCAGTATGTCAGTTAAATACAGTTTATAACCAAGTCTTGAAACGACCTTTGCGTTTTCAGCGTACTCTCTTTTTTACAAAATCCCTTTCGCCCAAGTATAACGCTTTGATGGTGTAAAATATTGCATTTGGTGCGTCAGTCAGATAACATTTCTTTGTGTTTACGTCTGGAAATTAGCCACACTCTTTGAACCCGAAGTCGCTCTCCGCCTAATGTCTAATACTTCAACCAAAAACTGAAGACAAGATGGCGAAAAACGTCTTCGGAAAATGTCTTCTATTTGTCAGTCAGACGGAATTTATTGATGTCTAAGTCGTGAAACACCGTCCATTTTACTCAAAGTGCCTTTCCTCTACACTCCAGTCCTAACCATTCAGTCAGAAAATCAACTCTAAATAGCGTGAAACGTCTTTCAAATTGCCGCTGATTTTGCCAATCAGATGATTTAGAAATACAGCTATGAAGCAAGATCTGTTGACCTTCCTTGCGAACTGATGATGGACGGAGACGAAGAGGAAGACATTAAAAACACTGGACTGACAATAATAGAGAAAGGACAGAGAAGCCACATTCGCAGAAACCCAGGCTTTAACATACAACCAACAGAGCTGGAAGATTCTGGTGAATAATTCTTTAGTGTGGCGCTCCAGTGACTCTTCACGGAGTTAAGGGAGAAGGAGAAGGAAAAGGAGAAGGAAAAGGAGAAGGAGGAGAAGGAAGAGAAGGAGAAGAAAGAGAAGGAGGAGGAGAAGGAGAAGGAGCAGGAGAAGGAGTAGAAGAAGAAGAAAGAAAGAAAGGTAGATAGACAGAAGAAGAAAGAAAGAAAGGAAGAAAGAAAGAAAGAAAGATTGAAAAGAAAGAAAGAAAGAAAGAAGAAGAAGAAAATGAAGAAGAGAAAAAGGAAGAAGAAGAAGGAGGAGGAGGAGGAAGAAGAGGAGGAGAGGGGGTTCAGAAGAAGAAGAAAAAAAGACAGAAAGAAAGAAAAAAGAAAAAAGAAAGAAAGAAAGAAGAAGAAGAAGAAAAAGAACACTGGACAGTGATGACGGCTACAAAGGACAGGAAAGTTGGGTGTTCACCTTCTCCAGGTGTTATGACCAAGGGACAACATCGACACGACTTCTTTTCTTCAACCTCCTAAGGCACCAGGCCTAACGACGACAATGGTCTTCTTGTCAGACTAACTGACCCAACAAACCCACTCGCTGCTCGTCCTCACACAAGTGGCCCAAACCTCACCTCTAAGTGGTGCTAGGATACCCTTTTAGATAGGTCCTACTAGTGATAATTAAGTTCACAACAAACACAACATAAACACATGAGTCTGATGTGTTTACTCGCGGAACACATGAAACATGACCGAGCAAACTTGAAGATGACAAAGAGAGAGAGAGAGAGACAGAGACAGAGACAGACAGACAGAGAGACAGAGAGACAGAGACAGACAGACAGACAGACAGACAGAGAGAGAGAGATGGAGAGACAGAGAGACAGAAGACAGAGAGATACAGTGACAGAAAAAGAGAGACAGACAGAGACAGAGAGACAGAGAGGGAAGGAGAGAAAGAGAGAGCCAGACAAACAGACAGACAAACAGACAGAGATGCAAAAACGCACATAAATATAAACCCACGAACACGCACATGAGTCCACACCTGCACACATATACACGGCCAAGGTGGAATCATCATCATCATCATCAGGTGCCCTGCCGCATGGCGTTGGCGACCATGGACTTCTAACCATCTCTATCTCTCGTTGCCCCCAGCATTCCCCCACCCTCCTCATCCCCAGCCACTCTGCAAGTCCGTCCAGCATTCTCCCCCTGGTGCTCTCTTTCCCTCCAGCTTTCCCGTTGTGACCAGGTGCTCTAAATCCCCCTTCCTCATAAAATGGCCTATAATGTTGCTGTCTGTCCTAATCTTCCTTATGAGTGATCTACTTGTGTCTGCCTCCATCAAGACTGTCTCGTTTGTTTTCTTTGCTGTCCATGGAACACTCAACATTCTTCTGAGAAATCACATCTCGGCTGCCTCAATCTTGCTCTGGCTTTGCTTGCTGACTGTCCACGCCTCGCATCCGTACAACAGTATTGGTTCTATATAACATTCAAGAACTTCTTTCTGTGTTAATTGATAGGCATTTGTTCAAGGTGGAATACGCACGTGGATTTTTGGGGGACAGGTAAAAATATGCGAACATGCCGCAATATCCGTGTACAGTGGGAAACTGAGGGCAACTGTGGTACAGCTGTGGTAGAATCAGAGAAGACCAAGATTCAAATCATCATCATCATCAGGTGCCCTGCCGCATGGCGTTGGCGACCATGGACTTCCAGCCATCTCTATCTCTCG
>CM060311.1:42285191-42292691 GCA_030674185.1 Monoplex corrugatus
GCTATGACACAAAATTGTCTCTGATAGGTCAGTTTAAGTTAATTGAACACTAGTCACTGGTTCCATTAGGTCATTTTACGTTAATTGAACACTAGTCACTGGTTCCATTAGGTCATTTTACGTTAATTGAACACTAGTCACTGGTTCCATTAGGTCATTTTACGTTAATTGAACACTAGTCACTGGTTCCATTAGGTCATTTTACGTTAATTGAACACTACTCACTGGTTCCATTAGGTCATTTTACGTTAATTGAACACTAGTCACTGGTTCCATTAGGTCATTTTACGTTAATTGAACACTACTCACTGGTTCCATTAGGTCATTTTTTACGTTAATTGAACACTACTCACTGGTTCCATTAGGTCATTTTACGTTAATTGAACACTACTCACCGGTTCTATCAAGATCTCAAAAGAGAAATGTAGATCTTTTGGTCAGGCCTGATCATTGATGCATAGTTTGTTTGTTTGTTATTTGTTTGTTTGTTTCTTTCTTTCTTGTTTCTTTGTTCTTGCTTCTTTGTTTGTTTTTTTTTGTTTGTTGTTTGTTTGTTGGTTGTTTGTTTTTTGTTTGTTTTTTTGTTGGTTTGTTTGTTTGTTTGTTTGTTTGTTTGTTGTTTGTTTGTTTGTTTGTTTGTTTGTTTGTTTGTTTGTTTAGAGACATGATTTCCCCATTTTCATCAGTATGTCTTGAAATAAAAATACATATCTTCCGGTTAAAAAACGGAATGTTTTTGAAACACTCTGCATAATAATGATCATATGATAGTAATAATGATAAAAACAATTACAGTCGTCATCATTTTCAGAAGTAGTAGTAATAGTACATGTAATAGTAGTAGTAGCAGTGTTATTATTATTGTTGTTGTTGTTGTGATGAGGAGGAGTATGACGATGATGATGATGATGATGATGATGATGATGATGATGATGATGATGATGATGATGATGATGATGATGATGATGATGATGACAGTAGCAATAATAATAACACAGTGATGATTAACTTTAAAAACTCAAACAGATGGTTTTGATAATAATTCAATTCGTATGGCGCAAACGGTCTATGTCAAAGCATGCTTCTTGCATTTTACACGATAAAATTCTTTATTTCAAACTAATCTAACTGAAACTTCTGACGTCAGGGGCAACGAACGACCAGCAAAACCAGCGAGTAGAGCAGCGATAAAGTTGATTGCTGCTCTGAAAACACAATGCTCTTGATGGTAAGAACAGCTTTGAAATGCAAATGAGTCTGTCAACCTTCAGCATGTCCTGAAATGCAATTCATGGCATTGTTTGTGTCTATACGTCTTCTCTTTTTCTTTTCTGTTCATTGGCTGCAGCTTTCACGTGCACTCAAATAGTCGAATGGGCTTTCACGTTTGTGACCGATTTGGTCTGTTTGGTCGGTTGGTTGGTTGGTTTGTGGTTGACTGGTTGGTTGGATGGTTGGTTGGTTGGTTGGTTTGTGGTTGACTGGTTGGTTGGATGGTTGGTTGGTTGGTTGGTTTGTGGTTGACTGTTGGTTGGTGGTTGTTGTTGTTGTTTGGTTTTTTGTTTGTTTGTTTGTTTGTTGTTTGTATTTTTCTGCTCGTTTCTTGGGGTTTTGTTTTGTTTTGTTTGTTTTGTTTTGTTTTGTTTGTTTGTGTCTTTGTTTGGTGATATTGTTTTTCATGTTTTGACAGCATTCACAGAAACAATCTATGGCGCATACTCCGAGTTTAAGAATCCCACGGTGAGTGGTCTTTCTCATCAAAAGCTGTTATGCCAGCTTCACTTGTCTAGTAGAAAATAGTAAACAAAATTGTTTTAATTTCGAAGCAAAGACAGGAATGAGGCAAGGTTCTGTAATGTTTGGCACTGCTCTTCAATATGACCGTAGATTGGGTGATGAGATGAACGACTAAGGACCAACCAAGAAAGAGCAGGTGAAATTTCTTTTCAATACTGGAAGATCTTGACTCACTAGCACATGTAGGAGAAAACATCCCGTCTCAACATCTTCACACACAAAAATTGGTCTGAAAATCATCATCATCATGTGCCCTGTCGTATGGCGTTGGTGATCATGGTCCTCCACACGAATCTATACCCTGTCGCTGCAAGTACATTTCCCACCCTCTCTGTCCTCAGCCACCCTGCAAGTCCGCCTAATATTTTCTGCCTGGGTCTACCTGGTGTTTTCTTTCCCTCCAGCTTTCCTGTCATGACCAGGCTCTCTAATTCACCTTTCCTTATAAAAATGACCTATCAATGTTGCTTGTCTTTTTCCTAATCTTCTTTATTAATGATCGTCTTGAATCTGCCTCCTTCAAGACTGTCTCGTTTGTTTTCTTTGCTGTTCATGGAACTCCAACATTCTTCTTAGAAGCCACATTTCAGTTGCCTCAATTTTGATCTGACTTTGCTTGTTGACTGTCCATGGTCTGAAGATCAGCCAGAGGAAAACGAAGGTGATGACACTGAACACACCAAACCTCTCACCAATCCAAGTAGATGGAACACACCTACCACAACAGAAGAGTTCACCTACCATGCAGCACTGTCAGAGGAGTAGACAATGACATCAAGAGCCGTCACAACAAAGGCGAAAAATACTTTAGAATGATGAGCAATGTGTGGAAGTCTCCTAGAACAGCATGAACACCAAGCTGAAAGTATGCCAGAGCTGCGTCCTTTCCATCCTACTTCACAGCTCAGAATGTTCGAAGATGACCGAAAGCGATCTTACAACCTTCCACACAAAGAACCTCCGAAGAATCAAGCAAATCGTCTGGTCGAACACCATTTCCAGCCAACAACTACTTGCCCAACGCAGTCAAGAGAGTATGGGCATGACCATCATGAAAAGACGATAAAAATGGATTGAGCACATCATCCGAAGAGAGCCGGATAACATCACTTGATCTGCTCTTCACTGGATACCTGAAGGAAGACGCAAGAACACCTGGCGACGAGCGATACAAAGCGACATTGAGGCTCTAAAACATGTTTAGGGTATTATACAGAGGCTGGTCCAGAACAAACAGTAATGGAGGCCCTTTGCAGTTGCCTTACATGCGCATAGCATAATGGACAATGAGAAAGGAAGTAAGTAAATTATTACGAACCAGAAGAACAAGAAAACCAATGTAAGCGCGTATCCAACGAGACAAAACAAAACAAGCGCAAATTTTCGGCCAACTAGCCTTTGTCAAGCGCAAACAGAGGCTAGTTGGCCGAAAATTTGCGCTTGTTTTGTTTTGTCTCGTTGGATACGCGCTTATATTGGTTTTCTTGTTCTTCTGGTTCGTGTTTGCTTGGGCGCGGGCAGTCACACTTGTTTTGGATCAAGTAAATTATTGTTATTTTTGTTAAAAGCCCAGCCGACTGCGTAGAACCATAGCAGGGCTATTACCTTTTCAAGACATATACATTATTTCAACAGGAAAAAAAGTTGAAAAGAAAATTAAGAACACATATCAATGCATTTGTACACATAATCTAAGGACATGCCCCTGACTTTGACCACTCCATCCAATTTATTGCACAGGGGATTTAAAGAACATGCATAAATACAAATTTAAATCAAGGACACTAAAACACATAAAAACAGGCCTAAAATACCTGATATTGCTTCCGCATATCTCATTTCTCTAGAGCCAAAAATGCACTGCATGCATGTACCTAATTATCAATCCTAAGAGAAAAGTGCGCAAGACTTTATCGAACACATACAGTTGAATGGACCAGCAAGGCAGAAAATGATACGAAGAAATGACAGAAAGCAAAGGAACAAGGTAGAAACAAAGAGAGCAACAGGAAAGAGGAAATTTCTAGCAGAGAATTTCCAGAAAGTGGGGATACTATTTATTGCTGAAAGAGTCCCCGGCATCCTCACATGGATGTTGTAAATAAGTATATAAGTAAGTATGTATGTATGTATGTATGTAAGTAAGTATGTATGTAAGTAAGTATGTATGTAAGTAAGTATGTATGTAAGTAAGTATGTATGTAAGTAAGTAAGTATGTAACTAAGTATGTAAGTAAGTAAGTATGTAACTAAGTATGTATGTAACTAATAGTATGTATGTAAGTAAGTATGTATGTAACTAAGTATGTATGTAAGTAAGTATGTATGTAAGTAAGTATGTATGTATGTAAGTAAGTATGTATGTAAGTAAGTATGTATGTAAGTAAGTATGTATGTAAGTAAGTATGTATGTAAGTAAGTATGTACGTAAGTATGTATGTAAGTAAGTATGTATGTAAGTAAGTATGAATGTAAGTAAGTATGTATGCAAGTAAGAGAATCATGCACCGTTTCCAAAGATGTGCAGACTGTATGTTTCTGTTTTGTTTTGTTTTGTTTTGTTTTGTTGTTTCTCTTTCTGTAAGCTCCTTCAAGACCGAATCCACGACTGCTTCGTTATTAGCATATCGTTTTAAAGAAATAAACTCACGGGGCCATTTTCTCTTGAATTGGTTTCAAATGTCAAATTCCTGTTGCTGATTTACATTTCATCATCTCCTTTTATGAAATCTAAAAATTACATTATAATAATAATCATTTGTATTATATTTCTGGCCAGATTCAATAAGATTTTTTTTCTGTTCTCTTTCATGTCTTCTTTTTTGTAATGAAGAACATAATCCATTTCTGCTTTGCAGAGTTGCGTTGCTGCTGCCTTACGTGGCTAAGTACACAGTGTATGTACTTATCATTTCTATTTGTGTGTCTATGTGTGTGTGTGTTTGTGTGTGTGTGTGTGTGTGTGTGTGTGTGTGTGTGCGTGTGTGTGTGTGTGTGTGCGTGCGTGCGTGCGTGGTGTGTGTGTGTGTGTGTGTGTATGAGTGTGTGTGTGTGTGTGTGCGTGTGTGTGTGTATGTGTGTGTGTGTGTGTGTGTGTGTGTGTGTGTGTGTGTGTGTGTGTGTGTGTGTGTGTTTGCGTATATGTGCATTTGTGGGTATGTGTGTGTGGGTGTGGTTGCATTTGTGTGTGAGTGTGTGTGTGCATAAATAATATATACACATACACACAGGCTTCCCCGAGTACACTTATGTGTCATTAGCCATCACGGATAGTACATTCGAAATACCCGTTTATGAACAAATCTGGTGTGTGTGTGTGTGTTTGTGTTTGTGTGTGTGTGTGTGGCGTGCGTGCGTGTTTGTGTGTATGTGTGTGTGCGCGCAAGCGTGTCTGTGTGTGTGTGTGTGTCTGTCTGTCTGTCTAGTCTGTGTGTCTGTGCGTCTGTCAGTGTCTGAAAATGTAAGTTTGTGTGTGTGTCTGTGATTGTCTGTCCGTTTGTCTGTGTGTCTATGCTTGTGTGTGTGTGTGTGTGGTTGTGTGCGTGAGAGAGAGGGAACGAGATGGAGACAGAGAGAGACAGAGAGAATGAGCGAGAAAGTGCACGTGCGTGCGTGAGTGCGTGCATGTGTGGGTTTTTTTCTGTACACACGTATGTGTGTGTGCATGCGTGTGTCTGTGAATATGTATGCGTGCATGCGTACGTATGCGCGTGTGTGGATGCGTATGGTTGGTTATTTTTTCCCCCATCTTTGCTCCACATCTCTGCCAATGCTTCCACGCGGCACATTTCGGTTCTCCAACACACCTGTAAACAACAAAACAAACCATAAGAGGGGCCACCATGACAGCAGGTCGTGAAGGGCCACAGAATCTGGCGCCATGATAAATCCGTTCCTTAATATCAAAAACTGACCTGAACGAAATGCTCCCTCCATCACCTGTGAGTTTCTGTTTCAGTTTTTCAGTTTTCTCAAGACGACTTCTCTGAGATGGGAACGAATTCCATATGCACTAAAAAAAAAAACGTCACAGGTGCCATGTGTATGATCATCATGGCACATGCCTTAAGCCTGCACATAAACCCATGAGCTGGGGCCAGGTCCTGAGGCCCTACCTAGTCTATCTGTCACCTGTGAAACGTACCACGGTTGGAGCTACGCTGACCACATATCGGAAACTCTCTGTGCTTTGCTCTAGTCTAGACTAGAAACTGGCTCAGTGGATGGCAGTCCTTTTCTTGTAGGCCTTTGTTTTTACATAGGTTTTCCACAATCAGAAAGAGATGGTAAACATGCATTAGAGATGTAGGAAAGGAGCAAGATCAGACAGCTTTTGAGGGCCAGCGTTGCTGGGAGAGTGGTGGCCGGAAAATGAGAGTTTCTATTGATTCTTGTTCTTTCTCCGTTGATAGGGAGTCAATGGAGATGTGACACGAGGAGAACTGGTCTTCACGTGGTCCTTACAAATCACAACAAACATGTTTCTTCACATCTGGTCGGTGAACATCTTTGATAAGCCAGCGGTAATCGAATTCCGATTTCTAAAAGGGAATAGAAAACGGCATAAAAGATATTGATTACAAGTGTGTGTGTTTGTGTATTGTAGTGGTGGTGTGTTGTGTGTGTGTGTTGTGTTGTTTTGTGTGTGTGTGTGTGTGTGTGTAGTGTGTGTGTTGTGTGAGGGTGTGTGTGTGTGTGTGTGTGAGTGTGTGTGTGAGTGTGTGTGTGTGTGGTGTAGTGTGTGTGTGGTGTGTGTGTGTGTTGTGTGTGTGTGTGTGGTGTGTGGTGTGTGTTAGTGTGTGTGGTTGTGTGTGATGGGTGTGTGTGTGTGTGTGTGCGTGTGTGAGGTGTGTGTGTGAGGTGTGTGTGTGTGTGTGTGTGTGAGTGTGTGTGTGTGTGTGAGTGTGTGTGTGTGTTAGTGTTGTGTGTGTGTGTGTTTGTGTGTATGTGTGTGTGTGTCTGTGTCTGTCTGTCTGTCTGTCCATCTGTCTGTGTGTCTATGCTTATGTATGATTAGTGTGGTTGTGTGCGTGAGAGAAAGAGACGGACAGACAGAGAGAGAGAAGAGAGAAAGCGCATGTGCGTGCATTAATGATAGTGCATCTGTGATTGTCTGATGTGTTTTTGTGTGTAACTGTGTGCGTGCGCGCACGCGCGCATGAGTGTGTATGGCTGGTTCTTTTCTTACCCCATTTTTGTTCCACATCTCTGCCAATGCTTCCACGCGGCACATTTTGGTTTTCCAACACACCTGTAAACAACAAAACAAACCATAAGAGGGGCTACCATGACAGCAGGTCGTGAAGGGCCACAGAATCTGGTGTCACGATAAATCTGTTCCTTAATATCAAAAACTGATCTGAACGAAATGCTCCCTCCATCACCTGTGAGTAACTGATTCAGTTTCTAAGGATGACCTCTCCGAGATGGGAACGAATTCCATATGAACTAAAAAGAAAAACGTCACAATGCCATGTGTATGATCATCATGGCACATGCCTTAAGCCTGCACATAATCCCATGAGCTGGGGCCAGGTCCTGAGGCCCTACCTAGTCTATCTATCACCTGTGAAACGTACGCGGTTGGACCTACACTGACCACATATCGGAAACTGTCTGTGCCTTGCTCTAGTCTAGACTAGAAAGTGGCTCAGTGGATAGCAGTCCCTTTCTTGTAGGTCTTTGTTTTTACATAGGTTTTCC
>CM060311.1:42297691-42302691 GCA_030674185.1 Monoplex corrugatus
TCTATCCCTCGTCGCTGCAAGTACATCTCCCACCCTCTCTGCTGTCTTCAGCCAACCTGCAAGTCCGACCGATATTTTTTCCCTGGGTCTACCTGGTTCTCTATTTCCCTCCAGTATGCATGCCCACCAGAAACGGAGTATGCAGACTGCATAGATAACTCAATACCGCCTGCACAATATGGGGAAAAACAATATACATACGCACGTCCGGGAGAAATAGAAACTCTAAGAAATTACAATAAAAAGAAATAAACAGATGAAAGAAGGAAAGTGCCTGGCAACACCTGTCTTATTAAAAATTTCAGTTGCATTTTTCTGTTCCAGTTAAAAGCAACGACAACAAAAGCGCATAACAAACAAACACAGCGTCGTCCACTTCTCACAGTAATGGTGATAGTGATGTCTGATTCTCTTCAACAAAGCCATGATCGATATCAGACGTTCCTGCTTCCTGCTGTTCGTCTGTTCCCCAGTGTGATTATTAGGAGGTACTTTTGGTTTTGTTTTCATTTGGTCTATGTTTTATTGTACATAGTTATGTTTATATTCAGGATTGTTTTGGGTTTTTTTTAATCCCATGGAAATAAATTAGACGATATTGTCAACGCTAAGGACTGTCGTTAGATTATATGGGTGAATGCAGTCAGTCATGTATGTGCTGATATCTTCTTTTCTATGTTTTGTTTTCAGGGTCGATTATGTTATGTGTATGTTTCAGATATTGTTATAACCCTGATACGGCTCTAAGCAACCCGGCTGAGCTTTAAGCAACAATGATAAAGATAACGATAATCTCTACTTTTAATTTCCCTTCTTAAAAAGAATACTGAGATTATTTCATATTACACGGGAAAGATGTGTGTGTGTGTGTGTGTGTGTGTGTGTGTGTGTGTGTGTGTGTTGTGTGTGTGTGTGTGTTGTGTGTTGTGTGTGTGTGTTGCTGTCTGTCTGTCTGTCTGTCTGTGTTATGTATGTATGTATGTATGTACGTATGTATGTATGCGTCTTTCTAGGTATCTTTGTATCTATGTATCTGTGTATCTCTGTCTGTCTGTTTGTCCGTCTGTCTGTCTCTCTGTCTGTCTGTCTGAATGTCTGTCTGTCTGTCTGTAACCGAAATGCCTTAGCAAGATTTTCTCAGTTGTTTCTCCATGGACCTTCAGCAAATTGGGTCAAGGTCTGGGTAGTAGGTGCGTATAGAAAGGGTGTAAGTGATCAGGTTCGATAAAAGTGATAAATTAAGAAAGGGGCTAAATAGAATTAGACAGTGGTGACAGATGGTGGTAAGAAGTTACGATAGTAGTATATCATATGGTGATCATCGAATTTAAAAAGTCCGGTCTAATCCACGGCTGAAGTCTTGATGTGCGTGGTGACTAGAACTGACCATAGAAGAGATGATGAATGGTGGTGTAGATTAGGTGGTGATGAAGGTGTGATAGAATGGTGTGAAGTGTGATAGAAGGTGGTGACAGAAGGTGTATAGATAGGTGGTGTAGAAAGTGTGATAGATAGGGTGATAGATAGTGTGATATAAGGTGTGATTATAGTGTTGATTAGATAGGTGTGATAGAAAGGTGAATATAAAACGGTTGGGTTGTAACGTGTTGATAAGATCAGGGTGATAGAAAGTGTGATATGAAAGTGATGATACTAGGTGAGTGATAGAAAGGGATGATAGAAACGTGATGATAAGGATAGGGGTGATAGAAAGGTGGTGATAGAAAGGTGGTGATAGAAGGTGGTGATAGAAGTGGTGATAGAAAGTGTGATAGAAGTGGTGATAGATAGGTGGTGATAGAAAGGGGGTGATAGAAAGTGTGATAGAAGGTGGTGATAGAAAGGCGTGATAGAAAGTGGTGAAGATAGTGTGATAGAAAGGTGTGATAGAAAGGTGATGATAGAAGTGGTGAATAGAAAGTGGTGATGATAGGTGATAGAAGTGTGATAGAAAGTGGTGATAGAAGTGGTGATAGAAGGTGGTGATAGAAAGGTGTGATAGAAAGGTGTGATAGAAAGGTGTGATAGAAGTGATGATAGAAAAGTGATGATAGAAAGTGGTGATAGAAGTAGTGATAGAAGTGGTGATACAAAGGTGTGATAGAAGGTGATGATAGAAGTGTGAGTGGATGATAAAACGTGATGATAAAAAACGGTGATGATAGAAAGTGGTGATAGATAGGAAATGTGGTGATAGAAAGGGGTGATAGAAAGGTGGTGATAGAAAGATGTGATAGAAAGGTGGTGATAGAAAGGTGGTGATAGAAAGATGTGATAGAAAGGTGGTGATAGAAAGATGTGATAGATAAGATGTGATAGAAAGATGGTTGATAGAAAGGTGGTGATAGATAGTGTGATAGAAAGGTGGTGATAGGTGTGATAGTGTGATAGATAGGTGTGTGATAGATAGGTGGTGATAGAAAGGTGGTGATAGAAGATGTGATAGAAAGTGTTGATAAATAGTGTGATAGATAAGTAGTGATAGAATGTGGTGATAGAAGGTGTGATAGAATAGTGTGATAGAAGTGTGGTGATAGAAAGGTGTGATAGAAAGTGTGATAGACAAGTGTGAAGATGTTGGTGATAGAAAGGTGGTGATAGAAGGTGGTGATAGATAAGTGGTGTGAAAGTGATAGAAAGGTGGTGATAGAAGTGTGATAGAAAGGTTGTGATAGAAGGTGGTGATAGAAGATGGTGATAGAAAGTGTGATAGAAAGTGTGATAGATAGGTGGTGATAGAAAGATGGTGATAGAAAGTGTGATAGAAGATGGTGATAGATAAGTGGTGATAGAAAGGTGGTGATAGAAAGGTGGATGATAGAAAGATGTGATAGAAAGATGGTGATAGAATGTGGTGATATGATAAGGTGTGATAGAAAGTGGTGATAGATAGGTGTGATAGAAAGGTGGTGATAGAAGTGGTGATAGAAAGTGTGATAGAAA
Organism: Monoplex corrugatus; assembly: GCA_030674185.1. Taxonomy (NCBI): domain Eukaryota; kingdom Metazoa; phylum Mollusca; class Gastropoda; order Littorinimorpha; family Ranellidae; genus Monoplex; species Monoplex corrugatus. The sequence goes on from CM060311.1 coordinate 42,300,635, forward strand.
GGTGGTGATAGAAAGGTGGTGATAGAAAGGTGGTGATAGAAGATGGTGATAGAAAGTGTGATAGAAAGGTGGTGATAGAAATGTGATAGAAAGATGTGATAGAAGAGTGTGTATGAAAGGTGGTGATAGAAAGATGTGATAGAAAGGTGGTGATAGAAATGGTGGTGATAGAAGGTGATAGAAAGATGTGATAGAAAGGTGATAGAAAGGTGGTGATAGAAAGTGGTGATAGAAAGGTGGTGATAGAAAGGATGATGATAGAAAGGTGTGATAGAGTGATAGAAGTGTGATAGAAAGTGGTGATAGAAAGGTGGTGATAGAAAGATGTGATAGAAAGTGGTGATAGATAAAGGTGATAGAAAGATAGTAGTGATAGAAAGTGTGATAGAAAGTTAGGTGGTGATAGAAAGGTGGTGATAGAAAGGTGGTGATAGAAGGTGGTGATAGATAGGTGGTGATAGAAAGATGTGATAGAAAGGTGGTGATAGAAAGATGTGATAGAAAGATGTGATAGAAATGTGTATGAAAGGTGGTGATAGAAAGTGTGATAGAAAGATGTGATAGAAAGTGGTGATAGAAAGATGTGATAGAAAGATGTGATAGAAAGTGTATAGAAAGGTGGGATAGAAAGTGTGATAGAAAGATGTGATAAAAGTGTGATAGAAGTGTGATAGAAAGATGTGATAGAAGTGGTGATAGAAAGGTGTGATAGAAAGTGTGATAGAAAGTGTGATAGAAAGTGGTGAAGAAAGATGTGATAGAAAGTGGTGATAGAAGTGTGATAGAAAGTGGTGATAGAAAGTGGTGATAGAAAGATGTGATAGAAAGTGTGATAGAAAGTGTGATAGAAAGATGTGATAGAAAGGTGGTGATAGAAAGATGTGATAGAAAGATGTGATAGAAAGATGGTGATAGAAAGTGGTGATAGAAAGATGTGATAGAAAGTGTGATAGAAAGGGGTGATAGAAAGATGTGATAGAAAGGTGTGATAGAAAGGTGGTGATAGAAAGATGTGATAGAAGATGTGATAGAAATGTAATGAAAGGTGGTGATAGAAAGATGTGATAGAAAGTGTGATAGAAAGTGTGATAGAAAGATGTGATAGAAAGATGTGATAGAAAGATGGTGATAGAAAGGTGGTATAGAAAGGTGGTGATAGAAAGGGGGATAGAAAGGTGTGATAGAAAGTGGTGATAGAAAGATGTGATAGAAAGATGTGATAGAAAGGTGGTGATAGAAAGATGTGATAGAAAGTGTGATAGAAAGTGTGATAGAAAGTGTGATAGAAAGATGGTGATAGAAAGTGTGATAGAAAGATGTGATAAAAGATGTGATAGAAAGTGGTGATAGAAAATGGTGATAGAAAGTGTGATAGAAGTGGTGATAGAAAGATGGTGATAAAAGTGTGATAGAAAGAGTGGTGATAGAAAGTGGTGATAGAAAGGTGTGATAGAAATGGTGATAGAAAGTGGTGATAGAAAGGTGGTGATAGAAAGATGGTGATAGAAAGTGTGATAGAAAGATGTGATAGAGTGATAGAAAGGTGGTGATAGAAAGATGTATAGAAAGTGTGATAGAAAGGTGGTGATGAAAGGTGGTATAAAGTGTGTGATAGAAAGGTGGTATAGAAGATGGTGATAGAAAGATGTGATAGAAAGTGGTGATAGAAAGATGTGATAGAAAGATGTGATAGAAAGATGTGATAGAAAGTGGTGATAGAAAGATGGTGATAGAAAGATGTGATAGAAAGTGGTGATAAAAATGTGGTGATAGAAAGATGTGATAGAAATGTGATAGAAAGGTGTGATAGAAAGTGGTGATAGAAGTGTGATAAAGGTGGTGATAGAAAGTGTGATAGAAGGTGTGATAGAAGAGTGATAGAAAGATGTATAGAAGGTGTGATAAGTGTGATAGAAGGTGATAGAAAGGTGGTGATAGAAGTGTGATAGAAGGTGTGATAGAAGGGTGATAGAAAGTGTGATAGAAGGTGTGATAGAAAGTGTGATAGAAAGGTGGTATAGAAAGTGTGATAGAAGTGTGATAGAAGTGGTGATAGA
>CM060311.1:42322691-42330191 GCA_030674185.1 Monoplex corrugatus
ATTGATGAGATAAACAGGTGAGTAAGACACATCTATTGATGAGATAAACAGGTGAGTAAGACACATCTATTGATGAGATAGACAGGTGAGTAAGACACATCTATTGATGAGATAGACAGGTGAGTAAGACACATCTATTGATGAGATAGGTGAGTAAGACACATCTATTGATGAGATAAACAGGTGAGTAAGACACGTCTATTGATGAGATAAACAGGTGAGTAAGACACATCTATTGATGAGATAGACAGGTGAGTAAGACACATCTATTGATGAGATAGACAGGTGAGTAAGACACATCTATTGATGAGATAAACAGGTGAGTAAGACACATCTATTGATGAGATAAACAGGTGAGTAAGACACATCTATTGATGAGATAGACAGGTGAGTAAGACACATCTATTGATGAGATAAACAGGTGGTAAGACACATCTATTGATGAGATAAACAAGTGAGTAAGACACATCTATTGATGAGATAGACAAGTGAGTAAGACACATCTATTGATGAGATAACAGGTGAGTAAGACACATCTATTGATGAGATAGACAGGTGAGTAAGACACATCTATTGATGAGATAGACAGGTGAGTAAGACACATCTATTGATGAGATAAACAGGTGAGTAAGACACATCTATTGATGAGATAAACATGTGAGTAAGACACATCTATTGATGAGATAAACAGGTGAGTAAGACACATCTATTGATGAGATAACAGGTGAGTAAGACACATCTATTGATGAGATAGACAGGTGAGTAAGACACATCTATTGATGAGATAAACAGGTGAGTAAGACGCATCTATTGATGAGATAGACAGGTGAGTAAGACACATCTATTGATGAGATAAACAGTTGAGTAAGACGCATCTATTGATGAGATAGAACAGGTGAGTAAGACCATCTATTGATGAGATAGACAGGTGAGTAAGACACATCTATTGATGAGATAGACAGGTGAGTAAGACCATCTATGATGAGATAGACAGGTGAGTAAGACACATCTATTGATGAGATAGACAGGTGAGTAAGACACATCTATTGATAGATAAACAGGTGAGTAAGACACATCTATTGATGAGATAACAGGTGAGTAAGACACATCTATTGATGAGATAAACAGGTGAGTAAGACACATCTATTGATGAGATAGACAGGTGAGTAAGACACATCTATTGATGAGATAGACAGGTGAGTAAGACACATCTATTGATGAGATAGACAGGTGAGTAAGACACATCTATTGATGAGATAGACAGGTGAGTAAGACACATCTATTGATGAGATAAACAGGTGAGTAAGACACATCTATTGATGAGATAGACAGGTGAGTAAGACACATCTATTGATGAGATAAACAGGTGAGTAAGACACATCTATTGATGAGATAGACAGGTGAGTAAGACACATCTATTGATGAGATAAACAGGTGAGTAAGACACATCTATTGATGAGATAGACAGGTGAGTAAGACACATCTATTGATGAGATAGACAGGTGAGTAAGACACATCTATTGATGAGATAAGACAGGTGAGTAAGACGCATCTATTGGATAGAAGTGATAAGAACAGTGAGTAGGAGTAAGACACATCTATTGATGAGATAGACAGGTGAGTAAGACCATCTATTGATGAGATAAACAGGTGAGTAAGACACATCTATTGATGAATAGACAGTGATAGACCATCTTTGATGGTGACGGTGAGTAAGACACATCTATTGATGAGATAGACAGGTGAGTAAGACACATCTATTGATGAGATAAACAGGTGAGTAAGACACATCTATTGATGAGATAGACAGGTGAGTAAGACACATCTATTGATGAGATAAACAGGTGAGTAAGACACATCTATTGATGAGATAGACAGGTGAGTAAGACACATCTATTGATGAGAATAGACAGGTGAGTAAGACACATCTATTGATGAGATAGACAGGTGAGTAAGACACATCTATTGATGAGATAGACAGGTGAGTAAGACACATCTATTGATGAGATAGACAGGTGAGTAAGACACATCTATTGATGAGATAAGACAGGTGAGTAAGACACATCTATTGATGAGATAAACAGGTGAGTAAGACACATCTATTGATGAGATCAGTGAGTAAGACATTGTGAGTAGTCAGTGAAACATCTATTGATGAGATAAACAGGTGAGTAAGAACATCTTTGATGAGATAGACAGGTGGTAAGACACATCTATTGATGAGATAAACGGGTGAGTAGAACATGGAGTACAGGTAAACACATCTATTGATGAGATAACACAGTGAGTAAGTGGGTAAGACACATCTATTGATGAGATAACAGGTGAGTAAGTGGGTAAGACACATCTATTGATGAGATAAACAGGTGAGTAAGATGGGTAAGACACATCTATTGATGAGATAAACAGGTGAGTAAGATGGGTAGACACATGTATTGATGAGATAAACAGTTGAGTAAGATGGGTAAGACGCATCTATTGATGAGATAGAAAGGTGAGTAAGATGGGTAAGACACATCTATTGATGAGATAGACAGGTAAGTAAGATGGGTAAGACACATCTATTGATGAGATAGACAGGTGAGTAAGATGGGTAAGACACATCTATTGATGAGATAGACAGGTGAGTAAGATGGGTAAGACACATCTATTGATGAGATAGACAGATGAGTAAGATGGGTAAGACACATCTATTGATGAGATAGACAGGTGAGTAAGATGGGTAAGACACATCTATTGATGAGATAGACAGGTGAGTAAGATGGGTAAGACTATCTATTGATGAGATAGACAGGTGAGTAAGATGGGTAAGGCACATCTATTGATGAGATAGACAGGTGAGTAAGATGGGTAAGACACATCTATTGATGAGATAGACAGGTGAGTAAGATGGGTAAGACACATCTATTGATGAGATAGACAGGTGAGTAAGATGGGTAAGACACATCTATTGATGAGATAGACAGGTGAGTAAGATGGTTAAGACACATCTATTGATGAGATAGTAGGTGGGTAAGATGGGTAAGACACATCTGTTGATGAAATAAACAGGTGGGTAAGATGGGTAAGACACATCTGTTGATGAAATAAACAGGTGGGTAAGATGGGTAAGACACATCTGTTGATGAAATAAACAGGTGGGTAAGATGGGTAAGACACATCTGTTGATGAAATAAAGAGGTGGGTAAGATGGGTAAGACACATCTGTTGATGAAATAAACAGGTGGGTAAGATGGGTGAGAAGCATCTGTTGATGAGATAGGTGGGTAAGATCAGTAAGACTCACCTATTGATGAGATAGTTGGGTAAGATGGTAAGACACATCTATGATGAGATAGACTGGTGGGTAAGATGGGTACGACACATTTATTGATGATATAAACAGGTGGGTAAGACACAGCTGTTGGTGAGATAAATAGGTGAGTGAGATGGGTAAGACACGTCTATTGATGAGATAAACAGGCGGGTATGTTGGGTAAGACACATCTATTGATGAGATAGACAGGTGGGTAGGATGAGTAAGGCCATCTATTGATGAGATAGACAGATGGGTAAGATGGGTAAAGCACATATTTTGATGAGATAAACAGTGGGTAAGATGGTAAGACACTCTATTTCATGAGATAAAACGGTGGGTGAGATGGGTAAGACACATCTATTGATGAGATAAACAAGTGGGTGAGATGGATACAACACAGCTATTGGTCAGATAAACAGTTAAGATGGGTAAGACACATCTATTGATGAGATAGACAAATGGGTAAGATGGGTAAAACACATCTATTGATGTGATAGTTGGGTAAGATGGGTAAGACGCATCTGCTGATGAGATAGACAGGTGGGTAAGATGGGTAAGACACGTCTATTGATGAAGTAAACAGGTGGATAACATGGGTGAGAAGCATCTGTTGATGAGATGGGTGGATAAGATGAGTAAGGCACACCTATTGATTAGATATTTGGGTTAGATGGATAAAACACATCTATGATGAGATAGACAGGTGGGTATGATGGGTAAGACACACCTATTGATCAAAATGAACAGGCGGGTGAGATGGATAAGGCACATCTATTGATGAGAAAGACAGGCGGGTGGGATGGGTAAGGCCATCTAGTGATGAGATAGACAGGTGGGTAAGATGGGTAAGACACATCAATTGATGAGATAAAAAGGTGGGTAAGATGGTAAGACACTCTATTCATGAGATAAACAGGTGGGTGAGATGGGTAAGACATCTATTGATGAGATAAACAGGTGAGTGAGATGATTAAGACACAGCTATTGGTGAGATAAACAGGTGAGTAAGATGGGTAAGACACGTCTATTGATGAGATAAACAGGCGGGTATGTTGGGTAAGACACATATATTGATGATATAGACAAGTGGGTAATATGGATAAGACATATCTGTTGATGAGATAGTTGGATAAGATGGGTAAGACACATCTATTGATGAGATAGACAGGTGGGGAAGATGGGTATGACACGTCTATTGATGGTATAATCAGGCGGGTAAAACACACCTATTGGTGAGATAGACAGGTGGGCAAGATGGGTAAGACACATCTATTGATGAGGTGAACAGGTGGGTAAGATGGGTAAGACACATCCATTAGCGTGATGGACAGGTGGGTAAGATGGGTAAGACACATCTATTGATGAGGTGAACAGGTGGGTAAGATGGGTAAGACACATCCATTAGCGTGATAGACAGGTGGGTAAGATGGGTAAGACACATCTATTGGCGGGATAGACAGGTTGGTAAGATGGGTAAAACACATCTATTGGCGGGATAGACAGGTGGGTAAGATGGGTAAAAACACATCTATTGGCGGGATAGACAGGTGGGTAAGATGGGTAAAACACATCTATTGGCGGGATAGACAGGTTGGTAAGATGGGTAAAACACATCTATTGGCGGGATAGACAGGTTGGTAAGATGGGTAAAACACATCTATTGGCGGGATAGACAGGTTGGTAAGATAGGTAAAACAATCTATTGGCGTGATAGACAGGTTGGTAAGATGGGTAAAACACAGCTATTGGCGGGATAGACAGGTGGTAAGATGGGTAAGACACATCTATTGGCGGGATAGACAGGTTGGTAAGATAGGTAAAACACATCTATTGGCGGGATAGACAGGTTGGTAAGATGGGTAAAACACATCTATTGGCGGGATAGACAGGTGGGTAAGATGGGTAAGACACGTCTATTGATGAGATAGAAAGGTGGGTAAGATGGGTAAGGCATTTATTGGCACGATAACTAGATCTGTCTATTGCCAGAAAGAATCAAAGTGTCGAATTGTCGAAATGAGATCATCTTCTGTTTCATTAGGGGGAAAATAATGTTACTTAAATATACACTTTTCATGAAAACTTAGAAATATTACACCACTTCAGATAGTGAAATAAATCCTCAAAACAGCTTCACTTCGTCATTCGTGGTCTCGCTTCGAAATGAGGACCAAAAACAAGTCATTATGTTTTCACACACGTAATAATCATTCTTTACGTCACATATAGCTGAGCTCTGTCTTCAGGAGCGGAGGTCTAGAGTTAAAAAAATGATTATTTTTATTGATCATGGAATACATTCATTACAAGTTTGAGAAGCGTTTTTCGATAAGAACAAAAGCACCAAACATTGCTTGGAACTACAAGATGTTATTTTCCCTTTCAATATGTATTTATCAATAAGAGATCCAGAGTTAAGAAATTGATTTTTTTTTTTTTTTTATCTGATCATGGAATAAATCCATTACAAATTATTACAAATTTGGGGAAGCGCTTTTTGATGAAAAGAAGAACAAAAGTTGCTTGGGACCGGAAGATACAATTTTCCCCTTCAATATGTATTTATCCGTTTCTCAAACTTCAGCTTCTGTCCGAAGTGAAAGAGACTTCAATTCACGACTTTGTTGTATTGGGATGATATTATCTTCGCCACTGAAGCCAAACCGTGCATCAAAGGACACAAACAGAAGAAAATTAGGTATAACCATTAAAGAGAAAATACTTTCGGTCTTAAGCTTTGTTGTTTTGTTGTTGTTGTTGTTGTTGTTGTTGTTGTTTGTTTGTTTGTTTGTTTGTTTGTTTGTTGTTGTTGTTGGGTTTTTGTTGTTGTTGTTTTTTGACATACAGATGATCTAGAATATTAGTCACTGTGATCTTGGAAAAGCTTTTTAAGCACTAAAACTTCAAGTACATTGAGGACAATAATGGAATGTCAAAAGTCCGAAAACAGATTTCAGGTATTGTCAGAAATCCCCGAGAAAGTGTTGTTCACACAACTTACTCAAAAAACACAGATTTCAGACAGCTTTTTGGGGTCAGTGTGTCCTAGGTTTTGGAATCTTACCTTCTAAACGTACTCTTTCACGGCTTCTTATTAACAGTCTACATTTTTTTTTTACCAACATTTTGGTATAGATCCACCTATAAAGACTTGAGAAAATCGTGTCCACACAATTTTGTCAGACAAGACAAACATACACACACACTCACACACACACACACACACACACACACACACACACACACACACACACACACACACACACACACACACACACACACACTCACACACACACACACACTCACACTCACACTCACACACTCACACACACACACACACACACGTGCGCGAAGTGCGTGTGTGTTTACTAATCTCGATTTTGTTTATCTTGATTTTATTTTTGGGAAAATCTGAACGTTACAAACTAACAATGAACATGATTCCTTTGATGTCACCTCGACCTTGTGCCATTCGATTCCAAAGTGTTTTCGTGAATCCTTTTGAACTGTTAACCCTTTAAGCAGCTCAGAGAGTGCACACACACACACACAGAGAGAGAGAACAAAAGCCACACTGACGCAATTACACAGCTTCCAATCGAGAGGTGGAGAACAATAAATAACAATTTCAATGACAAAAAAGAAAAGAAAATCACGAAATGGTTTTCCTGTAACGTGATATGTTCCACACCAGTCAACATGGTGAAGTGGTTATCGCGAAGGGCTGTTGGTTTTGTTTGGTTCGTTGGTTTTTGTTGTTTGTTTGTTCTTTTGTTTGTTTGTTTGTTTGTTTGTTTGTTTGTTTGTTTGTTTGTTTGTTTGTTTGTTCTTTTGTTTGTTTATTTGCTTGTTTTGGTTGGTTGGTCGGTTGTTTTGTTGGTTGGTTGGTTGGTTGGTTGGTTGGTTGGTTGGTTGGTTGGTTGGTTGGTTGGCTGGTTGGTTGGCTGGTTGGTTGGTTGGTTGGTTGGCTGGTTGGTTGGTTTCATCTCCAACTGGTTAGCACCTAGAGTTGAGCGTGCTGTCGCCTCGTTGAGAAGACTGGGACCATACAGTCGAGTTTCACCCTCTTTACGGGGTGCGACAACGAAGGTGCCGATCAAATTTCCAGCCCATTCCGCAGTTATGCTTATCTCTCGGGGCCTGGTTGACATCAGATTATAGTATGAACATAAGCCTACAGTTATAGGCTTGTTATGCACTCT
>CM060311.1:42335191-42337691 GCA_030674185.1 Monoplex corrugatus
GGATGAAACTCAACTGTGTGGTCCCAGTCTTTCCAATGAGCCCATAGCACGCCCAACTCTGGGTAGGAGCCGGTTGGAGCCGAAAATTCCCACAATGATTTTTGAAGGGACTGAAGGGGATTCGAACCCACAACCTTCCAGTCGGTAGTCCATTGCGTTAAACAGTACACCACGACGACTGGTCCACGCCTATTCAAACTTGATAACTATCAACACCAGTTTGAAGCTACAGAATGAAGCACACTTTTTTTTCCAAAAATTAGTGTTTTAATACCCACTTCTGCAAAACAAAACAAATGATGTGTCTGGCCTAGTCAGTGAAGGCAACGATGACCTAGTTTTTTGTTTTTGTTTTTGTTTTTGTTCTCTTGTTTGTTTGTTTGTTTGTTTGTTTGTTTGTTTGTTTGTCATTTATCACCAATGACCTAGCAGAACAAAGAAGATGATCTTTTTTTTTTTTGTCTCTCGCGTCTCAGAGCTTCTGTCTTAACCCTATCTCTTAACGATTTGAGGACAGAAATCCTTCTCTAGTTTGTGCCCAACAACATGGAACACCGTCCCAGAGTCTTTGAGACAAAGCATTTGTATGCTTGCTTTCAAAAACCACTTGAAAATATCTCTCTTTCAGAAATATCTGTAAAAATGCATAGATTAGTACTTGTGCCTTTTCTAGGTCCAGTCGTATTGTGCTTGTCTGCGTGTGTATGTGTATGTGTATCTGCCTGTCTGTCTGTCTGTCTGTCTCTCTGTCTGCCTGTCTGCGTGTGTGAGTGTGTGTGTATGTGTGAGAGAGAGAGAGAGAGAAAGAGAGAGAGAATGTGTGAGAGAGACAGAGACAGAGAGAGACAGAGGAGTCTTCGTCACACAGACACACAGGGCCTCGTGACCAGACAATCTTCTTTCTTCCTATCACAGAAAATCAAATATTCAAATGACGGAACCGTCTCTACAACATTCAATTCCTGTGCTTTGTATAACTGAATTTTGTAGTTCGGATTTCTTGAAGAAGGCATACTTCTCTCCAGTATTTGAGTTTTTCTTCTCTGTCTGTCTGTCTGTCTGTCTGTCTGTCTGTCTGTCTGTCTGTCTGTCTGTCTCTGCCGCTGTCTCTGTCTCTGTCTGTCTGTCTGTCTGGCTGGCTGGCTGGCTGGCTGGCTCTCTCTCTCTCTCTCTCTCTCTCTCTCTCTCTGCCGCTGTCTCTGTCTCTGTCTCTCTGAGTGTTTGTCTGTCTGTGTGTCTGTGTGTCAGTGTGTCTGTCTTCTCTCTCCTCTCTCTCTCTCTCTCTCTCTCTCTCTCTCTCTCTCTCTCTCTCTCTCTCCCTCCCTCTCTCGTTAGAATTATTTCTTTTGAAGACATCATTGCAGAACAAGGCGTTTCCTCAGCTTTTGAATTTGTGGATGATTACACTTTGAGTTTCTGCTGAAGTGAGAAATTGTCACTGTGTACGATTATCTGTCTGTTGAGTATAGTTATACTTTATCGTTCGTTCGTTCGTTCGTTCGTTCGTTATTTCTTTTAACGTCTATTCATGTATGTGCTTTTAGACAAGTATACTTCATCTAGATAAGGGAAGATGTCTTTATGCTTGCCATATAAATCACATGTGCTGGAGAGAGTTTGATATTTTACGTACTCTAAACTGCAGTAATCAATGGTAAAATATAATATGACTGCAGGATCTTGAGGGTCTTGGCAAAGGGCCTGGGCTCGAAACGTCGTATTTTTATACTCCAAAGCATCTTTCACAAACAAGGTACTTTTTAATGTTTTGTGCAGTAATCAATGGTTTATATTCGTCCATTCACATTTTATGTTGTATCATGTTGTTTTGTATTATATAGCATTAAACAGCGTTGTGCTTTTGAAACATAGTCAGGAATACTATTGACAGTAAAAATATTAGATCTACTTTTTAAATAGACTTATGGTCACCTCCTCCTTTCATGATACTTTCTTGTTGGTTGTATATGAAAGAGAGTCTTAGACCTTTAATTTTTTCATTAATTAATTCATTAATTTTTGTCAACTTTTCATAAGTCACAGACCCCAAACAAAGATATTCAATCCACAGAATACTGTCTGAGGTCTCTTCTTGCCAAATATCATGGTGATTGGTTAATTAAAACTGAAACACTGAACATCACAATCTTGGTACCCAAATCTGAGTAGGTCTGTCCCCTTAAATGAAACAAAATAGAAAACAAGACGAAAACAAACAAATAAGAAAAGCCTGGCCCATGTTGATAAGTAAGAGATAAATGAGGTCGGTAATGCAAGCTAGCCTACCTAGACAATACGAGTTTTAACATTCTGAATCTACATGATCGAAATGTGTAAACTGAAGGTTAATTATCAGTTCAAAGAAAGGCTTTGTACATCGTCATGACTTTCAGCAATGCTAAGTTGTGAGAGTTAGGCTACTGTAATTGACTATGGGCTTAGTGATTCATCGTTAATGAGGGTGACCTTTGCAACCACTGAAAACACACTCACTGAGACC
>CM060311.1:42342691-42360191 GCA_030674185.1 Monoplex corrugatus
CATTACATCACCTTGCCTTCCTTGCCTTACCTTTTCTTACCTTACCTTATCTTACTTACCTTACCTTATCTTACCTTACCTTTCCTAAACTTAGCTTACCTTAGCTTAGCTTACATTACCTTGCCTTGTCTTGCCTTGCTTTGCCTTGTCTTGCCTTGCTTTGCCTTGTCTTGCCTTGCTTTGCCTGTCTGTCATGTGAGACGAGTTTATACTGAGTAGTTAGTTGTATTGTGATTCAGACCTTTAATTAGGTATTTATTTACTTTATACACCTGCTCTTTTCTTTGCAGATAACATACATAGATACACATGTCATTTACATGTAACCAAGACTGTTCCAATGATAGGCTAATACAATACTAGAATAAAAAATATAGGCTAGGTAAAACATAGGCTAGGCAGGATCTCAGGACCTGGCCAGCTCAACGGCTTACGTGCAGGCTTAAAGCCTTGCACCATGATTACCATACACATAGCACCTGTGAGGTTAGTGTATATGGAATTAAAGGTCTGAATCACAATACAACTAGCTACACAGTATAAACTCGTCTCACATGACAGACAGGCAAAGCAAGGCAAGACAAGGCAAAGCAAGGCAAGACAAGGCAAAGCAAGGCAAGACAAGGCAAGGTAATGTAAGCTAAGCTAAGGTAAGCTAAGCGCGGAGACGTCGTCTTGAGAAACTGAAACTGAAACAGTACTGACAATTAACTGCACGATCGGACTCTTCAGATCTGGAAGACCACAACAACTCTCAGCTCAGAAATCTCATTGATATCCATGCTCCTGTAGTCGCTCGTAGTATCACAGATCTTACCTCGGGACCATGGGTGACCCTTGAAATCATGCAGGCCAGACAACCAGAGGCATCAAGCTGAGCGACAATAGATCAAAAATCGACTGACTGTGCACAGACTAATAGATGGTCTATACAAAAACTTGGACAGCAAAGAAAACAAACGAGACAGTCTTGATGGAGGCAGACACAAGTAGATCACTCATAAGGAAGATTAGGAAAAGACAGGCAACATTTATAGGCCATTTTATGAGGAAGAGGGATTTGGAGCACCTGGTCACAACGGGAAAGCTGGAGGGAGAGAAAGCACCAGGTAGACCCAGGGAGAAAATGCTAGACGGACTTGCGGAGTGGCTGAAGACGAGGAGGGTGGAGGAGATGCTTGGGGCAACAAGAGATAGAGACAGATGGAAGTCCATGATCGCCAACACCATGCAGCAGGGCACCTGATGATGATGATACAAAAACTGATCCATATACTGACATTTTGAGGCCAAAAGGCAATACACACAACAAAATCCCCTGTTCACCTGTTAGCGACATCATTATTGATGGTAGCCACTTATGCATGCCCCGTCAGCTGTCTCCATCCCCTTCTGTCTAGAGTCCTTCTGTAGATTTCACCTTTCGGCAACTTTGTCCACTTGGCTATGTTCCCTTCATAGGAAGTCAGTGGTGTTCCTTGTCGTCACTTGCCCTCCATTTCGCCCTGGGCCACAGTCTTCATTACCTGGCAGCTCTGATGTCTCATATCATGTCCAAAGAGTTTATTTTCCTTTTCACTAACCAGACCTTAAAGTTCAGGTTGCTTGTCTAGTTCTTCCAGAGTGCTTTGGTTTGTTCGTCTTTCAGTCCAGCTTATTCTTAGGAGTCTTCTGAAGAACACATCTCTGCACTTTTGATTCTGTTTTCATCTGCAGATTTAAGGGCCCATCCTTTACTTCCATATAACACAACAGGCCAAATTAGTGTTGGCAGTATTTTAAGCTCGAGCTCATTTCCTAAATATCTGTCTTTCCAAATGTTAGTAAGATGGACCATTCTTTGTTTGGCTTGGGCTATTCTTGCTTTGATATCTTTGCTACATGTGGCATCAGCTGACTTGTATGATCCAAGGTATTTGAAGTGTTCCACAACTTTGAGGGGTTCTCTATCGACTGCTGTGTTTCCATCCATCACTAAATCAAATTCTTTCAAAGAACTTTTCCAATTGACTGGCCAGGTAGTGGGTGAAACAGCTAAAGTTGTTCTTCCACTACAATATTCCATCCAAATGCCTCCCTGACAAATCAATGGATTTCTTCAAAGAGAAAAAAGAAAAGTAAGAAAAAATGTCAGCTCCACCTCTAATCCTTCAATACATGCCACTTTTACTGCCAATCCATTTGGATCATTCCAACCAGTCATTCTAGAAATCTGAATCAAAGTGTTTGTCAGCGTTCAAGTAAACAGGAACCAGAAAAACATGAAACAGAATCAGAAAGTGTATTTGATATTAGGATAGATAGATAGATAGATAAATAGATAGATAGATAGATAGATAGATAGATAGATAGATAATTAGGTAGGTAGGTAGGGAGGTAGGTAGGTAGTAGGTGGATGGATGGATGGATGGATGGACGAATAGATAGATAGATGATAGATAGATAGATAGATAGATAGATAGATAGATAGATAGTAGATAGATATATTGATAGATGGATATGTGTATATATAATGTATACAAACAGGCACAAATTTTCAGCCATCTGGCCTTTGTTAAGCATACAAAAAACAAAAGAATAAATGCACAACACTTAGCAGACAAAAGAAAACCAGTAGAGAACTGCCTAACTTTTCGTTGAGTAGGAGTAAAGATTCCTTGCAGATTTGCAGATTTTCTCCTGCTAAAGGCCACGCTGAGCCATCATGACTCAAATTAACAAATTTGTTAACTTGATCAAAAATATCGAAATGGTGGGAATGGCGGTGGGAGGGGGTAGGAGGACACACTGGCTGGCATCACAGGCATAATAAAGCAGTTTATTACTTGGAAAACAAAGCACAGGCTCAATAAAGCAGTTATTACTTGGAAAACAAAGCACAGGCTCAATAAAGCAGTTTATTACTTGGAAAACAAAGCACAGCTCAATAAAGCAGTTTATTACTTGGAAAACAAAGCACAGGCTCAATAAAGCAGTTTATTACTTGGAAAACAAAGCACAGGCTCAATAAAGCAGTTTGTTACTTGGAAAACAAAGCACAGGCTCAATAAAGCAGTTTATTACTTGGAAAACAAAGCACAGGTCAATAAAGCAGTTTGTTACTTGGAAAACAAAGCACAGGCTCAATAAAGCAGTTATACTTGGAAAACAAAGCACAGGCTCAATAAAGCAGTTTATTACTTGGAAAACAAAGCACAGGCTCAATAAAGCAGTTTATTACTTGGAAAACAAAGCACAGGCTCAATAAAGCAGTTTGTTACTTGGAAAACAAAGCACAGGCTCAATAAAGCAGTTTATTACTTGGAAAACAAAAAGTCCATAAAAGAGACATCAGGTCAAAACACAAATCAGTCCACAATGTTCAGCACGCCCTGAAATCTAGATCAATGCAGTGTTTGTGTCTCTTATTGCTTTCCCAGCATAAGAAAAGTGGCTTTGTTACGCCGAAACGTACGAGGTGCACTCATACCGAGATAAACAGAAGTAATTGCAATTTGCGACTGTATAACGTCACATCCTTGAGTTGCGTAATCACCGTCTATGCAGAGCTCAAATGAGCAATGTTAACAGACAATAAAGAAGACCTTAGTGTTGAGTTTGTGTGCGTATGATTTTTTTCTTGCTGTGTTTTTTGCCCCATTTTCGTAACTGCCTCAATGGTATTGGTCTTCCACAATGATTCAGTGGAATTAATACCAGGCACCCATTCCCGCTACACAACAACCCACCAAACCAAAGTTCATTCAGTGTAAGTCTATAGAAGCAAACCATGTCAAGCCGCTGTTAGCCCACTCACTAGAGGAGACACTGCACTGCTGGCAGATCACTCGGATAGAGCTACGCAATGCTTGTTCTAACCCAGCATGAGCCTACCAAGGCCCCTACCATCGAATTGATTTGCTCCGTTGTGGAGCCGCCTTGAATGAGCACCTCACCATCACCACCACCACCCGATAACAAGACTGTCACCTGTTCCTCCAGCGACATCCCCTACAAACCACTAACACCAAACACCCTGACATAAATTTATCACAGGCATGGAAGCGGCAGAGGAAACCAAACCTGGGGTCATTACGAATTATAGTATGAGTATGAAGGGCCGCCGACTCTGAGCCAGTTTTCACAAATCCATGACGATTTTAGGACAACGGGGATGATAATGATAATGTAATCGAGTTGAAGTTTGGACTGAGACTGAGTAATAAGACTGTACTCTCCACTTAATCTGTATAGTTGAAAGAAAAGCAAAGACGAACTGGATGACAAAAGACATTTCAGGCTTGATGGAAGAACGGAGGAATGTAAAAGGAAAGGAGGAAGAATAAAAAAAAAAAATACACAAGGAAATCAGGAATAGGTGCAATGAAGCTAAGGAAACTTGACTTGAAACAAAATGCAAAGAAATAGAAGACCGACACAAAACAGATCCTCAGTTTATGTACAGAAATACTGAAAGATTGCTCACACGAAAAAGACGTGTACGTTAACTGGTTACTTAAAATCGAAAGATGATACGATTATTATGGAAAAAGACAAAATATTAGGTAGATGGGGAGAGCACATTAAAGATCTTTTTGGCGATGACAGAAACAAAGAACATGTTATAAGAAAGAACGTTAAAGGAACACCCAAGATGAAAGATGAAGTTGGAGCAGCACTGAAAAAGATGAAACTGGGAAAAGCCCCAGGACTAGACAATACTACTACTAAAATGATTGAAGCCCTAGATGAATTTGGTAGTAAAAATATAAGTCCTACTAAATGAAAATTATGACACCGGAAAAATCCCAAAAGGTATGTCAAAATCAATTTTCAATGCACTTCCAAAGAAAGCAGGGGCTATTAGAATACGAACTCCATCGTACAATCAGCTTAATGAGTCATGTAATAAAAATTCTATTAAGAATAATCATGAGGACAAGGAATAGAATCAAAAGAGAAATAGCAGAGGAACAATGCGGATTTGTCGAAGGTAAAGGAACTGTTGATGCAATATACATCCCAAGAACTCTCACAGAGAGGTCAACCGAGTTGAAGAAGGATTTATATGTATGCTTTGTTGATTATGCCAAGGCTTTTGATTGGGTTTGACGCAAAAACAAATGATAAACCAACAAGAAATGTTGATGGAAAAGATCTAAGAATAATCAGAAATACGTATTGAGAACAAACAACGACAACGAGAGTAGAAAACGATATAAGCTCTTTCCAAATTATTCAAGAGGAGGCGGGGGGGGGGGGGGGCGGTGGTTGCTTAGGCAGGGATGCGTCATGTCACCAGATCTGTCTTCACTTTACAGCGAAACCATCACTAGGAACCTAGAAGAATGCCCTGGAATAAAGGCTGAAGGAAAATTTAATATAAATCTTGTTACGCAGATGACACTCGTTCTAATTGCAGAAAATGAAAAAGACCTACACCGCCTTGTGAATATAATAGAAATAGAATGCAAAATTAAAGGCCTGATGAAAAGCGTTCTAAGCAACAAATGCCTATCAATTAACATCAGGAAAAGTGTTCATGAGTGTTATACAGCACCGATACTGTTACACGGTTGTGAGGCGTGGACAGTCAGTGCGCAAAGTAAGAACAAGATTGAGGCAACTTAATATGGTTTCAAAGAAGAATGTTGAAAATTCCACGGACAACAAAGAAAACAAAGGAGATAGTCTTGAATGAGGCAGACACAAGAACAACATTATGAAGAAGATTAGGAAAAGACAAGCAACATTTATAGGACATTTTATGAGGCAAGAGAAATTAGAGCACCTAGTCACAACAGGAAAGTTAGAGGGAAAAAGACCACCAGGTAGGCCCGGGGAGAAAATATTGGACGTTCTTGTAGAGTGGCTGAGGACAGAGAGGGTGGGCATGGGAGATGTACTTGCAGCAACAAAGGATAGATTCGTACAGAGGGCCATGATCACCAACCCCATGCGGCAGGGCACTTGATCTATTGATGATGATTTTATGACAACGAGGATGATAACGATAACGCAATAGATCTGAATTTTGAATTGGGACTGAGTAACAAGGCTGTACTCTACACTTACTCCCGTAATATCTCCTAACATCAACCAGGCCCGACAGATACTTGCGATGTTGTTCAGAAAATTAGAACACAACATCCTTATTGACAAGTCCACACAATGGATGATATTTGACTATGTGGCACTCGTATCAGTTCTCTCATTGAGCTCATAGCGCTTTCAACCCTGGGTAGGATTCAGTCAGAGCCGAAAACTCCCAAGATGATTTAGGCTCGCAAGATTCGAACCCACAACGTCCTAGCTGTTTCTATTGCACTGGCTATTGGCCACGACGACTGGGAGATGTATATTGTCTCCCCTCAATCTGAACTCCAACTGGAATATTCCCAGAATCAAAAATTGATTGCCCGAGAGACGGTTCGTAATTTGAATATTTGATTTTCTGTGACTGAGAGACAGATGGTCTGGTCCTGAGGCTCTGTATGTCTGTGTGATGAACACCTCTCTCTCTCTCTCTCTCTCTCTCTCTCTCTCTCTCTCTCTCTCTCTCTCTCTCTCTCTCTCTCTCTCGCTCTCTCTCTCTCTCTCTCGCTCCCTCTCTCTCTCTCTGTGTCTCTGTCTGTCTGTCTGTCTCTCTCTCTCTGTTTGTCTGCCTGTCTCTCTGTCTCTGTCTCCCTCTCTCTGTCTTCCTCTTTGTCTCTCTCTCTGTCTCTTTCTCTCTCTCTCTCTCTGTCTCTCTCTCTCTTTCTCTCTCTCTCGCTCTTTCTCTTTTCTGTCTCTCTCTGTGTCTCTCTCTCTCTTTATCTCTCTCTTTCTCTCTTTGTCTCTTTCTCTCTCTCTCTCTCTCTCTCTCTCTCTCTCTCTCTGTGACTCTTTGTCTCTCACTTTTTTCTCTCTCTGTCTCTGTCTGTCTGTCTGTCTGTCTCTCTCTCTCTCTCTCTCTCTCTGTGTTCCTGTTTTTCTCTGTCTCTGTCTCTCTTTGCAGGAAGTGGTTAAGTTTTTGCAGCTTATGGACAGGCTGCCGGAGTGAAAGGGTCAACAGGATGCCCCACGGCCTGCATGCAACTGAAGGCTGAGACTCAAAATCAAACCAAACTGGGACTGCTTTGCTAAACTCCTGCCGATCCTCCTTCCCCCCTTCCCCCTTCCCCCTTCCCCACCCACACCCCCCAGCCCACAGCATCTCCTACCTTGTATATTTTGAATTATTGCCTGTGGCTGATGTTCATTGATCCTTTCTCTCCTTCACATTATCCACAGGCTTCCCTGCAGGAAGCTTCGGAATATGTTGAGGGGAATTAAAGGGTTAAAATGCCTCGAAGAGAAGAGAAGAGAAGAGAGAGAGCAATTATCGATTTTCGTTTCAGCCCTTGATCTTGTTTCTTGATTTATTTTCTATGCTTAGCCTCCTTTTTCTTTCAGAGTGACGGATATATGGTTCATAAAAAAAATTAATTGCTTGTCATATTACCCTCTTAAATTATCATCTTTTTTGTTCTTGGTTTGCTCGCCCTCTCTCTTTCTCTCTCTCTCTCTCTCTTTCTTTCTTTCTTTCTCTCTCTCTCTCTCTCCCCCTCTTTCTCTCTCTCGCTCTCTTTCCTTCTTGCTCTCTCTCTCTCTCTGTCTCTGTCTCTGTCTCTGTCTCTCTCTCTGTCTCTCTCTCTCTCTGTCTCTCTCTATCTCTGTCTCTGTCTGTTTCTCTCTTTCCCTTTCTGTCTCTGTCTCTTTCTGTCTCTCTTTCTGTCTCTCTCTCTCTATCTATCTATCTCTCTCTGTTTCTCTCTCTCTGTCTCTCTCTTTCTCTCTGTCTCTCTCTCTCTCTCTGTCTCTCTCTTTCTCTGTCTCTTTCTCTGTCTATCTGTCTCTCTCTCCCTCTGTCTCCCTCTTTTTCTCACTACTACTTATAGTTTGAATTATTTTGATCTGTTCATGCTATTACAATTCATTTGTATTAATACAGCTTCTCTATAAATACAGTAATGTACTTGCGTTAGTAAAATGTACTCTCCATGGATGACAGCTGGTAAGCGCTAATGTGTTTATGCTAGTATCCACGAAATATAAATGTGTCCCCTCTCTCTGACTCCATCTCTGTCTCTGTCTCTGTCTCTGTCTCTGTCTCTATCTCTGTCTCTTTCTCTCTCTCTCTCTCTCTCTCTCTCTCTCTCTCTCTTTCTCTCTGTCTCTCTGTCTCTGTCTCTCTGTATCTCTCTCTTTCTCTCTCTCTCTCTCTCTTCTCTCTCTCTCTCTCTCTCTCTCTCTCTCTCTCTCTCTCTCTGTCCCTGTCTCTGTCTGTGACTCTGTCTCTGTCTCTCTGTCTCTGTGTACGCGTGTACGCAGTACGAGTTTACACATACAAACACGCACAAATACATTCCACTTGTGTATGTGTGTGTGCGTGTGTGTTTGTGTGTGTATGTCAGTGTGTGTTAACTATGTGTGTGTGTGTGTGTGTGTGTGTGTGTGTGTGTGTGTGTGTGTGTGTGTGTGTCAGTGTGTGTTAACTATGTGTGTGTGTGTGTGTGTGTGTGTGTGTTGTTTGTGTGTGTATGTCAGTGTGTGTTAACTATGTGTGTGTGTGTGTGTGTGTGTTTTGTGTGTGTGTGTGCCAGTGTGTGTTAACTGTGTGTGTGCGTGTGTGTTTGTGTGTGTGTGTCAGTGTGTGTTAACTATGTGTGTGTGTGTGTGTATGTGTATGTGTGTGTGTGTTTGTGTGTGTATGTCAGTGTGTGTTAACTATGTGTGTATGTGTGTGTGTGTGTGTGTGTTTGTGTGTGTGTGTGTGTCAGTGTGTGTTAACTATGTGTGTGTCAGTGTGTGTTAACTATGTGTGTGTGTGAATTATGTACTGTGTGTTGTTTGTTCGAAAAATCCTGCGATTGAAGAAAAGTCCTTTTGGTTGGTTGGTTGGTTGGTTGGTTCGTTGGTTGGTGGTGGGCTGGTGGGTTTGGTTGGTTGGTACTGCTTTCCCTACTTTGTTCGTTCGATCGATCAATTGTTCGTTCGTCTGTTCGTTCGTTCGTTCGTTCGTTCGTTCGTTCGTTCGTTCGTTCGTTCGTTCGTTCGTTCGTTCGATCGATCCTTCGTTTATTCGTTCATTCGTTCGTTCGTGCAATCGTTCGTTCGTTCGTTCGTTCGCTCATTCGTTCGTTCGTTCGTTTGTTTGTTTGTTTGTTTGTTCGTTTGTTTGTTCGTTCGTTTATGTGTGTGTTTTGTTAGGAAATATTGCGCAGAAAACACTGCGTAGGAAGATATGATTATCAATCATGTCTATTTCATCATATTCTTTTATCAAGAAAAAATACCTCATGGAAAATGAAATGGTCAAGCCATGGTGATACTTTATCTTTGTATGGACCTTTGACCTTTCCAGTATCGATATCGATTGTTGTTAGATGAAAATGATAATGCATTTGAAGGAAGGAATATGCTGTTCATTACATGAAAACGATCTGATCATAGGCGGTTCAAAATAACTGCCAGAACATTGTGTGTATGTGTGTGTGTTTGTGTGTGTGTGGTGGTGGTCTTTGATTTAATGTCTATTCACTAAAGTGATTTTAGACAAACAAAAAAAAAAACAAAAAAAAACAAAACAAAACAAAAAAGGGGGGGGGAGTGATAGAGGAGGAGTGAAGAAGATATTTGAAAATTGTCAATTTTGAATTTGAGAAAAGATGATCCAGAAAACAACTGTTTTGAAGAGGGGAAGGTAAAACTAACAAATAATGTTATCATAATTATCGATTTAAACAAACAAACTGACAAACAAAATTAGTAAATATCCGGAAGAAATGAATAAAAAGTAAAACTAATAATTGACTAACCACAACAATGAACAAGTCAAATAACATTTTAAAGGTAATTCGCTATAGGACTTTTTGACAGGCTAACAAAAAATTCATACAGTAATGATGATGAGGCAAATATGTCAGAAACTGTACTCACAGATAGTGTTGGAATATGTCGTTTTACCCTAACGCAAGAAAGAATATGACTATGTGTTATCTTCTTTCCACACAGACACACTATGTTATTGGTATATTTTGTTTTGAATGCATCAAGTTTCCATCTGTACATAAGGGACTGTATAGTTCTGCTGGCATGAAGCTGCTTAAGTATTTTGCTAACTTCAAAGTTCATGTGACATTTATCATACTTTTTCTGTTTTAATTGGAACTGCTTCCAGACGTAGTTGTCCACTAAAGTGTAATTCTCGTGCAACGAGAGAGAAAGCTGGATATTGTTTGAATCTGGTGAGTTATTAGCTCCCCGTTTGGCAGCCCTGTCAACTTTATTATTATAACTAAAAGAACTATGAGAAGGTATCCAGCAGAAAGTAATATCAGTGCCTCTTAAAGATAAATTATGAATCAAGTGACTTATTTCCAGAATCATTTCTGATCTTGTTTGTAATTTTGATAATTCAAGAGCCTGAAGTACTGATTTTGAATCAACGCAAAGAAGTATCTGAAAAATTGTCCTAGGAAGACTTATCAGAAAGTTTAAAGCCATTAATATTGCAAAGAGTTCAGCTGTAAAGATAGATTTATCAAGTCCTATGTAGAAAGATTTTTCAATTTTGAGAGCAGGTATTAAAAACGCTGAGCCTGCTTTTCTTTCAATTACTGACCCATCAGTGTAAATTTTCAAATGATCAGAATATACGTCGTTTATATGACATTTAACCTGACTTGCCAGTAAGTTTATATTGTCTCCTTTTTTTAAATTAGTGTGGTGTACGTCAAATCGTGCTCTTTGGAGTTCCCAACTGGGTACTGGCGAAAAGGAAGGTCGTATAGATACAGGATCTACGTCTAGATCAATTCCTGAGCCTTTCATGACGTCAGATGTGTATGTTGCAAGTGTGACCTGTGAAGATATTGATTTAGCTCGTTTTGGAAAGTCGGTATCTGATCTCAGTTTAATTTCTGTTTCTGAGATGTTTTCTACGGTAGTGTTTCTTAACAAAAATTTAGTAGAAGCGACTTTCCTTTGCTCATCAAGTGGCAACAGTTTGATTTCATTATATGTCCGAAGACAGGAAGCATGCATTGGAAGACCCAGTGCAAGTTTGAAACCTTTACAATCTATGCTCTGCAGTTTTTTTAGTAAGTGTTTCGGTGCACTGAAGAAGATTTCTTGAGCATAGGTTAATTTAGATCTAACAAGCGATTTACAAAGATGAACAAGTGTTGATGAATCTTGACCCCATGTCTGTTTGCGAACTATTTTTATGAAATTTAAACTTTTTTGAGCTTTGGTTAATAAGTATTCAATATGCTGATTCCAAGATAATTTTGCTGTAAGGAAAACTCCTAAGAATTTAATCGACTCGTTAAACTGAAGAAGAGTATCTCCCAGTTTGAAAGTGGGAATATTTACTGGGTTAGCTCCGTTATTAAATAAAACTATTTTTGTTTTTTCCAGGGATAAATGTAACCCATTTTCTACCATGTATCGCGCTATTTTATCAAGTTCTAATTGGTAGCAATTGCGTGTATAATTGATACAGCGCAAAGGAGTTTTCTTTTTCATATTTACCTGCATCCACATGCATAAATCGTCAGCATATTGAGCTAAAACTACATGCTTAGATACTTTACTGGGTAAGTCATGCATTAATATCATGAAAAGAAGGGGAGCTATAACGGATCCCTGAGGGATACCCATTTGAAGAATTCGTTTCGTGGAATATACATTTTCAATCCTCGTTTGAAATACTCTGTTTTCTAAGAAACACTTAACATAGCCAAAAATGTTACCTGTCAGCCCAATACTTTTAAATTTGAATAACAATCGGGAGTGCCACACTTGATCGTATGCTTTCGTTATATCAAAAAATGTAGCTAAAACACATTGACGTCTTGCAAATTGTTGTTTTATATTAGTAGTTAGCTTTGTTAGGATCTCTACTGGTGACCTGCCTTTTCGAAATCCTGCCTGATTTACTGGTATTATTTTATTCTTTTCACAATAGTGCATCAGTCTCTTTAAGATTATTTTCTCCATTAGTTTACATACATGTGATGTTAATGCAATTGGCCTGTAGTTTTTCAAATCGGTATTACATTTACCTGGTTTTAATACAGGAACCACTATTGTTTCTTTCCAGTTGTTAGGCATTATCCCACTATTCCAGCATTTTTGAAATATGTCATGTAGCAAGATTATAAAATTTTCTGGTAAATTTTTCAGCATCTCATTGGAAATTGCATCTAGTCCAACTGACGTTTTTTTACTTGGAAGGGACTGAATGGCATCTTTTAATTCTTGAAGTGTGAGTGATGCATTTATGTAGTGAGTATTGTCAGAGGCAGGGTCCTTATATACATCTTTCTTTTCATCTCGTTCCCTATAATTTCTATCAGAGACAGGGAGTCCTTCTACACGACAGGCCTCAGCAAACACGTCTGCAAAAGCTTCTGCTTTTTCCAATGAGCTAGGAATAGGGTTATTTTCTAGCTTTACTGGAATTGATGGCAACTTAATCCCGTTTTTCATTAATTTTAGTTTTTCCCAAATCTTTATCGTGTCTTTGTGGTTATTTACTTCACATTTACAAAAAGATGTCCAGTGTTGTTCTTTGGCTTGCTCTATGATTCTGTTACACTTAATGTTGGCACTTTTCATCGCTGTATGATTTTCAGGTGACCTGTTTGCTAAATAAATTTTGTATTTTTCTTTCTTTTCGTTCACTGCCTTTTGACAGTCCTCATTCCACCAGACATTTCCATGATGTTTTCCTATTTTTGACACTGTAAGTTTTGGAATTGAAATGTTAGCAGCCCTTAAGAGTGAGTTACAGAAAACTTCGTACGTTTCGTTTATGTTCATTGCTTCAGATAGATCTGTTCTTGTCTTTTCAAGGATTGCCTTAAAACTGATCCAGTCAGCGTTTTTATATTTAAACTTGGGTAAACTATCTTGTGGTATGGCGTCTATTTCTGTAGTATGGTTTAGGGTAAGACGTATGGGGATGTGATCTGATCCCAACAAGTCATCCTCTGTTTGCCATGTGGCGTTTGGGGCTAGGGATGGTGAGATTAAAGTAAGGTCGATAGCTGTGGGTCTGTGGGTTGGTATATCGGGGATCCGGGTAACGTGTCCGTTGTTAAGTAAATATAAATTGGAATCTACAATATTTTCAATCAACCTGTTGCTTGTTATGTTTGTACAATACTTTTCCCAAAATGGGGCATGTGCATTAAAATCACCTCCAATTATCCACTTGTCGTCCTGATCTTGAAAGTGTTTTAACCATTCAGTGTTCACAGAGTCTGGGCCTCTTGGTAAGTATACAGAGGCCATATTCACAACTAACGATGAGGAAAATTTTATAATGATTGCACATGATGAAATAAATGCGGTAGATTTAGGTACTGGCGATGATCGTTCACAATAGTTCAGTCCTTCACGAATGTATATAGCTGTTTGTATACGGCCACCGTCATTTACAGAGTCACATATTGGTGGATAATAAAAACCGGATATTTTAGGTAATTTGGTTTTGATGGTATTCAGCGATTGTAGGAGCATGACATGGACGTTTTTAGAAGAGAGATAGTTACTCAAATATGAGATGTTTTTAACAATGGAACGTGCGTTCCACTGAAAAATGTTGATATCACTTACTACACACGTCTTCATGAGGAACGGTTGAATAACTTTAGAACAATATGGTAAGTTTATATAGATTTCATTTAACTTTGAATTAAAAGGTACAAATAGGATAAAAATGAAGTATGTGAACAAGAAAATAATTAAGTAAAACAATATAGCTGAGAACTGAACGAAGAGAAACTGAATCTGGGCTGAATCTAAAATGACCAAGGAGAGAAGAAAAACGGAGATTGAAAGCCGGGTCTTTGTTGATGTCGTTGTCGGTTTGATCTCCTCCTCGGTTTTTCCCAGAAAAGCTGATGGATTTGCCTCCCTAAGTTTCTGGCCAGAACGCTCGCCCCTCTGATGGTTGGATGGACGTCGTCCTGGCTGACTTGAGTGTGACTGATAGTTTGAAGATTGTCATTGTTGACGTATTCGACACTCGCTGCTTTAAGAAGTCGCACTTTTGTTAGGGCATTTAGGAGCTCTCTTTTAGCGTTTAGGTATTTGTCCCTCACAGGAGCTACCTGACTTAAAACTACCCTGGCTTTTGGAAATTGGGTGTTGATAGTTTTCACACAGGTGTCAAGAGTTGTGCTACATTCAGTGGGCTCCTTTGTTTTTAAATCTGTGATCCCCACATGTAAAACTACACAGTCAGGTTCAGGTGTCAGCTCTTCTTTTGATTTTTCAATTGCAATCTTACAGTCCTCGATGGTATGGATCTTTCTCGTGGCCACCTGAAAACCGTATGAAGAGCCCAGTCTTTTTCCATCCACTTTATTGAGGACTGAGTCGTGAACGATAAGGACACGGGGAAGAACATTTGATTGTGGTCTGGAACGTGTTGACGATAGCGCAGTTTTGACGTCACGGTTAGGTTTTGTGGAGACGTCTGGTCTATGTTTGACGACATTTCTCCTGCCATTTTGTGTCCTCGCCCGATCTTCCAGTTTGGGGGGTTGAGCTGCGCATTCCGCGTAGGTGGAGAATTTGTCCATCGGTGACATGGTGGTGAAGTCACCGTGGACTGCGGAATCCGTCTGGCACGCAACGGTGGTCGTAAGTTTGGTGCACTTATTGACGTCGCGCAGCTCTTTTAACGTTGTATTGTTTTCCAATAAAAGTTTTCTGTCTGAATGTAGCATGGTTGTGAGAATGTGGATTTGTTTAGACATTTCTTGAATGGTGTTGTTTAAAATGTCTATCTCCCTTACCGCCTCTTGACAGCGGCAGCCACATGATGAACTTGATTGTAGCTGTGCGATGTGTGGCTGACTCCTGGATGGTGAAAGGGTGCGACCGGAGGTCTGTTCTTTTTGATGTTCTTCGAGTTCTGGGGTCTCTGAAGGTGGTGATGTCTCTGCCCTGGTGTTGTCTGTCCCACGGGTGGTTTTCTTTACTTTTTCTTTGATGACACAACGTTTGGACCGTGTCATTTTCAGCCTAGACGATTCCTCTCTGAAAACGTTCTGTTAGAAAGCCGCCATCTTGGCGTAGGAATTGTGTGTGTGTGTGTATGTGTGTGTGTGTGTGTCTGTGTGTGTGTGTGTGTGTGCGTGTGTGTATGTGTGTGTGTATCTGTGAGTGTGTGTGTGTGTGTGTGTGTGCGCGTGTGTATGTGTGTGTGTATCTGTGAGTGTGTGTGTGTGTGTGTGTGTGTGCGCGCGCGTGTGTGTGTGGTGTGTGTGTGTGTGTCTTTTTGTGTGTCTGTCTCTCTCTGTCTGCCTGTCTGTCTCTCCCCTCTTTGTCTCTCTCTCTCTCTATCTCTTTCTCCCTCTCCCTCTCTCTCTCTCTCTCTCTCTCTCTCTCTCTCTCTCTCTCTATCTCTTTCTCTCTCACTGTTTTCAGTTCCTGCTGACTGCCACAGAACCAGGCGATCAGGGAACAGTAGCTATGTTCCCTCGTCCTCTGACAAGACAAGATAGACAGGAGGGACCTCCAGTCACTGAGGGGGGGGGGGGATCCTGTTGAGGCACAGAACCTAATGCTGCTCCCCCTGAAAAGACCTCAACTGGTCAGCACCAGTCTCCTCAGCTGTAGATGACCGTGTAGATGTCTGCCTTGTTTTGCATGGTATCGTGGTTATTTAATTAGAAAGCGATCCAAAATAAGTGCGACCGCCCGCGTTCAAGCAAACAGGAATCAGAAGGAAAAAAAAACACGAACATAGAATCAGAACGCGTATTTGATACAACCAGACAAGACAGGCGTGATACAACCAGACAAGACGGGCTTGATACAACCAGACAAGACGGGCTTGATACAACCAGACAAGACAGGCGTGATACAACAGACAAGACAGACGTGATACAACCAGACAAGACAGACGTGATACAACCAGACAAGACAGGCGTGATACAACCAGACAAGACAGGCGTGATACAACAGACAAGACAGACGTGATACAACCAGACAAGACAGGCGTGATACAACAGACAAGACAGGCGTGATACAACCAGACAAGACAGGCGTGATACAAAAGACAAGACAGGCGTGATACAACCAGACAAGACAGGCGTGATACAACAGACAAGACAGACGTGATACAACAGACAAGACAGGCGTAATACAACCAGACAAGACAGACGTGATACAACCAGACAAGACAGGCGTGATACAACAGACAAGACAGACGTGATACAACAGACAAGACAGACGTGATACAACAGACAAGACAGGCGTAATACAACCAGACAAGACAGACGTGATACAACCAGACAAGACAGGCGTGATACAACAGACAAGACAGACGTGATACAACAGACAAGACAGACGTGATACAACAGACAAGACAGACGTAATACAACAGACAAGACAGGCATGATACAACCAGACAAGACAGGCATGATACAACCAGACAAGACAGGCATGATACAACAGACAAGACAGGCGTAATACAACCAGACAAGACAGGCATGATACAACCAGACAAGACAGGCATGATACAACCAGACAAGACAGGCATGATACAACAGACAAGACAGGCGTAATACAACCAGACAAGACAGGCATGATACAACCAGACAAGACAGGCGTGATACAACCAGACAAGACAGACGTGATACAACAGACAAGACAGACGTGATACAACAGACAAGACAGACGTGATACAACAGACAAGACAGACGTGATACAACAGACAAGACAGGCGTGATACAACAGACAAGACAGACGTGATACAACAGACAAGACAGACGTGATACAACAGACAAGACAGACGTGATACAACAGACAAGACAGGCGTGATACAACAGACGTGATACAACAGACAAGACAGGCGTGATACAACAGACAAGACAGGCGTGATACAACCAGACAAGACAGACGTGATACAACCAGACAAGACAGGCGTGATACAACCAGACAAGACAGGCGTGATACAACCAGAAAAGACAGGCACAGATTTTCGGCCAACTGGCCTTTGTCAAGCGTCAACGTAAGACCACAAAAGAACAAACACCAATTACAATAATTAGGAGAAAAAGACCGAAACGTCCCTGCTGCTTCGTTCAGTGGGAGAACAAGACTAAAATGAAATCATAATGTGTTTGTGAATAACGGTAAGAACTGGGAAGAGGAGAGGTAAATATAATGCCTGAAGGGAAGTGAGATCAATTCTGCAATTTGAAAAGTGGTTATGCCATATTACTATTGTTTTATCCTGAATGCCAGAATACTATTGTTTTATCCTGAAGAGGGTCCAGGGTTAAAGCTATGAAAAAACTAGAAAGCGCCTTCAAGCCTGGTACTTTTGACTTAAGCCCTCTAGCTTTTCTCTCGGGGTTAACTCGCTGTTAGCTCACGGCCAACACAACTATCCTGTGAGCGCAGGGGCTAAGAGTTTAGACAGTCCTTATCCATTCTGTGGTTCTGTCATAGGCATGCAGAGTATTGTCTGAAG
>CM060311.1:42365191-42375191 GCA_030674185.1 Monoplex corrugatus
GTTTGTTCTTTTGTTCATTTACAGGTGCTATTCATTCTTTCTGTACACAGACAGTACACATGGTATATTTCTAATCATTTGTATAAATAAAGTATAATATTCGTATGGCCTTACATATTCAAATAGAACTGACAGTCCACACAGGATACACTCATCATTATAAGTAATGCATACACAGTAAGACATGTCGTCCTCTTCTTCTTCTTTTCACTGAATTAAGTGAAAAGTCAATAGGGCGCCGTACTGAAGAGCTGTTCAACAGATCGCCCCCCCTTCCCCATCCCCAGTTTTGTCGGTTTTACATAAAATCATGGGTTTCTGCCAATGGTGTCTCTGTCCATTCTGCAATGTTGTCAGTCCATCGGGTTTTGTTTCGTTCGTTTTGTTTGTTTCGTTTCGTTCGTTTGTTTTGTTTTGTTTGTTTTGTTTCGTTTCGTTCGTTTCGTTTGTTTGTTTTGTTTTGTTTTTGTTTGTTTTGTTTTGTTTTGTTTGTTGGTCGGTCGGTCGGTCGGTCGGTCGGTTGGTTGGTTGGTTGGTCGGTTGGTTGGTTGGTGTATTTGTTTGTTTGTTTGTTTGTTTGTTTGTTTGTTTGTTTGTTTGTGTTTACCCATTCTTCCTCCCTCAACAGTGCCCTGAAGGATGAATTTAGCAAGGCCATTGGATCTTGTTGCGTGGCCATACCAACGTAGTTATCTTTTCGTCACTGATGTGTACAGATATTCAAATGGTTCAATGTTGCTGCTTGGTGCTTTGATGTACTTGTTCACAGGTGACATGAACAGTGTATCTCATGTTTAGCGTCTTGCGATAACACGTCGTCTCCAGGGCTTGAATTTGTTTCTTCAAATCGGCTGTGAAGGACTATGTCTGGCATGTTTTCAGAAGATAGAATATACCAGTACGTGCATGTACAAGCCTGATCTTGATAAAAAAAAAATTAGCATATTCAAATAAGAATGGTACGAGCAGCACTTGGCGTCTTCTTCCCAGACCGACTCTCGGCAGATGAGCTCTACAGCCAGTCGAAGCTCCCTCGTCTCAGCGTCACACTCCGCAAACGGAGACTTCGACTCATTGGCCACGTCCTTGGGATGCAAAATAGGTCACAGTCGCCACTCGGCATGCTCCTGATCGACTTCGACGACAACGGATTCCACCTGCGACAAGGGCAAGCGAGAACGCTCACGTTGAGAGCCGATTTGAACGATGACTTGAATTCGATCAGTATTAGTACCGTACAAACTGTGATAAATAATCCAAAGAGACGGTATTCAAATTTGATTGATTCGTTTGATGCCTGATATGCTATTATGCTACCTAATATTTGAACGTAAAGTATAATATATATATATTCAAATAAATATATATGTGCATAGATTGTATCTAATGTCGAATCCATACGCAATGTGTACGTTTTAAGTATAGAAATAAACTGTCCCGCAAGTTCGACATTTACAAGAGAAGTAAGGATGGAGATACAATAAAGGTCATATCTAGAGGGGGACAATCCCATCGGCCTTGTTTCAATGTGCAAAGCGAAAAGCTAGCAATCATAGCAAATACAGAGGACATGCAAGAAATAGAACACCAAATGACATTAATGCATGAAAAAGCATACACGTCAGACGGTTTTCTTACCATTTGTTTCTCTTTTTTTATTTTATTCATCTCATCCGTTTGTTCGTTCCTTTGTTTGTTCGTTCTTCTGTTCGTTCCTTCGTTTGGTTGTTTGTTTCGGGGTTGTTGTTTTTTTGTTTTTGTTTTTTTTTTGCTTGGTTTTGGTTGGGGAAGGGTTGAATTGTTTTGTTTTGATTTTTTCTGGTGTTTTTTTTCTTTTCTTTTTTTTTTTTTTTTTCTTTTTTTTTGGGGGGGGGGTTGGTTTGGTTGGATTGGATTGGATTGCATTGCATTGCATTGGTTTGTTTGTTTGGTTGGTTTGGTTTGGTTTGGTTTGGTTTGGCTTGGTTTGGTTTTGAGTTGGTTTAGGTTTGGGTTTGGTTATAGGTTTGAATGTTTGTTTGTTGTTTGTTTGTTTGTTTGTTTGGTTTGTTTGTTGTTTGTTTGTTGTTTTGTTTGTTTGTTTGTTTTTGTTTGTTTGTTTGTTTGTTTTTTGTTTTTGTTTGTTTGTTTGTTTGTTTGTTTGTTTTTGTTTTGTTTGTTTGTTTTGTTGTTTTGTTTGGTTGTTTGTTTGTTTGTTTGTTTGTTTGTTTTTTCTTTGTTTGGTTGGTTGGTTGGTTGGTTGGTTGGTTGGTTGGTTGGCTTGTTTGGTTGGTAGTTTGTTTGTTTGTTTGTTAGTTTGTTTGCTTGTTTGTTTGTTTGTTTGTTTATTTGTTTGTTTGTTTTGTTTGGTTTGGTTGGTTTGGTTGCTTGGTTGCTTGGTTGGTTGGTTGGTTGGTTAGTTGGTTGGTTGGTTGGTTGGTTGGTTGGTTGGTTGGTTGGTTGGTTTTGCTTGTTTCTTTGTTTGTTTCTTTCTTTCTTTCTTTCTTTTTTTCTTTCTTTCTTTCTTTGTTATGGAAAGTGTTTTTATTCGACAATTACCCCTGCAATTCTACAGCTAATGTGTCAGACGCAGACAGTACTGTAAAATAGGTAATAAATCATACTCAATGGCTGGGTTGTGTGTATGTGTATATGTGTGTGTGTTGGAGGAGGGTTTGTACCTCAAAAAGAGGAGAAAGACAAAGACAGAGTTTGTGTCACTGTCTGTCTCTGTGTCCGTCTGTCTGCCTGCCTGCCTGCCTGCCTGCCTGCCTGCCTGCCTGCCTGCCAGCCTGCCTGTCTGTCTGTTCGTCCGCTGCGCGTGTGCCCTAAGCCCTCGCATTTGTGTGTTTTGTGCTTGAGTTTATGTAGGTATACTGAACAATTATGCATTGATTCTGCTTTTC
This sequence comes from Monoplex corrugatus, assembly GCA_030674185.1. NCBI lineage: Eukaryota > Metazoa > Mollusca > Gastropoda > Littorinimorpha > Ranellidae > Monoplex > Monoplex corrugatus. The sequence goes on from CM060311.1 coordinate 42,368,077, forward strand.
TTGTTGTTTTACTTGCTGTTATTCTCATGGCCTCTTTAGAACGGAAGACTTCATCAACACTTAATACGATACGACAGGAGGCTACACAGGAAGAAGGAAAATAATTATTTGGGCTATATACTGTCACAAAACACAATAAAACAACATATAACCATGAAAGAAGATGAAAAAACACAAAAAAATTGTTTTCCAAATTTTATTTTGCCTTTGGTGCACATTTTTATGCATATTTTTTTGAAAAGTATGAATATATTATAAAGTAAGTAGAAGGCAAACCAAATAAGGCAGCCTCATTCTGTTTGTTGTTTTGAGGGTATAAAACCATGACTATTAGGATGACACATGCATTTTACAGTTCATTTCCTGGAAGAAAAAATAATGCTGTAATACTATCCTGCGTGTAAACGGCATGACTATTTATGGGGGGTGGGGGTAGGATGTGGGACAAAAAAAAATTTAAAATTATGTTAAAGCCAAAATTCTCTGACATAATAAAGTACTGATATTAGTGAATAACTGTGCAAAATTTCAGCTTTCTAGCTTCAATCATTCTTCTGATATTTGCTTTCAAATGTATGAGATCATGCAAAAAAAGCGCGTTTTGAGAAAACGAGAAAAAAAGAAATGAACAAGCCAAAAAATATAGCATAGTTATAAAATCTCTCCAAATCATTGTTTTTTTGCAACTATAGCATGCCTGCACCATATGTCTGGCCTTCTTCAACCTCTTGGCTTTGATTTTGATTTTTTTTGGCCATACTTTTAGTCTTTCGGGCACGTTTGGTTTCATACATACTATGAAGTTCACTTCGCTGGCAGCGCTTTCTGTCTTGGTAATCCATGTAATCTGCCAGATTTTCTGCTGGTGTAACTTGAAGTTTGCTCAAAACATGTGACAGATGGGTATAGCCTTGATTGAAGTGCGAAATGGCTGATGCAACGGCTGCATTGATACGATGTGCACCAACATGTACTGTCTTCGGACACCGATACCATATTTGTCCATTCACACATTCATTGGCATTCTGTGTCTTGCCATGCTGAATTTTGCTGAGCAGTCTGTCATCTGCCATTCTTTCATAAATGGGTTTGATGGCCCTGGCAACATCTTGTGACAGTGGGGTCCCTATGTGTTTTTTATGGTTAGGCAGAGTTTGGCCAGTAGCGATAGCCCGATTGTAAAAGCACCAACTGTCAACCCCAACTGGACATTTGTCATGCTGTGGGTGCTCATCAGTTGACATGCAGTGCTGGAATGAAGCCCAAATAGCTTCTTTCATTCGCTTTGGATTTCCAAGGTTCTTGGTAATGGCAAGCCTGTAATAAGACTGCAGGACAGAACAAGCTTTCACTGTCAGAGCTCCATAGCGGCGACCCCCAAGACCAGCCTCTTTCGCCTTTTTCCTCAAAGCCGTACCCATCCGCTTGTCACAATGGTTGACACACTCAAACTTTTCTACAGGGTAAAATAAACCAGCCACAGCATTGTAGGCCACTGAATCCCCATCAGAGAGCATTTGTGTATATCTCATGTTGTTTTTCTTTATTGAGCGACCCCAAAGTTGCAAGGCTGCTGCCTTTTCCATTGATTTTGAAGATCCCTGAAAAAATTTTTCACAGACAGCTCTATGCTCTCTGGCCATTCCTGTCTTTCGGCATCTGTCATATTTTTTGTTTTATTTGATGCATCTGTATTTGGAGAGAACAACATAATCCAATACTAGCCCAGTCAATACATCAATGACAATTCCCACCCCATAATTTGATGTGAATCCCCTCTTGTGCCATGTGCCATCAAGTGACACCATCACATCAACAGGAGCTCCCCGATTGTCACTAATGTCAGAGTCACAGTCAGTGTCACTGTCATTGTCACTGTCACAATCTTCTTTGTCACTAGCTTCAAATGTTACATTATATACACTTTCAGTTTCATTATCAACATCAGAGTCACTATCAATAACATCACTGGACTGATGTGGGCCAGGTAGATTGAAAGTTTCGACATCACCATGGTTGCGGCTGTCATCATCATCTTCATCAGAGTCACCACCACTGTTGCTGTCATCACTGCCACCCAGGTCATAAGCATCTCGAACAGCACGAGCTGCTGCGTTGAGGACATCCACAGAAACATCAGCATGAGCAGCACTAACTTTCTTGGTGAGGCGCCGGTATGTCTCATGGCACAAACCTGGAATGCCCATAATGGCAGAAAACTTCCTCAGAGCAGCTTCACCACAACCAAGCTCGTTGAAGCAGGTGACCATGGAAGTGTTGACAGCAAACCCCACCGTCACATTGTCACTGCCATCCAGACGTGCACAGGAATGGTCTTGTTGCACAAAGGGGCACTCCTGAAAATATAAATTTTTGCAACTTTTTGAGTCATCAATAATCAAACACAAAAACAAACCTGTAAGAAAAAAATTATTCATCACAAGGTTGGATCAAACACAAAATATTTCAAAGAACACACACACACACACACACACACACACACACACACACACACACACCACACACACACACACATGGACAGAGAGAGTGAAAAGTAACAGCACCACACACTGACACAGTGACACACTGTCAGCCTCTGATCGTACACAGTTTACAGTGTGTTTGGAACGCGTGTGTGTGACGCGCGCACACACACACACACACCGCACACGCACACACACACACACACACACACACACACACACACACTGCATGTATATTTCTCACATATGAAGGTGGAAAAAGTTCACATACCTCACAGGCTATCCTGATCTGTCTTGAATATCCCATCTTGTCACCAAACGAAACTGACAAGCTGCGCCACAACTGCTACAGGACACAGCAGAAAACAATCGTTTCAAGCATGCCAGCTCCATGAAACACCGTTCACGCTGGATGTCAGATTCGGCCACTCCATCAACATTTTTTCACATTTGTGATTTTATTTCTCGCAGAACAGTCCGTGATGTTTTGATCGGTGAAATCGTCATTCGTCGAGTGATTCGACTCGATGTTTACACTCGGAACACTGACGTCGCCGCCCACCTCCACCCTTGTCGAACATCCTTGCGTCGATTCCCGGCCCGATTCCCACCGTTTCCTGCGTGCTGCTTGAAGTTGTCGCTTCCGAGAACGCTTCCCCACCAAGTGCCGTCTTCTGAGACTTTATAGAATTCATTTTTATTATTTTCGTTCGATTTTTCAACTTGTGAAACAACAAAGATGGCGGAATGCGATCACCTTCGGAAGGGCTCGTTGCCACGGCGAGCGAAGCCGAGCCAAGCCGAGCCAAGCCGATATTGTCACGTGACTTCTCTGATTCAATCAGAAAGGATATGTAGATTAGCTTTGGCCTAGTTTTTCCAAATTTGGTGGTTTCCGTCTAAATGACAGGCTCACACATTCGGAAATCGTGCATTCCCGTTCGCGCGTTGGGCTTTATGAATGGGCTTACGATCTAGGGGAGATAATGACGGTTATTTTGGTATATGACTCGGCAGTATTTTATGAGCTAAAGTGGGCGTTACTATGCCCAAAACAAGCGGTATTTTACCGTTGTGGGGAAAAAAATAAAATATCTTTCAATTGTTAGGGTATAAAACTTCTTTTTTTTCATGAAATAAGCACAGTTGACAATAAACAATGATAAAACATGATAAAAAATGTGTCAAAGAATGCAATTTCAGTAACATCTCACATACCCTTTTGGTGAAAAAAATTACTTTTTTTTTTACACCTTTTTCTGTGTATTCTTCTAACCTTAATACGATACGACTTACCATATAAAACAATTATAAGAATTGGTACTTGATAATACTTGATAATATTCGCACGTCCTAAAGCATCCTCGTGTTTCACTTGAGGAGCATAAACAGTCTTTAACTTTTGACTCCTGCAGGAAGCTGACAGATAGGGTGAGGGAGTCAAAGGGTCAAGTTTTTACAGTTGGTGGAAAGGGTGCGGGAGTCAAATGGTTAAAACCTTTATGACGTGATATATAACCCTCTAATACCCACCCCCCCTCCCAGCCACCTATCCACCAACCTCAACCTCACCCCCTCCCCTTCACTTCTCCTTTGCGGAGTACTCCTTCGCATATGCTGAGAGGGGCATTCCCACACAAATTAATGTCCATGCCAGACAGGACTACAGTCTGCTGAGCATATACGATAGTTTTGCCCACTGTGTTCAGAAAAAAATTTTAAATGAACAGTAGTTAACCCTTTGCTCCCTCACCCTATCCACTAACTGCAAAAACTTAACCCTTTGACTCCCTCACCCTATCCACTAACTGCAAAAAATTAACCTTTTGACTCCCTCACCCTATCCATTAACTGAAAAACTTAACCCTTTGACTCCCTCACCCTATCCATTAACTGAAAAAAACTTAACCCTTTGACTCCCTCACCCTATCCATTAACTGAAAAATTTTAACCCTTTGACTCCCTCACCCTATCCATTAACTGAAAAAAATAAACCCTTTCACTCCCGTACCCTATCCACTAACTACAAAAACTTAACTCTTTGACTCCCGCACCCTAGCCACTAGCTTCCTGTGTAGGAAGCTGGTGGATAGGGTGAGGGAGTCAAAGGGTTAAGTTTTTGCTTTGCTAACATAGTTGACGAGGCAGGATGCTGTTGGACAGGATGATGCAGGAGTCAAAGGGTTAAAAGGGGCAACTCTGGGACATTACTCTGGGACAAGAAAGACGACTCCAGGAAATCCACATCACCATCATCATCATCAAGTGCCTTGCCACATGGCGTTGGCGATCATGGCTTTCCGTCTGTTTCTATCCCTTGTTGCCGCAAGCACATCTTCCACCCTGTCTGTCTTCAGCCACATTCTTCTTCCAAAACCACCGGATTGGCCATGTGAGGCGTGACCTTGCTCGGACACTGAAATTAAAGGAAAGAACCGCCTTTTGATCTTCAAAGCCTACCACGGTATACCCAAAATTGAGGCTTAGCTTCCTGTAGCTGACTGAAACCACAATTTTCTAATATCTTATAATGTAATGATCACGGTATCAGTCTCTACACACACTGAAATCTCCACAGATAGCCACCTACCTCCCTCTTAGCCCCAACGAGAAGAACAAGAAGAAGCAATTCTGCAAGGAGCAGAAAAAGAAGAAGAAGCAGTAGCTGAGAAAGAGGGAAAACAAAGCGAAGGAGGAGAAGAAGAAGAACAAGAAGAAGAAGAACAAGAAGAACAAGAACAAGAACAAGAAGAACAAGAAGAACAAGAACAAGAAGAACAAGAAAAAGAACAAGAACAAGAAGAACAAGAACAACAAGAACAACAAGAACAAGAACAAGAACAAGAAGAACAAGAAGAACAAGAACAAGAAGAACAAGAACAGCGATGACTTGACAAAACCAGCCATTGAACCTGACATGATGGGCGCGATAGTTAAGTGGGTAAACGTCAGGCTTCCAGTCTGGAGATCCTGGGTTCGATCCGTCTTGACACCTCTGCCTAGTGGGTAGTTTCTCCTAGTTCAGCATGCAAGCAGACCTGTCTGTGCCTAAACCCCCCCTTCGTGTGTATCACCATCATCGTCATCATCATCATCATCATCGTCGTCGTCATCATCATTATCTCCACCATCATCATCATCATCATCATCATCATATGCCCTGCCGCATGGCGTTGGCGATCATGGCCCTCCATACGACTCTATCCCTTGTCGCTGTCAATACATGTACATCTCCCGCCCTCTCTGTCCTCAGCCATCCCGCAAGTCTGTCCGATATTTTTCTTCCCCAGGTCTACCTGATGTTCTCTTTCCCTACAGCTTTCCTGCTGTGACCAGGTACTCTAATTCCCCTTCCCTCATAAAGTGTCCTGTAGAAGTTGCTTGTCTTTACCTAATCTTCTTTATTAATGATCTTTTTGTGTCTGTCTCCTTGAAGACTCTCGTTTTTGTTTTTGTTTTTGTTTTTGTTTTTGTTGTTGTTGTTGTTGGTGGTGGTGGTGGTGGTGGTGGTGGTGGTGGTGGTGGTGGTGGTGGTGGTGTGGTGGTGGTGGTGGTGGTGGTTGGTTGTTTGGTTGTTTGGTTGGTTGTTTGGTTGGTTGGTTGTGTTGGTTGGTTGTTGTTGGTGTTGGTTGGTTGGTTGGTTGGTTGGTTGGTTGGTTGGTTGGTTGGTTGGTTGGTTGGTTGGTTGGTTGGTTGGTTGGTTGGTTGGTTGTTGGTTGATTTGCTGTCCATGAAACTTTAAACATTCTTGTTAGAAACCACATTTCATTGCCTCAAGTTTGTTCTGACTTTGTGTGTTGACTGTCCACGCTTCACAACCGTACGACAGTATCGGTTCGTGTGCATACGCATGCAGGTCATCAGATATCCATGTCAAATATCCTACAAGTCATGTCAATGTCCGGTAGCTTATGGAAACATAACAACACCCAGCATCACACCCACCGAAGACGGAGTATGTAGACACCGCATCGACATACCGCCTGTGCAGTGTGAGGAAAAAACAACGTGCATACACGTATCCGACAAAACTCGGTACGCTTAAAAAGAAGAAAATAAGACCCTGGATAATTATGGAACCAGAAAAACACGAATTTGAATCAGAAAGCGTATTTAGTACAACCAGACAAGACAGGCGCAAATTTTCGGCAATGGCCTTTGTCAAGCGTAAACGTAAGATCACAAAAAAAAGAAAAAAAACCCGAACACCAAATACAAAAATTAGGAGAAAAAGACTGAAACTTCCCTGTTGCTTCGTCCAGTGTGAAAAAAGGACTAAACTGACTAACAGTTACACTTCTTTTGGATTCTGGATTATTATTGGCATAACTCACATTACGTGTGAACCACCAGACAATCACAGCTGTAGGATGATGTCAACACTTGTTTCTTGTTTGTTTGTTTTTTTATTTTCAATGTCTTCGTGCATGTTGCTTGACCAACTAATGAAAACCCTAATCTTAACCCTAAACTCAAGCGCAATCCTAACCTTACAGAAAAGCTGGAGGGAAAGAGAACACCAGGTAGACCCACGGAGAAAACATTGGACGGACTTGCAGGGTGGCTGAAGACAGAGAGGGTGGAAGGTGTACTTGCAGCGACAAGGGATAGATTCGTATGGAGGGCCATGAT
>CM060311.1:42380191-42392691 GCA_030674185.1 Monoplex corrugatus
ATAGAAAGAAAGATAGATAGATAGATAGATAGATAGATAGATAGATAGATAGATAGATAGATAGATAGATAGATAGAGAGAGAGAGAGATAGACGACAGACAGATAGAGAGAAGATAGACAGATAGATAGATAGATAGATAGATAGATAGATAGATAGATAGATAGATAGATAGATAGATAGATAGATAGATAGATAGATAGATAGATAGATAGATAGATAGATTATTGCAGCATTACTCAATGTAGAACAAATTTAAGCAATACCCTCTCAAGTTTTACAGAGGCTCCTGAAAGATGTTTCTTTTGGGTATGCAGACATTTACTTTGTCTTAAAGATACAGGGAGGGAGTTCCATGTTATGGGGCCAAAGCAGAGAAGGACACCTTTCTGCATGTGAATTGAGAGTTCCAACTTCATGATAAGAACCTTTCTGGTTTCAAGTACAAAAAGAATACCCTAAAACAACTCCAGAAGTTTCAAGAATGAAAGGATCACTTGTACATATCAAAACCCCTCCCCACCACCACCACCACCACCACCACCACCACCACCACCCCCCAAGTACAAAAAGGTTACCAGTACATATTATTACAGCCCACAGCAGTTCACTACGGCTGGACATAATAGGGGAGCATGGTGATATGTCTTGATAAAAACCTTCCAGACAGATACTTACAAGGAAGGGGAAACTATAAAAAAAAAAAAAACGGCTCTACAGGTCCGAATCAATGCTTCTGTCTAACAGTCATGTCATACAGTCCCTTCGTTCACTCTAATTCCCACTGACACACTCTTTTTCCCCCTCACCGCTCCATGAAAGAAAAGGGTAGGAAGGAAGAAGGGAAGAAAGGTGAAAGTCAGAGAGAGTGGGATAAGAAAAGAAAGAAGAAAAAAAGAAGAAGAAAGAAAGAGAAAGACAGAGAGAGAGAGAGAGAGAGAGAGAGAGCCTTTCCAGACACAACATTCATTGGGAAATAATTAAGACAAACACATTAGGCATTAAACTCGAGAAATATGTTTAAATCTTCTAGAATCCAAAAACCGATGCAGAAAATACGAAAAATCAAAACAGGCTTAACAACAATTATAATGAAGTGAATAAGAGTTCAGAAATACATACACGCGCACGCACACATACAAACAAACATGCGCACGCACACACACACACACATACATACATACATACATACATACATACATACATACATACATACATACATATATACATACATACATACATACTTACGATACATACATACATACATACATACATACATACATAATACATACTTACATACATACATACATACATACACGCACACTGGCACGCACACACATATACACAATTTCACACACGTTTATTAGATAATCCCACAGCAAACCCAAAATCAAAACACCAAAGAATCTTACCTGCAAACAAACCACACACAAATGGCACGTGGCACAATCAAATCAAATAATTCTGCAATAATCCAGAAAGACAACATTCATAATATAGACAAATAGACACGCAAGGGCGAGCGAGAGAAAGGCAGACAGACAGAGAAGAAACAGAGACACAGACAAACAGACACAAACAGACTGACAGACAGACAGACACGACAGACAGCCAACTTACAAAAAGAATACCCTAAAACAACTCCAGAAGTTTCAAGAATGAAAGGATCACTTGTTCATATCAAAACCCCCTCCCCCACCACCACCACCACCACCACCACCAGTCCCATCCTCCAGCAGTCGCTCGCCATACTTGTTCAAGAAAAAAAGGGGAAGTAATCATGGTGATGTGTCTTGATAAAACCTTGCAGACAGATGCTTACAGAGGAGGGGGGAAAAGTGTAAAGGCAAAAAATCCTCAGGCTCTGATCAATGTTTCTGTCTGACAGTCCTGTCACATGCCCACTCCATTCATTCCAGCTTTCACCGATTTACTTCGGTTTCTCACTCCGCCTCCACACACACACACACACACGTACACACAGTACACACGCACGCACGCACGCACGCACCACACACACACACACACACACACACACACACACACACACCACACACATACACACACACCGTCTAATGTCACTCAGTGAAAAGGCGTTAAATCAAGGAGCGAACGAACGAACGCACACACACATACACACACAAACACACACAAACACACACAACATCTATCTATCTATCAACAAGGTATCTATCTATCTATCTATCTATCTATCTATCTATCTATCTGTCTGTCTGTCTATCTATCTATCTATCTATATACATGTATGCATGCATGCATGTATGTATGTATGTACGTATGTATGTATGAGATTGAGAAAGAATACAAATTACACCACTGATTTTATAAAAAGGCAGTTGACACATTTGAAGGTATGTAAGCAATATTAATGAATTACAACAATGCCATATAGTATACTTGCTTTAGACCATACACATAAATTCAGATAAAAGTCATACTAATGATAAATTTAAGGATCAACAACGCATACTTGATTGTCGGTGAAGATTGACAATATCAATTTACTTTCAACCTCTAAGATTGACTGCTCTTAAACGCCTTCACAAATATATATAAGGACAGATATTTTAAAACACCGTTCTTTCTTGATAATAAGAGTAATCACAGCCAAACATATTCTGCTTTTCGTGGTATTTGGATGATAGTCTTTTCTTAAATCACAAAGCTCTTAACAACTTAATAGAAAATGAATTTCATTCTCAACAGCATCGTCCCACAGAGGAAATGTCATTCCATCCTGTCTAACATCGGTCGAGAACTATACACAATAAAATCAAATAACACCAGGCCTGTATTCTGTCAATGCATTCCTCACATGCCTATTATTATATTTTTGATGATAAGTGACCTCCCACCACGAAATCAGTCTTAACTCGCAGTCAGTCGAACAGCACTAGGAGCTGAAAAGGTGACTGAGGGTCTATCTGAGGTGTTTTGACTTTTTCTCAAAATTGATTTCTGTAGTCTATAATCTATCCCCCACAGAAATTTTTTTCTTGAAAAAATGCTATTAATCAATTTAAAATGGTATTTTAATGCACTGATCGCAGCAGAAAGAACGCAGTTTCCTACCAAAAGAACCTATTTTTGTCTCTTATTATAAACAGTAACCTGTGCAGTACCCGCACATGTAATGTACTGACGGAAAGCTCTTTGGTGCACCTTTCAGATAATGACAGCGAAAATTAGAAACAAACTGGGTCAAAGCCACCAAATAAAGAAATTTAAGGAAAATGTGTTAGAGAGCACATAAAAACTTTATAGGCCGTTTTCTCAAAATGGCCGTCATACAACTTAATGACTTTAAACATACATAACTTCTACTTTTTTTTTAGTACAAGCTTCATTCAAGTACCAAAATAATCAGCAGAATGTACACTTTCAGTGATATGTATCTCAAAATGCCCAAAATGCTAGTAAAGACTGATTTCGTGGTGGAAGGTCACATATACGTTATGCAACTTACTCAATATACTGAAGCCTTTCACTATTATCCAGCATTGCCTCCTTATGTCTATCAATCTCTGCCTGAACATTATCTCAACGTGCGCTTTCTAGCATTGCCATCTTATACAAGTGTCTTTGTCTGAATACTGTATTTATAAAGGATTGCACACACTCAAAGCCTTGACTTCTTCTTCATGCATAAAAAATCCATTAATACATAATGCATTTGGGATTGTAGTCACCCAGCCAGATTATCTATCTTCATCCATTTATTTTAATGATTTATACGCTTTGACTTGTAAAGTAGTCTGTGTTCTTCCGGCTGAATCATTCTCGATGTATATTTTATACAACAGACTACAGTGTTTATACGCATTGGAAACTTCCCAAGTTTTCCATATACTAAATTGTTTGGTGTTTTCAGAGAGAGTCTGTATTCATTGTAAGACAACAACAAAATCCTCAAAAGAGACACCATTGAAATCCTTTGGGGAGAGAGGAAATGTGTGTGTGCGCGCTCGCGTGCGAGTGCGTATGTGTTAGTGTGTGGGTGTGTCTCTGTGTGTTTGTGTGTATGTGAGTGTATGTGCGAAAATGGAATGTGTGTGTACGCCTCTCCTGTGTGTGTGCGTGCATGCGTGCGTGCGTGCGTGTGTGTGTGTGTGTGTGTGTGTGTGTGTGTGTGTGTGTGCATGCGTGCATGTCTCTGTGTGTGTGTACGTGTGAGTGTGTATGTGACACTACGTATGTGCATATGCGTGTGCGTATGAGTGAGTGTGTATGACCATGTGCGCGCGAGCGCACGTGTGTGTATGTATGTGGGAGAGAAAGAGATATAGAGAGAGAGACGGTGTGTGTGTGTGTGTGTGTGTGGTGTGTGTGTGTGTCTGTCTGTCTGTCTGTCTGTCTGTCTGTCTTCTGTGTGTGTCTGTCTTCTGTGTGTGTCTGAGTGTGTCTCTGTGTGTTTGAGAGAGAGAAATAAAGACAGACAGAAAAAGAGACTTTAAATGTAAAAGATAACAACTTTTATCTTAAAGAAAGAGAGACAGACAGACAAGACACACAGGGTGACAGAAAGAAAGGAAAAAAAAGAAGAAAAAAGCACGCACGCGCGCGCACGTGTGTGTGTATACATGTGTGTGTTGTGTGTGTGTGTGTGGTGTGTGTGTGTGTGTTGGGGTGTGTGTGTGTGTGTGTGGTGTGTGTGTGTTGTGTGTGTGTGTGTGTGTGTGTGTGTGTGTGTGTGTGTGTGTGTGTGTGTGTGTGTGTGTGTGTGTGTGTGTGTGTGTGTGTGTGTGCGTGTGTGTATGTGTGTGTGTGTGATGTGTGTGTGTAAGATGTGTGTGTGTGTGTGTGTGTGTGTGTGTGTGTGTGTGTGTGTGTGTGTGTGTGTGTAATGTGTGCGTGTGTAATGTGTGTGTGTGTGTGTGATGTGTGTGTGTCTGTGTGTGTAGTGAGAGTGTGGGGGGGGGAGATAGTATGTGTGTTTGTGTTTGAGGAGATAAATAAAGACAGAGACAGAGAGAAAGAGATTTTAAAATGTTAAAAGACGAAAGTTGTCTTCTTTAACATTTAAATCTCATGATAGAGAAAAGGCGATAGAGAGAGAACGGAAACAGACAAAAAAAATGTATATGTGTGGGGGGGGGGGGAGGGGGTCACAAATGAAATATTTTAGTGGTATAGATATTAACCATGTAGGCCAATTTTGATATGTGCACTTCCCGATCTATTTGTCATAAGGGAACAAAAACTGGGATAGTGCAACAGAATTATGTATTCAACAAATTACAGAGAGAGAGAGAGAGAGAGAAAGGGACCAAGAAAATTAGTCTTCTCTTCAGAATTCTCATGACAACTACTGTGCTGTGCACAGTTCACCTTTAGATTCCTACATATAATAAAACCGTTTTCATATTAGAATATTCTTATGAAGTTTCTTCTCCTCTCTCCTCTTCTCCTCTCTCTCTCTCTCTCTCTTCTCTTCTCTCTCTCTCTCTCTCCTCTCCTCGTCTTCTCTCTCTTTCCTCTTTGTCTGTCTGTTCTCTCTCTCTGTCTCTTCTGTCTGTCTTCTCTCTCTCTCTCTCTCTTCTGTCTGTTGCTGTCTCTTCTGTCTGTCTCTCTCTCCTCTTCCTCTGCTTTCCTGTTCTGTGTGTCTTCTCTTCTCTTGTCTCTGTCTATCTGTCTCTGTCTCTCTGTCTCTCTCCTCTGTCTCTCTCTGTCTCTCTGTCCTCTGTCTCTGTCTCTTCTTCTTCTCTCTCTGTCTCTTCTCTCTCTCTTCGTCTCTCTCTGTTGCTTTGCTCTGCTCTCTTCTCTCTCTCTCTCTCTCTCTCTCTCTCTCGTCTTCTTGTTGTTTGGTTGTTTGTAGAGATGAAATGAAGAGATCAGTGTTAAGTTGGGGAGGGGGGGGGTTGCTTAGATTGAATCTACATCCCCAGATGTTCCACACATGCACACTGGTATGCATGAGCGCGCGCACACACACATACATACACATATACATACACGCATACACACACACATACAAAAACACACACACACACACACACACACACACACACACACACACACACACACACACAGGGGAGAGGTACAGATTTTATCTACATCCCCGGATGTTCCAGACATATGCACATTGACATGCACGCACACACACACACTCTCTCTCTCTCTCCTCTCACTCTCTCTCTCTTGCTCTCTCTCTTTCTTTCTTTCTTTCTCTCTCTCTTCTCTGTCTTCTCTCTCTCTCGTTTCTCTCTCTTTCTCTTTCTCTCTCTCTCTCTCTCTCTCTCTCTCTCACACACACACCACACACCAACACACAACACACACCGCACACACACGAGACAGACAGACGCAGACAGACAGACTCAGACAGAGACAGAGAGAGAAAGAAAGGGAGAGAGAGAGAGTGCACGCGCCAAACTCACAAAAAAAGGGCACCCAAAACACCCCGAGAAGTTCCAAGAACGAAAAGATTACTAAAACATATCACACGCAGACTTCAGTTGCTCTCCACAGTGGAACAGAAAAAAAGGGGAGGTAATCATGGTGATTTGTCTTGATAAAAATCCCTTCCAGACAGATGCTCACAACGGAGAAGAAAGCGTAAAGAAAGAACGAAATCTTCAGGTCCTGATCAGTCTTTTTATCTGACAGTCATGCTTACGTGCCATCTTCCTTTACCCTCATCATCATCATCATCAGGTGCCTTGCCGCATGGCGTTGGCGATCATGGACTTCCATCTGTCTCTATCTCCCGTTGCCCTAGCATCTCCCCCACCCTCCTCGTCCCCAGCCACTCTGCAAGTCCGTCCAGCATTTTCTCTCTGGGTCTACCTGGTGCTCTCTTTCCCTTCCTGTACCCTAGCTCTACCAATCCCATCTTCTTTTTCCACATCCAGTAAACTGAATAAGAAAAAAAAATAGAAAAGAAAGGAAGACTTGACGAAACCTATCGCTGTGGTGTAGTGGTTAACCACAACGGACAACCGACTGGAAGGTTGTTGGTTCGAATCCTCCATCAGTCCTTTCAAAAATCATTGTGGGATTTTTCGGTTTCTAACCGACTCCTGTGTGCTATCATGGGCTCATTGGAAGACTGGGACCACACAGTCGAGTCTCATCCACTTCATGGATGTGTCCATTGAGGATGTTGCTCAGATCTTCTGACCAGTTCGGAGGTGTCTGTATCTCTCGGGCCTAGTTGACGCCGGGATATACAGGGGGGGTGTAAAAGTAGGTATACAGTTATGAAAAAAGAAAACACGTACAATACTCATTGCATTTATACACAAACAAATGAATATTGCATACACATGTAATAACAAGCACAGCCTAATCCATCAGATGCTCAAACTGCTTGCCGTCGGTATTCACACACTCCTCTAATCGAGAGCGGAATTAAGCATTATAATAATGATGTGATACTTACTGTATACCTACTTTTGCACCCCCCCTGTATTATGATAGTAAGCGTAGAACGCAGTCCTGTCACGCATTCTCAATCCTAGATGGAACTCCATAGCATTATGATCATCATCCTCACTGACATCATCATCATTGCATCGTAAAAAACTGTTCCAGCTTCTGTGGCCATTAAAGTGGCGTAGAAAATGGGACGAAAAGAAAAAGGTCAGCACAAAAGTAACCTCGCTGAGGCGAGGATATAAAAAAGAAGACTTAAACAAAGACGATGGGAAGATGAAAAGTAGTAAAGAAGGAAAGAGGAAAGAAGGAAAGGAAGAAAGATGAAAGGAAAAAAAGTTTGAATGAAAGAGGGAAAAGAAAAATGAAAAGACGAAAGAAAGAAAGATAGAGGGAAAAGAAGGAAGATGCAAGGAAGGAACGAAGAAAAAAATGAAAAGAGAAAGGACAGAAGAAACAAAGTAAGGAATGAAGAAAGAAGGAAATACAAAGTGATGAAAGAAAGACAGAAAGAAAGAGGAGGGGAAGAAACAAAAAAAATGAATAAAGAAAGAAAAAAGGAAAGAAAGAAAAAAAAGGAAAGAAAAGAAAAATTGGGGGGGGGGGGGGGGAAGACAACGACAAAGATAGAAACAAAAAGGAGGAACAGAAAAGAACAACTAAAGAAATACAGGGAAAAAAGAAAAATAAAAGAAAAAAACTGTAGGGAGAAAGTGTGTGTGTGTGTGTGTGTGTGTGTGTGTGTGTGTGTGTGTGTGTGTGTGTGGTGTGTGTGTGTGTGTGTGTGTGGTGTGTGTGGTGTGTGTGTGTGTGTGTGTGTGTTGTGTGTGTGTGTGTGGTGTGTGTGGGTGTGTGTGTGTTGTGTGTGTGTGTTGTGTGTGTGTGTGTGTTGTGTGTGTGTGTGTGTGTGTGTGGTTGTGTGGTGTGTGGTGTGTGTGTGTGTGTGTGTGTGTGTGGTGTGTGTGGTGTGGTGTGTGGTGTGTGTGTGTGTGTGTTGTGTGGGTGTGTGTGTGTGGTGTGTGTGTGTGTGTGTGTGTGTGGTGTGTGTGTGTGTGGGTGTGTGGTGTGTGTGTGTGTGTGTGTGTGGTTGTGTGTGTGTGTGTGTGTGTGTGTGTGGTGTGGTGTGTGTGTTGTGTGTGTGTGGGTGGTGTGTGTGTGTGTGTGTGTGTGTGTGTGTGTGTGTGTGTGTGTGTGTGTGTGTGTGTGTGTGTGTGTTGGTGTGGTGTGTGTGTGGGGTTGGTGTGTGTGTGTGTGGTGTGTGTGTGTGGTGTCCATGCTGTCTTATGTATGTTTTTAATGTCAGTGTAACGTATGAATATATGTAATAAATGGTTTATGACGGTAGTGGTCAGAGACAGACACACGGACAGACAGACAGACAGACAGAGCAACAGAGAGAGAGAAGAAGAGAGAAGAGAGAGAGAGAGAGAGTTTAGATGTTTGGATGTTTAGATGGAAAGGAAAATGTATCACAGAAAATAAGCTTCGTCTTCAGTAAGCTTTAATGCTTGTACTGTTGAACTTTACACCTGTACAGAAACAACGGCCTCCTTGACATTAGTGAACCTTTGTTTTTTCTCTTTGTAGAAGAGAGATCAATGAAGGATAGAAAAAAATATAAGCTGGGGGGCAAAACAAACATTGGGTGTTCCTTTGACATTAGTCCAAGTACGTTTGCTGAACGGAGAACAATTGTCATCTTAACGGAATTTCTTGGTAAAAAAAAACAAAAAAAAACTTGTTCACTTTTGTGTCCTTGATAGGCCGGATAGATTTTTCAGCTGATTAACAATCGTTTCATAATTGATCAGTCGCTCTGTATGTTGCCCATTCCTATGTATAGTTTTGTCTTTCTTGAGTCCTTTTGTTGTTGTTGTTGTTGTTGTGTTGTTGTTGTTGTTGTTGTTGTTGTTGTTGTTGTTGTTGTTGTTGTTGTTTGTTGTTGTTGTTGTTGTTGTTCGTCGTCGTCGTCGTCGTCGTCGTCGTGTCGTCTGTTGTGTGTAGCTGCTGCTGCTGCTGGCCAAGTTTAGATGTTCTCTTAGATTAAAATGCGCGTTTGTTGTTATGTAAAAAAAAAAACTGGCACTGTGCATTGTAATTAAAAAAAAAAAAAGAGGTTTATGAGAAAAAAAGAAATATCACGACAAGTTACTCATTTTGTATGAAATTCTTTTATGGAATGAAGAGATAATGCATGGGAACAAACAAACAGACCAGCAATAGAAACGAATGATTCAAAATGTTTCGATAAGCGTGGACAGATATGGAAATAAAACATCCACATGCCATATTATGAAGTCTTCATTCAGCAATGTTGAGCAGAGAAAGAGAAGTTGCTCTCTTTTGCTGGGGGGGTAGTAGGGCAGTTAGAGATGTACAAAAAAGGAACAAAGAAAGAAAGTAAAAGAAAGAAAGCAACAACACAACAAATAAAAGGGGAGTAAGAAAGGGAAGGCAAGGATAAATAACTCCCGAGACGAGCTATGCAACATTATTTCCATTACCAAATGTTAAGACGACAATAAGAATTCGATAGGAAATTGGAAAGAACAGAAGACAAGACAAAGAGAAAGAACATCAGAAATGGCTATTCTGTGTACCATGTTCCAGAAAACAAACCCCTTAGTTCTGATAATTAAGTCTGGAGGTGTTTTTTTATGTTTTTTTTTAGGGGGGGGGGGGGTGTTGTTTACCTTTTTTTTTTTTTTTTGACTTTGTTCAAGAAGGGAATCATCGCACTGCCAACAATATTAGCCGACTCCCTAAGCCTGCGTAAAATCCAATGCAAAAGAAGTTGAAATGGAGATGGGGGGGGGGGGTGAAGGAGTAGCGAGGTCGTGGATGAACTGACCTATGAAATACTAACCTTTACACCATCAGAATGATAGAGACATCAGATGAAAGGGAGCGAACAGGCCAATTTTCACAAGTGACAAGCTAAGACTGAATTGGAGGTATCAGATTTTGAAGTCCACAGCTCTATCAAAAGAATCAATCAGCAATAGATGATAGAAAAAAATTGACCCCCCCCCCCCCCCCACACACACACACCCAAGGGTTGAACCCATAACCCTTGCGAACTGAGTATAGTGTTCTAACAACTGAGCTAATGGGACCACATCCAAAAATGAGCAGATATATTAACCCTTTGAGTCCCGCACTCATCCACCAACTTCAAAAACAACCTTTTGAATCTCTCACCCTCCAGGGAAGCTGGTGGATAGGGTTAGGGAGTAAAAAAAAAAAAAAAAAGGTTACGTTTTTGCTCTGCCAGTAAGTTTGACAATGCGTGATGCTGGTAGGCAGGGTGCGGGAATCAAAAGGGTTAAACATTTCACGGTCCACAACAGTTGATTACAGTTGATCAGAAAAGGGGGAGGTAATCTTGGTGGTCCGTCTCGGTAAAAACCCTGACAGACGGATGCTTACAAAGGAGGGGAAAGTGTAAAGGGAATAAATCTTTAGGGCCCTGATCAATGTTTCTGTCTGACAGCCATGTCACACGTTCCTTTCGTTCACCTTCGGGAGAGTGAGAGAGACAGAGACAGAGAGACAGACAGCAGACAGACAGAGGAGTCCATAAGAATATTCTAATGTCAAAAAGAGTTTGTTTTCTTTTTGTTCATCTGTACAGACCAAAGCTGTACCATACGCAGTACACTAATTATCATGAGATTACTGCAAAGAAAATTAATCTTCGTTTGCATCCAAAGCTTTTTGTCTGCCTGTGTGTCTGTATGTCTGTCTGTGTGCCCTCCCCCACTCCCCACCCCCATCTCTCTCCCTCTCTCTAATTTGTTGAATATCTAATTGTTGCAGTATCCCCTTTTTGTCGCTTTATTATAAGTAGATCAGGAACTGCAGATGTGTAAGGGTCGTCATCATCATCATCAAGTGCCTTGCCACATGGCGTTGGCGATCATGGCCCACCATATATTTCTATCCCTTGTTGCCGCAAGCACATCTTCCACCTCTCTGTCTTCAGCCACCCTGCAAGACCTCCAATATTTTTTCCCTGGGTCTACCTGGTGCTGTCTTTCCCTCCAGATTTTCTGTTGTGACCAGGTGCTCCAATTCCCCTTTCCTCATAAAATGGCCTATAAATGTTGCCTGTCTTTTCCTAATGTTCCTATGAATGATCTTGTGTTTGCCTCCATCAAGACTGCCTCGTTTGTTTTCTTTGCTGTCCATGGAACTCTCAACATTCTTCCTAGAAACTACATCTCGGCTGCCTCCAAAGGGTTAGGTAATCTTTACGAACCCCTTCCGCTCCTCTCTCCCTCCGACACCATCACACACACACACACACACACACACACACACACACACACACACACACACACACACTCACACGCACACGCACACGCACGCACACACACACACAACCTCTCTCACACACACACACGCACACACACACACACACACACACACACACACTCACACACACACACATACACACACACACACACACACACACACCACACAACACACACACACCACACACAACACACACACACACACACACAACACAAACACACACACACACACAAAGAGAAATGTAAACACACGAAATGAAAACTTCCATCTTTCTAATCCCCCCCACTCCCCCCAAGAAAAAAGCACACATGAAAACACCTCTCACTCCTCATATTTTCCCTCAAACACATTACACAAATACTGAATACTCACAACACACACACACACAACACACACACACACACACACACACACACACACAACACACACACACAACAACACACCACACACACGTACACAAACACACATACACACACAACAACATACTCACACATACATACACACACGTACACACACACACACACACACACCACACACACACACGTACACACACACACGAAACACACACACACGCAACCACACACACACACGCACGCACGCACACACACACTCACACATACACACATACACGAACACACACACACACACACACACACACACACACACAACACAACACAGCATACACACACGCACAACACACACAACACACACACACACACACACACACAACACACACACACACACGCATACACACACACACAACATACACCGCACACACACACACACAAC
>CM060311.1:42397691-42405191 GCA_030674185.1 Monoplex corrugatus
ATTCTTTGTTCGATCGGAAGCCAGTGGAGTTGTTTAAAGAGAGGTGTGCAATGGTGTGATTTGCGAGCTTTGAAAATTAATTTGGCTGCAGAGTTTTGAACCTGTTGAAGGGGTTTGAGAAGAGTCTTGGGACAGCCGAGAAGTAAGGAGTTGCAATAATCTAATCTGGACAGAATACAAGCAGTTACAAGTGTTTTTGTTGCTTCATATGTGAGGTAATGACGTATGGAACTGATTTGTCGGAGTTGGATGTATGCGGCCTGACACGTTTTCATGATCTGATGTTTCATAGTTAGATGAGAATCAAGAAAGAATCCAAGATAGCGTGACTGTTCAGAGAAATCAACAATAGAATCTTCGAAACGAATGTTAGAGGGAAGGTCAGAAGAGATAGCAGGACTGGGAGAAAAGCGCATTGCTTCGGTTTTTCCTTGGTTTAGCTTGAGGCGACTATCGTCCATCCAGGTTTTTATGTCAGAAACAGAGTCTTGCAATGATTGAATAAGTGAAGAGTAATTTGAAGGGGATTCAGAGTTGTTTAACTGTGTATCATCAGCAAACATTTGATGACGAATAGAATGATCAGTGATAAGATTTGAAAGTGGAGTCGTGTATAGTGAGAAAAGAACAGGGCCCAGTACGGAGCCCTGCGGGACACCAAAATCCAGGGTTGTTTCGTGTTTCGTCTGTCCTGCTGGCTGGTTGGCTGGCCTGTTGGCTGTCTGTCTGTCCGTCTGTCTGTCTGTCTGTCTGTCCATCTGTCTATCTGTCATTGTCTCTGTCTGTGCGTCTGTGTCTGTGCCTGAGCCTGTCAATGTCTGTGTGTGTGTTTGCGTATGTGTGTGTGTGTGCGTGTTGTGTGGGGGGGGGGGGGGTTTGCGTGCCTGCGTGTGGGGGTGGGGTGGGGTGGGCACGTGCATCTGTGAATGTGTGTGTTTTTGCTTTCATATTTGTGACAGAGTGAGTGTGTCTGTGTGTGTGAGAGCATGCGTCTCCGTGTGCGTGCGAGCGCGTGTGTTTATGCGTGCCTGTGTCTATGTCTCTATGTGTTTGTGCGTGTAACTTTGTGTGCAGATTTATTCTTCTTCATCTTCTCCATCTAGTTCATCTTCTTTGTCTACTTCTTGTTCTTCTCCGTCTGTTTATCTGTTTCTCCTCCTCTCCTCCTCCTCCCTCCTTCTCCTCCTTCTTCTTCTTGTTCTTCTTCTTCTTGTTCTTCTCCTTGTTCTTCTTCTTGTTCTTGTTCTTCTTGTTCTTGTTCTTTTCTTCTTTTCTTTTTTCTTCTTTTCTTCTTCTTCTTCTTCTTCTTCTTCTTCTTCTTCTTCTTCTTCTTCTTCTTCTTTCTTCTTCTCTTCTTCTTCTTCTTCCTCTTCCTCCTCCTTCCTCTCTTTCTCTTCTTCTCTTCTTCTTTCTTCTTCTTTTCTTCTTCTTCTTCTTCTTCTTTCTTCTTCTTCTTCTTCTTCTTCTTCTTCTTCTTCTTTCTTTCTTTCTTCTTCTTCTTCTTCTTCTTCTTCTTCTTCTTCTTCTTCTTCTTTTCTTCTTCTTTTCTTCTTCTTCTTCTTCTTTCTTCTTCTTTTCTTCTTCTTCTTCTTCTTCTTTCTTCTTCTTCTTCTTCTTCTTTCTATTCTTCTCTTCTTCTTGGGGCTGGGAGAGAAGAAGATATTGATCAGGAAACAGTGAGGACAAGAGAGGTCATGACTGTCAGAAAAATTGATCTGGGTGTAAAAGATTGTTTAACCCTTTACCCTTCCTGCAATCCTCAGTCTCCCTCCCCCCCTTCACCCCCACGTCCTCTCCTTCCCACACCCCTCCCCACTTGAAAGCGTCTGTCTAGGATGCTTGTGTCAAGACAGATTACCATGATTACTTTCCCTTTTCTGTTCAACTGTAGTCTGGGTACTGTGAACTGTGAAAGGTTTTTACTGTGTAAGAAGCATTCCTGCTCGTGGAACTGGAAGCAGATGACAGGATGTATTTTCGGTGTATGTCTTTTTGTGCCTGCTGTCTTCCTTTTTAAATAATTTTCAATGGTGGTGAAAAACTGCAGGTGATAGTCCTCAGCCCAAAAAAAAGGGACACAGCATTGCAGCAGCAAACACGACGAAACTAACAGATAAACAAAAACCTAAAATTGCGTGACTGCCCGCGTTTAAAGACTGAAACTTTCCTGCCGCTTCGTTCAGTGTGAGAAAAGGACTGAGACAAGTGTTTTCCTCCTAATTTGTTTGTTTGTTTGTTTGTTTGTGATCTAACACTTGACAAAGGCCAGTTGGCCGAAAATTTGCACCTGTCTTGTCTGGTTGTATTAAATATGCGTTCTGATTCTTTGTTCGTGTTTTTTTTTTTCTGGTTCCTAACAGATAAACAGGCAGGCATAAATAATCTTTGAGACAGGAGTAAACCACACTGGTCGTCAAATACATATAAAGTATATACGAAAGATAACACAAATTGGATGTTAGAATACACATGAAAATTATAGACATGACAGCAAGAAACTTCATAAATTACAGACTACCGTCTGTGTGTGATATGCAACGTTAAAACATAGCAAACAGCTGTACAGTCAAGAGCTCAAACAGAAACGTAAGTGAAACTATCATGTAAACAAGCATGGTTAATTTGAACAAAAGGACAAGAAGCTAATAAGAAGACGACAAAGAAGAACGTGTTTGTCTTTGTGCGTGTGAGAGAGGGGGGGAGGAAAAGAGGGAGGAATGGAGACAGACAGACTGACAGAGACACACACAGAGAGACAGAGTGAGACAGAGACAAAGACAAAGAATTTCACATTATACAGATTTCATTTCTGTGCCCCTTATTTTTTTTTTCTTTACTTTCATATGTTTTTCGTAAGCTCTATTCCAGAAGTCGGTAGCTATGTCAAGACAGTCCCTCTAGGAGAAAGAAAACTCTTATTCCAAACCCACAAAGTGCCAAAGTGAAGACATGTGAAGACCCCCACACACATGGACGTCAAGCCCTGGGTAACTGCTCACATGCCTCTCAGGAATGCTTTTGAGCACAAGGCTTGCAGATGTATACTGTGACTAACAAAGCTGTACCTCGTGTGGCCATTCAACAAGTAGCTCACGATGTTTTGTGTGAAACGTGGTGACCTTGGTGAACTTGTGTTTTTAATGTCTGTTGTTTTTAACGTGTGACAAAGTTCAATGGGATGAAAGTTTTCATACATATTATTCTATCAATTATGAATGCATACGTTTCTCTATGTAGACAACACACACACACACTACTGCTTACAGTGTGACGGAATGCTATCTTCCATTTTCTCTGTCTCTGTCTCTGTCTCTGTCTCTGTGTCTCTCTCTCTGTGTCTTTCTCTCTCTCTCTCTGTCTCTCTCTCTCTGTCTTTCTCTCTCTCTCTGCCTTTCTCTCTCTGTCTCTCTGTCTCTGTCTCTCTCTCTGTCTCTCTCTCTGTTTCTCTCTCTGTCTCTCTGTCTGTCTCACTGTCTCTGTCTCACTGTCTGTCTCTCTGTCTCTCTCTGTCTCTGTCTCTCTCTCTGTCTCTCTCTGTCTCTCTCTGTCTCTCTCTCTGTCTCTCTCTCTGTTTTGTTTGTTTTGGTTTGGTCTGGTTTTGGTTTTTGGTCTCATTTTCTACGCCATTTTAATGGGCATAGAAACTGGCAAAGTTTTTACAATGTGATGATAACGAGGAGGAGGAGGATGATAATCATGATGCTACGGAGTTCCATCTAGGAGTCAGACTGCGCGACAGGGCTGTACTCTACGCTTACTGTCACAATGTATCCTGGCGTCAACCTGGCTTGAGAAATACAGACTTCAGCGGTACTCGTCAAAAGATTTGAGCTGCACCCTCAATGACACATCTGTAAACTGGACGAGACAGGACTATGTGGTCCCAGCCTTCCCATTGAGCCCATATCACACTCAACTATGGGTAGAAGCCGGCTGGAACCGAAAAAACCCACGAAGATTTTTTTGAAAGGACTGATGGGGAGATTCGAATCCACAACTTTCCAGTCGGTAGTTCTTTGTGCTAACCACTGCACCACGGCAACTGGTTTTGTTTGTTTTTCTGTCTGCTTCTACTGGGAGATGTGGTGAGGGGGGGGGGATGAAGTTGATGTTCAGCGGGTGGAAGGGACGCCTGACGTACAGTCATTTTGGAACGGTATCCAACATCAAGTTACATGATCATAAACGTCTGATTTAGGCACACTGACCACTGTTTCATTGTCACTGGCCAGACAGCAGCAACAAATGACAGTTCGTGTCAATGCTCTGTCTATGTCCGGCGGGGCCTGCTGATGTCAGTTATCATTTTCTAATTACCAGTCTGTCAAAACTGACAGTTCCCGTCAATGTTTCTGTGTCTGGAATTTATATTGTGTCTGGGGGGGAAGACAGATCTGCTGACATAACTGATTATTTCACATACAAGTCAACGGTTTCGGCATGTTTGTCACGGTGTTAAAACTGTCTCTGTCTGTGTCTCTCTATCCCTGTCTCTCTATCTCTGTCTCTGTCTCTCTCTCTCTTCTCTCTCTCTTCTCTCTCTCTCTCTCTCTCTCTCTCTCTCTCTCTCTCTCTCTCTCTCTCTCTCTCTCTCTCTCTCTCTCTCTCTCTCGCTGTTCTTCGAGTATGTGTATAAACACATGTGTTCATAATCAAATATTTTACTTCACTTACTTTAGTCTAGTTCATATAAAGTTTAATTATTTTATAGTGTCCCATATTCTGATGATTTGACACAAGTAGACCAACAACAGCAGATATATTTATTGAAATATAAACTAGTATCAATATCACTGGAAAAGAAACCTTCATAAACAGGACTGTGAACCAATGATTCTGAAATTTCAACAAATAAAACTTGATCTCATGTTGCGTCTTTAAAACACTTTTGGAGATAGTTTACTTGTGTGAACATTTTGGTAAGAAAGAACGAAGGGCTTGCAATAAAATAAACAGTGATACAGTGTAAATTGTTCACTGCAAATACACTTGACAGTTGAACAATAAGCATTTAGATGGATACGAAAATGAACGGTAACAATCGATCTCAAATGATATAGGGAGGAATACTATAAGTTTTTACGTGTATTTTGAAATGGAAGTTATATCATTTTTTTTTGACAGAAACTTCTCATTTAAATGTACACGAAATCTAATTCATGATGCTAATTCTAGCGAGTTGCAAGCTTCGTTCACTGAAGTATACACATGTAATTCTATAGAATTATCAGAACTGTGTGCACCTTTCTTAGCTGCTCTTTCAACTACTTCGCTGCCGTGAAGACCAACGTGAGAAGGTAAACAGCATAAACTGATATCCGTCCGTTCCTTTTATCTTTAAACAATGTACTAGATGATTTGCCTAAACACTTAAAGCAGGTCTTGTTTCTGTATCAAAAGTCTGTACGGCATGTAATACAGATTTGAATCAACAAAGAGAAATATTTAGACAAGCACAACTGAAGATGTAGTAGATAATCAAATACTTATATAACAGTGGGGGTGGAAGGGGGAGAAAGCAAATAATAAATGGAGTAAGGGGAGAGGAAAACATATAATTGTCAGACAGAGAAAAGATATCATATCTATCACAGAAAAAAAATATCAGTCCCTGTAAGAGTTTGTTATGCTGTCAGTATTTGTAAATTTCTGCATAGAAGATTATTGATTCTTTTTCCTTTTTGCTCCTTCAAGGCACCTTATCATGATTGCCTCCCTTTTTTCTGTTGAACCATACAGAGCTACTATAGAATGTGAATGGAATAACAGCTTCTCCTGAACTTGGAACCGCAAAAGTAGTAGGCCCACTTTTTTCTTTTTTCTTTTTTTTTCTTTTTTTTTTTTTTTTCGTGCCTGGCTTTTTCAGTTGAAACAGAATGTTTTCATGTTTCCTGTACCTTTCAATGTGTCACTGCTTCATGCCATTCATTTTAGCTAACAGACACACCTCCAAACCCATCGAAACTGAGAACACCATGAGGACATGGGCTTGAAGGGCCACAAAATCTGAAACAGTTCGAAAGAGAGCCACGTACATAGGTAAGTAGCACAACAAAATCAAAATCATCAACAAATTCTTTCCTCTGGTTGAAGTGCAGTGTTAATGCATAGTGGACAGCTTAATGATCAATGTGACAAAGAAATATATAAAAATGTTATGAAAAAGATATTAAAAGATATAAAAGAAATTTATATATGAACGACAAAAAATAGTCCAATCAAGACACAACAAAATAGTAAGAAATACAAGAAAGAATTAGAGAAAGACAGCACATATGTGTAGATAGATAGACAGACAGACAGACAGACAGACATGTAGATAGATAAATAGATAGATAGATAGATAGACAGACATGTAGATAGATAAATAGATAGATAGACAGATAGATAGATAGATAGATGGATAGATAGATAGATATATAGACAGACAGACAGACAAACAGACAGATAGATAGAATAGATAGACATATAGATAGATAGATAGATAGATAGGCAGACAGATAGATAGATAGACAAACAGACAGACAAACAGACAGCTAGATAGATAGACAGACAGACAGATAGATAGATAGATAGATAGATAGATAGATAGACAGATAGATAGACAGAATAGATAGGTAGACAGATAGATAGATAGACAGACAGACAGATAGATAGATAGATAGATAGATAGATAGATAGATAGAAAGATAGATAGACAGATAGATAGATAGATAGACAGATAGATAGATAGATAGATAGATAGACAGACAGATAGATAGATAGATAGATAGATAGAAAGATAGATAGACAGATAGATAGATAGATAGACAGACAGACAGACAGATAGATAGATAGATAGATAGATAGACAGACAGACAGACAGACAGATAGATAGATAGATAGACAGACAGACAGATAGATAGATAGATAGATAGATAGATAGATAGATAGATAGATAGATAGACAGAAAGATAGATAGATAGATAGATAGATAGACAGACAGATAGATAGATAGATAGATAGATAGATAGATAGATAGATAGACAGATAGATAGATAGATAGATAGATAGATAGATAGATAGACAGACAGATAGATAGATAGATAGATAGACAGACAGACAGACAGACAGATAGATAGATAGATAGATAGATAGATAGATAGATAGACAGAAAGATAGATAGATAGATAGATAGACAGACAGATAGATAGATAGATAGATAGACAGACAGATAGATAGATAGATAGATAGATAGATAGATAGACAGACAGACAGACAGATAGATAGATAGATAGATAGATAGACAGACAGACAGACAGACAGATAGATAGACAGACAGACAGATAGATAGATAGATAGATAGATAGATAGATAGATAGATAGATAGATAGATAGATAGATAGATAGATAGATAGATAGATAGAAAGATAGATAGAAAGATAGATAGATAGATAGATAGATAGATAGATAGATAGATAGATAGATAGATAGATAGATAGATAGATAGATAGATAGATA
>CM060311.1:42417691-42422691 GCA_030674185.1 Monoplex corrugatus
GCTTGCTTGTTTGGTTTTGTTTGGTTTGGTTTGGTTTGGTTTGGTTTGGTTGGTTTGGTTTGGTTTGGTTTGGTTTGGTTTGGTTTGGTTTGGTTTGGTTTTTGGTTTGGTTTGGTTTGGGTTTGGTTTGGTTTGGTTTGGTTGGTTTTAACATAGTTTAGTTTGCTAACTTAAGTTCTTTTGCTGTGTCATAAATGTTGTTTTTGTGTGCCTAAATCTATACATACCGCTGGGGGAAATCCATTTTATTTCTCTGCTCTCTCTATCTCTCTCTCTCTCTCTCTCTCTCTCTCTCTCTCTCTCTCTTCTCTCTCTCTCCTCTCTCTCTCTTTCTCTCTCTCTCTCTAACCCTCTGTCTCTCTACTTTTCTTTCAAAAATTAAAACAAATTGAATGAAAATATAAACTGACGATGTTATGCAAACATTGATAACAACTGTACCATACATCTATAAAGCAGTTACAACAACATCTCAATCTCCAAGTGCTAAAGAAGAAGAGGCTAAAGAGAACGTAGCACCATATCATCTGACCCAGTGCGCGAAGCAGGGGCCGTCGAGCAGCAGTATCCAGCAGCTGTTACAGTGTGGCACATAGACCTGCAGCCAGCGACGGTGACACCCTAACCTGAAAGACATTCTCCCATCTGCTGCAGGGAACTGTAAGGAAGAGATACAGTTATGTATGTTACACACGGGTCACAATTCCTACACTCATTCGTACCTATAAAAAAATGAAGCACCGTGTTATATATACTGTGTGACGAGCCCGTTGAGCATCAGACATCTCCTCCTTGGTTACTGGGACTTGTACGATGTGAGACAAAAGCGCTACACGGCGGACTCCTTAAAGAACCTCTTCCAAGACGTGTCTCTCCTGATGCACTTTTCTAGATTTTACGTGAATCAATAGATTTCACATGATATGATTTTACGTCTGTTTTTTTTTCTTTAATTGTATTTTAGACTTCCAAGGTTAAACGGTCAGCATGGTATTTAACTGTTGTTTTTATTTTAACCGGGTTGTCGTTTTTGACATGGTGTTAAACCTGACATGGCTCTAGTAGTCGGCTGGGCTATAAGCAATATGAGCTTGAACTCGGTGACACATGGAAACAATGTTTCAAACAGCACTGGATCAAACTGATGAAGCCAGAGACTGTGAAAAAAAAACAGAAAGAAAAAACAGGACGTGGACAAGAATGATCCGTGGTCCACTAATGAAGAAGATGAGTGTGGTACAGAACATGGAGATGCAGCATGCAGTGTGCATGTAGTTGAAAACGAAAAACTGGTGCAGAAAACGAGGACACTTCTAACGTCAGTGACAATCTGCAGGAAGGCGCTAGGTCTGGTGGCAAGTACGCAGAACTTATGTTTTGTAGATTAAAACGGAAATGGACAAACCATTCGGTACTTTGAGACCTATAGACAAAGGCAATACTTGTGAAACTGTCGTAAAGAATATTTGCTTATGTGAAGAAAACAAATAACATTGCGTGACTGTCCATTTTTGAAATGCAGATTATTATCGTTCCATGCCTTTATTTGATCAAGTGGATAGTAAAGCAACGTATGTAATCATGTATATATACATATAATCATACTACTGTGATGTGGTAACCACGTCGCGAAGCTTCCTGCTCCCACCATCATCCTGACACCCACCCCCATGACCTCTTGTTAAAAGAGCGAAAAGCCTGCCACATTAGATCATATCTCTCTCTCTCTCTCTCTCTCTCTCTCTCTCTCTCTCTCTCTCTCTCTCTCTCTCTCTCTCTCTCTCTCTCTCAGTCTCTCCCTTCCTCCTCCCCCTGTTTACTTCGCTCAGAATGGCATTATTATAGCCCTCGGATGTTATCAATATGCACTATATATAAATAGCCATATGATGGAAGATGGAAAACATTATCGGCAGATGCCAGAAACTTGGCCATAAACCCTACGCGCTGGAGAGGTCTCAAGATTTTAGCTTTACAAAAATTTTTAACTTTTCACAGGACAATAATGACACTATAAGAATCATGTTCTCTGTCTTCAGAAATATAATACCGATTCAACGTTGTTGTCTTTTTCATTCAAAAACAAATATGACCGCCCGCGTTGATTTCATAGCAGCCATCTCCTCCAGTGTGATGAAACACCAGGGAAGTTTTGCTGTTTTTTCCCTAGGTTTTTTTTTTCTCTGTTGTTTGTTGTTTGTGTATCTTTTAAGAATCATCGCACTCAGGGAGATTACCTTTGTGCTCACATTTTTATTTCTCTCATTTTCTATGCCATCTTAATGGCCCCAGAAGCTGGCACAGGTTTTACTATGCGATGATGAATGATGTCGATGAGGATGATAATCATGATGCTATGGAGTTCCATCTAGGACTGAGACTGCGTGACAGGGCTGTACTCTACGCTTACTATCACAATACATCCTGGCGTTAACCAGATCCGAGAGATACAGACGCCTGCAGCACTGGTCAGAAGAATTTGAGCGACACCCTCAATAACGCATCCGTGAAGTGGATGAGACTCGACTGTGTGGTCCCAGTCTTGTATGGTGATCTTGGCACAAGCCTTAAGCCTGCACATAAACCCATGAGCTGGCCAGGTC
Organism: Monoplex corrugatus; assembly: GCA_030674185.1. Classification (NCBI taxonomy): domain Eukaryota; kingdom Metazoa; phylum Mollusca; class Gastropoda; order Littorinimorpha; family Ranellidae; genus Monoplex; species Monoplex corrugatus. Next base: position 42,420,295 of record CM060311.1, read on the forward strand.
CTGAAGCCCTACCTAGACTACGTTTTACCTAGTCTAGATTTTTACTCTGGGTAATCTTAGTGTCTCCATACGTGGAAATAACAGACAGACTGCATATTCTTAGTATAGTAAATATTCATTAAACTTCAGACTAAACCGGCTGTGCCAACAGGTGAAACAAATTTCGAGTTATTATGAATACAGTTAATAAACAAACAAGAAACCGATAGAATAAAACAGAAAACAAATGTTTCAATTTCAATACACACAGTTTTGGTACAAGACACAGATATTTGTTACCTTGAAGCACAGAATAACCACTATTCATATTGCAAAAATGAATATGGAATCTTTAGTTCTCGTTCCCCCCTCCCCCTCCTCTCTCTCTCTCTCTCTCTAACACACACACACATACAAAACCACACACACACACACACACACACACACAACACCCACACACACACACACACACACACACACATACACACACACACATTCTCTCTGTCTTCAGACAAAGATCATGTTTATTTATTTTCAGTTATTCTCTGCATAACGCATATTACGGTTCCCTGAGTTTTAAAAAAAATCTAATATAATCTGTCATTCCTGTCTCATAAACCGGCGAAACTTTTTAATCTCCCCTTTCAAAAGCAGTATAAATGGGAAATTGTTTTTATATCCACAGAGGAATGTGTGTGCGCGTGTATGTGTGTGTGCGTGTGTGAAAGCGTGTCTGTGTCTGTGTGTGTGTGTTGTGTAGTTGTCTGTCTATCTGTTCTGTCTGTCTGTCTGTGCTGTCTGTCTATCTGTCTGTCTGTCTGTCTGTCCTGTCAGAGGGTGTGTTTGTCTATCTATCATGAACAAGATTTCCACTCGTTATGGATGGAACATTATCACAGTTTGGTCAAATGTGTCGACAGCTGAGGACTTCCGACAGCGTAAATTCGGAAGGTAAGGCACAATGGAACCCCCACCCCCACCCCCAAAAAAATACCACAGTACCTGCAACCACCAGTTGAAGAATGCGCGTGAATAGCATTTTCTCGTAAACATCAGATAATATTCATCATTTGCTTTCACTGTCGTGGCTGTCTATTATTGTCCTCACTTCCGGCCTAATTGGTAGAGTCATTGCCCAAGTCTGATATCTTGAGATCAATCCTAGCCCGCAACATTACATGTATATACTGGCTGGTTCGCAGCTTCCCTTCTGAATGTTTCCGTCATTCTGGCGGTGTCAGTTTAGTCCCTTCTCTCGTTTTCCCATTTCAAGATCTTGCCAGGATTAGGGAGTATGTCAACAGTTAACAAGAAACTCCACGAGGGTGAGGATGTGACCCAAAGAACCAATGCCTAGCCGCTCTCCGGACAGTCATCTCCCAAAGTTCCCGACACCAATCGACTGTCATTTCAGCAAGCAAACAACAAAAAAAAAGGGGGGGGGACGGGCTGTCCATGCGTTGCATGACCCACTGGGACCCAGCCATCAGTTACCTTGTTTACAAACCAAATGGCAAGGTAGGGAGATGACAAACCCCGTGACATAGCCACACAACGCGCACCAACCAGGCCCAGCCCAGCCTCCGGACCAAGAGAGAATGGAAGACCCCTCTCTCGCCCCACTCCGGTGTTCATCTCTCTTTAGGGCTTCCCGCCCTGCCACCAGCTCGCACAGCTGCCAGCCCCTTTCCCTCACTTAGTCTCGACACTTAGCAGTCGGAAGTTCCCAATGTTGCTTCACTTCAACCACCTGGGTTGTTTGAACGGCCGCGAAAGTGGCCAGGCATGTTGCTCCAGACAAAGCCCGTTTTGCTGCTCAGCAAGGTCAAGGACTCTGTCAGATAATTGCTGGCAGATTTGGGTGGAGCGCATATAGAGTTGTCCGAGCGCGGTTAATTCCTCTTGAACAGACTCCAAAGAAACTCCTCGCGCCATGCCCAGTTTCGTTTCAACTGAACCTGCTTCAAGGTCACAGTCATTTCCACATGTCATTTACATGTGACCAAGATTATTCCAGTGGTAGGCTGATATAATACCAGATAAAATATAGACTAGGTAAAACATAGTCTGGGTACGGCCTCAGAATCTGGCCAGCTCATAAGTTTACGTGCAGGCTTAAGGCTTGTGCCATGATTACCATACACTTGGCACCTGTGACGTTTGTGCATATGGAATTCGTTCCGAGCGCGGAGACATCGTCTTGAGAAATTGAAACTGAAACAAGGTTACAGTGACCTTAACAAATACAAAATCTGGATACTCTGTAATAAATTTTGTATGAAAAGGGAGATTGTTCAAATGACTTGACAATTTATTTTCATTTCCAGAAATCTCTTTCCACGATCTCATATTCATTCTTGATATTTGGACGTGTTTTCAGCAATGAATGTTATTGGACATTTGCACAAAACTATGACA
>CM060311.1:42427691-42435191 GCA_030674185.1 Monoplex corrugatus
TCTCCTCCTTGCAACTGATACTGGCAAAGTCTCTCTCCTCACACTCCTTGATCTGTCTGCAGCCTTTGATACCATTGATCATGGTATTCTCCTTTCTAGACTCCATCATACTTTTGGCATCTCTGACACTTCTCTCTCCAGGTTCACTTCATATCTATCAAACAGAAAACAAACTGTTCTCATCAATGGCACTTACTCTCAACCTGCATACCTGACCTGTGGTGTTCCACAAGGATCTGTCCTTGGCCCTGTTCTTTTCACTCTTTACACCTCCCCCCTGTCTACCATCATCAACTTCCACTCTATAAAACACCACTTCTATGCTGATGACACCCCAACTTCAAGACAGTGACTCACCTGACAATATACAGCGCCTCTTGACTCGCACAACTGAGTGTTACTCGGACATTAAGAACTGGATGACATACAATAAACTTCAGCTTAACGACGACAAGACAGAAGCTATCCTCATTGGCATCCGTCAGAAACTTTCTCAGCTGCCTCCTCTTTCTCTCCCATTATGTAACACATCAGTCCCAATTTCTGATTCAGATAAAAACCTTGGTGTCTGCCTTGACTGTACCTTCTCCATGAACAACTTTGTTTCTCAAACTGCCAGATCTTGCTACTATCACCTCCATCGTATAAGCCTGATCAGGAAGTATATCTCTGTCGAAACAGCTGCAAAACTCGTTCTCTCCTTCATAATGTCTCGCATTGACTATTGCAATTCACTCCTGTCTGGTCTTCCTGCCTCCACCATTCACATCCTACAGCGCATTCAAAACAATGCTGCACGCCTTGTACTCAAAAAGAAAAAAACTGACCACATATCTCCTCTCCTGGCACAACTTCACTGGCTCCCTGTATCAAAGCGCATACAGTACAAACTAGACACCATTTGCTACAAAAGCCTCAATAACGCAGCCCCCGATTACCTGTCAAGCCTACTTGAGATCTATGTTCCCTCACGTACCCTCCGCTCTGCCTCCGATCCTCTGACTTTTCGCTTTCCACGCACTAAGCTCAATACCCATGGTCCACGAGCCTTCTCTGTTTCTGGTCCACTCTCCTGGAACAAACTTCCTCTCTCAGTCCGTCGGCAACCTACTTTTGTCTCCTTTAAGTCCGCTCTCAAAACTCACCTTTTCTCCTCTGCATAAAATCCTGACCTCACTCAACCCCCTCTGCAGCCTGTCTCCACTCGGAGGGAATCACATTGTAATATATAATTGTATTTAATACGCTCTCTATAATTTTCCATTGCTTTTATTCTTTCTCCCCATTTATAGCCATGCCCGCGTGTGTGTGTGTATGTGTGTGTGTGTGTGTATGTGTGTGTGTGTGTGTGTGTGCATGCGTGTGTGTGCGTGCGTGCGTGCGTGCGTGTCTGTTTCAGCGCTTAGATTTGATTTTATCAAGATTTTGCGCTATATAAATATTGTAATTATTATATTATCATTAATCAGTGAAAAAGACGGAATACACAAAAGAGATTAAAAAAATCAAATAAAACAGAAAAAACGGAGATAACAGTAATGAGGAGAGAGGGGTACTCTATTGTTGAGAGCCGTAAAGTCACCTGCCTTTGACGCATTAACTCCCGTCCATGAATCACGGTTTGCAATGTTCTGTCTCTCAACCCCGAATACCACCCACCCCCACTCACCCCACCCCTTTCCAACCTGCTGCAGTTAAGTGGTGGTGTAGGCGCTAAGTCATTAAGAGCCAGACGATAAACTCAGATCCGGTGTCCAACACGCACTCAGCTCACCGCAGTAGAATCCACAGCGTTAAAGTTGTCCCTTCTGTAGAAAATTCTTCTTGCACCGGTAAAGAAAAATATAAAACAGTAAAACAGTTAAACCAGAAAAAAAAAAACAATTGGTAGCACTGTGCTGTGGCTACATATTCTTCCTGGAGATAGTGGTCCAAATTTCACAGGGTTTTGACACAACAAAATTGTGAAGTATAAAAATACAAAATCTAACAGTGTGTTTTCGTGCCAGGTGAAGGACATCTTTAGTCTTGCTTACAACGTGCTTTTGACCTCTTTTCCTATTTTTGGCAAAGTTACATCCAGTAGTCTGCTACTACGTAATAGCGCAGTGCGCGTAAGTACAGAGATCCCGACGATTGTTTCCGATGAAGTCATCTGCCCGCTATTGTGAAGACAAAATCCGGTACCAGTGTCAGTTTCATGTCAGTTTCAATTCTCAAGATGACGTCTCCGCGCTGGGAATGAATTCCCATTTGCACTAGCGTCACAGGTACCATGTGATGGAGAAGATCCAGAATGATCTCGGCACAAGCCTTAAGCCTGCACATAAACCCATGAGCTGGCCACATTCTGAAGTCCTACCTAGTTAGTTCCATAACTCTGGGGTCGTAGGGGAGTGAGGTGGCAGAGACCTCAGCTTTTCCTGAGGCCAGCATCACGAGGGCGGTGCCCATCCCCTCTCCCTTGCTTCAAATTCATATTCATATTCACATATTATTTTTACCAAAACTTAAGAAAGGCTAGAAGGCTCATTGGTCTTCAAGGGGTGAGACCTAGGGAATCAACATATCTCTCCAATGTTTTATGCCAAGGCAGCCGGGCAATTCCCTGCTCTTCACGATGTTCAACTGCCGTGGGAACTTTAGCTTGCGCACCCAGTAGGCACACGGGTCCGACTCGTTTTTCGTCCCCTTCCGAAGGACTAGACGTTCAGTTCGATTTTCCGGTCAAACTGAGGAGAAAAGTCGAAGTCTCTACGGGGAGCGAACCCTGGAACCTCGAGTTAAGTTATTGGCAGGCGAACGACTGAACCATTCTGCCACTCTTCTCCGGTACCAAAGATTCTTCAGTCGCCTTTTGACTTCAATCACCCCCTGTTGCCAGGATTTCATCAGAGTCCTGTTGGTCAGCAACGTTTCAGGGTGACCTGGGTCGGCCTTCATGGTCAGCATAGCACCTCAGTGACAATAGTCACATCGTACTTCGTCTGGACCTTGCGATCGTTGCCTGGACCCAGCGATCGTTGCCTGGACTTGGCAGACTTCATCTGGACCTAGCAATCTTCGCCTGGACCTAGGGATCGTTGCCTGGACCTAGCAATCTTCGCCTGCATCTAGAATTCTTCATCTGGACCTAGCAATCTTTGCCTGGACCTAGAATTCTTCATCTGGACCTAGCAATCTTTGTCTGGACCTAGCAATGTTTCCCTAGACCTGGCAATCTTTGTCTGGACCTAGCAATCTTTGCCTGGACCTGACAATCTTTGCCTGGATCTGACAATATTTGCCTGGATCTGGCAATATTCGCCTGGACCTGACAATCTTAGTCAGGGACCTAGCAATCTTTGCCTGGACCTAGAATTCTTCATCTGGACCTAGCAATCTTTGTCTGGACCTAGCAATATTTCCCTAGACCTGGCGATTTTTGTCTGGACCTAGCAATCTTTGCCTGGATCTGACAATCTTTGCCTGGATCTGACAATCTTTGCCTGGATCTGACAATATTTGCCTGGATCTGGCAATATTCGCCTGGACCTGACAATCTTAGTCAGGGACCTAGCAATCTTTGGCCTGGGCCTGTCAATCTTTCCCTGGACCTAGCAATCTTTGCCTGGGACCTAGCAATCTTCGCTTGGGCCTGCCAATCTTTTTCTCTGGACCTAGCAGTTTTTGTGTGGACCTAGCAATCTAGCAATCTTTGCCTGGACCTGACAATCTTAGTCTGGACCTACCAATCTTTGTCTGGACTTAGCAATCTCTGCCTAGACCTAGCAATCTTTGTCTGGACCTATCAGTCTTTGCGTGGACCTAGCAATCTTTGCGTGGACCTAGCAATCTTTGTCTGGACCTAGCAAGCTTTGCATGGACCTAGCATTCTTCACCTGGACATAGCAATCTTTGTCTGGACCTAGCAATCTTCGCCTGCATCTAGAATTCTTCACCTGGACCTAGCAATCTGTGTCTGGACCTAGCAATCTTTGTCTGGACCTAGCAATATTTCCCTAGACCTGGCAATCTTTGTCTGGACCTAGCAATCTTTGCCTGGACCTGACAATCTTTGCCTGGATCTGGCAATATTCACCTGGACCTGACAATCTTAGTCAGGGACCTAGCAATCTTCGCCTGGACCTAGCAATCTTCGCCTGGACCTAGCAATCTTTGTCTGGACCTAGCAATCTTTGTCTGGACCTGGCAATCTTTACCTGGACCTAGCAGTCTTTGTGTGGACCTAGCAGTCTTGTGTGGACCTAGCAATCTTTGTCTGGACCTAGCAATCTTTGTCTGGACCTAGCAATCTTTGTCTGGACCTAGCAATCTTTGTCTGGACCTAGCAATCTTCGCCTGGACCTAGCAATCTTTGCCTGGACTAGCAGTCTTCGCTTGGGCCTGCCAATCTTTACCTGGACCTAGCAGTCTTTGTGTGGACCTAGCAATCTAGCAATCTTTGCCTGGACCTGACAGTCTTAGTCTGGACCTACCAATCTTTGTCTGGACCTAGCAATCTCTGCCTAGACCTAGCAATCTTTACCTGGACCTAGCAGTCTTTGTGTGGACCTAGCAGTCTTTGTGTGGACCTAGCAATCTTTGTCTGGACCTAGCAATCTTTGTCTGGACCTAGCAATCTTTGTCTGGACCTAGCAATCTTTGTCTGGACCTAGCAATCTTCGCCTGGACCTAGCAATCTTTGCCTGGACCTAGCAGTCTTCGCTTGGGCCTGCCAATCTTTACCTGGACCTAGCAGTCTTTGTGTGGACCTAGCAATCTAGCAATCTTTGCCTGGACCTGACAGTCTTAGTCTGGACCTACCAATCTTTGTCTGGACTTAGCAATCTCTGCCTAGACCTAGCAATCTTTGTCTGGACCTATCAGTCTTTGCGTGGACCTAGCAATCTTTGCGTGGACCTAGCAATCTTTGTCTGGACCTAGCAAGCTTTGCCTGGACCTAGAATTCTTCATCTGGACCTAGCAATCTTTGTCTGGACCTATCAGTCTTTGCATGGACCTAGCAATCTTTGCGTGGACCTAGCAATCTTTGTCTGGACCTAGCAATCTTTGCCTGGACCTAGAATTCTTCATCTGGACCTAGCAATCTTTGTCTGGACCTAGCAATATTTCCCTAGACCTGGCAATCTTTGTTTGGACCTAGCAATCTTTGCCTGGACCTGACAATCTTTGCCTGGATCTGACAATATTTGCCTGGATCTGGCAATATTCGCCTGGACCTGACAATCTTAGTCAGGGACCTAGCAATCTTTGCCTGGACCTAGCCATCTTTGCCTGGACCTAGTAATCTTTGTTTGGACCTAGCAATCTTTGCCTGGACATGGCAATCTTTGCCTGGACCTAACAGTCTTTGTCTGGACTTAGCAATCTTCACCTGGACCCAGCAATCTTCACCTGAATCTGGCAATCTTTGTCTGGACCTGGCAATCTTTGCCTGGACCTGACAACCCTCTACTTTGCCTTGCTTCCACCTCCCAGGTCGTGGACCCAGTGTTGGGCTTTGAGTTTTACTAGAAAAAGTTCAGACCGACAGAAATCTGGGCGTAGCACCCACCTCCTATGTGAACAACATCACCAACATAGGCATTTGAAGGTCTACTAAGTAGCACAGAAAAGTCAAAAACGGAGTAAGTGGAGGAGAGTTGTTCTGACGTCTGCTGCGGCGGCTACCATCGAACTCGATGATTCTAACGGGTGACGGGGGAAATGACAATGTACATGTACCTTTGTGTTGTCTTTATATACAATCATTGACAATGTACCTTTGTGTTGTCTTTATATACAATCATTGACAATGTACCTTTGTGTTGTCTTTATATACAATCATTGACAATGTACCTTTGTGTTGTCTTTATATACAATCATTGACAATGTACCTTTGTGTTGTCTTTATATACAATCATTACACCTTTCCTTGCCTGCTGCTGAGCTCCTTAGTACTATGGACATAAATCATAGAGCAGCCCTACACAAGAGTCGATAAATCACTTCAGACCAGCGGTAGGTATAGGTCTACATTTCAACCAGTCTTTGAGGTGACATAAATGGTTATACTCTACAGATCATATTCCTTCAGAAAGCACTATAACAGTCCATATAAACTAAAACCTTCGGATAATTCCTTTTGAACTACGCTGTCTTTATCGCGCAGACTACAGTCTCCAAACAGCTCAAATGAAATCTGGGAATGTAAAACGGTACTTTATGGAGAAAGAAGAAACCATGAAGCCCATACACTTCACACTGAACACTCTGGGAATGTAAAACGGTACTTTATGGAGAAAGAAGAAACCATGAAGCCCATACACTTCACACTGAACACTTTACTAGAACACGGGTAAACTATTCTGTTACTCGTTAATTGACTCTGGTTGAAGCTTTTTAAGCCAACTTGAGGGCGTTTTTAAGGTTTCTAATGAACCTGCTAAGAAGAATGTTGAGAGTTCCATGGACAGCTAAGAAAACAAAGGAGACAGTCTTGAAGGAGGCAGAAACAAGAAGATCATAAATAAAGAAGATTAGGAAAAGACAGCAAAATTTATATGCCACTTTATGAGGAAATGGGAATTAGAGTACCTGATCGCAACAGGAAAGCTGGAGGGAACGAGAACACCAGGTAGACCCAGGGAGAGAATATTGGACGGATTTGCAGGGTGGCTGAGTACAGAGAGGGTTGGAAGATGTACTTGCAGCGACAAGGGATAGAGTCATATGGACGGCCATGATCGCCAACGCCATGCAGCAGGACACATGATGATGATGATGATGATGATGATGATGATGATGATGATGATGATGATGATGATGATGATGATGATGATGATGATGAAATGGACCTTCTGAGGTAATATTGATGGAGGGGTACATTTCGCTGCAGTATAGCCTACTTATATTTCAGTATTAGTTGGGTTCAATGACAGACAATGATATTTTGAAACCATCAGCCGAGCAGAACGTCAAGATCAAACCAGCACGAAGGATTCAGACGAGAGCTTATATTATTTGCCATAATAATTTGAGATTTTTTTCCATCACGTGGCATTTCTGGTGTAGGCGCATATGGAACTTTGCAGGCCGTCTTCAGAAATTTAAAACCGATACTGAAAATGAAATGAAGTCTGTGAGAGACTCAGAGCCAGTGCACAATTGCGAGGGTCTTAATTTCAAACTGTTCTGCGCCATCACGATTTGTTTTGTTAGCTCTGTTGATAGACACACAGACACACGTTATCGAAAGCATTCACAAGTGTACGTGTGCATGCACACATTCACACATACACATATACGCGCGTGCACACATATCATCATCATCATCAAGTGCCTTGCCACATGGCGTTGGCGATCATGGCCTTCCATCTGTTTGTATCCCTTGTTGCCGCAAGCACATCTTCCACCCTCTCTGTCTTCAGCCACCCTGCAAGTCCGTCCAATATTTTCTCCCTGGGTCTACCTGAGTCAGATAATAACCATACAGTTTGTTTACCTGATCAGATCTGT